>OZ012735.1:216542343-217742343 GCA_963859935.3 Lathyrus sativus | reverse complement strand
AACGACAGCAAAGTCCTAAAGAACAAATTCCAGGTCGGCGACCTGGTCTAGCGAAGAAACCAAAAGGACTCGCACAAGGGCAAACTCGCCGCAAATTGGGAAGGCCCCTATTGTGTCCAGGACAAAACGGAGCACGGGGCCTACTACCTCGAAAATATACACGGGTGTCGCTACTGTGAAAAAGAGGGCCGGCAAAGACAGAAGAGTCGCCACCGTTCGTTATTTATCCCAAAGAGAAGGAAAGGAAACGATCAGAGAAAACCTTCGAAAAAGGGAAAAGACAAGGTCATCGCAACCAAATCTTGGGTTCGGGAGTCGGCTACGCGAGGGGAAGGTATGAGCACCCCTCACGTTCGTTGTACTCAACGGGATCCACGCTAGTTGTCTATCTAAAAGGGTGTAAAAACTACCTAAAGGCTGGAGAACGGGGACAAAAGAAAAGAAAAGAGACTCGATAGAGCATAGACGCTCTATGCCTACATATTCCCTCGTGCAATAGGAAAGTCAGAGTCGACGTAGTTCGAAAAACTACTGGTGAAGATGGGGAAGGTTGCTCTCCAAGACATCACCGTCTTGTGCCTACGTATCCTTGTCTGGTATGAGAAATCAGAGCAAAGCTTAACAATTAGGGACGATGCCTGTTTGTGGTAGGACCAAAGCTTAACACACTCTTTCTGAAAATGATTTGCAAACAATTCCGAAGGATAAAAAGGTTTAATGTTTTGTTTTGTGTTTTTTATGAAGAAGTGAATTGAGTTAAGATTTGTAACTCATGTTGCACTAAAGACTATGACTTGAGAGCGAATGCGTCTCATATCGCCCAAAGGGCATACGCTAAACACTCTAGACAGATTGAGAGGAGGCCCCCCAACTATCATTCCTCAAGTACTTAAGGCTCGTAGCGTACAACACTTATTATCCTTTATTAGGTGTTTTGAGATGTTTAGGAGATGAGAAGAGAAGACATAACTAAGGGGAAACTGAACCCTAATGTTATCATGCACAATGCTCCTAAAGTTGGGATTAAGAGGGGAAGAATCTATCCTAATGTTAGCATGCTTGATTGAACACTTAATGTCTCTCCTACTCCCATCTTAAACAAAGGGACTAGGAATCCTAAGGGATCATGGCAAAAGACCAAGTAAACACTTAATGAATCAATCACAGATGAAATGAAAAAAGAAATTGACTTAAACAAGTCAAGACAATGCAAATATGGAATGCAAAGATGCAAAGATGCAACAAGGACTCAACAACATGAGACCCAAACAAAACAAGTTGACTTGAACAAGTCAAGAGGAGTGAGATGAAATGGGAGAAGTAAGAACTCCTAAAACCACTCAAACATCCATCACTTAAGCAAATGTTAAACAAGAATCCAAAAGGAAAAGTCATGATCAAAAAAGAAGATGGGAGAATAGGCTTGGGCAGCAAGCAACACATAAAGCATCTCAACCAAAAATCTCACATTGATCATGAAAGAACAAAGAGTAAACAAGTGCTCAAAGTGATCCATCATTCCAGACAAACTCAAAGTATGAACATGGATACCAAATTGTCTTAGATAATGATCAAAGCAAGTGGGACAGAAGTGAAACCCTAAGAAAAAGTTTCAAATCAAAATGGAAAGCAAAGCAAGAGCAAGAATCAAGTTAAGGCAAGAAGAAGAACCAAAGTTCTATCTTACGTTCAACACTTAAAATCAAGTGGAGTGGCCTAACTTCCAAGTAACTTGTGAAACAAGTTAAACAAATGTAATGACCTAAAAATGAAAGACCAGCACCTTAATCATGCCATGAATGAGTAACAAGGCTCATAGGGTGCATATGTGATCATTAGAAATCATTCCCCAAAGAAACTAGGTCAAGCTAACTTGTATGAACACCTTCAAAGGTGACTTGACTTGCAAGGTTCACCAAAAATGGAAGGATTGTTCAATAAAGTCCAAATAAAATGCACAAAGTATCTAAGGAAAATGGCAAACAGAAGCCAAAGTTTCAAAGAGAAACTCACCTCAAGGCATCACCAAACAATTCCATTGATAAGGGTGCTCCACCTTACCGAGGGTTAATCGAGGGGCAAGAAAAGTCAAATCAAAGTCAATCCTAAATTGATCAAACATGGACCAAAATCATCCTCAAGAGTGCCTCAATCCCTTACCTTGGTAAGGGAGAGGCCATGGTCATTGGAGATTTGAATTAGGGTTCAAATGGCCAAGTTCAAACAAGATAGGAACCATAAAACATATCACATTGTAAATTCAAAATAAAAATCAAAAATAAAATAAAATCAGAAATAAAAAACATGAAAAATTAAATAACATGCTAAGGTACAAGAAAATATTTTTGTTAAATTTTAGTAAAATCAGAACCATTTTTAATTATTAAAACAAAAACTAGAATAAAAAAAGAAATTAAAAAGAACAAATTCCAAAGGGGGTACATTTAGTAAAGTGGAAATGAACTGAAATCAGTTCAAGCACGCGCTGGGCCCAGAAGTGGTGGGGTGTGAATAATAAAATGGCAAGGCCCAATGTCCAAACTCAGATGCCATGTTGTCCTCATTAAATGAGGTGGCACCTATGTGGAAGCTCCATTGGTTCAGCACACAACACCTCAACCTTTTTAAATTTAAAAACATGGCGCCAAGGCCAACTCACCTGTCTTCCACCTCCAGACGCCAGAACCTTAGTTCCGGTCGTCTTCTCCAGCGACAACCCACCGGAGCAAAAATTCAAAGTGCCCAGAAATGGCAAGTGAGGGTACCTCTCGACCCAGAATTCCATGGAGATCTCAAATATGAACTCAAAATTTAAAAACAAGCCCTTTTACATGGTGAATCGAGGGCAAAAAGTTTGAACACCACAAATTGAAACTCAATCAAACTCAACCAAAATGATATGTAAACATTGCCTACTCGAGTAGGACTTCAGATGTACTCAACATGCTCCTAATACGTGCCTAAAATGAGAGGAAAGAGTTCAAGAAGTTACCTAGTGGAGTATGTCCACTGCTTCTTCAAAGCTTGCTGTGAAGCCTTCAAAAGATGCAGAATGCTTCCTTGAAGCTTGTAGAAGCTTGAGCTGATCTTGAATGGCCTTGAATCTTCCTTAAACTAGCAACTAAGTTTAAACAGGTCACGAGTTCAGTGCTTGCAGCAAGCTTCTAATGCATACAGAAAATATGGAATGTTGTGAGGAAGATGATTTGAGGTGGTTTTTTGATGGAAAGGCCAGGAAAAAGTGAGTTTCGAAGGAAAGTTCAGAGAAAGAAAAAGAGAGAAATATTCTGAGTTTCTTCACAATGGTGGCTGCTCCTTAGCTAGGGTTTCACTTTTGGCTTTTATATGAGACTTTTTGCGTGGTTAAAATGACTAATTACTGTGGTTAATTGTGATTGCAAGTTCTGAAAATTTGAGAGGAAATGGAAATGGATGGTGGATGATGCATGAGGCACGAATCATGGCATGGCTGTTTTGGCTTTCTTTTTGCTGAGTGGAAAGAATGTAGTGGTCAGGTTTGTCTTAGTGGATGCAGCCTCTTTATCAAGCAAGTTTTCTTATTATGGCCAATTTGCTCCAAATGGTACATGAGTGGTACAAGGCTTGTTGGTCTTGTTTTGGCAAAGTTTTAGAGTGTGGAAAGGGAACTTCTTGCACATGAAAAGAGACTTTGCAAGATCAGGTTGGATAACATGTCAAGATCAACCATAAATCATGCCTTGTAACATCTTCTAAAACATCAACTTTGAGCCATTATAGTTCTCTTGATTTGGCTTCTCTTGATTGAAACTTGGGCTCAAATGAAAGCTTGCATGGTAAGGAAAAATTTTGATGTTGAAGAAATCTTGGTTTGTAACTTGGAAGATCATGAAAATTGAGCTTGAATGTCATGACATAAAATCTATCTTGAAATAACTTAGAAAAAATTCTAAGTTATGAGTTTTGATTCAATTGAAACCCTAACTTTGAAATCCCATAACTTGAACTCCATTAATCCCATGATAAACTTATAGTAATGAATGAAAAGCTTGGAATAAGACCTACAATTCTCATGTCGGACAAAATTCCATTTGGCACCAAGAACTTAATGAAAATTGGCTTGGAAACTTGGTCCAAAAATCTGTCCAAACTTGCTAAATTTGAGGTTCTTAAAAACCCTAACTTTTGAACATCATATCTTGAGCTCTAAGCATCACATGATGATGAATTAACTCTCAAAAGAAAGCTCAGATTATGAGGAACAACTTTGATGTTGGAGAGAATTTCATTTGGGCCCTTGAGCATGAAGAAAAATGGCTTGGAAAGTGGCTTATTTACACATAGAACTTTCCATAAATGGAAGGTCTCTAAAACCCTAATTTCCCAAAAATGGCAAGTTTCACACTTCTTGATTTTTCATGATCCCTTTGACATTTCTTGGTCAATTTTCACCCATTTACCACATTGAACTTGAGGAATATGATTTTGACCTTAAAAAGTCAGGGGTTGACTTTTTCTCTACACAGTTGACTTTTTTTCAAATCCTCCTGATTTGCAATTAACTGACCAATTAAAGCTCTTCTGGTTGAAGTTAATGATCAATCCTCTTCCCCTAAACACCTTAGGGCATGTGAAGGGTAAAGGAACCAAGTCTTGATCAAAGAAATAAGTCTAAGTTGATTATATGTGAAACCCTAATTTTAATGCCCTTTGCAGATGAATTGAGTGACCACTCCAACTCCACAATGGCCTCCAAGGTACTCAATGAACTTCAAAATCATGTCCTTTCCAAAAAAATGACCTCAAGACCTCCTGATGATCCTCTGATGAGTCTCAGATGATCCCCAAGATAGGAGGTAATAACTACACACCAATCTTTCCCTTCAAAGTGCTTTGAAACCCTTCTATGATGATGGTGAGCCTCTGATGGCTTGCACAAATGCTCTGGCTTGAGCTTGAAACCCCAAAGAGACCCTCCTCTTGAATGGCACAAAATAACTCTTGATTCTCTGTTAAGAGCTATGCTATGCAAAATGCAAATGCTAGAAGCCAAGTACAAGAAATGGTTGGTCAAATTTTGGGGTACAACAATGGGGACCATATAGCTCGACCATGGAACGTTGAGAAGCTAAAAAAGTATTACAGTTAAACAGTGCCTGCGACGATATCCCTCGTGACCACAAGAGCGCGACGTGGTACGACCGTGTCTCCTTAGAACCAACGAGATTGCAAGCATCTGCCCTTTGTGTGTGCGGGCAGAATGATATGCTCGACGGCAACCCCTCGACCGAGAGTCGCCGCTGTAGTACCAAGACTGGCAGAACACCCAGCTCGCGATGGGACGTTCACGCCGCGGGGATTGGTCCATGACCGTGGTCCACCTCCGTAACCGACCAGGTAACCACCCCGGTCAACCGGCCAGTTCCTTACACTGGCGGGCACAAAGGATGTCGAGCTACCACTATGAAAATGAACATACAAAGCAAGCATAACAAAAGTGCGAGCAAATGTACAAACGAACAGAAGTATAAATCATGCATACATGAACAACCGAGCACACACACAAGCCAAGTACAAGAAATGGTTGGTCAAATTTTGGGGTACAACAGCTGCCCCTATTCAAACGACTTGGACCTGAAAGGATGAAAAGCGAACAACTTTCAAACATTCAAAGTGAAAGACGGTTGAATACCAAAGAACCCAGAAATTTTCCAACCGCAGAAAGAAACTGTAATAGATAAATCCTGTTGGCACTATGCCAAAAAAGACCTTTAGCAGCGCTTTTTTTGGCCTTTAGCAGCGCTTAAAAGCGCTGCCAAAAGTGGCGCTGCTAAAGGTAAAGGCAACATTTTTTTTATGGAAAAAGCGCTGCTAAAGGCTCCCTTCAGCAGCACTTTTAGCAGCGCTTTTTTATCCCTTTAGCAGCGCTTTTATAAGCGCTGCATATTCCCCCTAACCCTCCCCCCCTTTAGCAGCGCTTTCACAAAGCGTTGTCTTCGACCCCACCTTTAGCAGCGCTTTTACAAAGTGTTGTCATAGCCCCCCCTTTAGCAGCGCTTTTTAGAAGCGATGTCTTAGACCCCCCCCTTCCCAACCTATAGCAGCGCTTTTGTAGCGCTATGTTTGTAACCTTTAGCAGCGCTTTTTTGTAAAAGCGCTGTCTAATGTCCCAGATTTTAATTTTTTTTTAAAATATTCACGCTGTTTTGTATATTTACCAACAACCTGCTTATATTACACAAACCTGCTTATAATTCAGGACTTTATTTCAACACTTTGGCCTTATATATACAATTCAAAACTTTGGCCTTATATATACAATTCAAAACTTTGGCCTTTAAGTATACATTGTAACTCATCACTTTGCCCATAATCATTTTAATACACATAAACCTGCTTAAATATGTTACAACAAAATCCGATCCTCAGAATTACAACATCACAAATACAGTCAATTTACATATAATTACAATTCTTCCAATCCGATAACTTTATACAATTCTCAACTCAAGAATAAATTGACACCATTCCTCTTTAATTTCTTCCGATCTTGCTTTCGAGTAAGTAGCGCACTTGAATTCATCAAAATACTACATAATATAACAGAACATGCAAGATTTAATTTTAAAACTAATTACTCAGATGAAGTATCGGATAATTATCAAAATGAATCATATAACTTATGAATTGATCCATACCATGATTGGAACCTCTATTTGACCAGAAAGAATAATTTCCTTCATAAAGCGCAATACAAAATATCCGCAGTCAATCCCATTGCGCTGACGAGGACACTGTAAATGGAAAAAACAAACGAACATTTATCAGGATATATAGTTTAAATAGTTTTATCAAGTAGAACCACTATAACAGTCAAACATGGGAAAATATACCTCCACTCCGATCCAGATGATGTTGTTAGCCTTGCTTTTTGGCACCGTTGCATCTCTTTGTGCTCTGAATATTTGTATAACTCTAACATAATATAAACGCATATTTAGATCAATGTCACATAATAAATAAAGATATATAATTATTCAGAACAATATATCTCATCACTTACGTATCAACCATGTTCCTCAGTTTTTCATATTTTGTTGCATCGCCATCCAATGAATCTATATAATACACTATTTCTTTCCTCATATTAATCGCGACCAACAACCAATGTCCACTATAAAATAAGACAACAGTTTAGACGGAAATGTTATATAGAAAGGCAAAAATCGAACAATTATAATAAATGAATTTAGAATAAAATCTAACCCATGGCCAGTATTATATGGCAACAAGAACAACTTCTCTGTAGTCGCGTCCATAAATCTCTGCACTGTGTACTCTTTGACTGCATCTGGTGTCTGGTCTATTGCCCGTGAGTTGACACAATTAGCAGATAAGAATGCGAATACTGAAGTCAAATCATTCAGGACCAACAAATTGTCATACAAGAAACTAAAAAAACATAATCAACATTAGAATATTCAGTTAAACGAGAAAATTTTAAAATGTTCAATTATTTAATTAAAATGGATCGAAGTACCTGATGTAGGAATGCATAACACCGACGCCCAATTCAGAATGGTTGAAAACCTGGTCAAAATCCTCCTTAGCAATTGTTTCAGGATATTCAAAACCGAAAATACCTTCGTCCATATGTATTTGACGGATGCCACCCTCAGGCACATCTGATGTTCCCACATATGTTTCAAGGCACATCCTAAATCGAGGAACAAATGCTTTTCTAGGCACCTTGGAAGTTTCAGGCATCTTACCCTTGCTGACTTGTTGCGACTGCTGATCATGAACCTAAAAGTCATATATAAGTTCAGTAATTAATGTATAATAAGATAATCATGTAACTGTAGTAGTACCTGTTTCTTTGATGCAGCTGAATCGGTATCCCGCATAATAATTCTATCATCTTTTGATTTGGATTTTGTAGGAGTCTAAGATCATCATGTAAATAAGAAAATGTAAATTTAAGAATAACTTTCATGTATGGATCATAAAACATTTGAATATTAAAAGGTTCAACCTACCTCATCATCTATGCAAATGAAATTTGTCGGCCATGCCACATACGCTCCTATTGCGTCTCCCACCATTGTTGCGCCTGAAACAACATCTGGTATAGGCAACAACGCACCCCCCTCTAACGCAATATCAATAGATACTTTCAAAAATCCATAAGGGAGCGGTTTATGGTGAAGTAAGTCTCCCAGAGTGTTATGCACCTTTCCCTTGCCAACCATTCGATGAGTCGGTTACGATAAATATAGCCGGCAAAGTGAAATGCCCTAAACAAATAATGATCAATTAATGTGTCAATTAAGTAAACTGTGCTAAATTAATTTCAATGTAATATATACAATTACCTCTGGAAGCTTCTGCGGACAACCGATACTATCTTTGTCTCTAGTAGCTTTACCCTTTGGAGCGCGCCTTTCCGACATGTATCTCTCCTTGTCCTTCTGTAATTCACGAATCTGCGCTTTCAATTCCTCCAAAGTATCCATCACTTCTTTATTGGTTGGATTTTTTTTTTGCTGCTTATACAGTTTGGATGGAGTGACACCAAATCCCTTACCCCTCACACGCCCAGAATACTCAAGAATATTCAACACCCGACTCAGCAAGCTCCTGCAATCATCGTCCTCAGCGGGAGTTATGGTCTGGGATAGAGTCTCCTGAAATATAGATAAAAGCATATATAAACATATTATACACTTTTGATCAGTTACTGACGAAGATAACGTTGTACTTACACATTGTTCAAAGACTTGTTGAACTTCTTCCTGAACGACTCCATCTCTTCCCACACGGGCAACCTTCCATACAACATGGTCCAGAAGAGATGTCGCATCACTTTTCTCCTCTTCCAACTACGCATTAAGACGGATAATAAAGCATTATATCCTATTATATATACTTACTATTTTTTGTAAATATATCATATTAAAGCATTTATATGTACTTACTATTTTTTGTTCTAAGCGTGCATATCCCATATGCCCCTTTCTGTATGGATATGCGGGATTTGATGCCCGTTGACGATTTACGCCACTAAGAACCTGAAAAAACAAGTTTATCAAAACTCTTGTGGAAGAAGTATATATACTATACATAGTTCATGATAAGTTGTACTTCAAATTCTTTTGTTCTTCGCTTTGCAACAAATGTTTCCCATTCTTCATCCGAAATCAAATCCGCGTACTTCATTGGACGCTCCGAGTCAACAAAGTTTCCATCAGAATCTTTAAGAAACTTGTTTGTTAAAAACGCTCTAAATCCTCTCAAGCGTTTTCCGGCCAATTGAATACAATATTTTCTCCTACGATCATCAATATTAAAAGATTGCTGCAAACAAACATACATACATATAACATGTTAGTATAATTAATTTAAAGACGTAACTGTCAACATAATTAAAAATAATCAAATATCATACCTGAATCTCGCCCCAAATTTTATCTTTAGCCGGTTGTAATGAAGGAATTCTCCAATTATCGCAAGTAATCGGATTTGCGAACGTACAAGTGCTCTGATGTAACTTGTTAGCAACGCACCGTTAGGCTCAACTAACTGATCTCTTTCATTCCAATGGAAATCATACTTTACTCCTTTATCTCTCGCACAATTGATTTTTTTCATAATCGTTATGCCTCTTTTAATATCGCCTTCCACGTCTTTTGTTGTTTGTTTTCCATCAAGTGATGTTTCCTCGTTGCTGGCCATAATATATATACCTGTAATTCAGAAAAACCAAAGTATCAAATGAATGACATGAAAATATGTAAATAAGAAATATATACATAAGAAATGTATAAATAAGAAAAACATGGTATAAATAAGAAATAATATGTTATTTTATTGAATGATATAAATAAGAAATAATATGTTACAAGTACCTTTAACATCTCTTTCTCTTTTTCGTATTAACGGGGTTTACTTGTCTCTTAACAACACGGACAGATGGATTGATCCAAATTCCCTCGTTATGATCATTTCTAATATATGATTCGTCCGCTCTAATATTCTCATCTGGATCATCTATAATATAAGATTCATTCTTAACATCAACATCCCCCTTTTCTCCAATGTTATCATCGATTACTTTGTTGGAAAAAAGAACTATAAACCATTTCGTACTTGTCGGATCAGTGACATAGAACACTTGTTTAGCTTGCGTGGCTAGAATAAAAGGCTCATCTTTATACCCCACCTTATTAAGATCCACTTTCTAAAAACCTGATTTATCCATTCGTATGCCACTATTATTTTCAACCCACTTGCATCCAAAGATAGGAATCTGAAACTTCTCATAATCAAACACCCAAATGCGCTCGATAACCCCATAATACAAGGAAATGTGCATTGCTTCGGCAAGCACGGTGACACCACTATTTTGCATTGTACTTTTATCATCTTGTTCCTTGGTATAAAATGTGTATCCATTAATTGCGTATGCGCTATAAGAAAACACATGCAAACTTGGACCATATGCTAAACGTCTTAACCTTTCTGTTATTTAAGCGGGATCAGAATAAAACTTTGAAAAAATATGCTCCTTGAACCATGTAATAGAACTTTGATTGTGCTCACGTACTATCCAATTTTTCTTTCTATTCAGATTTAAACCTCGGAGAACGTCCTTGTGCATTTCAACATACGGCTCAACCTCAATGTCATTGTGCAGAACATACAAATGCACTTGCTCCCGTTCATCCCTTGAAACTGTCACAACTTTATTTCCAATTAACTATTTACCTACTATTTTTTCAACAACATGAGATTTTGAGAGGCCAATGGATTGAACGTTGGACAAATATTCAGTACAAAACTCAATAGCTTCTTCAACAATGTATCGTTCAACAATACATCCCTCTGGTCGACTTCGGTTTTTCACATACCCTTTCAATATTTTCATATAATGTTCAACAGGGTACATCCATCTCATATAGGTAGGTCCACACAGTTGTGTCTCTTTCACAAGATGAACAACTAGATGTACCATTATGTCAAAAAATGATGGAGGAAAATACATTTCAAGCTCGTACAAAGTAATAACTATTTCTCTTTGCAATGTTGGTAAGATCGCAGGATCTATCACCTTACTACAAATTGACCTAAAGAAAAAACACAATTTAGTTATTGCGCCTCTCACTTTTTCTGGCAAAATAGAACGTATACCTATTGGTAGAAAGTGTTCCATTATAACATGGAAATCATGTGTCTTTAAACTCTTTAACTTGAGGTCTTTCATAGAAACAAGTCTTCTAATATCTGAAGAGTATCCTCCTGGAACTTTAACTTCACTCAGAAACTTACACAATATCTTTTTCTCCTTTCTAGATAAAGTATAAGCAGCAGGTGGTAGATATGTGCGATTTCCTTTCTTCAAGGGTCCTAATTCATTTCTTATTCCCATTGCTACCAAGTCCTTTCTTGCTTTAAGGCCATCCTTAGACTTTCCTTGTATATTGAGTAACATACCAATAACACTTTCAAATGCATTTTTTTCAATATGCATAACATCAAGAAAATGTCTTACATACAACGACTTCCAATACGGCAAATCAAACAAAATTGACCTCTTCTTCCACCCACGCGTGACAAGCGTATGAGCAAAAGGCTTGCCAAACTTAGTACTCACATCTTTCACCTTTTCAAAAATTTGTTCGCCGGTCAATGTAGGTGGAGCTTTACGTTGTTATGAATTTCCATTGAATGCTTTTCTCCAGCCACGGTAGTGATGATTAGAATTTAAGAATCTATGATGACCAAGAAAGACATTCTTTTGACCAAATTCCAACCGCATCCAATCTGTGTTTTCTTCACAGATAGGACACGCACATTGACCTTTAATGCTATAACCCGATAGATTTCCGTATGCTGGGAAATCATTAATTGTGCCAAACAACATCGCCCTCAAATTAAAACTTTCTTTCCTATATCCATCATAAACCTCCACACCGTTCTCCCACAAACTCTTTAGGTCTTCGATTAAAGGTGTCAGGTATACGTCTATGTCATCCCCTGGTTGTTTAGGGCCAGAAATTAACATAGATAACATCATGTACTTACACTTCATACATAGCCATGGAGGTAGGTTATAAATCATAATAATTACAGGCCAGGTGGAATGTGAAATACTTTGCAGACCATACGGATTCATTCCATCAGTCGATAATGCCAAGCGAAGGTTTCTAGCTTCTTCTCCAAAATCAGGATAATCATTATCAATTTTCATCCACTTTGGTGAATCTTCCGAATGTCGATACTTCCCATCTACAATTCTATCATCTGCATGCCAAGTCAGGTGTTTTGCATCTGTTTCACTACGAAACATGCGTCTGAATCTCGGAATTATAGGAAAATACCATAATACTTTTGCTGGTGACAATTTTTTCTTATACCGAGATACACCGCATTTAGGACACTCGTTTAATGATGCATATTCATTTCGAAACAAAATGCAATCATTTGGACAAGCATGTATCTTATCATAGCTCATGCCAATAGAGCATAACATTTTTTTAGCTTCATAGGTTCGATTGGGAAGAACATTATCCTCCGGAAGCATCTCTTGAAGTAGGGCTAACAACTCTGTGAAACTTTTATCCGACCATCCATTACCCGCCTTTAAATTGTACAACTTTAATACCGCGGACAATCTTGTGAAAGTAGTGCAACCTTTATACAACGATTTCTCTGCATCGCTTACCAACCTCTCAAACATCTTGGGACAATCTTGAAGATCTTCTTCAAGTTCTTCTGCAATCTCTTCGACTCGATCACAATCATATGTATCCCTGTCGTTGTCCTTTGAAGCACATGTCATATTATTCCGGGGTTCAACATTCTCGTTACTTATCTCACCATGTAATGTCCAACATGTGTAACTTCGATCAATTCCATGTCTCATTAAAATGAGATTCCAACTGAACGGCGTCAACTCGACACCCATAACAGCATCCTATGCAAGGACATGTGATCCTACTGGGGTCTTTGGCGTGTTCAACAGCAAACTTAACGAACTTCGATACCCCATTCTCGTACTCTTTTGACAATCGATTATCAGACATCCATTTTTTATCCATACTAATTGAGTAATCTACACTAAACTATGAAAGTTAAACAAAACAGAGAATACCTGTAAAGAAATCACTAACTTCTAAGAATGCTACACAGTAGGATGCTTGGAAACGATCCCAACTTTGCTCTTCACAGGTAACCCCTATAGCAGAAAAAATATAAATTTTATTAAAATCATATTAATAACTAACCAAAACAAAAATACTAGATAATCCACCAAAACAAATCATATTAAAAATACTAGATAATCCTTAAACCAAAATGACACCCTTACTAAACATTGAGAAATCCTAACTAAACATATAAAACCATAATAACATCTCATATAAACATTGAGAAATCCATACTAACATATCAACATATAAAACCATCAACATATAAAACCATAATAACATATAAAACTATATTCATGTTGGCTACTCTCTTAAAAAATAGGAATTTCCAAACTATATTGAAAAAAAATATGCTCTATCAAGTTACATTAATATTTTTTAATTAATTAACTATTCATTTTCTCTCACTTTTCCCTTCCTTTTTTTATTCTATTCATTCTCCATTTGTACAACTTTTATCAATCTCTTCCATTCTTTATTCACCTTGCAAAACTATCTACCACCTAGCCATCACTTAACAACACTAACATTCATCATCATATAAACTCACCACTAATTTTCATTCTCCATTTGTACAACTTTTACACACTATCTTCACTTTTTTGATTCTATTCATCTCTCACTATCGACTAACCTTCAATATCTCACTATCGTAATGTATTAGTTCTATTCACCTTGTTTCTAATTGTACTCTTGTTCTGAATTTATCAGTACATTGAATCAAAATATATAAAAACACTAAACACTTCTCAGGGAAATTCATTAGTTTCAATCCAAACTCTTGTTTGTCAATCTAAAACATACAAAATATCCGTAACAATGACAGAGAGACTTAACATGTAGATTAAAATACAAAATATATAACATGCAACAGAGAGACTTAACATGTAGATATCCATACAACAAGATGACAGAAAATGACTTAACTTGATTGCATTCAAATAATAAAAACATATTCAGTTTGTCTTAAAGATTACAGCAACAATGGTGAAAATATAAGTAAAAAAGAAAACTAGAGTAAAACTTCAAATACCGTAACAATGGCGGAAATGCAATGCAGACGAGCAGAGGCTAGTGAAAGCGGACGGTGAACGGCGGCGAAATGCAACAGAGGAGGGCGACGGTCGGACGGCGACAGTGACTGAATATGGGTTTATAGCCCAAAGAAAATTTTATAATCTACCAGGGTCTGGATAGCACACATGTAAGATAAACCGGGGGAAGCTGGGGTCTGGATATCGCACAGGCTAACGAAGTAAACCTGTGGAAGCCGAGGTATGGATACCGCACAGGCTTGAGCCAATAAAACCGGTGAAAGCCGGGTCTGGATACCGCACGGGCTAAAGAAAACAAACAGTGTAAGCCGGGGTTTGGATACCGCATGGTATAAAGAAACAAATATCAACTGGGGTCTGGATATCGCACGAGCTGAAGAATAAACCAGTGTAAGCCGGGGTCTGGATACCACACGGGCTAAAGAAATAACCGGAGGAAGCCGGGGTCTGGATACCGCACGGGCTAAAGAAAACAAACCGGTGGAAGCCGGGTCTGGATACCTAACGGGCTTTAGCCAACAAAACCGGTGGAAGTCGGGGTCTGGATACCGCACGAGCTTGAGCAAATAGAAACGGAGTAAGCCGGGGTCTGGATACTGCACGAGCTCAGGAATCAAGCAGTGTAAGCCAGGATCTGGATACCATACTAAAGTGATGAAACGATGTTAACCGGGGTCTGGATACCGCACGGGTTAAAGGAAACATCATAATCTGCCGGGGTCTGAATACCACACAGGCAAGAGAAACAAACCGGTGGAAGCCGGGGTCTGGATACCGCGCAGGCTAAGGAATCAAACAGTGTAAGCCGGGGTCTGGATACCGCACGGGCTAAAGAAGCAAACATCAACTGGGGTCTGGATACCACACAGGCAAAAAGATAAATCGGTGGAAGCCAGGGTCTGGATACCGCACGGGCTTGAGGATAATTACTGGTGTAAGCCGGGGTCTGGATACCGCACAGGCTAAAGAAACAAACATCAACTGGGGTCTGGATACCACACGAGCTGATTAAAAAACGGTGAAACCCGGGGTCAAGATACCGCACGGGCTTGAGCCAATAAAACTGGTGAAAGTGGGGGTCTGGATACCGCACGGACTACTGAATGAACCGGTGGAAGCCGGGGTCTGGATATCGCACGAGCTTTAGCCAATAAAACCGGTGAAAGTTGGGGTCTGGATACCGCACGGACTACCGAAAACATCATAATCTATCGGGGTCTGGATACCGCATAGGAAAAAAGATAACAAACCAATGGAAGTCGGGGTCTGAATACTGCACAGACTTGAGCCATTAGACCAAATATTAGTCGGGTCTGGATACCGCACGAACTAACGAAATAAACCAGTGGAAGCCGGGGTCTGGATACCGCACGGGCTTGAGCCACTACCTTGTCTGCTGGAGATACACCTAAAATAAGAGGTAACAACCTGGCTTATGTTTCAAAATGCACATGTTTGAATATGGCGTAATGCTCCATAAGAAATGGAAATGCTACGCATTTGGGAGGATGCTATGCACGAGCAAATGCAAAGGAACCACTCCAGCAAAATAAATGCCGAAGAGAGGAAAACAACTCCGCTGGGGAAAAGAAGGCGTGCCAAGTACAATTGGACTTTTGCTAGGAAAACAATCCCCGGATGGCCTCTCAAAAAAGAATTCTCCTGGTTATAACTGCTATGTTGAGAACAAAATCCACTCCGCTGGGGATCCAAATCAAACTCTGCTGAGGAAAGCGCCCTGGATGGCCTACCAGAATACGATTCTTCTGGGGAACAAATGTCTCGACTGGGGAAACCAACATTATTTTACCGGGGAAGTCAGCCCTGAATGGCCTTCTAGAATGCTTACATGGGAGTAAAGTGAATTGTTGGATTACTCGATAAGGATTACTCGATAAGGGACACGGTACCCACCTCTGCTTAGGGAAATGAGAAATAAACTCATCAATCAAACTCCACTCGGGGAACGAGTCAACGGCTTAGACTCTGAGGGGGAGAGGAGCCAAATATTTGGACTCTGTGGGGAAACAAATACTCTGAACTTGCCCCACTGCTGGGGATAATCCCAAACCTACCTTCCATCTGCTGGGGCTGGCTCTACTCTGTCAGGAATATCAATCTCGATTTGCTCAGGATGACATTGATCACATAAAATTTCAATCTGTTGGGGGGCACTGCACCTTTTCCTTTTGCGGGGACAGAGACATGGTGGTCCTACTGGGGATGCACCTCTGGAATAGTCTCAAGAACGAGAGCCCTGCAACAAATACAAACAAAGTATTTTGTGCACAATGAGAGCTATCTTGGTTATTATCCATGACATCGTTCAAGAAAATCCATGTTTTAATTATGATTGGCAAAGCCCACAAGTTTATGTATGCAAAGTTTTATCAAAAACATCAGAAGTTTTTTGCAAACAAAACAGTAAAAGTTAAAACAATATCAAAAGCTTTCTGAATAGTGTAACAGTCCAATTTTAATTAAGTGATTATTTTAATTAATTAAATGAATTATGGGGTTTATTTAATTAATTGAGTAATTATTTATTAAATTGATAGATGTTTGAGAGGAAAATAAATTGGAAGGAAATTGGATAGAAAGTGATATAAAGGAAATTTGGAAAAAGAAATAGAAAGTTAGAAATATACGAAGGAGAAAGAAGAGAAAGAAAGTGGAAGAGGAGAAAAAGGGAAGAAAAGAGCAAAGCTTGGATTTTCATCAAGAACAACTCTCAAGCATCGATTTGAGCAAGGTAAGAGTGTGAAATATCATTATCTTATCAATGTATGTGATTATGTATGGATTGTTTGAGTTTGTTTGGGTGTTTTTCTCCATTTTCCATTCTAGGACATAAATGGTTTAATCGGTAGAATCGAGTTTTAAACGGTTAGAATTCAAAATAAATTGTGTAGTTTAGTCGGGTAATGTTTAGCCGTGATTATTGGATTTCGTTTGATTGAATTTGGTTGAGTTTGTGAGTTTTGACATTTTTGGATAATTGAGGGTTTGAGATTTGAGTGGAAATCGGATGTCGTAGAAATCATGTTTAATGGTTCTAATTCACTGCTATATGTTAGGTGAGTATGAGTATGTGTTTGTTTCAAAAAATAGAATTGAAATGGTCGGATTTTTGGGCGAAAATGCAAAATCCCGTAGCCGTGTTTAGGCAAAATTCTGGTTTTTCAGAAAACTTCGAAAATTCATAACTCTTGAACCGTAAGTCGGTTTTGACCCCTGTTCGAAGCATTAGTAAGTTAACGAGATTATATTTCTAGAAAAAATGGCTTTGAGGCCTGTACCTGGTTCAATTATAGCAGAAAATAGAAAACATATTGTTGTGTTAATTTTTACCGTCGCGAATGTGTGTGATTAATGTGTTATTGTGCAGAATACTTTTGTTATATAACGTATAGCTTGTGCATGTTGTGATATGATATGCTGTGGGTAGCCGTATGGCGTGAATCCTAGATGGTGGAATCGATTATGAAATATAGTCTTTTGACAAATATATGCATATTGTTTGTATGTGAAGAATGCATGAGAACATATTGTGAATATGTGTGCATTGCTTGATAAATGTGGTAATGATATTGAAGTGTAAATGCATATTGATTGTATGCGATATTATGAATGCATGAGAACATATTGTGAATATGTGTGAATTGTTTGAAAAGGTAATGAGGTTGAATTATGAATGTATATTTGTTGTATCCGATTATTGTGAATTAATGCATGGGAGCATATTCTAAGATATGCGTGCATTGTTTGATAAACATGATGATGTAAAGTATGAATACGTGATTTTATGATATGTTGTGTGTGCAATCTTGTTTTAATTCTTGAAGGGAGGAATTATTTGAATGCATGGGATTAAGACGTGAGATCGGTCTTAAGTGCATTTGTGGTTGATTGCATATGCATCATTTAGTCAAGAGGCAATGTTTGCTAGTTTCGTGGAGACTAGTGGCTTATCCCAAACCTAGAAGGGTGGGTCTGAAAGCTTAGGGAATGAGCTTTGTTGTTATCGGTCTAGAAGGGTGGACCCGGTTTAAATGTAAAAACCGAAAAATGATAACAAGTGTTGGTACCACATGGCATTGACTTGCATTGAGTTGTGTTGAGTCACATAGCATTGATGTCATTGTTATATGAATTATGCTTGTATGTGAAATGGTGATTTGGTGAATTGTGAATAATGGATTGGTGTGTTGGTGAAAGATGTTTTGTGATTATTCATATGTGTTTATACATGTCATGAAATGTATAATGAGTTATGAATGATTTGTGGTGAGAATTGTGAAATATTTGTATCTTTATTTTCGTATATGTATATATATTTATATGCATTGATTATTATGATAATATTTCTCACCCTTCTGCTGTTTTATAATGCTCTATGAGGCATTGCAGATTAGGTTGCTGGAGGTTCTTTTTGTGAAGTTTTATCTTCATTCTTTTGTCGGGTCGCTCTGATATGTAGCACCGGGTAGATAGGCTGTATAGCATTCTTTTGAGATACATTGTATATGTATCTATTGGCAAATGTGTTTTGTAAAACCATGATGATGTGATGAATAAATTGATTTGATATGTATATTTATGATATTATGTTTTCAAATGGTTTAATGTTTTAATCTTCCGCTGATATTTCGAAAATTGAAACGTGGGTGTAAGGACCAAGTCCTCTATTTCAAAACTACCCCACTATTACATGTCATTTTGAGCAGGTGTTGTATGATTTATTTTCATGTATGTGTGACATGCTCCTTTTATACCATATTTTAAATTTACTCTGACGAAATTTCAATAAGTGATTAAGTGATTTATTTGTTTATTTGGGGGTATAGAAAGGGGGTGTTACAAATAGTATATGTACTACATTGATAAATGGCCTGTAAATAAGCAGATTTACAACATATGCAACTCCTGAAAAGAGAAAGTTGCAAAGAGAGTACAGAAATGCAAGAAAATATACAACAAGTCGGTAATGTGGTACAGACAACCACCATGTGACGACTCAACTATGACTTGCATGATTTCGATGATTCTCCGATGATTCATCTTTCGAAGAGACTGACTTGACTGATTGACCCTCGGGTCCTCCCAGAATTCATTGTGATAATGGATCACACACAGACTGCAGTCATTTGCTTTTCAAATCCCTAAGTCTTGCCTGAATCACCCTTGTGGGTTTTCAATTCACCGGGATCCATTTTTGCCAAAGTTTCCTTTCCAGGTTTTCAACTTTGCGGGTTTAAATCTTTTCTTTTTATCCCTAACTTTTTCCCGAACCCATTCTCTTTACGGTTTGCCGGGACGCCCCATTTTTGCCTGGATCTTCTTTTTCCTCCCAGCGGGTTTATTTAAGCAAAGTATTTTTTAACTGCATCTGCATTCACAGGGGATGTGAAATCTTCACCATCCATGGTTGATAATAGTAAGGCTCCTCCTGAGAAGACTTTCCTTAGGACATATGGACCTTCGTAGTTGGGAGTCCATTTGCCCCTGTGATCTGTCTGTGGAGTGAGAATCCGCTTCAACACTAAGTCACCTGCCTGAAAGCTCCGAGGGTGTATCTTTTGATCAAAAGCTTTCTTCATCCTGCTCTGATACAAACGACCATACGCAATAGATGCCGACCTCTTCTCGTCCATCAAGCTGAGCTGATTCAACCTATTCCTTACCCATTCTGCCTCATCTAATTTGACGTCAACCAGAACTCTCAAGGAAGCAATCTCGACTTCCAATGGTAGGACCGCTTCCATACCATACACTAGTGAGAAAGGAGTTGCCCCAGTTGAAGTACGTATTGAAGTACGATATCCGTGCAATGCAAAGGGAAACATCTCGTGCCAGTCTTTGTAGGTCACAACCATCTTCTGCACTATCTTCTTTATGTTCTTATTGGCCGCTTCAACAACGCCATTCATCTTCGGGCGATAAGGAGAAGAATTGTGATGTTTAATCTTGAAATTCTGGCACAGTTTCTTCATCATCTTGTTATTCAAATTTGAACCATTATCAGTAATGATTCTCTCAGGCACTCTATAACGACAGACGATGTCCTTCTTGATAAAACGGGCTACGACTTGTCTGGTGACATTGGCGTAGGAAGCAGCTTCGAACCACTTGGTAAAATAGTCAATTGCTACCAAGATGAAGCGATGTCCGTTGGATGTGGTCAGCTCAATCTTTCCGATCATATCAATGCCCCACATAGAGAAGGGCCAAGGGAACGCCATGACGTTCAAAGGACTTGGCGACACATGAATCTTATCGGCATAAATATGGAATTTATGGCATTTCTTGGCATATTTGAAACAGTTAGACTCCATGGTCAACCAATAATAGCCTGCCCTCAACAACTTTCGAGACATTGCATGCCCACCTGCATGGGTACCAAAAGCACCTTCGTGGACCTCTTCCATAAGCAAACCTGCTTCTTTTTCGTCCACGCATCTCAACAGAACTAAGTCGAAGTTTCTTCGGTAGAGTACATCATCCTTGTTCAGATAGAAGTTTCTGGACAACCTCCTAAAGGTCTTCTTATCCCGGCTTGATGCCCCAGGCGGATATTATTGGTTCTTGAGAAAATTCCGGATGTCATAATATCATGGCTTCCCATCTGAAGCTTCCTCTATTGCAAATACAAATACAGGCCTGTCAAGGCGTGAGATGACAATTCTTGGAGCTTTATTCCAAAAATTCACCTTATACATTGAGGATAATGTAGCCAAAGCATCTGCCATATGATTCTCTGCTCTTGGCACATGGTGAAACTCTACCCTGTCGAAGAAGGGCAATAACCTCCTCGCATAATTCATATAAGGGATCAGATTAGGCTGCCGAGTCTCCCACTCTCCTTTGATCTGATTGACCACTAAAGCTGAATCACCATAGATATCAAGGTTTTTGATTCTCAAACCAATCGCTTCTTCAATACCCATGATACATGCTTCATACTCAGCTTCGTTGTTGGTGCAAGGAAAAGTTAACCTGGCAGTAAATGGTATATGAGAACCATTGGGGGTGGTAATGATTGCCCCAATTCCACTGCCATAGGAGTTAACAGCACCGTCAAAGATCATTTGCCACTAGGAGCTCTTCTCGGGACCTTCATCGGCGAACGGTTCATCGCAATCCTTCATCTTCAAGAACATGATATCCTCATCAGGAAATTCAAACTTCATCGGTTGATAATCATCAATTGGTTGCTCCACGAGATATTCTGACAGAACACTCCCTTTAATGGCCTTCTGGGAGACGTATTGAATGCGTACTCTGTCAGAACCATCTGCCATCTAGCAATCCTTCCCGAAAGTGCTTGCTTCTCGAACACATACTTGATCGGATCCATCTTCAAAATCAACATGGTGGTGTGATTTAGCATGTACTGTCTTAGGCGTTTGGCGGCCCAAGCAAGTGCACAACACGTCTTTTCCAACATCGAGTATCTGGATTCACAATCTGTGAACTTTTTACTCAAGTAGTAGATAGCGTATTCATTCCTTCATGTCCCGTCATGTTGACCGAGAACACAACCCATGGAGTTCTCAAGAACCATCAAGTACATTATCAACGGTATTCCAGCCACTGGAGGCATCAGTATCGGAGGCTCCTGCAAATACTCTTTTATTTTATCGAATGCCCTTTGGAAATTTTCGTTCCAGACCAGCGCTTGATCTTTCTTCAACAGTTTGAACATTGGTTCACAAGTGGATGTAAGGTGAGATATGAACCTTGCAATGTAGTTCAATCTACCTAGGAAACCACGAACCTCTTTCTCTGTCTTCGGCGCTGGCATTTCCTGAATTGCTTTAATTTTTGCACGGTCAACCTCAATTCCTTTTTCACTGACTATGAACCCCAATAACTTTCCTGATCGTACACCAAAAGTGCATTTGTTCAGATTCAACCTTAGTTTGAACTTCCTTAACCTCTCAAACAACTTCAAAAGATTCACCAAATGTCCTTCCTCCGTTTGCGTCTTTGCAATCATGTCATCAACATAGACTTAAATCTCATGATGAATCATATCATGAAATAAAGTGACCATCGTCCGTTGATAGGTTTCCCCTGCGTTCTTCAACCCAAAAGGCATCACCTTATAGAAAAATGTCCCCCACGGTGTGATAAACGTTGTTTTCTCCATGTCCTCCAGGGCCATCTTGATCTGGTTATATCCGGAGAAATCGCCCATGAAGGAAAACACTGAATACTGAGCAGTATTATCAACAAGCACATCAATGTGGGGGAGCGGGAAGTCATCCTTCGGGCTCGCTCTGCTTAGATCACGGTAACCTACACACATCCTCACCTTACCATCCTTCTTAGGCACAAGTACGATGTTGGCGACCCACGGAGGGTAATTTGTCACGACAAGAAATCCGGCGTCCAATTGTTTCTGGACCTCTTCTTTGATTTTTACCGCCATGTCCGGTCTGGTTCTTCTTAGCTTCTGCTTGACAGGTGGACACTCTTCTCGAAGAGGCAAGTGATGAACCACAATATCTGTATCAAGTCCGGGCATATCCTCATATGACCAAGCAAAGACATCCTTATACTCTCAAAGCAGCTCTATCAGTCTTTGTTTGACATCATCCTCTAAGGCAGCCCCTATCCTGACCTCCTTCTTGGCTTCCTCTGTACCTAGGTTGACGACTTCAATTTCCTCCTGATGAGGCAGGATGACCTTCTCCTCTTGTTTCAACAACCTGGCGAGCTCTTCAGGCAGGTCTTCGTCTTCTTCACCCTTTTCTTCCGCTTGAAAGATCGGATTATCAAAGTCATACCGAGTCATAAACGAGTCTGAGTCGGTGGCATCTGCAATGTGAAACCTGCAATGATGATGATTTAATGCTTAAGATGATATGCAGACAAACACAAACCACATTGCCATTTTACTGTTAAAAATAAAACAATAAAAACAAGGATCACAAAATTATATGCAAAAACGCCCTTTTGATTAATGATAAAACAATGTTCAAAACATAAACAATAAGGCCCTACAAATAAAGACCACTATGCTCCGGGTTGAACATAGGGCTACACATAATCAAGAAAAACAAGATGGTTACTCTTCACGAGTCACTTGGATAACTTCTTCGATGGTCCAGTTGTTCAGTCTTTGGCCTGGAATACATGGTTGGATCCATGTGTCCATATCATAATCGCTATCAACTTCATCCTCAGACACAACATTGATCCGATCAAATATCACCCCATCACTTGTGAACTGGACTGGTCCCCTGTAGCGCGGAGCGCTCTGTGAAGAGGAAGACGATGGGTTGTACCCTAGTCCAAACGTATCTTGTTTATTAGGGATGCTCAAAATCTGTCCCCAACCCTGAGATGATCCAGACTTTACCATTGTTTGCGCTTCCTTGAAAGACGACATAACAACCTCAGAATCTTTATCCATAATCGGCGCCTTTTCCTTGATTCTGACCCCTTCAAAAGCTTGACATAGGGTTTCATGAATCTCCCCATCAACCTCAACATATTTAAATGAGGACAAATGGCTAATCATAATATCCTCCTCACCGCAGACGGTGACAGTGTTACCACCCACCATATACTTTAGCTTCTGATGTAGAGTCGACGTCACCGCCCCTGCCGAGTGAATCCAAGGTCGACCCAATAAGCAACTATACACTGGTTGGATATCCATTATGTAGAAGATGGCATCAAAAACCTCCGGACCAACTTGGATAGGAAGAGTTACCTCACCGAAGACGGACCTCCTTGTCCCATCAAATGCTCGCACAATCAGGTCGCTCAGAGTGCAGATTATTCCTTGGATATTGTCGCTACTGCGAAAATCGGAGCCGACTTGACAGGAGAGTCGCCACCGTGCGTTATTTATCCCTCAGAACGGGAAAGGAAACGCTCGAAGTAAACCTCGCAAAGACGGGAAAAGGTATGGTCATCGCAACCAAAACCTGGATTCGGGAGTCGGTTACGCAAGGGGAAGGTATTAGCACCCCTCACGTCCATCGTACTCGATGGGATCCACGCTTGGTGTTTATAAGGAAAAGGGTGCATTCATCTATCTACGCTAATGGCCAGTCTGAAAAGAAAATAAAAGGGCAGGACTCGACATAACATACGGTGTTCTGGGCCTACGTACTCCCTCGTGCAATGGGAAAGTCAGAGTCAACGTAGTTCGACTACCTATGTCTAAACGGGGGAAGGTTGCTCGCCAGGACATCGCGTCCTGTGCCTACGTAATTCCGCACAGCATGGAAGATCAGAGCAAACGTAGTTCGACTAACTACGGCTAAACAGGGGGTTCTCACACAGCATTGAGAAAAACAAACTGGTCTCAAAGGTTCGGGAACCTACAACTACGATCTGGTCTCAAATGCACTCGGGCAAGAGAAAAAGGGAAACAATTAGTCGTCAGCGGGAAAGTCTCAATCGCACAGCCGCGAGAGAACAAAGGTTAGTTGCTAGTATGCTCGCTAGGATATCGCATCCTATGCCTACATATCCTCGTCTGGTACGAGGAATCAGAGCAGCTGTAGTTCAGCTAACTACGACACAAGCTACTCAAAAGCTCCTACTGAAAGGAAAGGGAAAAGACACGCTAAAACTATAGCTGAAAAAAGGGGAATCTACCTACTGTTATCATGCCTGGTTGACCATCCTAATGTCTATCATAACGACTCCACAGCGGAGAAGTCAGAGCTCCTAAGGGATCATGGCAATAGGACTAAACAGCAAACAGAAAATACTGCAAAGTAAAGAAATGCTGGAAATATGCATGAATGCAACAACTAAACAATCAAGGCGCGAAGGCCGCAAACCACAGAGGTAAGGGAGCTCAGCTCTACCAAATACCAGCAAGCAACGCCACGCGATAACAAAAAAGCAGAAGGAGGACCACCTCAACTTCTCATGCACACAAAGCCTGCTTCTAAGATGCACCTACCTCAGAACTATCTAGATGAATACCTAAGTCTAATGCAGCACAACACCACACAAGTCAAACAACACAAAGAGAAGGCGAACCAGCCTGACACGCCTCTATCTAAAACTTAAACCAAAATCCTGAACAGAACCCCTGAAAACAAACTTCTGATCTATCCCTGAACAAAGCTCTATGCAAAGCCCTACTGTAAAATTAATATCAAAACAATACAAAAAATGCAATTAAAATGAAAATGCATGATTAAGCTAATGTTTTTGTACTGTAAAATTCTACATTGAATTACGAGTCTATAGAAAAAAGAACGGAATTATTTGGTCGAATCTACTATTTTTTATGAATTTTCTAATAATATGCATGACCTAAAAGATATTAAAAAAAGCATTTAAATGGAAAATATGCTAAAATAGCAAACAAAAATAAAATGGCATTTTTATTTTTATATGATTTTCTAGACATTTTCATGAAGTGGTAGAAAAAACAAGAAATCAAAAATCAATTGTTTTCATTTTCTTATGAATTTTACAATATGCAAGAAAGTATTAAAAGAAATTAAAAAAAAGCAAAATTGAAATAAAAGAGGAGGGGGGGTGCTAATAGTGACTGCGCCCAGTTGTTTTCCATGTGGGCCAGAAGATGGGTGGTGTGAATAGCAGTGGGCATAGGCCCATGGGAATCAGAAAAAAACTAATAATAAAACATAAAAAAAAACAAACGCCATGGGGGTGCAATTAACAGGTTTTTTAGTTCATTTCAAGTGGGCTTCACGCTATGGGGGTGCGAATAGCATTAAGGGCCTAAGCCCAGTCCAATTCCATTTGTCTCTCACACGCAGGGGAGGGTGAACGAGTAAAATGAGGGTGCATCAGTAAAATGGATCTTGGGCCCAAACGCTGCCCAAACCCTAGCCCAACTAACCAGTTAACAAAACCTAATTTCCCCTTCCAATCTCAGATCACTGTTCATCTCCCCCAAACCCTAGCCGCTCATGAATCTCCTCTCGCCCCCACACCCTCTCTGAAGAACCCTCAAGAATCATCCATCAATCCTTGAGACACCCAAATCCTACCTAATCATCTTCCCCCTCCGATCAAGAACCACCTACCACTCGTCTAAACATCGCGACTTAAAACGAGAAACAATAATCGTGCATGCGAAGAGAAGAAGGAGAAAAGAATGGGACCTGGATGACGTTGTAACAATCTTTGAGGCGTTGTAGCGTTGAAGATCCACAAGCTTCTGAAACGGATCTTCAAAGAATCTGGGTGGGAATTGTCGTTGGAGCGCGCTCGTACACGGATTACGAAGGTGGAGCTCTGAATCTTGAAGGGATTCTGGGGATTCACGAAGAACAGACGACGTTCTTGACGATTGATGAAGATAATGATGATTTCCTGGGATTTCACTGAAGAATGATGAAGGTTCGAACGTGTTCGGGGAAATCTTTGAAGGACGATGAATGTTCAAAGATTTTCTGGAAAACTCTTTGAAGTTTCCGGCGACAGATGACTTTTCCGGCGAGTTATGGATGAAGGCGGGCGGAGGAGGAAAGATGAAGATCGGAGGGTTTGGATGATTCTGGGTTGAAAACCAACTCCGGCGGGTGGTTGCGGCGGCCGGAAGGTGTTAGGGTGGCCGGCGGTGAGCTCACCGGATTTGCATGCCGGTCAAGGGCATTTCCGGTGAAGCTTGTGGTGATGCCACGTAGTGAGAGTGCTGGCAGAGTGAGAGCGTTAGTGGGGCGCGTGGCAGCAGAAGGGAGAGATGGTGGGGACGCGTGGCTGGATTCTGAGTGCTGAAAGTTGTGAGGTGGTGGGTCCATGGATGAACGCGTGTCACTCTTTATACCTGGACAAGTGGCATTTTTGGCTGATTTCTGGACAAAAACAAATGGACTGAAAAAAAGATGTGGGCCTCCAAAAAAATCCCTCTGGGCCCATACGAAAATTAACAAAAAAACTCAAAACTGAATTAACAAAAAAATATTAAATCTAATTAACCTAATTAAGACTAATCCTAATTAACTAGTGACTAATCCTAATTAAACTAAATGCAGATTAACTATCCTAATTGATTCTATCAAATTCAATTAAATTCTAAACAAAAGATTAATCCTAATTAAATCTAAAACATGATTAAAATCTAATTAACTCTATGTTAATAAACTTCTACTAATTCCTATTAAAATTCTACAAAAGTCTATACCATTTTATAATATCTATTTAAAAGACAAACTATATTAACACAAATTTTATTTATTTCTATTTAAAACTATTAAAATTCCTATTAACATAAAAGAAAAAATCTATAATACTTTCTATATTATCTAAAACAATTAAAACTATGTAAATTCTTTTATATTCTAAAAATGATAAAAAACTATTAAATCTATTTAAAAAATTTATATAAAATTCTAAAAAGAGATTTAAACTATTTAAAATTCTAAAAAATCTATTTAAATCCTAAAAATGATTAAAATGTCTATTTAAAATCCACAAAAGTCTATTAAAACCCTAAAAAATGCCGACAAATGCAAATGACCACCATAAAAGAGCGCACGAGACCAGATCGAATCGAACAGAGAACCCCGGGCATCAGAATATCCCAAAATCACTATGCAAGTTGAAAATCACCGAGGAGCGCACAATTTCCCGAAAATAAAACCGTGATGATCTGGACTGGATCTGCCATATCTAGTAAATGAAACCCAAGCTGTGACTCTGATATCCTCTGTCTGTGCACAAATATCATGCGTCTGATTTGCGAATATGAATTTAAACCACGAGTCAGATAGGAGAATCGGTTGGTCAAATTTTAGGGTGCAACAGCTGCCCCTATTCAAGCGACTTGGACCTGAAGGGTTTGAAGAGCGCTCAGCCTTCAAACATTCGGAGGTACGAGACGGTTGAATACAAATAAAACCCGAAAATTTGCCAACCGCGAGAATATACTATAAAACTGCTTGGGGAATAAAGTCCAGAACCGAGCCCAGTCATTACGGCACCAAACTGATCAATCATCTGATAAGGAACTCCTGATTAGAATGCCAATTACCTGTGATGCCCTATATAACAAACCCTGAGGGTTGCAACAAAAATCCCTGATCCTTTCACATTGCCTACTGATAGGCAGGAAGAGAAATATACTCACATTGTCCAAAGATGGACGGGAAGACATCCTGATTGATACTCACATCGTCTAAGGATAGACGGCAAGACGCCATTAATCTCCATACTCACGTCGTCTAAGGATAGACGGGAAGAAAACCTTAATCTCCATACTCATATCGTCTAAGGGTAGACGGGATCATCCTGATTGATGAAACAAATCAATATTCACATCGTCTAAGGATAGACGGCAAGACGCCATTAATCTCCATACTCACATCGTCTAAGGATAGACGGGAAGAAAACCTTAATCTCCATACTCACATCGTCTAAGGGTAGACGGGATCATCCTGATTGATGAAACAAATCAATATTCACATCGTCTAAGGATAGACGGAAAGATACCGTTAATCTCCATACTCACATCGTCTACGGATAGACGGGAAGAAAACCTTAATCTCCATACTCACATCGTCTAAGGGTAGACGGGATCATCCTGATCGATGAAACAAATCAATATTCACATCGTCTAAGGATAGACGGAAAGAAAACCACGTGCAAACTCAAGATGTCTAATGATAGACGGAGAAATCCACTTATTGGAGGAACACATCGTCAATATGAATTGACGGGAAGAAAAGCCTGCCGATACCATATGACTGATTGATCAAAGCACAACTATTATATGATCTGAGATACAAATAATCCGCTGAGTCGTCTGAACACTGCTGCTGGATAAATGCCCCTGAACTGATCACAGAGTAATTCACGCGCCATGCGAGGCTGGTAGAAAACCCGACTTATGCTTCGTATGCATATGCATATGCTTTAATCTTTCTATGGCGTAATGCTCCATTTAGGATGGAAATGCTACGCATCTGGAAAATGGCATGCAAGTATGATGCAAATATGTTGATGCATGCAATATGCTAATGCAGGCTCGAGCTGCCGGAGAAAGCTGGGTACAGAAAACCACTTCAGTAACATAAATGCTGAATACGAAGCCAACTCCGGTGGGGATAAACTGGATATCACAGGATTATTCCAGCAAAATAAATGCTGGGAGAGTGAAATCAACTCCGTTGGGGATATTGGGAACTTAACCGAACACCTCGACGAAGTAATACCCTGCTGGGGAATATAACTCTGCTGTGAAATAGCAGATGCGCTAAGTATGATTAGACTCCTCTAGGGATAGCTTACCCGTACCAACGACGAATTAGACTTTGCTGGAGAAAAATAGGCGGAGTCTTCCTGCGCACTGATGAAGCTCGGATCTGGAAACTGATGAGCCAACACTCATGGGCCTCACAGTGATTGCCAACATGGACTTGAACTCTTAGGCTGTCTATGATGGGTCATGTACAACTGACGCTGGAAAACACTCTGCCTGAATCCACAGTTTTATGATTGAAGATTCACAGGATAGTAACACGACTTCCCTACATTCGCCTCGCACTCGAAAATTGGCTGAATCTGCTCGAATAACTCTGAATGACCCCGCTGATACGGAGAAGAACAATCCTTTCGCTTCTGATATGCCCCAGCCTACGGGGCCTCCGTGGGGATAGTCCTTGAAAGGAAATCTGCAAATCTGAGCCCTGATGGTCTGATATGACATGCCCCGGTGTTCTGAACTTCGGAGAGATGCTTCACATCAAATGCTCCTCGAATAAAGAACAACCTCTGCGCTCTTAAGATGGCCTGCCCCTGACTGCGATGACCTCGCTCCTGATTATCTGATTCAGAGTAGTGCCCCTGACGACCACCCATTTACCTGAATCTCAACCTGATTGCCCCAGGGTAATTGACTTCGAAGGGCTGACCTGACTGGGGATCACAACAATAGCTTGCCCCCGCTCTCAGAACATTCGGGCGCTCTGCATTCTATCCTGACCGTACTTTCCACTGTAGGAAACTTTCCTGCTGTCAAGCGCTTACTCGCAAGTAAAACAAGTTGTTCTGCGTAAAGGATGTATTAATGCAACACATATGACAGCTTTGACATCCAATCTGTTCACTGGGAAAAGGAAAAACAATTTATGGCATATAATGCACCAAACATTTATCAAGAATATCAACATCAGTACCAACATGGTAAAAGGAACCCTTTTAGGAGTCAGAATCGACGCGACCTTTACCGAAGTATGCTTTCGAAACAACCTGCTTCAATTAGGACTTTTGAAGGTTGTAACGTGGTCAGGTTCATGGTTTTGAAAGAAAGGATAAAGGCTCAAAGTTTATTTTAACCCACCCATTCTCCTTGATGTTCTCCGATCCTACTTTCAGCTAATTCGACCTTAGCGCTCACCTTTCAGAGGACGAAAGATAAGAGTGATAGTTCGAGAAACTTTTGGATTTTGGAGTGACAGCTACGCACCTCTCGTTTTTGACACTTGAGGTCACACGACTCGCATTTGATTTGAGGATTTTTCTTTTGATCCTTTTCATATTTTTCTTTTCATGTCCCTAACTTTTGCCTGGACTGACTCTTTTGAGTTTCTTTTGATTTTTTTAAGTCCAGCGGGATGCCCTCATTTTTGCCTAAGTCATTTGTTTTGAAGTTTTCTTGACTTAGCGGGCTTTTGATTCTTTTTTTTTCTCTTCGTTTTTTTTTCTTTCGAACGAGTCGTGTGACACTGGTTGTCTGACTCTTTGGGGAATGATATGACTGCCCCACTCTTGATTGAACCACTGTGGTCTTTTAGGCACGACCTCTAGGGGTGTGATTGATCCTCGAACGGACACTCCTCTTGCAATTTGGACGCTCGGTCAAATTAGCTAACACCTACCCTGCCCCAGGTTAAAGATTGAGGGTTTTCCATTTGCAGAAAGAAACTCCTACTACAAGGCTCAAAGGGGTTGACAAGGGATTATCTTCCTTATAACTCCGGTGTTTAGGGATTTGAAACAATGCCTGTACATCATCAGCAAGTTTTATTTCAAAAGCATACAATCGGAATTTTGCACGTCGTTCATTTTCGTCATCCTCCCCAGATTCTTCTTAACCAAGCGTTGGACATTCGTAAAAACAATTAGTGGACACGAATGGATTTAATCAAAACATGCATATTTATTTCATTATCATCAATTGAATGGAAACAACAAGTTTTACAAATAAGATTGCAAATTAACAGGAAAGAAACTACAAATGTAAAGAAATGACAAGATAAAACAAGAAAAAATGCTAGCTTCCGAGAACCGGGCCTTCACATCTGTCTTGCTGCTGAACCAGCCATCTTTACAATCAGTTATTAGAGACAATTCGATGCTGTCCTGATCTTCCTTCAACGACCCAACCAGATTATAGAGCCCCTCCTCCTTCATTCAGATGATTTTGGGACTTCCCTGCCCGAAGCTGATTGCTGCGCTATCAAGTAAGTCCTGCACTTTGTGCTTGAAGGACAGACAATCTTCAATGTTGTGCCCCTATGCTCCTGAATGGAAATCACAGCGCTCCTTGTTATCATAACCTGCTGGAGGTGTACCTGTCAGCGGGGCTAACTTCCTCTTCTCAACCAACTGCAATCGTAGCAACATCTGAAGAAGTTCGGCATACGGCATCGGAGGCACCTTAAATACCCTCAATGGCTTCTGATTTTGAGCTTTTCGCTGATTGGGATACTGCTGCCTTTTCCACTGTGGAGATCGTTGCTGTTGTTGCTGGTATCGGGCTGACTCTTGAACACCCTTCGTAGCAAATGCAACATCGGTTTCTTGACCTTCACTGTACTGATTAAAGCCCTCCTTATGCTTAGCCATTTTATTTCTCAGATCTGCCCCAGGAATAGGCAATAGTTGTGGGCATGGAGATTCTGACACCATGGAGTCCAGGATACGCTTCTGACCCACTGCAGCTTCAGAAACATCTGTCATCTTAGCATCGACTGGGATAGGAGCAATACGTACAGCTACACCGCTTGGCGAGAATTCAATATCATGCGAGTCAATCAGGTCTTGAACATTGTGCTTAAAAGCATGACAACCCTCGATGTCATGTCCGAATGCCCCAGAATGAAATTCACATTGCTTGCTGGCATCATACCCATGAGGAAGCACTCTCGTTGGTGGTTCCAACGCTCTCTTCTCAACCAGATTAAACCTCAATAAAGTCTGCAAGAGCTCAGCATATGTCGTAGGCGGCGCCTCAAATATTCTCTTTGGCTTCCCTTCCTGGATCCTCCGTTGAGCCGGATGTATCCTCTGCTGCTGCTGCTCAGGTTCCATAGGCACAGATGGCACGAGCTTCTTCACTGCGGCTTCGAATAGTTGATCGTCCTCTTTCCTAAGCACGTTCTTGACTACTTCCATGATCAAGCTCATTTGGGTCTTCAGCTGACTGTTCTCCTCCTTGAGGATCTTCTGCTCCAAACGCATCTCTTGCATATCTCTCATCATCTGCCCCAACTGGCTTCGGATTTCAATCAATTCAAACTGATTCTGTTCCATATCTCTGAAGGAATTCCTGCAACAAACTGGACGATGAGGAAATAAGACCCACGGTTCTGATGTACCTGTTAAACGATAATGCAATGCGGAAAGCAAACACATATTCATAACAAGGTAAATAGAAACTCAAGCTATGAGCACACAGACGAACATCTCCCACATATGTACAACCAACAAAAGCAGCGAGTAAGCACAACTGAGTACGTATACAATGACCCCAGCCAACAATCCTGGTGGTGGTCGGCAAATACTAATGCACAAAAGCTAAACGGGTTAGGCAGAGAAAACAGATGCGACACCCGGCACAGAAATCTCTAGAAACTCTTCCCATATTCAAATGAACTCTCCGTTTGACAGTCTTCAGAGCACACACTTCCTGTGAAGTCTTCCATGACATTAACTGACGAACCCACACAACTGGAGGATGGAAAATCATTAATCTGAACAAAACCCTGAGGCGTGATGCAAATCCGGCTAGAGTCTAACAGGTCCTGAATCTGGCTTCTAAGCACTTTACAATCATTTGTTGAATGCCCCTGTGCCCCAGCATGGTACTCACAGCGGGCGCTGGCATCGAAACCTGGAGGATATGGTGGAATCACCGGCTTAGTCTCTTTCGGCACTATCAATCCACTCCTGATCAGATCTGGCAACAACTGACTGTACGACACCGGTAGCTGAGTAAACTGCCTTTCAGGTTTCCTTGGTCTTCGTGGGGCATGCTGCCGCGATCGGCGATAGGATGACCATTGACTTGAAGTGTCTGAAAACCGATCCTGAGATGCTAAAGATTCTGAAATGGCGTCATCTCCTTCTTCCCACTCTTCTTGAGAACTGACAACTGACTCAATCTTATCAACTGTGACATAAGAAACATCTCGAAACTTTCCACTCTTGAGTCCTCTCTCAACGAGCTCTCCCATTCTCATCAGGCCCACAAAGTTTGTGCAACCGAACAATTTGTCAAAATAATGGCCTTTCAGAGTACCCAAGAAGATGTCAACCATTTCTCTTTCCGGAAGCGGTGGTTGAACACTAGCAGCCAATTCTTTCCATCTTCGCAAATACCCCCTGAATGATTCGTTCTCCGCCTGAGACAATTCTTGCAGATGTACGAGACTAGGAGCCAAATCCAGGTTGTAATCGTACTGCTTCATGAAAGCTCTGGCTAAATCCGCCCATGATCGAATCTGATTACTCTCTAACTGCACATACCACCTCAAGGATGCCCTAGTCAGGCTGTACTGAAAGCAATGGATCATCAATTTGTCATTTCGCACAAACGAAGTCATCCTTCGGCAGAACATCATCAAATGTAGCTTCGGACAGCTATCTCCCGTGTACTTTTCGAACTTCGGCACTTTGAACTTGTAAGGCAACACTAGATCAGGAACCAAACACATGTCTACAGCATCCAGGTTAACAGCATCCTTCACTTTCAAGGCTTTTATACCTTCTTCCAACGCCCGGAGTCTTCTATCCTTTTCAAGAGCTCTTGGATCTACCATCCCGGCCATTGGCATATCTCCTCGGTAATTCATCACAGGGAAAGCAACACCTTGATTGTTAGCAGGAGGATAACGTTCATTTCGGGCAACGAACTGCTCATGTCGATCTCTGTTCTCAACAGTAGGCTGTACAGTAACGTTGTTCGGGAAGTCTTCCATAGAACCATACCGATGGTTGGACGCCGTAGTAAACCCTGTCAAAGTGTTAGGAGCCTGGAAATTGCCTTCAGCCATAGCTACCTGTAACTGACTACACTGCTTGATTCTGCTCAAATCTGCTTCAGCCCCTTGGTCGTCTTCAACACTCCACTCTTGCCTCAAACAATCCCCGAGAATCACCCTCTGATGAAAACAAAGGCTAGATAAGTGCTCTGGCCTGCTAGAGTAATGCTATGCAATATGATTTATGCAAACATAAATACAAAAATGCTAACGTGCATGTGTGCATTGGAGATATTTCCCCTCCAATTCCAGTGTCAGTGGTAGCAAGACGAGATAAACCATAAAGACAATATTTAGAAAAACCCTCATATATTTATTGGAATAACAGTCTTGTCAAGATGTTACATAACTATGCTCCATACAGCTGATATGATAAAGGAGGATCCCAGCCAACATGCCTGGTGGTGACCTCAACACAACAGAATACAAGAGAAAAATCAAGTACGGGTACGGTTGCGGAAGTCCTCAACCAGCTTCTTCGTCTCTGCATGATCCGGTTGATAAATCAAACCTTCTATCAGCTGATCCCTTTTTCTGACCGTTCCCTGGATGTCTCTGACAAAGTCTTCCCAAGCCTTATCATTGGCACCATCCCCAGGTTTGGGTCTCTTGGCGTCTGCTCTATGCTGAAAATCTTCCAAATTCTTCATGGCATCAGTCAGTTTGCGTTCGGCCTCATATCGGCGGCATGCTTCTTCTTTAAGCTCTTCAGTCTTCGCTTTGACCTGTTCTTCTAACTGAGCAACCTGTGTCTTTAGCTCTTCTTCCCGCTCTTTGCGTTTGGCCATAGTGAGATCCCAGTGCTCTCTGAACTTAGCTAGCTTCGTGTAGGCCCTTTCCAGCTCTTGCTTCTTAGTAGCCAGTACACTGCTAACTAAGTCTACATCTAACTCCAGACGCTTCTTGGTTTCAGTCAATTCCAATAACGTGGTCTTCAGATGTTTCAGAGTTTCAGCCTGTTGCTTAGAAAAATACCCTGTTTCAATCTTTTCGTGACGAAGCTGGGCATTCTCTTTCTCTAAAGCCTCTTTAGCCTTTGCTAGCTCTTCTTTCTCCGCCATCAGCTGCTTGAATACCTGTATGTCCACAGTGGTAGGCTCCTCCACCGGAGAAGGATGCAATGGCTGAACCGCTGGATAAGGCATAAGGAATTTCATAGCTCGCTCACGAATCCATTCCACATACGGGCCAGGAACTCGAGTATCCCCTCTGCTACCTGAAGGTTTCCCTCTCTTGTGCAGGTTCTTCCATGCCTTCTCAAGCTTGGTCAACATCTCTTTCCCTATTGCCCCAGTGAGATACAGAGATTCCTGTATCTCCTCGGGCTTCGGCGCTCCCTGAGGCACATACCCAAATTGCCTGATCAATAAGGAAGGGTTGTAATTGACACACCCTTTCCTTCCTATTAACGGAACATTCGGAAATCCTTCGCATTTGACACACCCTTTCCATACAACATCCTCGGCAGTCAACCCCATCAAGCGCTCGGGCCATCCTAGAGAATCAATAGAGGTGACAAAAGGGCCTGACTTAGGCATATGACTGGTGAACCACCTGCACAGGAGAGGTACACAGCAGGACACATTCCTTCCTCGCCGCTTTTCATTCTGGTAGTGAGTTGAATGGTGGATATCTCCCAGCAAAGTAGGAACTGGGTTCTTCGCAGCCAAAATATGGAAAGTATCTGAGTCAACAAAATCAGGAATGTTCGGGAACAACACGATGCCATAAACACATACAGCAAGGATGACGTCAAAAACAACCCAGCCACCCTTCTGGGCATACTCCCGAGCCTTCTCCACCAAGACATCCAACGGAAATCCCCACACATCTCCTCTTCTGATCATCTTCCCAGTCAGCTCAGACTCTCTCAAGTACAGGATAGCAGAAAGCTCAGCCAGCTTAGGCTCAGCGTCCGTACGATAGAAAGGCATCTGCTCGCGGATCGGTATATCCAAGAGTGCAGAATACTCCTCCAGGGTAGGAGCCAAAACAAAGTCAGGAAATACGAAACACCTGAGCTCCGCATCATAAAACTGTAACAGGGTATAAATGCCGCTGATCTCGTAGGCCGATGGCTGATAAACATAGGTCAGAATCCTCCCATATCTCTTTCTGAAGTCACCCATTACCCTCTTCTTAGCAATAGTAATCAACTCTAACAACAGACTGATATCCGGAGACGGAAACTTGTAGGGCAACACTCTCTTCAGGGTTTCCATGTCTTGCTAGGAAACAGACACCAGAACTGGGAGGGAAAATATGTACCTGCAATACACACACGTTAGTTGAATGCCAATGGTAATGCAATGATGCAGTATGATAAATAATGCAATCTGTGAACACAGGGGCTATGCTGTAGCCTGAAGAGGAACATCTCTGTGATCAAGAACAGAAAACCACCATAGTCACCAGAACCTCATGACACTAACTATCATCTGATACTCAAAATATCAATCCCCTGGTAAGAAAACCATCTGAACCTCTGTATCTGACGAGAAAACCATCTGATAATAGCATCAACCTCAGATAAGAAACCCATCTGACCCAGACAACACACCTGGAGATGAATCAAGAACACCGTCTGATAAAGGTACTGAATCATGGTTTCTGAAGGCCAGTTTTCCTACAATAACCCAATCCCTCTCACAGGTATGATAGACCTAATCCACGGACAAAGGTACGGCATCCTATGCGGTCATCAGCGTCATAGACTTTCATGAGTGATGATACGATTCCCAGAAGGAGTGGCATCATCAAGTCATGAAGAGGCCTCACTTAGCTGATTTCCAAATGATCGGTCCTCAGAGTCGACAATCCCCACGTCTGGACTCCCCTCAGATCCTCAGGACCGGAAAGGAGCACCTCTGCGAGAATCTCGTCTGAGCGTAGATTTCGTAGGGAACTGTGCCTGCTCAGCAGACAGGTTCGTCTACTACTCTCCACAACTATATCTAGGTGCATACTCAAGCCCAGGTCCGGCTTCTCACTCACAGTAACCTCCCTTGCCCACAACAATAATCACAATAATATAATGCTGGAAAATAAATGCGGAAAGGTAAAGGTACGAAAAAGTAAAGTGCAGAAAGGTAAAACACATATGCACAACACCCAACAAATAAACACCCAAGCGCTAGGATTGACTCGCGTAGGGGATGGGAAACGGTCCCAGCATAAGGGATGGGAAAAGTCCCTAGATGCTATAGTCCCCAGCAGAGTCGCCAACTGTCGCTACTGCGAAAATCAGCGCCGGCTTGACAGGAGAGTCGCCACCGTGCGTTATTTATCCCTCAGAACGGGAAAGGAAATGCTCGAAGTAAACCTCGCAAAGATGGGAAAAGGTATGGTCATCGCAACCAAAACCTGGATTCGGGAGTCGGTTACGCAAGGGGAAGGTATTAGCACCCCTCACGTCCATCGTACTCGATGGGATCCACGCTTGGTGTTTATAAGGAAAAGGGTGCATTCATCTATCTACGCTAATGGCCAGTCTGAAAAGAAAATAAAAGGGCAGGACTCGACAGAACATACGGTGTTCTGGGCCTACGTACTCCCTCGTGCAATGGGAAAGTCAGAGTCAACGTAGTTCGACTACCTATGTCTAAACGGGGGAAGGTTGCTCGCCAGGACATCGCGTCCTGTGCCTACGTACTTCCACACAGCATGGAAGATCAGAGCAAACGTAGTTCGACTAACTACGGCTAAACAGGGGGTTCTCACACAGCAGTGAGAAAAACAAACTGGTCTCAAAGGTTCGGGAACCTACAACTACGATCTGGTCTCAAATGCACTCGGGCAAGAGAAAAAGGGAAACAATTAGTCGTCAGCGGGAAAGTCTCAATCGCACAGCCGCGAGAGAACAAAGGTTAGTTGCTAGTGTGCTCGCTAGGATATCGCATCCTATGCCTACATATCCTCGTCTGGTACGAGGAATCAGAGCAGCTGTAGTTCAGCTAACTACGACACAAGCTACTCAAAAGCTCCTACTGAAAGGAAAGGGAAAAGACACGCTAAAACTATAGCTGAAAAAAGGGGAATCTACCTACTGTTATCATGCCTGGTTGACCATCCTAATGTCTATCATAACGACTCCACAGCGGTGAAGTTAGAGCTCCTAAGGGATCATGGCAATAGGACTAAACAGCAAACAGAAAATACTGCAAAGTAAAGAAATGCTGGAAATATGCATGAATGCAACAACTAAACAATCAAGGCGCGAAGGCCGCAAACCACAGAGGTAAGGGAGCTCAGCTCTACCAAATACCAGCAAGCAAAGCCACGCGATAACAAACAAGCAGAAGGAGGACCACCTCAACTTCTCATGCACACAAAGCCTGCTTCTAAGATGCACCTACCTCAGAACTATCTAGATGAATACCTAAGTCTAATGCAGCACAACACCACATAAGTCAAACAACACAAAGAGAAGGCGAACCAGCCTGACACGCCTCTATCTAAAACTTAAACTAAAATCCTGAACAGAACCCCTGAAAACAAACTTCTGATCTATCCCTGAACAAAGCTCTATGCAAAGCCCTAAACAAAACTCTAAGCAAAACTCTAATCAAAACCCTAAGCAAGAGGAATCAATCCCAGTCTTCAAGCTTCAGAACAAGCTTACCAAAGAGAGGGAGCTAAGCAGACAAACTCATAGTGCCTTCCTCAGGAAAGTACCAGGAGGTTACCACTCAGGAGTCATATCCTATGCGGCTCGACAACTGTGATCAGTTTACGTTCCTCCTCAGGAGAAACTAAACTCACATGAAGGCTCCGGCATCATTGGATACTTGAGAAAGCCTATCTGAACTAAGGAACTAAGTGAACAGACCCATAGGACCTTCCTCGGGAAAGTACTAGGAGGCTTCCACTTAGGAATCGTATCCTACGTGGCTCAACAACTGTGATCAGTTTACATTCCTCCTCAGGAGAAATTAAACTCACATGAAGGCTCCAACATCATTGGATACTTAAGAAATCCTAGATGAACTAGAGGAACTAAGTGAGCAGACCCATAGGACCTTCCTCAGGAAAGTACTAGGAGGCTTCCACTTAGGAATCATATCCCATGTGGCTCAACAACTGTGATCAGTTTACATTCCTCCTCAGGAGAAATTAAACTCACATGAAGGCTCCAACATCATTGGATACTTACGAAAGAGGCGAGAAGAAAGAATGAAAGTCATTCATAGTGCCTTCCCCAGGAAAGTACCATAAACTCCCTTCCAACTTCAGGATCTCGAACCTCACAAACAGAGAACAAGCTCCTAGACTAAGCCTCAATCCAACGCATCTTTGCAAGCTCCAACAGAACTTCAACCAGCTTCCATCTTTGAGAAGAACCCACAGGCCATCAAACCACAAGAAACTATCTCTGAAGTTCAACCACAGTTGAACTTCATAGTCAGAAGTCATCAAGACTTCTCCTATCCTCAAGCTCAGACTAAAACATATCAGAACATCCTACAAAAATCTATCAGAAATCTATGGGAAACCTACATGGCTCTATGACAACATACTAAAAAATCAGAGCAAAAATTCAATACCAGATGATAGAACTAAAATCAACAAAGCAGACATATCCACAAACCAATTATTAATATCAAAACAATACAAAAAATGCAATTAAAATGAAAATGCATGATTAAGCTAATGTTTTTGTACTGTAAAATTCTACATTGAATTACGAGTCTACAGAAAAAAGAACGGAATTATTTGGTCGAATCTACTATTTTTTATGAATTTTCTAATAATATGCATGACCTAAAAGATATTAAAAAAAGCATTTAAATGGAAAATATGCTAAAATAGCAAACAAAAATAAAATGGCATTTTTATTTTTATATGATTTTCTAGACATTTTAATGAAGTGGTAGAAAAAACAAGAAATCAAAAATCAATTGTTTTCATTTTCTTATGAATTTTACAATATGCAAGAAAGTATTAAAAGAAATTAAAAAAAAGCAAAATTGAAATAAAAGAGGAGGGGGGTGCTAATAGTGACTGCGCCCAGTTGTTTTCCATGTGGGCCAGAAGATGGGTGGTGCGAATAGCAGTGGGCATAGGCCCATGGGAATCAGAAAAAAACTAATAATAAAACATAAAAAAAAACAAACGCCATGGGGGTGCAATTAACAAGTTTTTTAGTTCATTTCAAGTGGGCTTCACGCTATGGGGGTGCGAATAGCATTAAGGGCCTAAGCCCAGTCCAATTCCATTTGTCTCTCACACGCAGGGGAGGGTGAACGAGTAAAATGAGGGTGCATCAGTAAAATGGATCATGGGCCCAAACGCTGCCCAAACCCTAGCCCAACTAACCAGTTAACAAAACCTAATTTCCCCTTCCAATCTCAGATCACTGTTCATCTCCCCCAAACCCTAGCCGCTCATGAATCTCCTCTCGCCCCCACACCCTCTCTGAAGAACCCTCAAGAATCATCCATCAATCCTTGAGACACCCAAATCCTACCTAATCATCTTCCCCCTCCGATCAAGAACCACCTACCACTCGTCTAAACATCGCGACTTAAAACGAGAAACAATAATCGTGCATGCGAAGAGAAGAAGGAGAAAAGAATGGGACCTGGATGACGTTGTAACAATCTTTGAGGCGTTGTAGCGTTGAAGATCCACAAGCTTCTGAAACGGATCTTCAAAGAATCTGGGTGGGAATTGTCGTTGGAGCGCGCTCGTACACGGATTACGAAGGTGGAGCTCTGAATCTTGAAGGGATTCTGGGGATTCACGAAGAACAGACGACGTTCTTGACGATTGATGAAGATAATGATGATTTCCTGGGATTTCACTGAAGAATGATGAAGGTTCGAACGTGTTCTGGGGAAATCTTTGAAGGACGATGAATGTTCAAAGATTTTCTGGAAAACTCTTTGAAGTTTCCGGCGACAGATGACTTTTCCGGCGAGTTATGGATGAAGGCGGGCGGAGGAGGAAAGATGAAGATCGGAGGGTTTGGATGATTCTAGGTTGAAAACCAACTCCGGCGGGTGGTTGCGGCGGCCGGAAGGTGTTAGGGTGACCGGCGGTGAGCTCACCGGATTTGCATGCCGGTCAAGGGCATTTCCGGTGAAGCTTGTGGTGATGCCACGTAGTGAGAGTGCTGGCAGAGTGAGAGCGTTAGTGGGGCGCGTGGCAGCAGAAGGGAGAGATGGTGGGGACGCGTGGCTGGATTCTGAGTGCTGAAAGTTGTGAGGTGGTGGGTCCATGGATGAACGCGTGTCACTCTTTATACCTGGACAAGTGGCATTTTTGGCTGATTTCTGGACAAAAACAAATGGACTGAAAAAAAGATGTGGGCCTCCAAAAAAATCCCTCTGGGCCCATACGAAAATTAACAAAAAAACTCAAAACTGAATTAACAAAAAAATATTAAATCTAATTAACCTAATTAAGACTAATCCTAATTAACTAGTGACTAATCCTAATTAAACTAAATGCAGATTAACTATCCTAATTGATTCTATCAAATTCAATTAAATTCTAAACAAAAGATTAATCCTAATTAAATCTAAAACATGATTAAAATCTAATTAACTCTATGTTAATAAACTTCTACTAATTCCTATTAAAATTCTACAAAAGTCTATACCATTTTATAATATCTATTTAAAAGACAAACTATATTAACACAAATTTTATTTATTTCTATTTAAAACTATTAAAATTCCTATTAACATAAAAGAAAAAATCTATAATACTTTCTATATTATCTAAAACAATTAAAACTATGTAAATTCTTTTATATTCTAAAAATGATAAAAAAAAACTATTAAATCTATTTAAAAAATTTATATAAAATTCTAAAAAGAGATTTAAACTATTTAAAATTCTAAAAAATCTATTTAAATCCTAAAAATGATTAAAATGTCTATTTAAAATCCACAAAAGTCTATTAAAACCCTAAAAAATGCCGACAAATACAAATTACCACCATAAAAGAGCGCACGAGACCAGATCGAATCGAACAGAGAACCCCGGGCATCAGAATATCCCAAAATCACTATGCAAGTTGAAAATCACCGAGGAGCGCACAATTTCCCGAAAATAAAACCATGATGATCTGGACTGGCTCTGCCATATCTAGTAAATGAAACCCAAGCTGTGACTCTGATATCCTCTGTCTGTGCACAAATATCATGCGTCTGATTTGCGAATATGAATTTAAACCACGAGTCAGATAGGAGAATCGGTTGGTCAAATTTTAGGGTGCAACAGATATCAAGCTTCATCAAAGCCTTCTTGGGCAACACATTAAGTGAAGACCCAGTATCTACCAGCACATGTGACAACACGGCCCCTATGCACTCAATGGAAATATGCAAGGCGTGATTATGGTTTCGTCCTTTGGGTGTCAAGTCAAGGTCTGTAAATCCCAGTCCGTTTCCCGCATTTACATGTGCCACCACTCCTTCTAGTTGATTCACCGAGATTTCCTGTGGCACGTATGTAATGTTCAGAATCCTCAGAAGGGCATTCCAATGTGCCTCAGAGCACAGTAGCAATGATAAGATTGATATTTTTGACGGGGTTTGTTGCAAATGATCTATAATCTTATAGTCACTTTTTCTGATTAGACACATGAATTCCTCAGCGTCTTTCAACAAAGCGTCCTTCCCATTCTGTTGAGTGCTTTCCTCCACAACAACTTTCCCCTTTCCTTTATCCGCTCTTTCAGCATTAGCCTCTGGAGGTGCAAACACCCTCCCACTTCTCGTCATTCCGCTTGTTCCCACCAAATTATCCACCGAATCAGACGTTGTTCCCTTCAGCTCCTGTTTTTTTCCATTACAAAAGACTTCAGCCCCATAATTCCATGGGATCGCTTTGGTGCTTTTGTAAGGAACAAGCCCTGACTTGGTGATTATGACGGTCGCCGGCCTTGGCGGCGCAGATATATTGATTGTTCTAAAAGGGATTGAGATGGTAGCCACCTCATCCTTCTCTTCATCAATTACTCTTTCATCGTTCTCTTTACCAATCCTATCAAACTGTAGTACACCTTCATTCATCAGACTTTGCACATGATTCTTCAAACTTTTACATCCCTCAGGATGAGTTAAACAATCTACACAGTCTTTTCCACAACCGGGAAACACTCCACCCTCCAACAACCTACTCTTCACAAAACTTAAAGGAGTTTTCAGCTCTTCCACATCAGACATCAGATTCAGGTTCTCTCTAATAATGGCGTTCACACCAGCCGCTCCGTGGTTAGGCATAGGATTTTGGACAACATTGGGCGCATCATTGGTAAAATTGATCGCTTTACTATCAATAAGGTCCTGAACCTTATGCTTGAAGGCTTTACAGTTGTCTATATGGTGGCCGAGAGCACCCGAGTGAAAGTCACATCTGGCATTTGCGGCGTACCCTAGGGGTGGCGCGCCAGTCAGAGGCGCCAGCGTCCTCTTCTGAACCAACTGCAGTTGTAATAGTTTTTGTAACAATTGAGAGTACGACATTGGTGGCGCGTCAAATTGTCTACTCATCATTCTTCGACGGTCTTGAAACTGCCGTGGAGCGTAGTTCTGTTGTTGCTGTTGTGGATGTTGTTGTTGTTGTGGTGGTTGTACTGTCGGAATAGCAATACTTGCAATATGAGGTTGTTGCTGATAGTATTGTTGATGTTGATGCTGATTTCTGCTTTTATTCTTGTTGTTACCCTTGTATCCTGAGACCGTATTTGTTTCTCCTTCTCTTTTCTTGTTACCAAAATTCTTTCTACCTCCTCTAGATGAGGGTCCCTCTCCAGCCTGAATCTTCCCCACGTTTATGCCATTTTCAACTCGCTCACCTGTAATGATCAAGTCTGAGAAGCTACCAGACATATTGCCTACCAATTTCTCATAATACACACCAGGCAGTGTAGCTACAAACAAATCAATAAGTTCCCTCTACACCATGAGAGGTTGAACCCTCGCAGCAAGCTCGCGCCACCTCTGGGCGTACTCTTTAAATCCTTCATAGTTTCGTTGCGACAAGTTCTGCAACTGCACCTGGTTAGGCGCCAAATCATTATTATATTGATAGTGTTTGACAAAAGCTTCCGCCAAATATCTCCAACTTCTAATATGGACTGGCTCCAAACCCATATAGCATTCCAAAGACCGACCAGATAGGCTATCCTGGAAGAAGTGCATCAGCAACTTCTCATCATTAGAGTACGCAGACATCTTTCTATAGTTTGACCAGATATGCACCCTGAGACAACTCATCCCCTTATACTTATCGAAGTCTGGGACCTTGAACTTTGGAGGGATCCTTATCCCTGGGATCAATCCCAAATTTGACATGTCCAGACCCATAGAATTCTGATTCTCAAGGATTTTCATCTTCTCTTCTATCACCTTGAACCTTCTGTCTTCATCAGACTGCAGACCTGCACCAAGATCTTCCATGGAAAAGATGTCATCTTGTTTGTCCTCCTCCCACTGAGGACTAGTATTACCGTGTACAACACATGTTGGTGCTGGAATATAGACTCCAGTATGATTACCTCCGTCCGGAGGAATAACAATTGTTGGGATGGCAGTGGCATGAGGAGTGCTATTGTCAGCTGGAGGAGGAACAATAGTGGTCCCACCATGCAGAACTCTGTTTCCGTCAACCCTTGCAATCAGAGGTTGGACCAGCGTCCTCAATTGTTCTTGACCATTAGCAACTCTTTGCATTAGGTCCATAAACTGCACCATACGGTCACGAAACTCCTGCAGCTCAAGTTGAATTTGGTCCATAGCTTTTTGTTGATTTCCCCTTGTAGAATAGCGATGAATTGATCGGTCTGCAATCCTGAAAAAAACTAGTGGGAAAAACCACAGAAAGATAAGGTCAATAAAACCTGAAACACCTGCAATGCAATATGAAAAATGATGAAAAATGTAGACATGTAAATATGGATCAGGAAAATTTTCCCCTTAATTCTAGTTCCACGGGAACAACATGAGAATGGAGAGCCAATAGATGAATCCAAGAAACTTTCCCATAAATAAAATGAGACACAGGGTCAACACATAGCATGTCACCAAGGAAGTACAACTGAGTCAACACGACCCCATCCAACAATCCTAGTGATGGTCAGAGTATAAAATAACAACAAATACAAGAGAAAATGCATCAAGTGCGACAGCGAGTCTGGAACTCTTCCAATAACTCCTTCGTGTCAGGATGATCAGGTCTGGCGATTAGCCCTCGAATGAGTAACTCCCTCTTGCTGATGGTAGCTTGCAAGTCTTGGACATAGTCTTCCCAAACATCTTCCCCAAATGCATCCTCAAGCCTAGGCTTCTTTAGATATGCTCTCAACTTATACTCTTCCAACGTTGCAAGAGCTTCTCGAAGTTTACGGTTGCATTCATAATGACGAGAGGATTCACTTGGATCTTTTTCATCCTTAACCCGGAGTTGAGTCTTCAGTCTGACAATCTGCTGACGAAGTCCATCTTCTCTTTCTTTGTTATTAGTCAAGGTTGCATTCCATTGAGCGTTGAATTTTGATATCTCTAGGCGTGCTTTCTCTAGCTCCTTCTTCTTGTCCTTGAGAACATCACTGACACTTCTCAAGTCTCGACCTACTCGCTCTCGGGCGCGAATCTCTTCTGTCAACTCTTTACCAATCTTGTTCACTATCTCTGTCTACTTCTTAGACAAGTAAGTGGCTTCACTCTTCTCGCTCCTAAGATGAAAGATCTCCTTCTCCAACTCTTCGTTCACCTTGCGCAGTTCTTCCTTTTCAGCCCACAGTTGATTGTATTTCTGGATATCAATTGTTGTGGGTTCTTCTACTACCAAGGAATATAAGGATTCTCTAACCGGAAATGGTAGCAACAGTCTCTCAACTCATTCCTAGATCCATTCCACATATGGTCCATAAGCTCTGCAATCACTCTTCCCCAATGAAGATTTTCACCTACAGTGAATCCTACCCCAAGCCTTCTCTAATCTGGTTAAGGTCTCATCATCAACTGCACCGGTGAAATACAAAGACTCCTGTATTTCTTCTTCCTTTGGAGGTTCTTTTAAAGCGTAATCAAACTGTCTGACGGAGAGAGCAGGGTTGTAGTTAATGCCACCTTTCCTCTCAATCAAAGGAACATTGGGGAAGTTACCATAACTATAGATAATCTCCATACCCAAAAGATCTTTGTTGAACCATACAATGTTTTCAGAAGTTAAACCCATAAGCCTTTCTGACCAATCAGCAGTGTCGGAGATGCCAACAAAAGGACCAGACTTAGGCAGATGCGAAATAAACCATTTGTACAAGAGAGGCACACAACAAGAAACACTATTCCCTCTTCTATTCTCATTCTTGTAGTGGACAAAATGATAAACATCTCCTAGGAGCGTTGGTATAGGATTCTTCGAGGCAAAGATATGGAAGACATCCAAGTCAACAAAATCTGGAATATCCGGGAACAATATTATACCATAGATACAAAGAGCCAAGATGGAATTGAAGACAATCCAACACCATTCCTTTGCAAAATGTTGAGCTTTATTCACCAAGAAAGGTAATGGGAAACCAGGCATTCCATTTCTCCCAATCATATTACCCTCCAACTCAGAAGCATCCAAATGAAGAGAATTTGCTAACTTTGTCAAGTTGGGCTTTGCTTCAGAATGGTAGAAATGCATTTGCTCAAGAACCGGAACTCCTAGAAGCATGGCAAATTCTTCCAAAGTAGGCATCAATACATATCCCGGGAAGGTGAAACATCTCAACTGAGGATCATAGAACTGAAGCAACGTATGAAGACCTCCTGACTCAAACATTGAAGCTTTACAAACGTAACTCAGAATCTTCCCATAGTCTTTCTTGAAATCCTCCATCACACTATGATCGGTTGCAGAAATCAGACTGAGCAAGGACCATATATTTGGTGTTGGAAACTTGTACACAACTGTTCACTTCAAACTGGGCTTCATGTTGACAGTGAATCAGAGTACTAGAATCAAGAGGAAAATATGCACCTGAAACACAAATACATGTCAATGTTAATATGCAAATGAGTATGCAAATGCAACAGGGGATCAAGATTGTCGTGTTGCTGACTGAGATGAACCAGCGCTCCGCTTTGGCGAGAAATAACACAGCACTGACATAAGGACCTCACAATATCAAGGATCAAAAGTTCACACTGACAAGAAAACCGGGTAGGTTGAAGGTCAAAGTTTCTTGCATAACCCTCCCCAGTCACAGGTATGAACCTATCTCTGACAAGGTCTGGCATCCTATGCGGTCATTAGCGTCACAGACTTTCGAGAAATGATGATACGTCCACCATTTCTGGTTTGGCGTCATAGTTTAATGAAGCGGCCTCACTTAGCAAATTTCCAAATGATTGGTCCCCAGAGTCGACAATCCTCAGATCCAACATCCTCTCAACTGTCCGAAACAGACTGGAAAGGTAGTCATCAAAGAGAATCTTGTCTGAGCGTGAATTTCGTGAGAACTAGTGCATGCCAAACATACAGGTTCATCACTAATTTCCACTTCTAATGCTATGGTTATACTCAAGCCTGGGTTTTGGCTTATCACACAATGGAACATTCCCACCCAACAGCACAACATTAATGATATATAAAATGCTGAAAGTAAAATGCAAATGAAATAAAATACAAATGCAACACATATACCCATATATACACACCCAAAGATAAAACACACAAGCGCTAGGATTGACTCGCATAGGGGATGGGAAGAAGTCCCCAGCAGAGTCGCCAGCTGTCGCTACTGCGAAAAAGAGGGCCGACAAAGACAGAAGAGTCACCACCGTTTATTATTTATCCCAAAGAGAGGGAAAGGAAACGATTATAGAAAACCTACGAAAAAGGGAAAAGACAAGGTCATCACAACCAAATCATGGGTTCGGGAGTCGGTTACGCAAGGGGAAGGTATGAGAACCCCACACGCCCGTTCTACTCAACGGGATCCATGCTAGTTGTCTAACTAAAAGGGTGTAAAAACTATCTAAAGGCTGGAGAACGGGGACAAAAGAAAAGAAAAGATACTCGATAGAGCATCTCTTTATGCCTACGTATTCCTTCGTGCAATGGGAAAGTCAGAGTCAACGTAGTTCGGAAAACTACGGGTGAAGGTGGGGAAGGTTGCTCTCCAAGACATCGCCGTCTTGTGCCTACGTATCCTCGTCTGGTACGAGAAATCAGAGCAAACGTAGTTCGGGAAGACACGACCACAGGTTGGTTCAAGTGTTTTAACTGAGTAGGGTTAAACTTTCGTTCTACCAGTTAGGGACGATGCCTGTTTGCGGTAGAACCAAAGCTTAACACACTCTTTCTGAAAATGATTTGCAAACAATTTCGAAGGATAAAAAGGTTTGACGTTTTGTTTTGTGTTTTTTATGAAGAAGTGAATTGAGTTAAGATTTCTAACTCATGTTACACTAAAGACTATGACTTGAGAGCGAATGAGTCGCATATCGCCCAAAGGGCATACGCTAAACACTCTAGACAGATTAAGAGGAGGCCCACAACTATCATTCCTCAAGTACTTAAGGCTCGTAGCGTACAACACTTATTATCCTTTATTAGGTGTCTTGAGATGTTTAGGAGATGAGAAGAGAAGACACAACTAAGGGGAAACTGAACCCTAATGTTATCATGCACAATGCTCATAAAGTTGGGATTAAGAGGGGAAGAATCTATCCTAATGTTAGCATGCTTGGATTGAACACCTAATGTCTCTCTTACTCCCATCTTAAACAGAGGGACTAGGAATCCTAAGGGATCATGGCAAAAGACCAATTAAACACTTAATGAATCAATCACAGATGAAATAAAAAAAAAAGAAATTGACTTAAACAAGTAAAGACAATGCAAATATGGAATGCAAAGATGCAAAGATGCAACAAGGACTCAACAACATGAGACCCAAACAAAACAAGTTGACTTGAACAAGTCAAGAGGAGTGAGATGAAATGGGAGAAGTAAGAACTCCTACAACCACTCAAACATCCATTACTTAAGCAAATGTTAAACAAGAATCCAAAAGGAAAAGTCATGATCAAAAAAGAATATGGGAGAATAGGCTTGGGCAGCAAGCAACACATAAAGCATCTCAACCAAAAATCTTACATTGATCATGAAAGAACAAAGAGTAAACAAGTGCTCAAAGAGATCCATCATTCCAGACAAACTCAAAGTATGAACATGAATACCAAATTGTCTTAGATAATGATCAAAGCAAGTGGGACAGAAGTGAAACCCTAAGAAAAAGGTTCAAATCAAAATGGAAAGCAAATCAAGAGCAAGAAACAAGTCAAGGCAAGAAGAAGAACCAAAGTTCTATCTTACGTTCAACACTTAAAATCAAGTGGAATGGTGTAACTTCCAAGTAACTTGTGAAACAAGTTAAACAAATGTAATGACATAAAAATGAAAGACCAGTACCTTAATCATGCCATGAATGAGTAACAAGGCTCACAGGGTGCATATGTGATCATTAGAAATCATTTCCCAAAGAAACTAGGTCAAGCTAACTTGTATGAACACCTTCAAAGGTGACTTGACTTGCAAGGTTCACCAAAAATGAAAGGATTGTTCAATAAATTCCAAATAAAATGCATAAAGTAGCTAAGACCAATGGCAAATAGAAGTCAAAGTTTCAAAGAGAAACTCACCTCAAGGCATCACCAAACAATTCCATTGTTAAGGGTTATTGCGGTGGAAATAGGGAAGGTACTAGCACCCTAAACTTCTGTAGTACTCTACAGGAACCTTTCGTTTATTGTATGCCTTTTATTTTTATTTATTATCTGCTTTAGGTATATATACTGAGCTAAGGAATAGAGTGACCTAAAAGAGGCCTAAGGGTTAGTCCTAAATTTACTCGGCAAGATTCGCATCTTGTGCCTACGTATCCTGGATAGGGAATGGAATCAGAGTAATCGTAGTTCCCCTCGAAAGGGAGGTTAGAAACGTCTTGATTATGGTCAAGGTTTCAAGGGGAGTAAGCATTTCTTAAGGAACCGCTTACGTGGAGTTTTGAAACTCCTATTTCTATGTTGAATTTGTAAATTGAAATGAAAGGGGAAATTAGGGATTCCACGGCGGGAAACCCTAAATAGAGTACGGCGACTCTTTGACCTAACACTAGGGTAAAGGGTATTTTTGTCCACGGTGGGACGCCTAGGCTAATTAGGGTTTGAAACGGCTGAAACTAGGGTTATTGACTTGGCGGTCAAATGGCTAACCTAATTCCTTCGGAGGAAATATAACGGTAAAACATGCAAACATGGCAAAATATTATATGGCAGAAATTAAATTGCGGAAAGTAATGAAAGCGTCGCGACGATCACTCGTGTAAATTACAAATCCCCCCAAAAAAAGAAAGAAAAATAAAACCGCGACCATAGCCTCGCGTAAATTACATCCATGGGACAAAAAACGAACAAATAAAATAACAATAAGCTAAAACAAACAGATTAACGAGGGTTAGACGAAAATTGAGTGGCTAAATCAAGAACTTTTTATTTTTGAATTTTTATTTAAAAGAAATAATTAATTATTTAATTTTGAATTTTTATTAATAAAGGACCATTATTTTTAATTTTGAAAGGAAAAAAAATAATTAATTTATTTTTTAAACAAGACCTTTAACCTTAAAGAAAAGTGAATTTTCCATAAGCCATTATTCTAGTATTTTCAAAAATTATTATAATTTAACAAGAAACTAACTAAAAATTGTTAAAAAGAGTTTAAAAAATAATAATAATAATTTCAAGGTAAAAAGTAACGAACTAACTATAGATTATATATAGGGTAAATCACTAAAAGGTTTTTCTTATAATTTATTAAAAAAAAGTAGTTTTACATTACAGGAAAAATACTGATTACTAACGTGTTAGCATCTAACTACTAAAATATTGTCTTATAATAAAAGGGATTATTTTGTTAACTAAAAGGATTTTTATTATAATGGTTATTAGAAACCTGTTAACGTTTACTTACTAACAATCATAATAATAATAAACAATAATAAAAAATACTGACAGAAATAAAATAAAATAGCACGGACTATTTAAAGGAGACATGGGGTTTGGAAGCTTCTAGGGTTCAACATTTCCATCTTCTCCTTCCTCCTTAGCACCGGCGGCGGCAATTGATGGCTACGTCGAGCTCTTTCCTTCCTCTTCTATCTTCGATCCTGAAACACAACAGAGAAACAACAACTCGTGTTAATGTGTGCTTACCGTTATAGCCAATGATGTTTGGTGTTCGTCAGGCTTGTGTTTTCGTGGCCTTTCCGGTTCGGTTTATTGCTCTTGGTGACGGTGGGTCGTTGACGGTATCGGACGATGATGACGAAACGGCGTCCGATCCGTTTCTCTGAGTCCGGCAACGACTTTGATGATGATCACGTTCGTCGTATCTAGTGAGTTTGTTCTTATTTTTGCGATTTTGTGGTTCTGCGCCGTGTTGGTTGTGTTCTGAACTTTGTGTTCTTTAGGTTTTTTTTTATGCCCTCCCTCTAATTTTTGGATGCCCATATATATGATGATGATTTTGGGTTGGATTTGCATGTTACCGTTTTACTGATTCACGAAGATTTTTCAGGAGATTAATGCTAACTCCTTTGTGGTTTTCATAGGATACGTGTTCTGTTGAATTTTTCCGGAAATGATGGCTGAGTCACGTTCTCTTTAGTTGGTGTTTGACTGGGCTTATTTCTTCCGGTTCTTCCTGAACTGTTTTTTTTCGATTCTTTCTGAACTGGTTTTTTTTAGATGTTGGAACGAGCCCTTTTGGATTTTCGGTTTATCTGATTGCTATCCAAATTTGCAGTGGATTTGTTTCAACTGATTTTGTTGGTTATCTGTAATACCCAAAAATTTTCCCTTACATTTAGTCATCCATATCGCATATCATTCCATTTGTAATCACTAACCAGTCCTAGAGTTGATTTGTTTTGCAGGAATCCAGTTCAAGGGCATTTTGGTCATTTTACACCATGTTGGCCAATCCTGAAGAAAATCGATCTTTAAGCCTCGGGGCGTTCAGACCATGATACGTGGGACAGTTGTCTGTCATATAAGTTGGTTATCATCGAGGCATCGAGCTGGCACGGTTTATTATTGAAAATTGTCGGGAGTGTATCTAAATTTGGGTCGTTCATTTGCTTAAGGTTCATGACCATTCTGGGCGGGGTTCCCTTTCAGTTGATAACGCGTTCTCTTGATATGCAATGATTGAGATTTAGTTTGAATTCCCTCAAATTTAATCAGGCAGTGAGATCAAGGCAACGAGAGGAATAAACACAGGGACGAGAAATTAAGTATATATGGATGTCATTTGCGAATGTTTATACTTTACAATTAGGAAGCGAATTCAAATATTTGTGGATTTTTTTATTCATAAATATTTATAATTTACAACTAAGAAGTAAATATAAATATTGGGAATTCATAAGTATTTGAGATTTCAATTGAGAAAGAAATAAGTATTTGTGAAATTTTATTTCATAAGTATTTAATTTACAATTGAAAGGGATAAATAATCTTTGAATTTCATTCATGAATATTCATTGTTGTGTTTACAAGAAGGGTCATTTACACTGAACATCTACTCTAAAAGAAGGTCCTAAAATAATCCTAATTGTTATTCATGATGCCCCTTGAGTGCTCCACGAAATTCCCGATCACCTGCAAAAGAATAGGAAAACAAAACAGAAGCAGAAAAGGGTTAGAAATTATTTTTGACACTCTCAGAACAATGTCATCATCGAGTGCCGGGAGTGGCACGACCAAAGCCGCATCCTACCCCCGTTACCGATCCGCGCCATTGGCGTCAGATCAGGTGATCCTTGTTCTTATCGTACGGGACAACCGAGAAAGATGAAGAAGTAAAAGAAGTTCGGGCCGATAAATGATTAACTGAAAAGGGTCTATGCCATCATCGAGTAAATCCCATTTGGTTTCCAAACTGATACAAAGGTAAAACAACACGGCAAATTCGGACTCAGACCCGGATGCCGGCAGGTCTGAATCGTTTTGTTTTCGAAAATTTCCAACACCTGAAATTCCACAACAGCATCAGTACAAAATTGATAACAGAACTCAAAGCCAAAACAGTTCCTAAGCTGCACCTAAATTGCATAAACAAACCACTCACAGGATGCTCAAAGTTGAATAAAAAATTTTAACTCACAAGGCGCCAAAACCAGCACATGTTCATAAAAAAAGGAAGGACCAAGTCCAACACTTTGCAAGCCGCTGAACCAGCTCGAAGAAAATAGAACAACAAGTGCGAGAAGATCGAGTTCAAGTTAATCAAGGATGGGAGACTAAGTGTGATTCAACAAACAACCAGAGTCAAGCTCAGTTTGTATCAGTAATATCCCGCGATCAAGTTACCTCAAACTGCTAAGCACATCGAAAACAAAACCATATGAAGGGCTCAGTCGAAACATCATGGCCCCACACACAGGCTCTGGTTCAGTCAAGGAAGCATTACCCTCGCGCCGAAAATGAGTATCAATGGAAGGCATATCTGGGCAACACGTGCCGTAGACCCGCTCAACTACACAAGAAAGTCAAATGTTAAAAAGTTGATAGTATCAGTAAACAGGTGGTTCGAAAACCAGAAGGGTCGAAATAACATCCACGGCAACTCAACAATGCCCTTATTACCACAAAGAATCGAGTTCGAATAGATCAGAAAAGAATCAGACTATCACAAAGCAGCTCGAATGGGAACGTAACAGATAGTTGGATTAATTGAAGCCTACCGAATCCGAACCAGGCCATCCAATTGAGAACTGCATGAAAACAATGGAAACAACAAAGAGATTCGAAGTCATATCGGCCCTCAGCTAACCATCATCGGGCATAAGCATTCGAGCGGCTGGGAGAGCCACGGCCGAAGCCGTTACTAATTCCCTACCAAACATCGAACTGCGTGGCATACAATAATTGTCGCTCAAGCCCGAAGGTCATTACCACTAAGGCATCCAAACCAATTGGCTCAGACCCTAAGGTCATCATCGCCAATAACCTTCACTCAGCCGCCTTGACTCAGTCGAAGCATCAGCATCAATTCACTGAAAAAAGAAGAGGAAAGTGAGTATATGTCCCAAAGCGATGTTCATGACCGAAATGAATGGAAAACCACACATCAGCTCAGAAAGAAGCAGTTATTTGTTCTGAAAGAACCAGAGATGTATCAGTAAAGAGCATATCGATAGCGGCAACAGGATGAACCGAAAGAATGAGCCAATCAAAACCATCAGGAGCATCCGAACCATGGCAGAAAACCAGATATCGGCTACTCGTTCAGAAGGGTCAATCCATCACCGTTTAAGAGCAATCCCACGTCTGCAAGAAAGCATCAAATTTATCAGAAAATTAGAAAGAACCAATCCCATCAGAAAAAGACATCAGTTCGAAGAGGGATATCAGCAGAGCCGTATCAGTCTACGCCAGGTTCGAAGCTCGATGGTATTCGGATCGGGACCAAAACCGATAAATCCACGACGACATCGAAAACTGGATAACCGAAGTTAGCCCATGGGAAATCTGCACCAAGAAGAACCAAACATCAGGTTTACATTAGAAAAATCCGAGTGAGTTCTGAAAATGGAAAGAATCCCAATCAAATCGAAAAAACATCAGGTTCACAAATCCACAAAGATCAAATCAAAATCGCGATCCAATATCAGAAAAATAACGCAAATCCAAGGCCCAAAAGAGAGTCAAAGGAAAGATATAAAAGGGAACCACATCACCTCGTAAAAACCCTAGAAAAAACGGCGAACGACAATCGCAAGCAAAACCCTAGCGGCCGCGATATCGAAGGAAGAAGAGCTTCGCTCAAAGCCGTCACAAACAGCCAGCAACGCCGCCATTCGACGACGAGCAAACCACTCCTGAGGCTCAGTTTCTCACATCATCGCCTCGAAGAAGATCACATCATCGCCTCGTTTCTTACCGAAAGCCACTCGTGAGATAAAATGTAAGCACGCCATATTTCTCACGGTTATTGTTTTTCTTTTTCAGGGAAGACGAGAGAGAGCCATCGAAATGAAGGGAAAACACGAACGAAGAGAATCGCAGCGAGGAAAAAGAAGAGGAATTGAAGAACGGCGCCGTGAAGCAATTAGGGTTTGGGAACCCTAGTTGTGTTTTGTTACCACTATACCTATTGGGTTGGGTCCGGAAGTGATTACCGGCCCAACCCCTTTTATTTTTGTTGTTTAAATTGTTTTTTAAAAACCCTTTTATTTTTCTTTTTTTAATTAGTTAGTTTGAATTTTAATAAGTTTTTTAATCAAATATTAAAATTGTTTTTTAAAAAAATAAATAAAATCAAAGAAAACCTTTTTTTATATAATAAATAAAAAAAACTTTTTTAAATAAATATATTAAAATCCATTTTTTTAAAAACAATAATTAGGTTAAGATAGTTTTTAGGGTTTGATTTAAATTAATATTAATGATTCCATTTTAATTCAAATTAAAGTTTATATCACAAAATAAAACCACAAAAGATACATAATTCCGCTTCTTCATCATCTGATAATTCATTTAATACTGCCCTCTGACGTTGTTTGTTCGTTTTGCAGTTTATTGCGCTTGCTGTTATTTATTTTATCATCGTTCGATTTAAATTTTAATATCATATTGTAATTGCCTCTCATGTAACCTCGCGAACCCTAACAATCGCGTTCTAATTTCTGCCTTTAAATTTCTGCGTGTATGGTTTTAATTTCTGTCATTATTTCCCTGCTCGTATGATTAGTTTCTCACACTTTCACCAATTATTCTGTCACACTACACACCTCCGAAGGAACTAGGTCTAACCGTTTGGTCGCCGCGCCAATAGTCCTCAACTTCAAACCCTTACAACCTCACAAACCCTAAATTTTCCATAAATGTCTCGCCGCGGACAAAATTACAATTTTACCCCTAGCATTAGGTCAAAGAGCCGCCGCGCTCATTTTAGGGTTTCCCGCCGTGGAATCCCTAATTTAACCCTAATTCACTTAACAATTCAACGTAGAGATTTGGAGTTTCTACACTCCATGTAAGCGTGTCCTTAAGATGCGTTTATTCCCCTTGAGACCTTGACCACAGTCAAGAAGTCTCTAACCTCCCTTTTGAGGGGAACTACGATTACTCTGATTCCACTCCCGTAAGGATACGTAGGCACAAGATGCGATGTCTTGCCAAGTAAACTTAGAATTAACCCCTTAGGTCTATTTTCTCACTTTTAATCTTTTGTACATATACCTTAAGCAAATAAATAAAGCAAATAGTAAACATTTGAACAAAAGGTTCCTGTAGAGTACTACAGAAGTTTAGGGTGCTAATACCTTCCCTAAATTTAACCAACCCCCGAACCCTAGATCTTTCCCCGCATTGTGTTTACGATGCAAAATAGGTTTTCCCTCTTTTGACCTTTTCCTTCGGATAAATCAAAGAGCGGTTGTGAATTGAATTGCGATTCAAACTAATTAATAGTTTGTGATCCTATTTCCACCGCAACATTATCCATGGACATTGGTCATGGATTCTGGATTTTGTTTGCTAATATTGTGGATTTGGATATTTACTTGATGAGAAATACATTCGGATCCTGGACTGAAACAGATTTTTGATTCCATGATATTTACTTGATAAAAGCATGGACTCGGATTCTGCTAGTGCTCTGTTTGGTTGGCCAATCACTTTTTCGGCAAAAATCCTTTTTCGGCGTAAAATTAATTTCGGCATGTAAACTTCTTTTTCTCTACTGCTCTGTTGTGTCGGTTTTGCAGGTATCGAAAGAACAATGGAAGCTCAGAATACTCGGAAGAACTTTTAAAAAGAAATAGAAAATTATGAATAAAATGTATATTTTTTAATTCTCTTTGTAAATTGTAATAGAAATTAATATAAATAAAAATTCAATATATTTCTATCCAAATTACTTTCCAATTCCCTTTTTCCTAATTTTAACTTTGTCATCCGAATCCACCACAAAGAAATATTCGAGTAAATTGAACTGACTAAGTTTCTCTGAATAAATTTTGTCAATCACAGATAAATCTTAAACCAATGGAATACCCTTCACTTAAACGAAACTGTATGAATAAGTTCCAAGGAAAACCAATTCTATTAACCTTATCATTCTAATCTATGCCGCTCCACTTAAAACACGATATAATCTTCAATTATCAAATCAATTTAAATTGCATCCGATGGTAGAATCGACAATAGTCATGAACGGAGTAAACTAGAGCAGAAACAGAGAAATCCGATTAGTGGTGAAAAAGAAGTATACTTCGCACTAAAAATTCCATTTATGTTCCCGACTAATAAATCCAATGCCATGAACCAATTCGGCCAAAAATTTCAATTAAATAAATGTAACAAATCCCGACTTGAGCCAATTCTGTACCGCTTTCCTTTTGAGAAATTTAAGTGGCAGGTAGCAGAAGAAGCAGAAAAGAATTGTCTGTCGAAACCAAATTCCACAGAATGGATTCTTGCACCGACTTGAACCAAACCAAATGGATATCTCCACTTAAATCAACCCATATGGCAAAATAAATGTCTTAGAAATCCACTGGCGACAGAGACTCGACCCATTGACATAATTACCGTATCTCAAACATCCTGATGCGAAAATTACCGTGAATTTCTGTTTATCTTCAAAGAAAATAAAGAACTCGGAGACGAAGGTTCTAATTACTCAAAAAACCCCGGAGATAGCTCATCTTCAAAAATAGTCAGCAAACAACGTGAAAATGACCATTTTTCCCAATTAACAACTAAAGTGTACCAGACGCGGTTCCTGCAAAACGAAACAAGCTACGTAACCTGTTAATAGTTAGCTAATGCAAAAAATGAGATGACATGCGACATGAATCGACTAATTTGAGGGTAAAATTTGGGGTATTACAGTTGCCCCTATTTAAATAGCTTCACCAGATGATTTGAGTGACCGAGACTCGAGAAATCATGGTGGAGGGATTTAAATATAGATAACCAAAAATTTTGCCCTTAGATGCAGTAATATGCAATGTTATGGACAAAACGAAGGAAACATAATGTCGAAAATGCCATGAATCTGATATGATGCATATGATAGAATGATAAATGTAAGAATGCAGGCGACACGACGACACAGGGGACAGACTCTACGAGAAAAACACACTGGGAAATACGACGCACTGGGACAACAACACTACACTGGGGAATATCTGAGAGTAATTATTCAACAGGTTCAGGCGTGACCGGCTGATACTCTAGAATAAAAAGTAAAAAGTAGATCTGCACGATTGTAAGATCGATTAACAGAATGCTGGAGCATTGAGCAAATAATAACATTCGAGCTTCTGGAAACTCTCCCTCGTGACAAGATCAGACGGAATTTTCGGAAATCCGTAGAAGATATACAGGGTAAAAACCGGCTGTATACCAAAATAGATGGTCTTAAATGGGGAATGCCCTGATAAGCTTTCTCGAGAGAACTACCACTTATCATCGGAAGGGACTTTTATGCCAAACTGGATAAGCTCTCAAATAAAGAGATTGCCACTTATCTTTGGATAATGGCTGAAAAATTGATTGATTGGTTGATGAGCTCCGCTGGAGGGATTGTCACTCATCTGGTAAATAACCCTCTTCATATCTAAGGTCGATGCCTGGAACACGATTCGAATTCTTCTTTTACTAAAGGGTAAAACGAACTTCTTCATAATTCAAGATCGGTGCTCTCCTGAACATGATTTAGTTCAAACATCCCCGTACTTCAATCATGAAAAGGAAAATGGAAGCCCAGCTGCTTAATGGAGATGGCCATTTGCTGCAAGTCATAACGAAGACATGATAAGCTCCTCAGGCAAGAAATACCACTTTGATAGGCTTCTCGGGTGAGAACTACTTGTAGAGGTGGTAACAAGTAATGTAAATTGTAATGAAGATTGTAATGAAGGTTGTAATGAAAGAACATTGTAAATTGTAATGAAGGTTGTACTGAGCTCCTTGTACGAGAAGATCAATTGTAGAGTGTAATGAAAAATTGTAATGAAAATTGTAATGAAGGTTGTAATGAAAGTTGCAAGGTAACAGAACTGGGCTAGAAAGAACTAAGGAATAAGTCTCCATTGAGGAAACGAACTCGAATGGGACTATTTTACCTAATGTGGAAAGGTAACTGAAATAACCATCATCCACAAGGGATGAACTCGGTGGGGAAACTGGAAACAAATGAGTATTTTGTGCTTAGGGGTGACGATCTACTTAGAGAGAGCGGACAAACCCAATTACTCAGCAGTAACGATAAAGGGTGATGACAAATAACAGACAATGTAGATGCTAATGCATATGCCAAAGCGTACGCTAATGTGTATGTTAATGTATATGACAAGGTCATGCGATGAGCACGCAATGCTTAGACTCATGCATATGCTGACAAAACAGATGAGAGAGGAGACATGAGATGAAATAAATATCTCGACGGGGATACCTGGGGACCTCTGCAACAGTACACCTATCCGGGGATAGGAAGAATTGATGGTAGGACCAAATCTTGCTTCAATTGCTTCAAAGTTCTAACTTCCCTGGGAGAAAATCTCATGAATTCCATATGGGGATACGACTTCACTGGAGAGTATGATATCGAGACTTCAACTGGGGATTGCTATCATGAACCATAATCAGCCAAAGAAAATCTTAGGATCAGAGACTTCCGGGGATAAAATAAATATCCGCTTCATGGGGAAGTTGTGGAGCTAGGCGGCTTCATGAATGAAAGTGTAGCAACTTCCTGGGAATAATACCTCGGCTTCCCGGGGCTAAAAGGTACATCCGACTGGGGATAAGATATATCAAACTTCCCTGCAGAGAGTTCATCAGACCTACTGGGGAGAAATCAACAGACATTCCTGGGGAAGGTATCTTGACCTCTTGGGGAAAATATGGCAGTCTCTTGGGAAGTATTTCATGAGGAAAGTAAGGCAATTCCACTGAGGAACAGGTGATCCTACTGAGAATGGGTCTTCAAGAACATATATCACTTGGAGGATACCGGGGATATCCCTGCAGTCTTGAAAGTCACTGGGGATTTATCGGCCGGATCCCAAAAGTGGTGTTAGTTTAAAGTCTCGCTGGGGACTATTACTGGGAAGATGCTGGTAACGAACAAATGCTTGTGCAACAAAGAGACTTACCGGGGGAGAAGAGATCCTTTACATATTTCCATGAGTCAAAGTAACTTTCATTTCCAAGAGAAAATAATTTCAAAATTTTTGAAAACACTTTTCACGTTCAAATTTTATTAACAAAAGCAAATCACATAACAAAATAAAAGGGAGATAATGTGAACAAGGAAATTGAATAGCAAAAAGTAAATTTTATTGAAGAATGGTAGCTTGCTAAAGGCATAGCTCTATGGGAAATTACAATTTGAAATTGGCAATATGGGAAAGGTTCTATTGAATCCATCGACCTACTGACCCTACCGACTAAGACTACCCAAAACCTTGCTTCTGAAGAGAGCGATGGGATTTGAAAATGGATTTCTGTAAATGCGTCTGCAATGCTCGGTGTCGTCCGATGCAGTGAAGTGCCTTTGTCTCTAACTTTTTCCTGGACCAACCTTTCGGGTTTTCAGTCCACTGGGACGCTCATTTTTGCCTAAGCTGCCCTTTCGGGTTTTCAACTCAGCGAGCCATATTATTTTTTCCTTTAGGCATAATATTTCGGACTGCATCGGAATTCACAGGATGTGCGAGCTCTTCTCCATTCATTGTTGTAAGAATTAGCGATCCTCCAGAGAAGACTGTCTTAACAACGAATGGGCCATCGTAATTGGGCATCCATTTCCCACGCATGTCTTTGTGAACTGGCAAGATCTTCTTGAGTACAAGTTCTCCCTGTTGAAACTCACGAATCCGGACTTTCTTATCGAAGGCTCTCTTCATCCGTTTCTGGTATAGCTGACCATGACACATAACTGTCAAACGCTTCTCGTCGATGAGATTCAGCTGGTCCAACCAATCTTGAACCCACTCGGCTTCATCTAGATTGGCTTCCCTCAATACCCTTAAGGAAGGTAGCTCAACTTCAATGGGGAGGACAGCGTCCGTTCTATATACTAATGAGAAAGGGGTTGCCCCTGTTGAAGTTCGGACTGTAGTTCTGTATCCATGCAAAGCGTACGGTAACATCTCATGCCAATCCTTGTAAGTCTTGACCATCTTTTGTAGGATTTTCTTTATATTTTTATTAGCGGCTTCAACAGCTCCATTCATCTTAGGACGGTAGGGTGAAGAATTATGGTGCGCAATCTTGAAGTGGTCACACAACTTTTTCATAGTCTTGTTATTCAGATTGGTACCGTTGTCAGTTATGATTCGGCGTGGAATTTCGTAGCGGTGTCGCTACTGCGAAAATCGGCGCCGGCTGACAGAAGAGTCGCCACCGCGCGTTATTTATCCCACGGGAGGGAAAGGAAACGCTCAGAGTAAACCTCGCACAACACGGGAAAGGTATGGTCATCGCAACCAAAACCTGGATTCGGGAGTCGGTTACGCAAGGGGAAGGTATTAGCACCCCTCACGTCCGTCGTACTCGACGGGATCCACGCTTGTTTTCGGGTATGGATTGTTATTCTATCTAAACTATAGGTAAAGGGTTAAAAAGAAAATAAAATGAAAATAAAAATGACTCGGCAAAGTATCGCACTTTATGCCTACGTATTCCCGCCTGGAACGAGAAATCAGAGTCAACGTAGTTCGCCTACCTACGGGAAAGGAGGGGAAGGTTGCTCGCTAGGATATCGCATCTTATGCCTACGTACTTTCATGCAGCATGGAAGATCAGAGCAAACGTAGTTCGGGCTACGGAAGACACAAGTCTGTCTTGATTGTTTTTATTCCTTCTGAAAAAGGGTTTTTCTGATTAACAGTCCCAGCGGACAAAAATGACGTTTTGATGAGTTCATATTCTTTTACGGAAGAAGTGTCTTTTATTGTGTTTGAAATTTTATTGTGTTTTTCTGTTTGTTTTGAGGAAGAAGAGACAGAACTCTAACCTACGGTTGCAAAGGGAATCAAACTAACCTAATGTTATCATGCATGGGTTAAGACCTAGTGTCTATCATGCTCCTCTCTTGCGCAGAGAGAAACAGAGATCCTAAGGGAATAGACGGAAACAGAAACAATATCAGATATATACAGTAAAACAGTAAAATGCATGGATGCAACAATACAAGCGAGGCAAGGGAGTCCCACTCAACCTCAAACCTAGAAAACAATAGGCAAAAGTGAACAGGATTCACTTTCAACCCAGCAGGGTAAACAGCAAACAATACAGCCAGGAAAACCAATCAATACATCAGAAGTGAAATACAGCAGAAAAATAAACAGCATCAACAACTCTGACTTCAAGCTTCAGCAAGCATCAATCTCCATTTCCACAGCTTTTCAGCAAGGTCTTGATCCTCAATCTTCCATCTACAATGGCCTCTCTTCAAGTCTCAGGCTCCAGGAGGAACATCAGTCCACCAGATGAAGTGAATGAATGTTAGACAGTTAATTACCTACCAAGGGTGGTTCATCAACTGTTAACATTAAACAGACAGTTTCCTCTCAAAAGTTCTATCTTTCAAATACATTCACTGATCCTTCCAAAGGAAGGAGGTGGATATTTGAAAGAGACTTTGAATCATAGAGAAAGGATGGATGCAGACAAGGCATTCCATGTTTGAGAAACAAGCTTTCTACTCTAGAGCTCTGCCTAGCTCCTAAACCCTAATCTCCTCAACAGCTGCTAGCAGGAGTCTCTTCTTCAATCTCTGGAAGTTAATCTTCAAGCTCTGGATCTCCAATGGCATCAACATCACAAGTCTTCAGCTTCCCCAATCCCCAGACAATCCCAATACCCACACAGACAAACAATAATCCCCAGAGGGCACACCACACCAATCAATCAAATATAAACAGTAATAGACCAATAGCAGTAGGGGAATCCTGATTTTTCTAAGGGGATCTAATAACTACCCATAGCCCCTATAGTCCCATAGCTAAGCTATTTAATCCCTAAGTCCTAAGGGAAATGAACTAATTCACCTAAGTTATCACTTAAAACCCTAATTTGTTCATGTTGTTCACACCTAAACTAAACACCTAAAATTAAGTCCTAAAAATGGGAACTAAATTGTATCTACAAGTTGTATATCTAAACTAAACAACCTAAAAAGAATGGACAAAAAATATTAAAGCAACTATGAGAACAAAAAATATCAAATTCATGTATGAAATGAAACACCTAAAATATGCATTTATTTGGAAAATATGGGAAAAATATCAAATAAAAAATAAAATGCAATTTTTATTTTTTATAATTTTCTAGACTCTTTAAAGAAAATTATGCAAAAAGAATTATTGAAAAATAATGTTTTTATGATTTATTATGATTTTTAGAAAATGCATGAAAAATGAAAAAAGAAATTAAAATGAAAATATAAAGAAATAAGACGAGGGGGTATGAAGAGCAAACGCGCTCAGTTCATATTCCAGGTGGGCTGAGAAGTGGGGGGTGCGAACATTAATTGAACAAGGCCCATACGCGCTTCAGAAAATAGACAAAAAACCAAAAACTCAGAACGGTGTGGATAGCAAAATTCTCAGTTGATTTATGCTGGGCCTGGTTTGGGGAGGGTGCCATTAGCAATGCAATTAGAGGCCCATTCAGATACTTAAACGAAACGGTTTGTTTGGCACCCCAGAGTCTCCCTCCCTATTTCTTTTTTAAGTCATGGCCGTTGGATTAGATTCAAAGTCAGAGTCAACCACCCCATCGTGTGGCCACGACTTCGTCATCAACCTCCAGCCAAACCCTAAGCTCTGAAACCCTAACCATGCACGAATCATACTCTCCTCTGTTCTCCCTCATGCCTCCATGAATTCACGCGACATAAAAAGCAAACTTGGTCTACAACAATCCCTCTACACAGCCATAACCATAAATCCTCCTAAAACTCAAGCAATAAGCGAATTCGATAAAGATAACAGTTGCGATCCACCATGAACACCTGTGATCATCTCAACCAAAACTCACCAATTCTTGTCCTAAGTTCAACTACATTCCAAGCTGATCTTAACATGCTAATCCAACAAGATTTTCGTGCCTTATCCTAGTAGTTATAGGCTCTAACAAATTATGCACTCCATAGCCAAACCTCACAAAACCTCTCCAAACTCTGTGAAAATCATCATCTAACCTAACTTAACCAGTCTAAGCTATCAAAACCCTATCATGCTAACCAACAACATGCAATTCGAAGAGAAATCCAACCTGGTTTAAAATGGAGATACAACTATGGAAATCCCTGAATCAATGCTTGCAAGGACTTGAAACTGTTCCACACACCACCACTTTGATTCTGTATGCAAAGGTCTAGGCTCAAACTTCCTGAATCTTGTACTTGAGAAGTTCTTGCAATTTGGATGGTTATCTTGAACAGCACGATCCTTCCTCCAATTCTACCAATCTTGATGTGGATTATGATGCTTGGATGATGATGATGAAGATTCAATCAAAAAATGTGAAGATTGATGGAGATTTGAGAGAGTTTGTGATGCTTATGCAAAGTGAAGAAAATGAATGAAACTTGAGGTTTTGAGAAAATGCAATCACCAACCATGGCATGAACCATCTCATATCACTATATAGGTGAAGTTAGAACCTCCTAGAAACTTGGAGAAGCTTCCCTTGCACAAATTCCCTTGGATTTGGTTTATGTATCTTCCATTACAAGCAACCATGGATAACTCCCAAAATGTGAACTAAGATCAAAATTCCACTTTAGCCAATGTCTTTAAAATGATCTTTCCATTCAAAATGACCTATAATTTTGCTTCATTTGGCCAAGATATGAAAAATCTCATTTTTAAGTCCATTTTTATTCATTAAATCCAACAATTTTGAAACCTTGTGCTATGAATCTTTCCAATCTCTCATGGTCACTTTTCTATACTCAAAATGTCATTTGGAACAAGTTTTATGTTGTAAAGTTTTCCATTTTAAGCTTCCTTGTATGCGTTTTGGGCATAGGTTAAAATGACCTGTAATTCTCAGATGACCAAAATACCCTTTGCTTGCCAAGACCATAAGTAGAGTTCCACACGTCATATGAAGGAATACTATACCATTATAGAAATCTAAGACAATGAGGAACAACTCTTATGTTGACCAGAAATTCATTTGAAATCTCCTTGAGGGGTAGAAATTGCTTGGAAGTCAAGTCACTTTTACAGACAAAATTTCAGATACCTCAGATGACCTGTAACTTGCAAGGACGACAACTTGAGTTCTATAAATCTCCTTGATGTCTTCCACCACTCAAATTAAAGTTATTGAGATCCTCTACAAGTTCCATGTTGGCCAAGGATCCATTTGAAGCTTGTATTTTGACTTATCTTGCTTGGAAGTTTGTCCTAAACTAGGGAATTTTACACAGAAACCCTAATTTAGAAACTCCTCTTCTCCTTGATTTCTCTTGAATTCTTCTTAGCATAACAACATATCCTTATTCTTCATGTCAAATGATGAACCCCACATCTCTCCAATAGCCCTTAATGCCTTTCAAAGAATCCTTTGACCTAGGGTTGACCCAGATGAAACCCTAGTTGACTGTCTTCAACTGTAATTCTTGTGACTTCACCAATGACTTGTCTCCTTCTCCAAATGACTTTCTAAGTCCTCCAAGATGTCTAGATACTCCCCCTACTCTCAATTCACAACCCATACCTTCTTTGATGATCCCCAGATAACCTCAGATAGGAGATGGACTCAATGCTTGATCTACTGACTTCTCCAACTTTCAAATTCTTTTCTGATGACTTGAATGAGATTGAATTTGGATAATAACCTCTTAATAGGCCTCTAGAGATGAGAATAATGATTGGTCCCCTGTTGAATGATTGGCTATGCTTGTGCTATGCAGATGAGTAACCTATGTACATGACTCTATATGCAAATGCTAATGATATTGAAACATAAACCAAGTGGATAAGGTTGAGCAAATTTTAGGGTGCAACAGCTGCCCCTATTCAAGCGACTTGGACCCGATTAGGTGAAGAGCCCGGAGCCTTCAGACATTCGTGGTACGAGACGGTTGAATACAAGTGAAACCAGAAATTTGCCAACCGCAGAAATGCACTGCTCCACTGCTTGGGGAACGACATTCATCGACTGAGTCTGACTGTTACGACAACCCACTGATCTCGTAGCGACCGTGCTGGGGATTACTCGTCTTTCTACGTAAGGAATAACCGTTCTACGTTAGGAATAACACTGTCCACGTTAGGATTCACCTTTCCACGTAAGGAATGAACTTCTACTTCGTCAAACTCTTCCACGTAAGGAATACGTCTTCTTTTGAACCTGTCCACGTCAGGACTAAACCTCTTCTACGTCAGGAACACACTCTTTCTTTCCACGTCAGGAATACAAGCCTCCTTCCACGCAAGGAATACTATCTTTCCACGTAAGGAATCACATTTCGATTTGAGTCTGTCCACGTAAGGACCCCAATCTTTCCACGTAAGGAATATAATCTCAATCTGTCCATGTTAGGACTTCCAACTTGATATGTCCACGTAAGGACTCCATCTTTCCACGTAAGGAATCACACCTTGTCCACGTCAGGAAACCACAATCTTTTCACGTAAGGAAACCACTCTTTCTGATTCTGTCCGCGTCAGGACCACACTTTCCACGTAAGGAATAACTTTCGTTCCACGTAAGGAATCAAACTTTTTCTCAATCTGTCCGCGTCAGGACTAAACTTTCCACGTAAGGAATCAATCTCGTTCCACGTAAGGAAACCATCTTCTTTCCACGTAAGGAAACACTCTTTCCACGTAAGGAATAAATTTGTCCATGTTAGGACTACATCGTCCACGTTAGGACCCCCTTTTCCACATCAGGAATAATAATCTTCTTGATTCGTCCACGTAAGGACTCTAAGCTTTCCACGTAAGGAATACTTCTTCATCTGTTACGTTAGGAAACCAACTTGATCTGAATCTGTCCATGTTAGGACTAAACTTTCCACGTAAGGAATCTATCTTCTCTTTCTACGTAAGGAACGACCTTGTCCACGTCAGGACTCACATTTCGTCTTGATTTGTCCACGTAAGGACTCACCTCTTGACTCGCTGAGGAAATAAAAAATTTGTCCACGTTAGGACCCATATCTCAACCCGCTGAAGAAATAAACTTGTCCACGTCAGGACTTGCGCGTCTTCGACTTGCTGGGGAAATAAGACTTGTCCACGTCAGGACTCACACTTTGCCATCAGCCCGAAGAAGGATAAAATTGTCCACGTTAGGACTCTCACATCTTGTCATCACAAAGAACTATAAACTTGTCCACGTCAGGACGCACATTTCACCATTACGAATAAAGTTATCTGCTGGAAATAAATTGTCCACGTCAGGATGCCAACACGAAGAGTAACCCACTTTTATCCATGTCAGGACTCTTTACTCAATCAATACCGAGCACTCGAATCGGTCCACGTTAGGACTAACACATATCGTCAAACGGGAAGAAATGTCCACGTTAGGACTCCACATTCCCACAATTCTGAGAAATCGAACCTGTCCACGTTAGGACTAGCACATATCGTCAACTGAGGAAATCAATCCGTCCACGTTAGGACCCCCACTTTTCTAGCACAAAGAAAACCTGTCAAGAATTTTGTCCACGTTAGGACTCAGCCTTCCATTGGTCCAAACCACAAAACTTCTTAGCACTAACGTGACAGCGATTTTGAAGCAGACTTTACTGGGGATATTTGGAAACCACACCACCGGGGGCCTGTTCTGATAGCTGGCGGTAGTCTCTGCAATTCTGGTTCGTGAAACCTTTTAATGCTGACATAACAACAACTTTGAAGGAAACAATCCGCTGATCGGACTAGGGAAACTTCAACAAGAACCCTGGCGGGGAAATTGGTAACTCTGCTTGGTGACAAAGAGAGACTTATCCTGATAACTCTGTGGGGAATAGTGCCACAGCTGACACTTCGCTGAATGTCCCATGCCGAGACCTCAAATGTTCACTGATTCACCTGAGCAAGGGCTCTCTCTTCCTGCAAGAGAAACAATACTTGGAACAAACGGTTAGCCAACCGAGTTTATGTTTCAAAATGCATGCGTTCGACAATGATGCAATGCTCCATTCGACATGGAAATGCTACGCTTTTATTTGGTGGATGCAAGTATGACATTATATGCCAATGCACTATATGCCGATGCAAATGCAGACTCGAACTGCTGGGTATAGAAACTGCTTCAGCAAAATAAATGCTGAAGATAATGCCAACTCCACTGGGGATAGCCAGATGCTGTAGAATTATTCCAGCAAAATGCTGGAAGGATGAGGTCGGCTCAGCTGGGAAATTGGGAACTTGAACCAAGCACCTCGCTGAAGTAACGCCCTGCTGGGGAATACAACTCTACTGGAGAATAATGGATGTGCCTGGTATGATAGAACTTCTGCGGGAAAGTGAACGGGTATCACACGGTATTCTGGCAAAATAAATGCCAGGACCCACAACCAACTCTGCTGGGGAGAGTCTTAATCTTCGAGTTCTACTGGGAGGAAAGAACACTTGCTAAAAAGAGAATCCTGTTGGGGATGAGATGGTTCTCTTGGGGAAACCAACTGACTCCGCTAGGGGAGAGTAAATGACCCCGCGGGGAAAGGTAAACTGCCCGAATACAGCTGCACTGTCTGAATACAGCCTTCGATCTTGGAATCGTCAATTCTGCTGAGGATAAACGACTTTGCTGGAAAATGTCCTTTGGCTAAGCTACGACTAGCTGGGGAATTCGATCCTTCTTCGGGAAGGATATGCATGACCTGCGTGAGGGTCGAGTCTTTCGTTATCGCAATCTTTTGATCATCTTCCTCATACGGCTATGAAACCTGCAACAACACAAACAAGACAAGACAATCCTATACAACCAAATCAACTCAGGTTAGTGACGTTATTTTCAGTTAATTCAAAGCTTTAGCAATTGTTGGCAAGGGCCAGTGACGTTATACACATGCTAGTTTCAATAAACTTAGGCGTTTTATCATGCACAAAACAGTAAAGAACCAGCATCAAGTACTGAATAACATATTTTATTGATTGGGCCCCTGAATGGGCGGAGTTTTGTACACGGGATGTAACTCCTGAAAAGAGGAAGCTACGCAAAGCAAATACACAAGTATGCACAAGAAGCATAAATATATTGACAAATTAAATTTTGTACACATGTCGGCAACGGGTTGCAGACGAACACCACGAACTGATCCTCCTATGACTCATCCGACTCTAATGCTTTCCCGGTATTCACGCTTCTGAAGAGATTGTATCTGATAATCGACCCCTCAGGTATATTCCCCGCACCAATGCTCAATGCAGTATCAAATTCGGACCGCAGTCATTTGCTTTTCAAATCCCTAACTTTTGCGTGAACCGCCCTTTATGGGTTTTCAGTTCACCGGGATACCCTTTTTTTCCGAAGCCGCCCAGTGTAGGTTTTCAACTTCGCGGGTGTACATTTTTTCACTTTTATCCCTAACTTTTGCCCGAACCTTTTATTCTGTTTTTGGTTCGCCAGGATGCCCCATTTTTGCCTGGACTCTCTTTTTTCTGTCCAGCGGGTCTATTTTAAGCAAAGTATTTTTTAACTGCGTCCGAATTTACAGGTGACGTGAAGTCTTCACCGTCCATAGTGGACAACAACAACGCTCCTTCTGAAAAGACTTTCCTGACAACGTATGGCCCTTCGTAGTTGGGGGTCCACTTGCCCCTGTGATCTGCTTGCGGCGGGAGAATCCTTTTTAGCACCAGGTCGCCCGTCTGAAAGCTTCGCGGATGTATCTTCTTGTCATACGCTTTCTTCATTCGGCTCTGGTACAAACGACCATACGCTAGAGAAGCTAGCCTCTTCTCATCCATCAAACTCAGTTGATTCAACCTGTCTTTTACCCATTATGCCTCGTCCAGCTGAACGTCTCGCAATACCCTCAGAGAAGGGATCTCAACTTCCAATGGTAATACCGCTTCCATTCCGTATACTAACGAGAACGGGGTTGCCCCGGTTGATGTGCGTACCGTCGTACGATAACCGTGCAATGCGAAGGGTAGCATCTCATGCCAATCCTTATAGGTCACCACCATTTTCTGAACGATCTTCTTGATATTCTTATTGGCCGCCTCGACAGCGCCATTCATCTTGGGTATGTAAGGGGAGGAGTTGTGATGTTCGATCTTGAAATTCTTACAGAGCTCCTTCATCATTTTGTTGTTCAGGTTTGAACCATTATCCGTGATTATCCGCTCGGGAATCCCATATCGGCAAATGATATCTCTCTTGATGAATCTGGCCACCACTTGCTTCATTACATTTGCGTAAGACGCCGCTTCTACCCACTTGGTGAAATAATCGATTGCTACTAAGATGAACCGATGTCCGTTAGAAGCCGTCGGCTCGATCTTTCCAATCATATCGATTCCCCACATCGAGAAGGGCCATGGTGATGACATTACATTCAGAGGACTCGGAGGCACATGGATCTTATCAGCATAGATTTGGCACTTGTGGCACTTCCTCGCAAACTTGAAACAATCAGTTTCCATAGTCAGCCAAAAATAACCTGCCCGCAGCAGCTTTCTCGCCATAGCATGCCCACCAGCATGCGTACCAAAGGTACCTTCGTGTATTTCCTCCATGAGCAGCTTTGCCTCTCTTTCATCTACGCAACGCAACAGCACCAAGTCGTGGTTTCTTCTGTATAAGACGCCATCCGGATTCAAATAGAAATTACCCGCTAATCTCCTGAGAGTCTTCTGATCTTGACTGGATGCCCCAGCCGGGTACTCTTTATTCTTCAGGAAATTAAGGATATCAAAATACCACGGTTTGTCGTCGGATGCTTCATCAATAGCAAATACGAAAGCTGGTCTGTCAAGCCGAGAGATAATGATTCGGGGAGCCTCATTCCAGAAGTTGACTTTGTACATGGAAGACAAAGTGGCGAGAGCGTCAGCCATTTGATTCTCGGCCCGCGGCACATGATGCAACTCAACCTTGTCGAAGAAAGGCAACAATCTCCTTGCATAATTCATGTAATGTATCAAATTGGGCTGACGTGTCTCCCATTCCCCTTTGATCTGATTCACCACCAGAGCTGAGTCTCCGTACACGTCCAGATTCTTGATTCGCAAATCAATGGCTTCTTCAAGCCCCATTATACAAGCTTCGTATTCGGCCTCATTATTGGTAACGGCAAAGGTCAGTCGGGCAGTAAACGGGATGTGCGACCCGTGTGGCGTAGTGATGATTGCCCCTATTCCGCTACCGTAAGCATTCACAGCTCCGTCAAATATCATCTTCCATTTGGAACCCAACTCTGGTCCTTCGTCTGGCAACGGTTCTTCGCAATCCTTCATCTTTAGGTACATGATATCCTCGTCAGGAAAATCAAACCTCATCGATTGGTAATCTTCAATAGGCTGCTCCGCCAGATACTCAGACAGCACACTCCCCTTTATAGCCTTTTGCGAGACATATTGGATGTCATATTCAGTCAAGATCATCTGCCAACGGGCAATTCTCCCTGACAACGCCTGCTTTTCGAATACATATTTGATAGGATCCATCTTCGAGATGAGCATGGTTGTATGATTCAGCATGTATTGCCTCAAACGCTTGGCGGCCCAGGCTAGCGCGCAACAAGTTTTCTCAAGCATTGAGTATCGAGATTCACAATCTGTAAATTTCTTACTCAAGTAGTAGATCGCATGCTCTTTTCTTCCTACCTCGTTGTGTTGACCGAGAACACAACCCATGCTTCCCTCAAGAACCGTCAAATACATGATCAAAGGTCTCCCTGCCACTGGGGGTATCAAAATAGGAGGCTCCTGCAAATACTGCTTTATTTTATCGAACGCCTTTTGACAATTTTCGTTCCATGTTACAGCTTGATCTTTCTTCAACAGCTTGAATAATGGTTCACACGTGGCAGTTAGGTGAGATATGAACCGGGCGATGTAGTTCAACCTCCCTAAAAACCCGCGCACCTCTTTCTCTGTTTTAGGTGTCGGCATTTCTTGGATCGCTTTTATTTTAGCAGGATCGACCTCTATTCCTCTTTCGCTTACGATAAACCCCAGCAGTTTACCCGATCTCACCCCGAAGGTGCATTTGTTAGGGTTCAGTCTCAGCCTGAACTTCCTAAGCCTCTTAAATAACTTCAGCAGATTCACCAGATGCTCTTCCTCCGTCTGGGATTTGGCAATCATATCGTCAACATAAACTTCGATCTCTTTATGCATCATGTCATGAAAAAGAGTCGTCATCGCACGCTGATATGTTGCCCCAGCATTTTTCAAGCCAAAGGGCATCACTTTGTAGCAAAATGTTCCCCAAGGCGTTATGAAAGTAGTCTTCTCCATATCCTCTGGCGCCATTTTGATCTGATTATAGCCTGAAAAGCCATCCATGAAGGAGAATACAGAGTATTGAGCCGTATTATCAACTAGCACATCGATATGGGGAAGTGGAAAATCGTCTTTTGGGCTTGCTTTATTCAAATCCCTATAATCCACGCACATCCGAACCTTGTCGTCTTTCTTTGGCACGGGTACGATGTTAGCAACCCATGAGGGATACTTTGTCACAGCCAGGAAACTAGCGTCCCACTATTTCTGAACTTCCTCTTTGATCTTCACTGCCATATCTGGTCGAGTTCTGCGAAGCTTTTGTTTGACCGGCGGGCAATCTTCTTTCAGTGGCAGGCGGTGCACAACCATGTCTGTATCGAGCCCCGACATATCTTCATACGACCAAGCAAATACATCACTATACTCTCGGAGCATTTCAACCAGTCTTCGCTTGACATCGCTCTGTAGTGCGACACCGATACGAATGTTCTTCTCAACCCCTTCCGACCCCAAATTGATAATTTCGATGACCTCGTCGTGAGGCAGAATGGCTCTTTCCTCTTGCTTCACCAACCAAGACAGTTCTTCAGGAACATCGCTATCTTCGACAACCTCTTCTTCGGCCTGAAATACCGGGTGCTCAAAGTCGGGACAAGTCATAGGTGGTTCAAGGATGTCATCTGAAAATGTTATCCTGCAAAAGGAATGGTTAAGTGCTTCAAAATGCGTATAAAGCGAATAACCACGTTGCCATTTTATTGAAAAATACAAAACAAGAAAGACAGAGATTACAATATTTGCACATGAAAAAACGCCATTTATTTAATGATTAACACACAATGTTCATAACAACACAGCCCTAAGCAAATCACGATGCCCCGGGCAAGACATCAGATTATTCAACAATTCATAAAGCAAAGCATTACTGTTTAAGAGTCACAGGAACAAGCTCCTGAATAGACCAGTTGCACAGTCCCTGTCCTGGCGTGCTTGGCTGAATCCAGGCATCCATATCACAGTCGTTGTCTCCTTCGTCAGACTCCGAAGCAGCATTGATGGTTTCATGACATACTCCACTGGCAGAGATGGTTATTGGCCCTCTGAAACGGGGTGCCCCCACAGCAGGTGCTGACGACGACGGTTGGTATCCCAGCCCAAACCGGTCCATCTTCACAGGAATATCCAGCACTTTGCCTCAGCCCTTGGCTTCTCCTGCCTCCACTAGAGCTTGAGCTTCTTTGTACGACGAAACGGCTATCTCCGACGCTTTGCTCGGCCCGGGACCTTTGTCCTTGATACGCAACCCTTCAAATGCCTGGCAGGGTGTTTCGTGGATTTCTCCGTCGACTTCCACATATTTAAATGATGATAGATGGCTGACCAGGATGTCTTCTTCTCCGCATACGGTGACTACGCTGTCTCCGACCATATATTTCAACTTCTGATGCAGGGTAGACGTGACTGCCCCAGCCCCATGAATCCAAGGTCTTCCAAGCAAGCAGCTATACGCAGGCTGTATATCCATGATATAAAATTCCATCGCAAACACCTCCGGCCCCACCTGTAGAGGCAATGTTATCGATCCAAAGACTGTTCTCCGCGTGCCGTCAAAGGCTCTAACTACCAAGTCACTGGGCGTGCACAGGATTCCTCTAACATCCAGCTTCATCATCGCTTTCTTGGGCATCACATTCAGAGACGATCCAGTGTCGACCAATACATGTGACATTACTGATCCTCTACACTCAACAGATATGTGCAGCGCCATATTATGATCTCTCCCTTTCGGGGTCAAATCGAAGTCGGTAAAGCCCAAGCTGTGGCCTGCATTTACATGTGCCAACACTCCTTCCAGCTGATTTACAGAGACGTCTTGGGGTACAAAGGAAGTATCCAGGACTTTCAGCAAAGCATTTCTGTGGGCTTCCGAACACAAGAGCAATGACAAGATGGATATTTTGGACGGCGTCTGCTGCAGATGCTCCACAATCTTATAATCACTTTTTCGAATCAAGCGCATGAACTCTTCTACATCTTTCGATGCCGCTTCTTTTTCGCTTGCTTGCACTGGGACATTCTCAACCATCTTCCCTTTTCCTTTCGCTAGTCTTTCGGCCTCCACCTCAGGCGATATAAAGATCCTACCACTTCTTGTCATACCTCCTGAACCAACAACGTTATCGACAGTCTCAGCTGGCTGCTTGTTAACATCAATCTTTATTCCATCACAATACACCTCCAACCCATATGACCATGGGACTGCCTTCGTGTTCTCGTACGGGATCGGTCCGGCTTTAGTTATGGTGATCGGTGGTCGCTGAACCGGTGCTGCAATAGTGATTGTCTTCCGAGGAATCGTTACAGTGGCCACATCACTCTGATCATCTGCTACTGCCCTTGCAGGCTCTTCAGTTGCTGCTCGGTCAAACTGCAATGTGCCTCCATCAATTAAAGCCTGAATGCCTTTCTTCAAATCATCACACCCTCCAGCTAGGGTCCAGCATTCTAAGCAATACTCGTCACATCCTGGATAAACACCCCCTTGCAACAATCTGCTCTTTATCTCGCTCAGCGGCGTCTTTAAATCGTCGACATTCATAATCAGATTCAACCCTTCCTCAGTCAGAATGGCATTCGCCCCATGATTAGGCATGGGTTTCTGCACTATATTCGGGCCTGCCGTTCCGAAATTGATAGTCTTATTGTCCAAAAGATCCTGCACAACGTGCTTAAAAGCATGGCAACCCTCTATATCGTGGCCCGGAGCCCCAGAATGAAACTCACAGTGCCTGCTTGCATCGTAACCATACGAAGGAGTTCCCGTTATCGGTGCCAGAGTTCTCTTCTCTACCGGGTTCAAACCCAACAATGTCTGCAACAAATCTGCGTAGGTTGAGGGAGGCTTCTCAAACACTCTTCTCGGTTTACCACCCTGGAATCTTCGCTGAGCCTGCTGTGCACCCTGCTGAGGTTGCTGCTGCTGTTGTTGTTGCATTGGCTGCTGCTGAACCGGTTGTTGTTGTTGAAGTGGTTGTTGCTGATATGGAATAGTAACACTCGCCACCTGCTGCGGCTGATGATATTGGTTCCGACCTCTGCCTCGGCCTCCAAATACTGCGCTTGCTTCGCCCTGACGGCGCCCACCAAAAGCCTTCTTATTACTGCCAGATGCAGTTGATTCCTCAGCCTGGAACTTTCCTTGCTTAATGTTACGCTCAATCTTTTCTCCCATCAGAATCAAATCTGAGAAACTGGCCAGAGATGTATGAAACAACATGTCATGAAACAAGCCTGTGAATGTGCCGACGAACATGTCGTTCATTTCCTTATCTTCTACAGGAGGACGGACCCTGGCAGCCATATCGCGCCACCTTTGCGCGTACTCTTTAAAGCTCTCCCCCTTCTTCTGAGACAGCCCTGCCAATTGGACCCGATTGGGCGCCAAATCGCTGTTATACTTGTAGTGAGCTACAAATGCCTCTGCCAATTGCTTCCATGTCTTGATATTGGTTGGCTCCAACCCCATATACCACTCTAGGGAAGGGCCTGACAAACTATCTTGAAAGAAATGCATTAGCATTCTTTCATCAGTTGAGTACGCAGACATCTTTCTGTAATATGCTCGCACATGTACTTTCGGACAGGTGTCCCCTTTATACTTATCAAACGTAGGAGCTTTGAATTTGATTGGCACCCTCAAGCCAGGTACCAAGCCCATTGTTGACATGTCTAAGCCCACAGCACTTTGGTTCAGGACCCCCCCCCATCTGCTCTTCCAGCATTCTGATCTTCTAGGAGTCATCCATCGGCCCTTCGAAACCTCCGCCGGAGAAAGCGTCCTCCTACTGATCTTCTTGCCACATACCATTCCCAGCTCCATACCCATCATATCCATTATTTCGGCCAGCTCTAATCTGATTCATCCCCGGACCTCGGCCTCTGTTGCCGTATCCCTGAACACCTCCAGCAGGCCCAAAAGCCATTAACCCAGCGCCGTTTCCATTGCCGAAACCTCCGTAGCCCTGATTGGCCATACCGTAACCATCTTGCCCAAAGCCTTGAGCATTGAAACCATATTTCCCAGCGTTATCGAATCCCTGATCGTTGAACCCGAATCCAGCATTGACAAAGCCGTTGCCTCCCATATTATCACCCAAGTTGACATCACCAAGCCCAACGTTATGGACAGCAGTCTCATTCCCAACTCCGACGTTACCGTTCGCAGCAGCGGTAGCGTTGTTGATGTTAGCAGCAGGTATATTGACTACAGGTGGAGCTACTGGCGTGGGAGTGCCATCTCCATGAGCAGTATCGACTCGCACAGACTGATGATCCTCGTTACCATGACCAGCATTTCGGGCCAACAGAGGTTGGACCATGGCATGCAAATTTTCCTGACCTTTTGCAATAGCTTCCATGGTCTGCATAAAGAGAGCTAGCTTCTCGCGCACATCTTGCATCTCGTTCTGCATTTGATCCATGATTCTTCGACAGTTGGTGCGGGTAGAATAGTGGTGCGGGTGCTGATCTGCAATCCTGGAAAGTACCTGGTACAGAGTAGGAAATAAGACACCATCCAAAGATTACCTGTAATGCAATATGAATATGAATGCAATGCAACGTGTCTGTGCGTTAGGGAACAGCATTCCCCGATTCTAGTGTGAAGGTGCCGGTGCAATGACAGTGCTAGCAATACAAAGATCGGAACTGAATCACAGAAAGCCTCATATATTGCGGAGAAACCAATAAGCCAAGAATACAATGTCACTGAGAGTACAATAAGAAGGCATGACCTCAACCAACAATCCTGGTGATGGTCAGCACTATACAAATAAAGCATACAAGTTACTACATGAAATGATCAAACACTCCCATAAGTCTGGTACTCTTCTAGCAACTTCTTGGTCTCCGGATGACTTGGTCGAGCCAGCAGCCCTTCAACAAGTTGGTTTCTTCTCTTGAGAACACGTCGCACGTCTTCAGCAGTTTCCTCCCATACCCCTTCTCCGAAGCGATCCTCTAGTTTACGCTTCTGAGACATAGCTTCATCTCTGCCTTTGATGGCCTTGTTTAGTGCATTCTGGAGACTATACCGGGTCATCACTTCTTCTTCACACTTCTTGATGCTGGACTTCAACTGCTCTTCGAGGTCGGAAATTTGCTGCTTCAACTTATCTTCCCTCTTCTTATTGTTGGTGAGCGTGGCATTCCAAGTCTTATTGCAAGAAGAGATCTCTCGGTGAGCGATGTCAAGCGCTTTCTTCTTGGATTCAAGCATGTCATGGGAGCTTCTGAACTCTTGCCCCAGACGTTCGCGCTTCTTCCTCTCCTCAGTCAACTCAGCCCCTAATCTGTTCACTAGCTCGATTTGCTGTTGGAAAGCATACACGACCTTGTTTTTCTCACTGCGTATCTGGGCTAGCTCCTGCTCTAACCCTTCGTTGATCTTCATCAAGGCTTCTTTTTCTTTCACAACTTGCTCATAGGCCTCCCTAGAAACAGTAGTTGGCTCTGCTACCGGAATAGGAACAAGAACTGGTGCATCTGGAAATGGCATCCTCAACTGACTTGCTCTCTCCTGGATCCAAACCCTGTAAGGTGCATAGGCCTGACAGTCATTCTTTCCTAACAACGGCTTCCCTCTTCGGTTAATACGCGTCCAGGCATGCTGCAACTTGGCTAACAACTCCCCCTTCAAATCTCCGGTGAAGTACAGAGATTCTTGTACTTCTTCCTCCTTTGGCGGGTTCTTCAGCGCATATCCGAACTGACGGACGAACAGAGAAGGATTGTAGTTGATACACCCTTTCCTTCCTATCAAAGGCACATTAGGGTACCCAGAACAACTGAATATAAGCTCAGATCCCAACAAATCTCTATCAAACCACTTAACGTCTTCGGAAGATAGCCTTATCAGGCGCTTTGACCAGCTAGCGGTGGTTGCACTTTCCGCAAAAGACCCCTTCATGGGAAGATGACTTTTGAACCACATATTCAGTAGAGGAGCACAGCAGTAAACAACCTTTCCCCTTCTGTTTTCATTCTTGTAGTGCAAGGAGTGGTAGAAGTCTCCGATCAATGTTGGCACTGGATTGCCGGCGGCAAACAGATGGAAAGCGTCCAAGTCTACGAAATTGGGCAGGTTAGGAAACAGCACAATCCCGTAAATGCATAGAGCCAAAATAGCATTGAAAACCACCCAACATCCGCTCTTGGCATACTCCTGAGCTTTGCCAACCAAGAAATCAAGAGAGAAACCTGAAACCCCAAGCCAAGAAGTCAGTAACAGTTCTGCAGCGTCCATATGCAAGGCTTTGGCTAAGTCCTCCAACTTGGGCTCAGCAGCAGTGTGAATAAAGGGAACCTTGTTCTGCACGGGTAGCTCAGTAAACTCCACATACTCCTCAATGGTGGGCCCTAGAATGAAGTTAGCAAACGTAAAACATCTCAATGCAGGATCATAGAATTGCATCAAGGTGTACAGCCCATTCATCTCATCAGCAGTGGGCTTGCAGACTAATCTCAGTAATCTCCCATGATTCATTCTGAAGCTTCTCCTAACCTCCTCATCAGCAAGAGATATCAGACCAAGCAAAGAAGTAATACCAGGTGAAGGCAGCTTATACGCAACTGTTTTCCTCAAACCAGCCATAATCAATACTCAGAAGTCGGGGCACTAGAATCGGAGGATATGCAAATGCACCTGCAGCACAGACACACGTTAATGGGATGCAATGATAATGAGTATGCAAACAATGCAATGCAAGCAACATGCAACAGGGACCAACTGCGGTAGCTGAATAGCCTGAACCATATCGAGAGGTCTCAACAGACTCTTCAGAATTCCTCAAATTCTGGCCTCAGATAGACCTAAAACAAAGCTCCAATACTGGTCTCTGACAGACCTCAAACCATAACTCCAACTGGTCTCTGATAGACCTCAAGTCTCATCTCCAACTGGTCTCTGACAGACCCCAGAACTATCTAACTGGTCTCTGACAGACCTCAAAACTCTCCAACTGGTCTCTGACAGACCTCATATCTCCATAAATACCCAGGATCTCTGATCAAGAAATAACCGGTAGTTTGAAGGTCTAATTACCTGCATAACCCCAAACCCTCTCACAGGTGGATGTCCTAGTAACTAACAAGGTACGGCATCCTATGCGGTCGTCGGCGTCACAGACTTTCAGGGTTGATGATACGATTCCCAGAAGGAGTGGCATCATCAAATCCTGAAGAGGCCTCACTTAGCCAACTTCCAAATGATCGGTTCCCGGAGTCGACAATTCAGCTGACCAACAACCCCTTCGACCCAAAGGGTAGAAAAAGAAGCCAACCAGAAGAACCTCGTCCGAGTGTAGATTTCATGAGACACTAATGCAAGCAAAGCCGGCACGCACCCACTACTTTCTACTCTAATTCTAGGTGCACTCAAGCCCAGGCCCGGCTTATCTCTCAATCATAGAACCACCCATCACAACCCAATACAGCAATAATAATCAATATATACAATGCTGAAAATAAAGGTCAGAAATATAAATCCATACAAAATCCTCGACGGGAAAACAAGCGTTAGGATTGACTCTCTTAAGGGACGTTGGATCCCAAATGCATAAGAACTATCGCAGTCCTTAGAAGCCAGGGGACGTTGAATCCCCAGCAGAGTCGCCAGCTGTTGCTACTGCGAAAATTGGCGCCGGCTGACAGAAGAGTCGCCACCACGCGTTATTTATCCCACGGGAGGGAAAGGAAACGCTCAGAGTAAACCTCGCACAACACTGGAAAGGTATGGTCGTCGCAACCAAAACCTGGATTCAGGAGTCGGTTACGCAAGGGGAAGGTATTAGCACCCCTCACGTCCGTCGTACTCGACGGGATCCACGCTTGTTTTCGGGTATGGATTGTTATTCTATCTAAACTATAGGTCAAGGGTTAAAAAGAAAATAAAATGAAAATAAAAATGACTCGGCAAAGTATCGCACTTTATGCCTACGTATTCCCGCCTGGAACGAGAAATCAGAGTCAACGTAGTTCGCCTACCTACGGGAAAGGAGGGGAAGGTTGCTCGCTAGGATATCGCATCCTATGCCTACGTACTTTCATGCAGCATGGAAGATCAGAGCAAACGTAGTTCGGGCTACGGAAGATACAAGTCTGTCTTGATTGTTTTTATTCCTTCTGAAAAAGGGTTTTTCTGATTAACAGTCCCAGCGGACAAAAATGACGTTTTGATGAGTTCACATTCTTTTACGGAAGAAGTGTCTTTTATTGTGTTTGAAATTTTATTGTGTTTTTCTGTTTGTTTTGAGGAAGAAGAGACAGAACTCTAACCTACGGTTGCAAAGGGAATCAAACTAACCTAATGTTATCATGCATGGGTTAAGACCTAGTGTCTATCATGCTCCTCTCTTGCGCAGAGAGAAACAGAGATCCTAAGGGAATAGACGGAAACAGAAACAATATCAGATATATACAGTAAAACAGTAAAATGCATGGATGCAACAATACAAGCGAGGCAAGGGAGTCCCACTCAACCTCGAACCTAGAAAACAATAGGCAAAAGTGAACAGGATTCACTTTCAACCCAGCAGGGTAAACAGCAAACAATACAGCCAGGAAAACCAATCAATACATCAGAAGTGAAATACAGCAGAAAAATAAACAGCATCAGCAACTCTGACTTCAAGCTTCAGCAAGCATCAATCTCCATCTCCACAGCTTTTCAGCAAGGTCTTGATCCTCAATCTTCCATCTACAATGGCCTCTCTTCAAGTCTCAGGCTCCAGGAGGAACATCAGTCCACCAGATGAAGTGAATGAATGTTAGACAGTTAATTACCTACCAAGGGTGGTTCATCAACTGTTAACATTAAACAGACAGTTTCCTCTCAAAAGTTCTATCTTTCAAATACATTCACTGATCCTTCCAAAGGAAGGAGGTGGATATTTGAAAGAGACTTTGAATCATAGAGAAAGGATGGATGCAGACAAGGCATTCCATGTTTGAGAAACAAGCTTTCTACTCTAGAGCTCTGCCTAGCTCCTAAACCCTAATCTCCTCAACAGCTGCTAGCAGGAGTCTCTTCTTCAATCTCTGGAAGTTAATCTTTAAGCTCTGGATCTCCAATGGCATCAACATCACAAGTCTTCAGCTTCCCCAATCCCCAGACAATCCCAATACCCACACAGACAAACAATAATCCCCAGAGGGCACACCACACCAATCAATCAAATATAAACAGTAATAGACCAATAGCAGTAGGGGAATCCTGATTTTTCTAAGGGGATCTAATAACTACCCATAGCCCCTATAGTCCCATAGCTAAGCTATTTAATCCCTAAGTCCTAAGGGAAATGAACTAATTCACCTAAGTTATCACTTAAAACCCTAATTTGTTCATGTTGTTCACACCTAAACTAAACACCTAAAATTAAGTCCTAAAAATGGGAACTAAATTGTATCTACAAGTTGTATATCTAAACTAAACAACCTAAAAAGAATGGACAAAAAATATTAAAGCAACTATGAGAACAAAAAATATCAAATTCATGTATGAAATGAAACACCTAAAATATGCATTTATTTGGAAAATATGGGAAAAATATCAAATAAAAAATAAAATGCAATTTTTATTTTTTATAATTTTCTAGACTCTTTAAAGAAAATTATGCAAAAAGAATTATTGAAAAATAATGTTTTTATGATTTATTATGATTTTTAGAAAATGCATGAAAAATGAAAAAAGAAATTAAAATGAAAATATAAAGAAATAAGACGAGGGGGTATGAAGAGCAAACGCGCTCAGTTCATATTCCAGGTGGGCTGAGAAGTGGGGGGTGCGAACATTAATTGAACAAGGCCCATACGCGCTTCAGAAAATAGACAAAAAACCAAAAACTCAGAACGGTGTGGATAGCAAAATTCTCAGTTGATTTATGCTGGGCCTGGTTTGGGGAGGGTGCCATTAGCAATGCAATTAGAGGCCCATTCAGATACTTAAATGAAACGGTGTGTTTGGCACCCCAGAGTCTCCCTCCCTATTTCTTTTTAAATCATGGCCGTTGGATTAGATTCAAAGTCAGAGTCAACCACCCCATCGTGTGGCCACAACTTCGTCATCAACCTCCAGCCAAACCCTAAGCTCTGAAACCCTAACCATGCACGAATCATACTCTCCTCTGTTCTCCCTCATGCCTCCATGAATTCACGCGACATAAAAAGCAAACTTGGTCTACAACAATCCCTCTACACAGCCATAACCATAAATCCTCCTAAAACTCAAGCAATAAGCCAATTCGATAAAGATAACAGTTGTGATCCACCATGAACACCTGTGATCATCTCAACCAAAACTCACCAATTCTTGTCCTAAGTTCAACTACATTCCAAGCTGATCTTAACATGCTAATCCAACAAGATTTTCGTGCCTTATCCTAGTAGTTATAGGCTCTAACAGATTATGCACTCCATAGCCAAACCTCACAAAACCTCTCCAAACTCTGTGAAAATCATCATCTAACCTAACTTAACCAGTCTAAGCTATCAAAACCCTATCATGCTAACCAACAACATGCAATTCGAAGAGAAATCCAACCTGGTTTAAAATGGAGATACAACTATGGAAATCCCTGAATCAATGCTTGCAAGGACTTGAAACTGATCCGCACACCACCACTTTGATTCTGTATGCAAAGGTCTAGGCTCAAACTTCCTGAATCTTGTACTTGAGAAGTTCTTGCAATTTGGATGGTTATCTTGAACAGCATGATCCTTCCTCCAATTCTACCAATCTTGATGTGGATTATGATGCTTGGATGATGATGATGAAGATTCAATCAAAAAATGTGAAGATTGATGGAGATTTGAGAGAGTTTGTGATGCTTATGCAAAGTGAAGAAAATGAATGAAACTTGAGGTTTTGAGAAAATGCAATCACCAACCATGGCATGAACCATCTCATATCACTATATAGGTGAGGTTAGAACCTCCTAGAAACTTGGAGAAGCTTCCCTTGCACAAATTCCCTTGGATTTGGTTTATGTATCTTCCATTACAAGCAACCATGGATAACTCCCAAAATGTGAACTAAACTCAAAATTCCACTTTAGCCAATGTCTTTAAAATGATCTTTCCATTCAAAATGACCTATAAGTTTGCTTCATTTGGCCAAGATATGAAAAATCTCATTTTTAAGTCCATTTTTATTCATTAAATCCAACAATTTTGAAACCTTGTGCTATGAATATTTCAAATCTCTCATGGTCACTTTTCTAGACTCAAAATGTCATTTGGAACAAGTTTGATGTTGTAAAGTTTTCCATTTGAAGCTTCCTTGTATGAGTTTTGGGCATAGGTTAAAATGACCTGTAATTCTCAGATGACCAAAATACCCTTTGCTTGCCAAGACCATAAGTAGAGATCCACACATCATATGAATGCATACTATACCATTCTAGAAATCTAAGACAATGAGGAACAAATCTTATGTTGACCAGAAATTCATTTGAAATCTCCTTGAGGGGTAGAAATTGCTTGGAAGTCAAGTCACTTTTATAGACAAAATTTCAGATACCTCAGATGACCTGTAACTTGCAAGGACCACAACTTGAGTTATATAAATCTCCTTGATGTCTTCCACCACTCAAATTAAAGGTCTTGAGATCCTCTACAAGTTCCATGTTGGCCAAGGATCCATTTGAAGCTTGCATTTTGACTTATCTTGCTTGGAAGTTTGTCCTAAACTAGGGAATTTTACACAAAAACCCTAATTTAGAAACTCCTCTTCTCCTTGATTTCTCTTGAATTCTTCTTAGCATAACAACATATCCTTATTCTTCATGTCAAATGATGAACCCCACATCTCTCCAATAGCCCTTAATGCCTTTCAAACAATCCTTTGACCTAGGGTTGACCCAGATGAAACCCTAGTTGACTGTCTTCAACTGTAATTCTTGTGACTTCACCAATGACTTGTCTCCTTCTCCAAATGACTTTCTAAGTCCTCCAAGATGTCTAGATACTCCCCCTGCTCTCAATTCACAACCCATACCTTCTTTGATGATCCCCAGATAACCTCAGATAGGAGATGGACTCAATGCTTGATCTACTGACTTCTCCAACTTTCAAATTCTTTTCTGATGACTTGAATGAGATTGAATTTGGATAATAACCTCTTAATAGGCCTCTAGAGATGAGAATAATGATTGGTCCCCTGTTGAATGATTGGCTATGCTTGTGCTATGCAGATGAGTAACCTATGTACATGACTCTATATGCAAATGCTAATGATATTGAAACATAAACCAAGTGGATAAGGTTGAGCAAATTTTAGGGTGCAACAAGCGGCAAATGATCTCTCTCTTAAGGAATTGAGCAACAACTTGCTTGGTCACATTGGCATATGACGTGGCTTCTACCCATTTGGTGAAGTAATCAATAGCAACTAGAATGAACCGGTGACTGTTAGAAGCTTTCGACTCAATTGCCCCAATCATGTCAATGCCCCACATTGAGAAAGGCCACGGTGAAGTCAAAACGTTCAACGGTGCTGGAGGTACATGCATTTTGTCGGCATAAATCTGGCACTTGTGACATTTCCTAGCGTATCGGATGCAGTCGGATTCCATAGCTAACCAGTAATATCTAGCCCTCAAGAGTTTCTTGGACATGGCATAACCGTTGGCATGAGTTCCGAACGTCCCTTCATGAATCTCCTGGAGTAACATGTCCACTTCAAGTCTATCAACACATCCAAGCAGAACCATGTCGTGGTTTCGTTTGTATAGTATGTCATTGCTGATGAAGAATTTGGATGCCAGTCTTCTCGAAGACCTTTTGTCAAGATAAGAAGCATCTGCTGGATACTCTTGCGTGAGAAAATAAGTCTTGATATCATGGAACCAAGGCTTTTCATCAATTTCATCTTCTTCAATCACCAAACAGTAGGCGGGTTCAATTATACGCTCGACTCAAATGAGTGGCGCTTCATTGACAAATTTGACCTTCCACATGGATGCTAGCATGGCTAAGGCGTCAGCAATATGATTCTCAATCCTCGGAACATGTTCGAACTTGATCTCATCGAAGTATTTAATCAATTCTACAATGTAGGCTTTGTAAGGGACTAGCTTCTCATTCTTGGTTTCCCATTCACCTTTTACTTGATATATAACCAAAGCTGAATCTCCGCTTACTTCAAGAAGTTTGATCCGGAGGTCAATAGCTGTTTCAAGGCCAAGGATGCAGGCTTCATATTCGGCGACATTGTTCGTGCATTCAAACTATAACCTTGCAGTAAATGGGGTGTAGCCACCTTTTGGATTCATCAAAACGGCGCCTATGCCATGCCCACTGTAATTGGAGGAACCATCAAACATCATCTTCCACCAGAGACCCGGTTTGGGACCAGCCCCGGGCTCTGGCCCTGGCTCTTCGAAATCATTTACCCACATAATGTGTTCGTATGGAAAGTCAAACTTAAGAGGCTCGTAATCTTCGACTGATCTGTCTGCAAGATAATCTGACAAGATACTTCCTTTGATAGCTTTCTGAGGCACGTACTGGATGTCATATTCTGATAACAACATGTGCCAACGAGCAAGCCTCCCTGTCTGAGCAGGATTTTCAAAAATGTACTTTATTGGGTCCATCTTTGAAATCAATAAGGTAGTATGACACATCATATATTGCCTGAGACGCCTAGCAGCCCATGCTAGTGCATAACAAGTCTTCTCCAACAGTGAGTAACGGTTCTCAGAATCGGTAAACTTCTTGCTTAGATAGTATATTGCATGTTCCATTCGTCCGGTCTCATCGTGTTTCCCAAGTACACAACCCATAGACTTCTCAAGAACAGTGAGGTACATAAATAACGGTCTTCCATGAACAGGAGGCATCAAGACAGGAGGCTCTTGTAAGTATTCCTTAATCTTTTCAAACGCATGCTGACAATCCGGATTCCAATCAACAGTCTGACCTTTGCAAAGCAACTTGAATATCGGCTCACAAGTAGCAGTTAGGTTGTATATAAACCTGGAGATGTAGTTCAAACGTCCGAGAAAACCTCTGACTTGGGTTTCGGTCTGCGGAGCCGGCATGTCTTGAATGGCTCGGACTTTATCAGGGTCTACCTCGATTCCTCGTTGGCTGACGATGAAACCAAGTAGCTTTCCCGATCTGACACCAAAAGTACACTTAGCAGGATTTAGCTTCAACTGATATTTTCGGAGTCGTTCAAACATTTTCAACAAATGAACCAAATGTTCCTCTTCGTTAAGAGATTTAGCAATCATATCATCTACATAGACTTCGATCTCTTTGTGCATCATGTCATGAAAGAGAGCCGTCATAGCACGTTGATAGGTTGCCCCTGCGTTCTTCAAACCGAAGGGCATAACTTTATAATAGAAGGTTCCCCAAGGAGTGATGGATGTAGTCTTTTCTCTGTCGGCGGGATCCATCTTGATCTGATTATAACCGGAGAAACCATCCATGAATGAGAAAACTACAAAGCTAGCTGTATTGTCAACAAGTGTATCAATATGAGGCAGAGGGAAATCGTCTTTTGGACTAGCCTTGTTCAGATCCCTGTAATCTACACACATTCTTACCTTACCGTCCTTTTTGGGCACGGGAATAATGTTGGCAACCCAATCAGGATACTTCGCAACCGCAAGCAAACCTGCATCCAACTGTTTCTTAACCTCATCTCGAATCTTCAAAGCCATGTCAGGTCTCGTTCTTCGAAGTTTCTGCTTGACAGGCGGACATTCTGGCTTAAGTGGTAGCTTGTGAACTACAATATCTGTGTCTAAACCGGGCATATCTTGATACGACCATACAAACACGTCAACATAATCCTTCAACAGCTTGACCAATCTCTGCTTGACTTCTGCCCCAAGTACTGCACCAATATTGACCTCTTTCTTGTCTTCACCTGTGCCAAGATTAATCAAATCTACCTGCTCATTGTGCGGTTGAAGCTCCGTGTACTCGTACTCAACCAATCTCGTCAGTTCCGCGGGTACTTCAAAATCTTCTTCACCCTCATCTTCAGCTTGGTAAATGGGTGACTCCCAATTCGGAGAGACAATAGAGTCGTCGGATTCAACAAGGGTTGTAATGTCGCTGCATGTTGAAAGGCTTATTTTTATTAAATGTTCAATGGAAATGCGAGAGAAAATGAAAATGTTTTTAATTTGTAGTTTCTGAAAAGGATTGCCAATTTCATTTTAAAAGGGTGAAAACGAAAAACGCTAACGAAACAAGATGGAACGGGAACAAAATGCATTTATTAATAATTGTTTGAAATGAAAGGTGGCCCTACAAAGCAATCCAATAGCCTTGGGCAAAGCTTATGGATTTGAAAACACATATGAAAAATTAAATTACTTTGACAATGGAAAAATGACTGGAATCTCCATAGCCTCCCAGTTGCTCAAAGATGCGTCACTCTTGAACACCAGGCTGCTTAGGTCTTTATCTTCGTCACTGTTGCTGATGGCATTAACTTGAAAACCTCTGCTGACAAACACCTCTTAAAAAACCTTCGGACGCCCTTTGACAGATGCAGAAACTTCCTCATGAGTTGGTTTGTAACCCAACCCGTAGCGGTCGGTCTTCGTCTTGATATTGATTACTTCTCCCCAACCATCAGGAATGCCCCTGTCGATCGTTGATATTGATTACTCTGGACTCCTGCAATTTCTTCGACTTCCATTAAAACAGCATTAGCAATCTCGAGTGCTTGGAACGAAGTTTCCAAAGCGTCTTCATCAGCCTCGATATACCGGAACGACGATAAGTTGCTAACCATTAAATCTTCCTCACCATGTATAATAACCAGCTTACCATCAACTACAAACTTCATCTTTTGGTGCAAGGTAGAAGTTACTGCCCCAGCGGCGTGGATCCAAGGTCTTCCAAGCAAACAACTATAATTGGGATTGATATCCATGACTTGGAAAGTGATATTGAAAACATGCTGACCAATTAGAATTGGAAGTTCTACTTCTCCAATCACAGCTCTGCGAGAACCATCAAAAGCCTTGACAATCAACGAAGTAGGCTTCACCATGGTCTCTTTATAGGCCAACTTGCTAAGAACTCTCATGGGTAGAACATTCAAGGATGAACCGGTATCCACAAGTACTCTTTCTAAATTATCATCCTGACACTTCACGGATATATGCAAAGCACGGTTATAATTTGGACCCTCTTTAGGCAGCTCTTCATTGCTAAAGCTGAGAGTATTACATGCGGTAATATTGGCGATCACACTATCGAACTGACTGGTAGTAATATCTTGAGCGACATGAGCTTGCGTCAATACTTTCTACAAAGAAGCTCTATGAGCAGGTGAATTCAGTAACAGAGATAGAATAGAGATCTTTGAAGGAGTCTGATGAAGCTGATCAATAACTTTGTAGTCGCTTTTCCTGATGGTCCTTAAGAATTCAGCATCTTCATCATTATTTGCTGCCTCTTTATTTTTATCTCTGGCAGGCACGGCAGTGTTACTAGTTGTCTCTTTAGGTGGAGCCTCATCAAAACGGGGAGTGTACACGCGACCACTGCGAGTCATCCTACTCGCCCCAGCTATATTAGCAACACTTTCACCATCAATCTTCACTTCTTCTCTTGGAATGACCTTCCCAGATTCTTTGTCAATCGCGGTTACATCATACTTCTAAGGTACTGCTTTGGGATCACTGAATGGAAATGGACTTGGCTTTTGGATAATCAAAGGTTTAGGCTTGTCCACTGCTGGAGTGACAGGAGTCGGTATATTGAACACTGGCATGACGGAATTTGGTGCTGGCAGATTAAACACTGGCATCCTACCCCTTGGTTCGGGAAAGTTGAAGGTAGGCTCAATTGCGGCTACTTCTTTCGCCTTATTAACTACTTGCAGAAAGCCATCATCAATCAATCTCTGGACGTCTTTCCGAACCATAGCACAACCTTTATCACATTCTTCACAGCTCGTACAACTGGCATGGGAAACAAATACTAGGCCTGCTTCAAACAGCTTTAAATGGAACGCCTTGAGCGGAGTCTTGATCTGGGCTACATCCAAGATAAAATTCTCTTCGGACGACGTATCAACGGCATTAACAGACGCATGGTCAGGAAAATGGTTACTTTTGACATTGGGCGGAGGATCGTTGAACGACAAAATCTTCTTTTCCATCAGATCCCTCACAATGTTCTTCAAAGCATAGCAGTTTTCCAAATCGTGACCGGGCGCACCCTCATGAAATAAACAATGAGCGGCGGCGTTGTCGTTAACTGGCAAGGGATTCGGAGGCGGTCCCAAAGCTCGGGTGGTAATCAAACCTCGTTGTACTAAATAAGGGTACAACTCAGTGAACGTCATTGGAATTGGCGGGCAAAGCTTGTATGGTCTCCTTGGAGCATTCTGGCGAGGTGTCTGATTCCTCGGTTGTTGATTTGCCGGAGCGTTGGATGCTTGCTGATAGTTAGGCGGAGGTTGTTGATAAACCGGAGGCGGATAAACAGGAGCCTGCTGCATAGGCTGGTAAGCGGGAGCTTGAGGAGCCTGTTGACTAAAAGATGGTGCAACAGCAACCACATATGGGGGTGGAGCATACTGAACCGGATAGCCTTGTGGTTGAGCATACTGTGGTGGATATTGGTATTGCTGATTTCCTCTTTTACCCGAAGACACAGCATGAGTTTCTCCTTCTTTCTTTTTCTGAGGATTGAAAGAAGACTTCTTAGCTTGGTCCTTCGCACTAGTACTGCTAGAACCACTAGACATCTTTCCACTCTTCATAGCCATTTCAACCTTTACTCCAATAGCAACAATATCAGCGAAATTCATGGTTACACTACCCACCATCCTTTCATAGAACTCAGGACGAACCGTGTCAACAAACCAATCTGCTAATTCCTTGTCAGTCAATGGGGGTTCAACCTGAGAAGCAATTTCCCTCAATCACTGGGCATATTCCTTAAAGGTCTCAGAACTTTTCTGCGTCATACTCAAAAGTTGTCTCCTGTCAGGAGCTAGATCCATATTGTACTTATAGTGCTTAATAAAAGCATCGGACAAATCCTGAAAAGACTTGATGCGAGACTGGTCCAATGTCAAATACCACTTCGACGAAGCGCCTTTCAGACTGTCTTGGAAACAGTGGATCATCAGTTTATCATTTTCCACGTGAGCAGCCATCATGCGGTAGTACATTATCAAATGGCTTTTCGTACAAGTAGTCCCTTCGTAGCAATCAAAGTTCGGAGTCTTGAACTTTGGCGGAATAACTAAACCGGAAACCAAACAGATATCTCTAGCAGCAGCACCAAAGATCTGGTCTCCTTCCATCTTTCTCAATCTTTTATCAATAGTAACCACCTCCTCGCGAAGCTTATCACGTGGTTGGTACCCTCCATCATCATCATCATCCAGAATCTCATAAACAGGCTCATTAAGATAAGGCTGCACGTGAGTGCGGACGTTAGCTTGTGTGAAAGTAGGGACCACCTTCGGAGGCTCAGAAACTAAAGGCACAGTCTATTGATCGTTCTGTATAACGGGCACAACTTGTTGACCATTTTGTGCAATAGGCATAGTTTGTTGAACTGACGTAACAACAGGCGGATGTATGAAACTCTGCGAAAGACCATAAGGAAACGGATTCTCAATAGAAATAACCGAAGGATTTACGACAGCAGTAACGTTAATCTCAGAAACCACAGTAGTCTGAGCATCCATCTTTGCATTGATAACCTGGAGCAATTCCATAATCGTTCCAACATTCCCTCGAAGGTCTGCTAGCTCGTTGTTAACGCGATCCATCTCTTGAGCGTGTTCTTCCATCCTTCTTCAAGCTTGAGCTCTAGTGTTGTATCGACTCAGGGTGACGAAACTGGAAGGCGAGAGAACCGAGTATGAGAAACCGAGAGACACATGTAATGCAAAGATATGATGCGAAATGCGAATGACATGATTTCATGGAATTCAAGTATTTACGAGCATTGCAGGATGAAAAAAAAATTTATTGATTGAAAAATGGATTACAAATAATATTCTTAAAAGAAAAGTCTCAATGAAAATAACCAACTAAAATTCTAGAACCCTAAGGAAGCACTATTCATGGCTTTGACGATTAGGCGGAGAATCGGAGGAAAATAAATCCTCGTAGAGTTTTCTCTTCTTGTGGGAGAGTACCTCTTCATTCCTTGACTGAAGCTGTTTCTGAAGTTCGTCGTACTCGCTGACCATCACATGGTATTTGTCCTTCCATGTTTCTGCTTCATGCTGAGCTTTCTTCAATTCGATCTTCAATGTTTCCGCTTCAGACATGAAATACTGAACAGGTTCTTCTCTTGGAGGTAGAGGCTCTTGGCGAGGATAAGGCATCTTCAACTTGATTGCTCATTCTCGGGCCCAACGAAGATATGGTTCCATAGACACACAATTCGGCCTTCCTAGACTTGCTTTACCTTTCTTATGCAAATGACGCCAGGAAGAAAAAATCTGGTCTTGAAGTTCTTTATTGTCCTTGAAAAAGATTTTCTCCACCTGAACACTTTTAGGCGGTTCCTTCAATGGATAACCTAGCTGTCGACGGGCTAGAACCAGATTATAGTTGATCCCTCCATTAAATCCAAGCAAAGGTACGTTGGCAAAGTCCCCACAACCATCAATAATTAGTATTCCATCGTACACACGGCTATACCAATCGATATCCGAGTGGGTTAGGGGCATAACCCTTTGTGACCAAAGTCCTTTGTCAAGACCTAGAAAAGGAGCAGACTTGGGCAAGTGCGAAATAAACCACTTGTATAACAAAGGAACACAACATGTAATCATCCCTCCTCCATGGAAGTTTCAGAGATGCACGGAATGATAAGTGTTACCCAATAAAGTCGGCACCGGATTTCTCATCATGAAGATTTTGATGGTGTTAAGGTCAACGAATCCTTCAAAACTCGGGAATAGTAATACTCCATAAACAAGTAAGACGAAGATTGTCTCAAATATATCCTTGCTCACATAATCAGCATAGTATCGAGCTTTCTTGATTAGGAAATTTGTAGGTAACGCCATAGTTCCACCTTTGGAGATCATGCTGCTCTTGACGTCGGATGGCTTCAAGCCTGTAACCTTAGCGATGTTATGCTCATTAGGGTCCTCTTTCAAGAAGGGGAAGGGCGAGTCCTCCAAAATAGGTAAGCCAACCAAATAAGAGTACTCTTCTAAAGTAGGCAATAACTGATAGTTGGGGAAGGTGAAGCAATGATAATCCGGATCGTAGAACTGTAACAAAGTGGAAAGAAGTCCCTCGTCCATTCGGAGTCTCAATAAATCCAACAGCTTCCCATGCTTATTTGCGAACCTTCCATGGTCTTCAACCAAAGTTCCTAACTTCCTTAGGTCATCCAACTTAGGACTCTTGAAGGTATATTTCAAAGTGTTTCCCCTTTTGAAATCCATGGTATCCTGCAATGTTCATAAATAAAGCTTGAATTCCATGAAATGTAATGCAAATTGATGCTTTATGGATGCAATGCACACATGTTCACAAGTCCTAGGTTAAAGGTATATGCCAGGAGTTAGGGTCTACCCATCCCAATAAGGTATGTACTAAGGTGAGTTGTACCTGCAGAACAAGGGTTCTAAAGCGGTGCCCAAAGTCATCAATCCATCTTTCGAATATTATCAATTTCCCGATTAACTCGGTGGTTAATAATATTCTCAAGAGAGTCTCTTTTGAGTGTAGTATCGCGTAGCGACTATCTTGGGAATATTCCCTCATAGTCCTCGCACTATGTCCTAGATAAGGCTAAGGTGGTGTTAAGGTACTAAGGTCCTCAATATCATAGACTCCAATCGGCCATGGTAAAAGTTTTCACGAATACTCATTCAACCGAACCATTTTCGAAAGGGTCTCAACTGAGCGGTGATTCTCAAGTCGGCTTGGTCGGGAATCACTCTCTATAAGCCTCGTTGAATATATAATCTCCTATAATAAGGTCACTCAAGTCCGGGTGTAGGACTTATCTCACAACAAAATAGATACCCCCCAAGCAAGGTACAATATGAACATATTATATACGAGCAAACAAATAATAAAGTAAATAGCATGCAATAAACGAGGTAGGGATAACCCTTAAAAATTGTGGCATCCCCAGTGAAGTCGTCATTTTCTATTGTGGTGGAAATATGATATCAACCTATTAATTAGTTTGCATCACAATTCTTGATTCACAACCGCTCTTTGATTTATCCGAAGGAAAAGGTCAAAAGAGGAAAAACCTATTTTTGCATCGTAAACACAATGCGGTGAGAGACCTAGATAAGGGGTTGGTTAAGCTTAGGGAAGGTACTAGCACCCTAAACTTCTGTAGTACTCTACAGGAACCTTTCGTTTATTATATGCCTTTTATTTTTATTTATTATCTGCTTTAGGTATATATACTGAGCTAAGGGATAGAGTGCCCTAAAAGAGACCTAAGGGTTAGTCCTAAATTTACTCGACAAGATTCGCATCTTGTGCCTACATATCCTAGATAGGGAATGGAATCAGAGTAATCGTAGTTCCCCTCAAAAGAGAGGTTAGAAACGTCTTGACTGTGGTCAAGGTTTCAAGGGGAGTAAGCATTTCTTAAGGAACCGCTTACGTGGAGTTTTGAAACTCCTATTTCTATGTTGAATTTGTAAATTGAAATGAAAGGGTAAATTAGGGATTCCACGGCGGGAAACCCTAAACAGAGTACGACGACTCTTTGACCTAACACTAGGGTAAAGGGTATTTTTGTCCACGGCGGGACGCCTAGGCTAATTAGGGTTTGAAACGGCTGAAACTAGGGTTATTGACTCGGCGGTCGAACGTCTAACCTAATTCCTTCAGAGGAAATATAACGGTAAAACATGCAAACATGGCAAAATATTATATGGCAGAAATTAAATTGCAGAAAGTAAAGAAAGCGTCGCGACGATCACTCGCGTAAATTACAAATCCCCCAAATAAAAGAAAGAAAAATAAAACCGCGACCATGGCCTCGCGTAAATTACATCCATGGGACAAAAAACGAACAAATGAAATAACAATAAGCTAAAACAAACAGATTAACGAGGGTTAGACGAAAATTGAGTGGCTAAATCAAGAACTTTTTATTTTTGAATTTTTATTTAAAAGAAATAATTAATTGCTTAATTTTGAATTTTTATTAATAAAGAACCATTATTTTTAATTTTGAAAGGAAAAAAAAGAATTAATTTATTTTTTAAACAAGGATTTTAACCTTAAAGAAAAGTGAATGTTCCATAAGCCATTAGTCTAGTATTTTCAAAAATTATTATAATTTAACAAGAAACTAACTAAAAATTGTTAAAAAGAGTTTAAAAAAAATAATAATAATAATTTCAAAGTAAAAAGTAACGAACTAACTATAGATTATATATAGGGTAAATCACTAAAAGGTTTTTCTTATAATTTATTTAAAAAAAGTAGTTTTACATTACAGGGAAAATATTGATTACTAACGTGTTAGCATCTAACTACTAAAGTATTGTCTTATAATAAAAGGGATTATTTTGTTAACTAAAAGGCTTTTTATTATAATGGTTATTAGAAACCTGTTAACGTTTACTTACTAACAATCATAAATAATAATAAATAATAATAAAAAATACTAACAGTAATAAAATAAAACAACACAGACTATTTGAAGGAGACATGGGGTTTGGAAGCTTCTAGGGTTCAATATTTCCATCTTCTCCTTCCTCCTTAGCACCGGCGGCGGCCATTGATGGCTTCATCGAGCTCTTTCCTTCCTCTTCTATCTTCGATCCTGAAACACAACAGAGAAACGACAACTCATGTTAATGTGTGCTTACCGTTATAGCCAATGATGTTTGGTGTTCGTCGGGCTTGCATTTTTGTGGCCTTTCTGGTTCGGTTTATTGTTCTTGGTGACGGCGGGTTGTTGATGGTATCGGACGATGATGACGAAACGGCGTCCGATCCGTTTCTCTGAGTCCTGCAACGGCTTTGATGATGATCACGTTCGCCGTATCTGGTGAGTTTGTTCTTATTTTTGCGAATTTGTGGTTCTGCGCCGTGTTGGTTGTGTTCTGAATTTTGTGTTCTTTAGGTTGTTTTTTTATGCCATCCCTCTGATTTTAGGATGCCCATATATATGATGATGATTTTGGGCTGGATTTGCATGTTACCATTTTACTGATTCACTGAGATTTTTCAGGAGATTAATGCTAACTCCTTTGTGGTTTTCATAAGATACGTGTTCTGTTGAATTTTTCCGGAAATGATGGTTGAGTCAGGTTCTCTTTAGTTGGTGTTTGACTGGGCTTGTTTCTTCCGGTTCTTTCTGAACTGGTTTTTTTAGATGCTGAAACTGGCCCCTTTGGATTTTCGGTTTATCTGATTGCTATCCAAATTTGCTGTGGATTTGTTTCAACTGATTCTGTTGGTTATCCATGGACATTGGTCTTGGATTCTGGTTTTTGTTTGCTAATATTGTGGATTTGGATACTTACTTGATGAGAAATACATTCGGATCCTGGACCGAAACAGATTTTTGATTCCATAATATTTACTTGATAAAAACATGGACTCGGATTCTGCTAGTGCTCTGTTTGGTTGGCCAATCACTTTTTCGGCAAAAATCATTTTTCAGTGTAAAATTACTTTCGGCATGAAAACTTCTTTTTCTCTCTTTCTCGACTGTCCCGAAAAGAACAGATACTACCGGTTGGTAGCCGAGGTCGAGAGTTGGAAATGGGAGTTCGGTTTCGGCATTAGTCGTGTCCTCCCGACACCCGGTGATGAAATTTGTCTGAGGGTGTCAAAATAATTTCTAACTCATTTCTCTACTGCTCTATTGTGTCGGTTTTGCAGGTATCGGAAGAACAATGGAGACTCGGAATACTCGGAAGAACTTTTAGAAAGAAATAGAAAATTATGAATAAAACGTATATTTTTTAATTCTCTTTGTAAATTGTAATAGAAATTAATATAAATAAAAATTCAATATATTTCTATCCAAATTACTTTCCAATTCCCTTTTTCCTAATTTTAACTTTGTCATCTGAATCCACCACAAAGAAATATTCGAGTAAATTGAACTGACTAAGTTTCTCTGAATAAATTCCGTCAATCACAGATGAATCTTAAACCAGCAGAATACCCTTTACTTAAACGAAACCGTATGAATAAGTTCCAAGGAAAACCAATTCCATTAACCTTATCGTTCAACCTGTGCCACTCCACTTAAAACACGATATAATCTTCAATTCTCAACTCAATTTAAATTGCACCGACTTGAACCAAACCAAATGGATATCTCCACTTAAATCAACCCATATGACAAAATAAATGTCTTAGAAATCCACTGGCGACAGAGACTCGGCCCATTGACATAATTACCGTATCTCGAACATCCTGATGCGAAAATTACCGTGAATTTCTGTTTATCTTCAAAGAAAATAAAGAACTCGGAGTTGGAGGTTCTAATTACTCAAAAAACCCCGACGACAGCTCATCTTCAAAAATAGTCAGCAAACAACGTGAAAATGACCATTTTTCCCTTTAACAACTAAAGTGTACCAGACGCGGTTTCTGCAAAACGAAACAAGCTACATAACCTGTTAATAGTTAGCTGATGCAAAAAATGAGATGACATGCGACATGAATCGACTAATCTGAGGGTAAAATTTGGGGTATTACTAGGGTGCTCCCCCTTATCGAGGGTTAATCGAGGGGCAAGAAAAGTCAAATCAAAGTAAATTGATCAAACATGGAACAAAATCATCCTCAAGAGTGCCTCAACCCCTTAACTTGGTGAGGGAGAGGCCATGGTCATTGGAGATTTGAATTAGGGTTCAAATGGCCAAGTTCAAACAGGATAGGAACCATAAAACATATCACATTGTAAATTCAAAATAAAAATCAAAAATAAAATAAAATCAGAAATAAAAAACATGAAAAGTTAAATAACATGCTAAGGTACAAGAAAATATTTTTGTTGAATTTTAGTAAAATCAGAACCATTTTTAATTAATTAAAACAAAAACTAGAATAAAAAAAGAAATTAAAAAGAACAAATGCCAAAGGGGGTACATTCAGTAAAGTGGAAATGAACTGAAATCAGTTCAAGCACGCGCTGGGCCCAGAAGTGGTGGGGTGTGAATAATAAAATGGCAAGGCCCAATGTCCAAACTCAGATGCCATGTTGTCCTCATTAAATGAGGTGGCACCTATGTGGAAGCTCCATTGGTTCAGCACGCAACATCTCAACCTTTTTAAATTTAAAAACATGGCGCCAAGGCCAACTCACTTGTCTTCTACCTCCAGACGCCGGAACCCTAGTTCCGGTCGTCTTCTCCGGCGACAACCCACCAGAGCAAAAATTCAAAGTGCCCAAAAATGGCAAGTGAGGGTACCTCTCGACCAAGAATTCCATGGAGGTCTCAAATATGAACTCAAAATTTAAAAACAAGCCCTTTTAAATGGTGAATCGAGGGCAAAAAGTTTGAACACCACAAACTGAAACTCAATCAAACTCAACCAAAATGATATGCAAACATTGCCTACTCGAGTAGGACTTCAGATGTACTCAACATGCTCTTAATACGTGCCTAAAATGAGAGGAAAGAGTTCAAGAAGTTACCTAGTGGAGTATGTCCGCTGCTTCTTCAAAGCTTGTTGTGAAGCCTCCAAAAGATGCAGAATGCTTCCTTGAAGCTTGTAGAAGCTTGAGCTGAGCTTAAATGGCCTCGAATCTTCCTTAAACTAGCAACCAAGTTTGAACAGGTCACGAGTTTAGTGCTTGCAGCAAGCTTCTAATGCATACATAAAATATGGAATGTTGTGAGGAAGATGATTTGAGGTGGTTTTTTGATGGAAAGCCAGGAAGAAAGTGAGTTTCGAAGGAAAGTTTAGAGAAAGAAAAATAGAGAAATATTATGAGTTTCTTCACAATGGTGGTTGCTCCTTAGCTAGGGTTTCACTTTTGGCTTTTATATGAGGCTTTTTGCATGGTTAAAATGACTAATTACTGTGGTTAATTGTGATTGCAAGTTCTGAAAATTTGAGAGGAAATGGAAATGGATGGTGGATGATGCATGAGGCATGAATCATGGCATGACTGCTTTGGCTGTCTTTTTGCTGAGTGGAAAGAATGTTATGGTCAGGTTTGTCTTAGTGGATGCAGCCTCTTTGTCAAGCAAGTTTTCTTATTATGGCCAATTTGCTCCAAATGGTACATGAATGGTACAAGGCTTGTTGGTCTTGTTTTGGTAAAGTTTTGGAGTGTGGAAAGAGAACTTCTTGAGCATGAAAAGAGACTTTGCAGGATCAGGTTGGATAACATGTCAAGATCAACCATAAATCATGCCTTGCAACACCTTCCAAAACATCAACTTTGAGCCATTATAGTTCTCTTGATTTGGCTCATCTTGATTGAAACTTCGGCTCAAATGAAAGCTTGCATGGTAAGGAACAATTTTGATGTTGAAGAAATCTTAGTTTGTAACTTGGAAGATCATGAAAATTGAGCTTGAATGTCATGACATAAAATCTGTCTTGAAATAACTTAGAAAAAATTCTAAGTTATGAGTTTTGATTCAATTGAAACCCTAACTTTGAACTCCCATAACTTGAGCTCCATTAATCACATGAGAAACTTCTAGTAATGGATGAAAAGCTTGGAACAAGACCTACAACTCTCATGTGGGACAAAATTCTATTTGGCACCAAGAACTTGATGAAAATTGGCTTGGAAACTTGGTCCAAAAATCTGTCCAAAAATCTGTCAAAAGAAATCTCAGATTATGAGGAACAACTTTGATGTTGGACAAAATTTCATTTGGGACCTTGATCATGAAGAAAAATGGCATGGAAAGTGGTTGATTTACACATGGAACTTTCCGTAAATGGAAGGTCTCTAAAACCCTAATTTCCCAAAAATGGCAAGTTTCACACTTCTTGATTTTTCATGATCCCTTTGACATTTCTTGGTCAATTTTCACCCATTTACCACATTGAACTTGAGGAATATGATTTTGACCTTAAAAAGTCAGGGGTTGACTTTTTCTCTGCACAGTTGACGTTTTTTCAAATCCTCCTGATTTACAATTAACTGACCAATTGAAGCTCTTCTGGTTGAAGTTGATGATCAATCCTCTTCCCCTAAAAACCTTAGGGCATGTGAAGGGTCAAGGAACCAATTCTTGATCAAAGAAACAAGTCTAAGTTGATTATATGTGAAACCCTAATTTCAATGCCCTTTGCAGATGAATTGAGTGACCACTCCAACTCCACAATGACCTCCAAGGTACTCAATGAACTTAAAAACCATATCCTTTCCAAAAAGATGACCTCAAGACCTCCTGATGATCCTCTGATGAGTCTCAGATGATCCCCAAGATAGGAGGTAAAAACCAAACACAAATCTCTCCCTTCAAAGAGCTTTGAAACCCTTCTATGATGATGGTGAGCCTTTGATGGCTTGCACAAATTCTCTGGCTTGAGCTTGAAACCCCAAAGAGACCCTCCTCTTGAATGGCTCAAAATAACTCTTGATCCCCTGTTAAGAACTATGCTATGCAAAATGCAAATGCTAGAATGAACATGAAACATAAGCCAAGTATAAGAAATGGTTTTTCAAATTTTGGGGTACAACAACGGGGACCATATAGCTAGACCATGGAACGCTGAGAAGCTAAAAAAGTATTACAGTTAAACACTTCTTGGGACGACATCCCTCACGACCACAAGAGCGCGACGTGGTACGACCGCGTCTTCTCAGAACCAACGAGATTGCAAGCATCTGCCCTTTGTGTGTGCGGGCAGAATGCTATACTCGATGGAAACCCCTCGACCGAGAGTCACCACCGCAGTACCAAGACCGGAAGAACACCTAGCTCATGATGGGACGTTCACGCCGCGGGGACTGGTCCACGACCGGGGTCCACCTCCGTAACCGACCAGGTAACAATCCCGGTCAACTGGCCCGTTCCCTACACTGGCGGGCACAACGGATGTCGAGCTTTCACTACCAAAATGAACATACAAAGCAAGCATAACAAATGTGCGAGAAAATGTACAAACGAACAGAAGTATAAATCATGCATACATGAAAAACCGAGCACACACACAAACTTAGAAGGAAAAGCAAAAATTCCATAAACGGGCACAAGCCCAGTAGTAAAAACGTTACAATAAAAGGCCCTCGTCCCGAATAAAAGTCAAGACTTAGAAAAACATGGCACGCAGGCCAAAAACTACCCGGCACGCAGGCCGAATGAAAAATAAGGGGGACACAGGCCGCCATCCCTACTCTAAGTGATCCTCCCCCTCATGGGTAGCATGATCTTCGTCCTAGGAATCCGAGCCACTGAGCGCAACGATCCGGCCTTCCTGAATCTTATGAAAGGGACAAACCCCGTCGGTCACCAGGTCAGATTTGATGAGCCTGAGTTGGTCAACGACATGCTTGAAGCCCACCTCGACAGCTCCCAGGCAGTCCTCCTCCAGCTGGTGAACCTTGCCCACGAGCTCCCGCCGAGACACCATCAGCCGCTCCTCCTCAGACTCCTCATCGGCCGGGGCAACCAGATCCTCGAGCTCAGTAACACGGCCTCTGACCCCCTTCAGCTCATCATCTCTCTCTTTCAGGGCTTTCTCCAGCTCCCTAATACGCTCCCGGTGGAGCTTATCCTGCCTCTGGTATTCCTTCGGGTCGGCCGCCAGCTTAGCCCGGACCTCCTCGGACACCGCGAGGTCGCCTCTGACAGCAGCCAAGTCCTCTGAGGAGAACCCCTCCTCATTCAGCACGAGGGTCGTCTCAAATACCCTCACCATCGCCGCTAGGTCCGCGGATAGCATCTTTTTCCAGGCCTCCTTGCCCACGACCAATATGCTCTTAGCTTCCTCTAAGGCCACCCTGGGATCATTCCTCCCCGAAAAGAAATTTGGCCGAAGGCAGCCGGGGGGCAGAATGAACCCGCGCTCCGAGGACCCGTCCGTGAGATCACTCGACGGCACCTCGAGCTCCCGTCGTCTCTTTGGGGCCTGAGGCTGCGGTGAGGACCCAGCTCCCTACGAGGACGAAGTCGTTCCTGAAGAACCAACGACCAACTCCCGCCAAACATCTGTGGCCCGACCTTGAGGACGACAACTCCCCCTGTTCATCAACCTTGTCACGCGTTCCTCCATGGAGCTCATTGTGCCTGCAAGAAGAGCACAAGAAAAACAATTAGCATCAAAATTCAAAAACGAGTAACAAGATATCTATCGAGGAATCGCCCAATCTACCTAGGAGCCGATGGGCCTCAGCCTCAGTCCGACACTCGAGCAGAGCTTTTGTGTTGATGCACCGGATCTCTGTCTGTATCTGCCCTTCGGCGTTGCGGATATACTCCCCGTCAGAAGACACGCACTTCCAAGGAGAAAGACGCACGACAAAGTCGACCAGTTTCCGGAAGGCCAAACTATCTTCCTCGCCCAGGAGGTTAGGCCTGTAGATGAAACTATCGGTGCCCGAACGAAAGTGCAGATCCGTCCAGTCCAAAGGAAAATTCGACTCATAACTGTTCTCAAACCGCCTATCCACGATTATCACCTCTCTCCGGAATATGGTGTCATAGGCCTCGTCGGTCACCGACATGACCATGAACCATCTATCTTTAAACCCCCGCACGGAGTCAGTGTATAGCTGGAAGATTCTGGTCGACTAATTCAACGAGACCCAATTATGCCGACCAGACAGCGTCTGGCGCTGCAGATGGAAGACGCAGAAGAAGAGTGGGATAGTGGCCCAGAGCTCAAGGTAGTTGCACACAATCTCAAATTCTCGGATGAAGGCCAGAGAGTTGGGATGTAGTTGGGAGGGCGCCATCATCAGATGGTCGAACACGCCCTGTTGAAATCCTGTGACGGGCATGCGCATCTCCACTTCCTTGAAGGCGAACTCGTACATCGTAAATCGACCATTGTCGTACCACGAGCGTATACGGTCCGACTCACTTGATCGGAAAGCGCGAAACTGGCGAGGACTTTTGGCCCCTCTGTCTTCAATCACGGAAAAAACGTCGAAATCGTCGTGGACGAACCTCGACATATAATTTAAGGGCTCCTCCCCGACCCATTCCTCTCACGGTCTATCAGGGGGATCCATGTCGGCCTCATCTTCACGACCTTCCTCGTCCTCGGATGGGTACCAGTCCACCTCCTCCTCGACATCACCAACCATTTTTTACCTGAAAAACAGAGGAACTTGGTGCATTCGACAGCCAAATCAAATCCACCATTCCACCGCAGTTCAAGTGAAAAGGTGTGGTCGCCTAACCGCCAAGAGGACGAGTTGGAGGCAATATTAACCCCCAAGGAGACCAGAGGGTACACTCTCTGTCCCCGGCGCACACGTCCACTCGTGCCCGGGGCATTCATCTAGTTACCCTCGGGACATTCATAGTTCTACTAACCCTCCCCAGGCCACTCATCGCAAGGGCTGGGGACAGTCATTTTTTGCCCTAATTTTGAAGGATCCTCCGGTGTATTCACCGGAAAAACCCATGGTGATCCCAGCACCCCCAACGGGGCCTCCAGAAACACCACCCTAAGCAGAAATACACCAAGAGAGATGCAGAAACTTACTTGTTATGGTAGCGGAAAAGGTGTCGTCGGGTAGAAAAATCGCGGAAGTCGAGCAGAAGCGACCAAAGATGTCGGGCAGAGAACTCTTGATGTTGGGAAGCTACAAGATAGGCCAATAAGCAAAAAGACGAGCTAGGTCAGCATATATATACCCCTAGCACGGGAAACGAAGCATCGCAAGGCACTCAAGTACCTAGCCCGTAGCTGTCACAAGAAGATACGTGGAAAACCTCCGCCTTTCCTGCGTCTATTAGAGTTCTTCCCACGACCGTGAACTCCACCTCGTCATAAGTTTATACATGGCCGACACAATTGCATCCTGCCCGACAGATCAACGCGCCCGACGCCATTCTCTGCTCAAGTCATAGCTCGCATGACCGCAAACAACGACTTGGGGGGCTACTGTTCTGGACTGGACCGACACTTAACCCATAACCAAGCAGGCCCAAATCCCAGTGGGGTTGGGCCCAATAGGACCACGCTGACGGGCAGAAGACCCGTCGGGCACAACTTTCCCCCCTGTCGGGCAGGGCCCTCGCAGCCGACTAGCCAGCCTCTTCCTTCCCTGTCGTCGGGCAGAGTCCAGTCTGCTCGGGGAGCCCCTCGGAACTCCCCCACGTTCTCTACGTATCCCTTGTTGCACCCGAAAATTTGACCAACCGGTTCCCATATTTGGTTTATGTTTCGACGCATTTTGCATTCGCATTCGCATACTACATACATTGCATTTTCTCAGTCAGATTGATTTTATCGGGATTACAGCCCCCCTGGCGCTTCAGGCATTTCAGGCCAATACGAGGATTTATGGTGAGAATTGGTGCTCGTTCCCTGTGTTTTCAGGCCATCTCGGTGTCCGGTTTTTACCGCTTATTTCGTTATGGTTGCGCATTTGTTCTCTGATCGATTTAATCGGCTTCCTGGTTTTTTTAGAATTTTCTCTTTTATTTTCTAGATTTTTAATGCATTTTAATAGTTTTTTTTAGATTTACTTGAATTTTTAGATATTAAATAGGTTTTTATATTTTTTAGTAGAATTTAATAGATTTTTTTAATAGATAGTTTTTATCAAATAGATTTTTTATATTTTCTTCTAGAATTAGATAGATTTTTCTAGAATTTTTAATTAGATATTTCTTTTTTAATAGTTTTAAATAGATTAATATAGTTTTTTAGAATATTAATAGATATTAGTTTCTTTTTAGAATAATATAGTTTTATTAGTTTTATTATTGATTTTATAGATTTTAATAGAAATTTCAATTGATTTTATAGATTTTAATATAGGGTTTAGATAATTTTTTTAGATATTAAATAAATCTTTTTCTATTTTTTTAATAGGTTTTAGGACTAATGGAGATTAATTAGAGTTTAATCCTTTTTTTAATTAGGATTAATTAGGAGGTTGATTAGTGATTTTAATTACTAGCTTTTATTTTTCGTTTAGGTTAATTGAATGTTAATTGATCATCATTAGAGTCTTGAGTGTGGTTAATGGAGTATTAATCAGGTTTTAATGCAGAATTGGTCCAATTAATTAGCATTTAATCCTGTCATTAAGTCTGAGTTTATGTCTAATGGGCCATATGTTCATTTTCGTGGGCCCAATCCAAGTCTTGCCACATGTCACCGTATAAATGATCCCACATGTACATTTCTCTCTCTACCACCTCACATTTTTCTGCCAGCTCAATTCCCACTTCCTTTCTCTTTCCCATGTGTCTCTCTCTCTGACTCCACCCTCTCACGCGTGTCTCCCTCTCTCCTCCACCACCAAGCCACGTGTCCCACTCATTCTCTCCCATCGCTGCATGATTGCCACGCGTACCACCGGACCATCCCTCCCGCCGGCCATGCAACCACCCCCCGGAGAACCGTAACTGCTCACCGGACCACCGCAACAGTCACCGGACTTCACAAACACTCACCGGAAAACTGCATTTCGTCCAGAAACCACCGCAGATCTTCATCAACTATCACCATGTGTTCATCAAAACCCATACGAAATTCATCAAGATTCATCCAGTTCATCGTTTTTTTCCAGAAACGCCAAGAACATTCATCAGCAATTCGTTGATCTTCATCCAGTTCATCATTTTTTCCAGATTCGCCTAGAATTTCATCAATCTTCAAGAGTCTTCGCCCAAAAATTCCTCAGGATTACTCCAAACTTCAGTTCTTGTTAAGATCTTCGCAGACCTTCGAATCTTCAACAGAGATCTTCAGCGACGTTCATCAAATCGCCAGATCCTCATCGTCCAGCTTCAAAGAGTTCTTCAGATCTTCAAGCAATCTTCAACGATCTCGACGACGATCGTTCAACTCAAAAAGTCGTTAGATCTTCCTCGTCCAGCTCCAAGATTCGCAGATCTTCACGCATCTTGAATCTCGCCACCTTCATCAGTTGCGTCCAGAAAGCAACGTCATCTTCATCGCACCTCCAGGTTTTGCCTTGAACTACTTTAACTCGTTAATTTGTTGTTGTTTAGTTGAAGAACCAGGTGTTAAGAGTTTGAACGGTAGAATTTTGAGAACAAGATTAGGTTAGGAAAGATGATGTGAGCTGAGAGATGGAAATGGTTTCGGTTTGTGATGAACAAAGAGGAAATGGTGAGGCAGAGAGAATTGGAGAAGGGGTGAAACGGCGCTAGGGTTCGGAGTGAACAGTAGAGAAAGGATTAAGGGTATTAGGGTTGGTAATCTGATAATGAAGGGGATGTTGGACTCGGGCCTTAGGCCCATGGTTTTGCTGAGCATACCCTGATTTCCCCATTGAACCTCCCTCTCAGTGTGAATTTCGTTTGGGCCTAGACAAGATTGCTAACTACACCCCAAGCTGAAGGCCCAGTGAGAAACCAAGGCGAAATAGTTGCTATTCGACACGACCTTTTTTCATTTTCCTTGTTTTTTTCCATTTGTTTTCTGATTGGGTTGGGCTTAGCACGCGCTTGATAAGCACACCCCCCTCCTGAGCCCAACATCATTTTTGAACTGTATGTAATTGCTATTCGCCACGCCAGTTTATTGTTTTTAGCTGATTTCTTTTTATTTTCATGGTTTTAGCATAGTTAGTAAATAATTCACAATAAATTGAAAAATAAACATTTTTGGTTGGGAGTTTTTTCCCTATTTTCATTAGGACCTTTAGAAAATTTTGAAATAATAAAAATATTAATTTCATGCATTTTATATTTTTGGTATATTTTACAATTTGATTGTTTTTATTTTGCATTTGTTTGATACTTCCTTTTTCTGAATTTAGTATGGGAGATTGGTGCATGATTTTTGATTTATTCTTGTGAGGTTGATTAGATTAGGCAAGCATGTACCCTTAGGAATTTTTCCATATTTTTGTGACTAAAACTTAGATTAATTTGAGAGGTAGATAGGAGAGGTATCAGAATTAGGGTTTCACAACACTTAGGTGTATTTTGACACATAGTTTTGGGGTTTAATAGTTGATTTAGGTTATGGGATCTATATGGGGTATAGGGTATCTAGTTAGGTTCCCTTAGAAATTAATCTAGGATTTTATAGTGAGTATTACTATGTTACTTGATTTTTGCAATTCGAGTGGTGATTGTGTGTTTTCCCTCTTGGGCAATTTGCTTGTTTGCTTGGTTTGGGTTATTTCAATTGGGCTTGGGGCTTGGGCTTTGCTTGTTGGAGCTTATGGAGGCTTGAAGGATGATTGAAGACAAAGGATAGAACTTGGAGCATGAGGATTCTTCTACTTGAAGGTGAGTTTTGAAGACTTAGGAGATAGGAAAAATAGGGAGAGCCTTAGATTACACTGATTTCTTCTTACAAACATAGAAAGCATCTTGTGCTTCTATTCCTCCCTATGACAAAAAGTCCTTCTAAGATATTCACATCCCTCCTTTGGAGGGATAAGTGGCTTATTTTGGAAGTAGAACTTTGAGGTAACCTTTCTCTTATAATGTTAAACACTTATAGGCCTCCTTTGGTTGTCAATAAGCTGTTTAGCATTTCAACTTAATCTGTTAAGTGATTCTCTCCTGTGAGTGCTTGCCTTGAAGATATAAGCCCATTGAAGATAAGAAGTGCATTGAAGATTGATAAAGATGAAGCTTGTGCCTATCACAGCTGGATATCTGTTGAAGTTAGGATTTTGCTGCTTTTTGAAGCTGTTTGCTGTTTGAAGCTGTCTATTGGTTGGGGTTCATTGCTTGCTAGAGCTTGGGGTTTCTTGGAGATGAGAGCTTATCTAAAGCTTGGAGATCATGGAAGATGGAAGATGGGGTCTTACTTAAAGGTGTTATTGTCAACCTTTTTGCTGTTGATCAACTGTAGATGTAGGAGCTGGTGTTGCTGACAGAGCTAGTGTTGGGTTTTATTTCTTTTTCTGTATTGTTTGTTAGCTTGTACAGCTTGCCCCCTTAGGTTTGAAGTGAAGCTGTTTCACTTTGCCTGTTGTTTTCCCAGGTTCGAGGTTGAGTGAGACTCCCTTGCCTCGCTTGTATTGATGCATTGCATGCATGTTTACTGTTTACTGTATATATGTTGTTTCTTTTCCGTTTATTCCCTAGGATCTCTGTTTTTCTCTGTGCAAGAGAGAAATATGACAGACATTAGGTGTTAACCCATGCATGATAACATTAGGGTAGTTTTGCTTCCCATTTTCAACCCTAGGTTTTTAGAGTGTCGTTTATCTTCTCATCTTAAATAACTCAAAAACACAGTAATAAGGTTAATCAATGTCGTACGTTACGAGCCTTAAGCTATATGAGAAAGGGTTGCTGGAGAGTTTCTTTCCAGTAGTCTGACCGCTTAGTGTGGTACCCTTTGGGTGACACGCGACGTAGTCACTCTCAAATTATAGTCTCTAGTGCGTCAGTGATTGCAAACATCATAAAAGAAAACAGTTCTTGCGTAAAAGACTGAAAACAAACATCAAAAGTGTCATTTTTGTCCGCTTGGACTCTTAATCAGAAGAAAACCTTTTCAGAAGGATCTAAAAAACAGTCAGACAAGCTTGTGTCTTCCGTAGCCCGGACTATGTTTGCTCTGATCTTTCATGCTGTATGAAAGTACGTAGGCATAGGATGTCGTATCCTAGCGAGCAACCTTCCCTTCCTATCCCGTAGGTAGGCGAACTACGTTGACTCTGATTTCTCGTTCTAGACGGGAATACGTAGGCATAAAGTGTGATACTTTGCCGAGTCATTTTCTTTTCTTTTTAACCCTTAACCTTTAGAATAGATAGAATAACAATCCGTACTAGAAAACAAGCGTGGATCCCGTCGAGAACGACGGACGTGAGGGGTGCTAATACCTTCCCCTTGCGTAATCGACTCCCGAATCCAGGATTTGGTTGCGATGACCATTCCTTTCCCGTCTTTGCGTTAGGTTTACTCTGAGCGTTTCCTTTCCCTCTGTTGGGATAAATAACGCACGGTGGCGACTCTTCTGTCATAGCCGGCGCCGATTTTCGCAGTAGCAACAGCTGGCGACTCAGCTGGGGACTCCAACGGTTCCCTACGCGAGTCAATCCTAGCGCTTGTTTTCCCGTCGTGGGTTTTGTATGGATTTACATTTCTGTCTTTACTTTCCGCATTTTATTGTCATCTTTATATTGTTATTGTTGTTGTGGGGAGGGGGTGATCTGTTGAGAGATAAGCCAGACCTGGGCTTGAGTGCACCTAGAATTAGTTGTGGAAAGTAGTGGGCGCGTGCATGCTTTGCATGTACTAGTGTCCCGCAAAATCCACGCTTGGACGAGGTTCTTCTAGTTGACTTCTTTTTCAACCCTTTGGGTTGAGGGGGTTGTTGGTTAGTTGGATTGTCGACTCCGGGGACCGATCATTTGGAAGTTGGCTAAGTGAGACCTCTTCAGGACATGATGATGCCACACCTTCTGGGTATCGTGTCATCAGTCTTGAAAGTCTATGACGCCAACGACCGCATAGGATGCCGTACCTTGAGTCAGTTGATAGGACACCTACCTGTGAGAAGGATTGGGGCATGCAGGTAACCTGACCTCCAGATTACCGGTTTTCTTGATTGAGGTTCAGTGGTGTTTGAGGACAATGTTATTGGGTCTGTTGAGACCAGGTTGGAGCATTGCAGTTAATCTTTTGAGACCAGGTTTTGAGCAGTTTGTGGGTCTATTTGAGACCAGCATGGTGGATTGGGCTCCTCAGCCATGTGCACTTGATCCCTGTTGCATGTTGCATATTGCATTATTGCATATCCATTCTGCATATCATTAACGTGTGTCTGTGCTGCAGGTGCATTTTCATACCTCTGGTTCTAGTTGCCCGAATTTCTGTCTGCTGATATTATGGATACCCTGAAGAAGACTGTTGCGTACAAGTTGTCTACTCCAGATGTTTCCTCTTTGCTTGGTTTGATATCTCTAGCTGATGATGATGTGAAGAGAAGATTCAGGAAGAGCTATGGGAAGTTACTTAGATTGGTGTATAAACCGTCCATGTATGAGCGTAACGGATTGTACACGCTAATGCAGTTCTATGATCCCCTGCTGAGGTGTTTTACTTTCCCTGACTTCATTCTGGCTCCGACTATGGAGGAATATGCTGAGATCTTAGAGTTGACCATCCAGAACAGGGTACCTTTCATTCACATGGACGCTGAGCCCAAAATGGAGGATTTGGCTGCTGCCTTGCATTTAGACTCCTCAGAGTTGCTGTTAACCTCGTGGAATGGAGTGTCTGGTTTTTCTCTCAAGTTCTTGGTGGGGAAAGTGCAAGAGTATGCCAAGAGTGGATGTTGGACTGTGTTTAATGTTGTTCTTGCTCTGTGTATCTATGGCATTGTACTGTTCCCGAACTTGCCTGACTTCGTTGATCTGGATGCGTTCTATATATTTGCTTCAGGAAATCCTGTGCCTACTTTGGTTGGAGATTTCTATCACTCACTGCATTATAAGAACGAGAACAGGAGGGGCAAGAACGTCTTTTGTTGTGGGCCTTTACTGTATATGTGGTTTGAGAGTCATCTGCCCAAGAGGGGTATCTTCGTTGAGTCTGCAGATACGGTGGATTGGTCTGAGCATCTGATGAGACTTTCTTCAGAAGACATTGTCTGGTTTAATAAAGATTTACTGGGATCTATGATCATCTACAACTGCGCCGGATATCCTAACGTTCCTCTGATCGGGAGGAAAGGGTGCATTAACTACAATCCTTCATTGTTGATCAGGCAATTCGGGTATGCTTTGAAAAGCCCGCCAAAAGAGGAGGAAGTGCAGGAATCTCTGTACTTCATAGGTGATTTGAAGGGAGAACTACTATCCAATCTTCAGCATGCTTGGAGAAACATCAACAGAAGGGGTAAGCCATTGTTGGGTAAAAATGATTGTCAAGCCTACGCCCCGTACAAAGTCTGGATCCAAGATAGAGCAAAGCAGGTGCGGATGCCGTTTCCTGCAGTATTACCTCCTACCCCCCTCATGGTTGAGGAGCCAACTACTGTGCCTATTGAGAGGTATGAACAGGTTATGAAGGAGAAGGAAGAGCTGATGAAAGCCAACGAGAAGCTGGAAGAAGAGCTAATGCAACTCAGGAGCGAAAGGAATGAGGTCGTATATTCCTTCGAGCAGCAAATGAAGCTGGTGAATCAACTAGGCACAGAATTGACTGAGCAACGAAAGAAGCGCGAACGTCTGGGGATAGATTTCAAGAGCTCTCATGATATGCTGGAGTCTAAGAAGAAAGCACTTGATATAGCATACTGGGAGATCTCTGCATTCAATAAAACCTGGAACGCCATGCTGACCGGCAATAAGGAAAGAGAAGACAAACTGAAGCTGCAGATCTCTGAGCTGGAAGGTCAGTTGAAAGCTAGCCAGAAGAGGTTGGAAGAAGAGGTAAAACGGAGGTATGATGTCCAAAATGCCTTGAACAAAGTCATCAAACGCAAGAAGGAGTCTGCATCCCAGAAACGGAAGCTAGAAGATTGCTTTGGGGAAGGTGTTTGGGAGGAATCCATTGGTGATCTCCAGCGTGTTGTCAGGCAAAGAGACTCGCTCGTCGAAGGGTTGCTTGCTCAGCCAAATCATCCCAAGACTAAGAGACTATTAGAGGAGTACCAGGCATATGGTCGCACTTGATTATCTCATGTATTGATGTGTATGCTTTATTTGCATTATGCTGGCCATCACTAGGATTGTTGGTTGAGCTCATGCCTTCCTATTGTACGCTCAGTAATATTGTATTCCTGACTTGACGGGCTTTTCCGCAATATATGAGATGTTTTCTATGATTGGATTTCGAGCTTCTTATTGCTATCACTGTCACTGCACTGGCACTTTGGCACTAGAATCAGGGGTTGATCTCCCTAACGCACAGACACATATTGCATCAGCATATCCATTTTGCACTGCTAGTTACTTGTTGAACTTGTATCTCATTTCCTGCATCTCCAGGTTTTCCAGGATTGACGAACAAAGAGTCCACCGCTACTCAACCCGAAACAACTGCAAGAGAATCATGGATCAAGTCCAAGTGGAGATGCAGGAAATCCGCCAGAAGCTGAATCTGTTCATGCAAGCTATGTAGAGCATTGCTAAGGGCTAGGAGAGCCTCCAGACTTTGGTACAGCCGCTGCTGACGCGGACTAATGGGAATGGCAACCATGACCATAATTCTGCGCACGTTGAGACTATTCCGGAGGATGGGCCCCCTACGCCTGTGGTTCCACCTGTAGTGACCCCACCGGTTGTGGTTGTAAACAATGACGCTGGCGCTGGCAACGACAACACAGGGAATGGAAATGAGACTGTTGTTAACAATGTTGGATTTGGGGACGCCAACCAAGGCGGTGGTAACAACAATGGCGGTAATGGTTTCGGCAACAATGGTTTCGGCTACAATGATCAAGGATTTGATTACGTCAATCAGGACGGGAAATTCGGCTTCAACGCTCAGGGTTTCGGTTACGACGGTTTTGGCAACGCTAACCAGGGGTATGGTGGATTTGGTAATATGAATGGTGCTGGGGTGATCCCTGTCAACACTGGGTTTGGACCTGTTAAGGTCAACCAGGGTTTCGGTAACGGGGGACGAGGTCCCATGATCAATCAGCAAGGGTTTGGTCACAACACTGGTTACGACGAATATGGAAATGGAAATGTAAATTGGGGCGAATACTGCCAGGAGGACGCCTTTTCTGGAAGAGGTGTGGGATTTGAAGGACCTGTTGATCCTGTGCACAGGATCAGAATGCTTGAAGAACAGATGAAGGGGGTAGTGAGTCAGAACTCCACCGGTCTAGATATGACTACAATGGGCTTGGTACCAGGGCTGAGGGTGCCGTTGAAATTCAAGGCTCCCACTTTTGACAAATACAAAGGGGACACCTGCCCTAAGGTCCATGTCCGCTCTTATTACAGAAGGATGTCCGTGTATTCAGACGACGAAAGGATGCTCATGCATTTCTTTCAGGATAGCTTGTCAGGACCTTCACTTGAATGGTATATGGGGCTGGAGCCCACGCAGATCAAAACCTGGAAGCAGTTGGCTGATGCTTTCGTGACACATTACAAATACAATAGCGATCTGGCGCCAAATCGGGTCCAATTGCAGGGTTTTTCGCAAAAAAATGGTGAAAGCTTTAAAGAGTATGCGCAAAGGTGGCGCGATATGGCAGCGAGGGTGCATCCTCCTTTAATTGAAAGGGAGATGAATGATATGTTCATTGGGACATTTACGGGGGTGTTCTACGAAAAATTGTTTAGTGTGTCATTGAGCAGTTTCTCAGATTTGATTCTTATGGGGGAGATGATCGAAAACGGGATTAAAGTTGGAAGGTTCCAAGCAGGTGAGTCTACTTCAACAGGAGGTGCCAGAAAAGCATTTGGTGGTAGACGACAGGGTGATACTAGTGCCGTGTTTGGTGGCAGGGGCAGGGGCAGAGGAAGACATCAGTATGTTCAGCCACAACATATAGCCAGTGTCACTATCTCGCTTCCTCAATAGAGGCAGCCACAACAACAACAACCACAACAACAGCAAGGACAGAATCCTGGTCAGAGAAGGGTACAAAATGCGAGACAGAAAAGAGTGTTTGACGCACCTCCTTCCACGCATGCAGAACTCCTCCAGACCCTGCTAGGGTTGAACTTGGTTGAAAAGAGGACTATGGCACCGCCTACAGGGGCAGTACTTCCCTACAGATATGATGCCAACAAGCATTGCAAATTCCATTCCGGGGCACCCGGGCATGATATAGAAGCTTGTCAGGCATTTAAACACAAAGTTCAGGATTTATTGGATAACAAAGTTATCAACTTTGGACAGGTGGGTCCGAATATCGTACAACAGCCTATGCCCAATCATGGGGCAAACGCTATCTTGACAGAAGAAAATCTGAATCTAGTGATGGATGTCAATGAGCTGAAGACACCATTGGGTGAGATTAAAGGCACGCTGTTAAAAGGGGGTGTATTCCCAGGGTGTGATGAATTTTGCTTGGATTGTTGGATACAGCCAAAGGGTTGTAATGAGCTGAAGTAGGGTATTCAGGCTATGATGGATGAAGGTACCTTGCAATTTGATAGGACCGCCGTTGAAAAGCCTGTAGAGGCGTTGTGTGATGAGCAGAACGATGTTGCAATGGTGACGATTCCGAGGAAAACAATAACGATAACGGCGCCTGCCAGGCGGCCAACGATCACAATTACCAAAGCAGGACCGGTTCCTTTTGAGAGTACTAAGGCAGTACCGTGGACTTACGGGTTGGAGGTATATTGCGATGGTGAGAAAATTGAAGTCAATGGACAACCAGCTGGGGTTGTAGATAATGTTGTCGGAACAGGGGGTATGACCAGAAGCGGAAGAATCTTCACGTCGCCCGAGGTAGAGGCAGAAAGGTTAGCCAAGGGCAAAGCCAAGGTAACTGAGAGTGGTGCTTCTCAGTCGAATGAAAAGGAAACATCACTTAAGGATGTGGAGGAGTTTATGAGGCTCATTCGTAAAAGTGATTACAAAATTGTTGAGCATCTCCAGCAAACGCCGTCAAAAATTTCCATCCTATCATTGTTGTTATGTTCCGAGGCCCATCGGAACGCTTTGCTGAAGATTCTAGACACGTCTTTCATTCCTCAAGAAGTTTCTGTTAATCAGTTAGAAAGGGTGATGTCGCATGTCAATGCGGGGCACAGTTTGGGCTTCCCAGATTTTGATTTGACTCCGAGAGGGCGAGAACACAATATGGCATTGCATGTGTCAGTCGAATGTCGGGGCACGGTCATGTCCCATGTTTTAGTAGACACTGGATCTTCCCTGAATGTGCTACCGAAGAAAGCCATGATGAAGTTGGACATCAGGGGAACTATCTGCACACCTAGTGACTTAGTGGTGAGAGCGTTCGATGGAACGAGGAGGTCGATTTTCGGATCAATAACATTACTGTTGCAGGTGGGGCCTGAAATATTTGAAACTGAATTCTATATAATGGACATCCAGTCCGCGTATAGTTGTCTCCTTGGGCGCCCATGGATCTATGCTGCCGGGGCAGTCACATCCACGTTGCACCAGAAGCTGAAGTATATGGTTGGGGATAGTGTTGTCACTGTTTGTGGAGAGGAAGATATTCTGGTTAGCCATTTATCTTCATTCAAATATGTGGAGGTCGACGGAGAAATACACGAAACACCCTGTCAAGCCTTCGAGGGGTTGCGAGTTAAAGACAAAGCTCAGGGTTCCAGCAAAATATCAGATGTGGCAGTGTCATCCTACAAAGAGGCTCAAGCTCTAGTGCAGGCAGGCAAAACCAAGGGCTGGGGGCAGGTATTGGAGATTCCCGTGAAGAATGACAGGTTCGGGCTTGGATATCATCCTTCGTCATCAGCATCATCTTTAGGAACGCCCAAGTTCAGAGGGGCGATAACCATTACGCCAAATGGGGTGAGCTTTGAGACTATCAACGCTGTTTCCGATTATGAAGACGGAGATAGCGACTGTGATATGGACGCGTGGATCAAGCCAAGCGTGCCAGGACAAAGTCTCTGCAACTGGTCTATCCGGGAAACTGTTCCTGTGACAACTAAACAGTAATGATTTGTTTTCTTAATTGTTGAATAATCCTGTGCCCTACCCGGGGCATAATGATTTTGCTTAGGGCCATTTGGTTATGTACATTACATTGTTTAATCATGAAATAAAGGCGTTTTTCATATACAAATATTGTGATCCCTGTTTTTCCGTTTTTGTGTTTTACAATAAAATGACAATGTGGTTATTTGCTTTGTATGTGTTTTGAAGCATTTAACCATTTCCTTTGCAGGATTACTATTTCAGATGATATCTATGAACCGCCTATGACTCACTTCGACTTTGAGCACCCGGTATTTCAGGCTGAGGAAGAGATTGTGGAAGATGGCGATGTACCAGAAGAGTTGACCTGGTTATTGAAACAAGAAGAAAGAATCATTCTGCCTCATGAGGAAGTCATCGAGATTATCAATCTGGGGTCGGAAGAGGTTGTGAGAAACATCCGTATAGGGGCTGCACTGCAGAGCGACATCAAGCAAAGGTTGGTTGAGATGCTCAAAGAGTACAGTGATATATTTGCTTGGTCGTATGAGGATATGCCTGGGTTGGATACGGATATGGTTGTTCATCGTCTGCCACTGCGAGAGGAATGTCCACCTATTAAGCAGAAACTCAGAAGAACCAGACCGGACATGGCTGTAAAGATCAAGGAGGAAGTTCAAAAACAGTGGGATGTTGGTTTCCTAGATGTTACAAAATATCCCTCATGGGTCGCTAATATTGTGCCAGTGCCAAAGAAAGACGGTAAAGTGCGAATGTGTGTAGACTACCGTGATTTGAATAGAGCAATCCCGAAAGATGACTTTCCACTTCCTCACATTGATGTGCTGGTTGATAACACTGCTCAGTTCTCCGTATTCTCCTTCATGGATGGCTTCTCGGGCTATAATCAGATTAAAATGGCGCCAGAAGACATGGAGAAAACTACTTTCATTACTCCTTGGGGAACATTTTGTTACAAAGTGATGCCCTTCGGATTGAAGAATGCTGGGGCAACATATCAGCGGGCTATGACGACTCTCTTTCATGACATGATGCATAAAGAGATCGAGGTTTATGTTGATGATATGATTGCCAAATCCCAGACGGAAGAGGAGCATTTGGTTAATCTGCTGAAACTGTTCAAGAGACTTAGGAAGTTCAGGTTGAGACTGAACCCTAACAAGTGCACCTTCGGGGTGAGATCGGGTAAATTACTGGGGTTTATCGTGAGCGAAAAAGGAATAGAGGTTGATCCTGCGAAAATAAAAGCAATACAAGAGATGCCAACGCCTAAAACAGAAAAAGAAGTGCGTGGATTTTTAGGGAGGTTGAACTATATCGCCCGGTTCATATCTCACTTAACTGCGACATGCGAGCCGTTATTCAAGTTGTTGAAAAAAGATCAGGTTGTGACCTGGAATGAAAATTGTCAAAAGGCGTTCGACAAGATAAAAGAATACTTGCAGGAACCTCCTGTGTTGATACCCCCAGTGGTCGGGAGACCTTTGATTATGTATTTGACGGTTCTTGAGGAAAGTATGGGTTGTGTTCTCGGTCAACACGACGAGACAGGACGTAAAGAGCATGCAATCTACTATTTGAGTAAGAAGTTCACCGACTGTGAGTCCAGATACTCAATGCTCGAGAAAACGTGTTGCGCGCTAGCCTGGGCCGCCAAACGTTTGAGGCAATACATGCTGAATCATACAACCCTGCTAATTTCAAAGATGGATCCAATCAAATACGTGTTTGAGAAGCAAGCACTCTCCGGAAGAATTGCCCGATGGCAGATGGTGTTAACCGAATATGATATTCAGTATGTCTCGCAAAAGGCTATTAAAGGTAGCGTTCTGTCGGAGTACCTTGCGGGGCAGCCTGTGGAGGACTACCAATCGATGAGGTTTGATTTTCCTGACGAGGATATCATGTACCTGAAAATGAAGGATTGTGAAGAACCGTTGCCGAACAAAGGACCAGAGTTGGGTTCCAAGTGGCAGTTAATATTTGACGGAGCTGTAAATTCCTACGGTAGCGGAATAGGGGCAATTATCACCACTCCTCAGGGGTCGCACATCCCCTTTACTGCCCGATTGACTTTTCCCGTTGCCAATAATGAGGCTGAATACGAGGCTTGCATCATGGGTCTGGAAGAAGCTATAGATTTGTGAATCAAACATCTGGACGTATACAGAGACTCGGCTCTAGTGGTGAATCAGATTAAAGGAGAATGGGAAACACGTCAGCCCAATTTGATACCATATATGAATTATGCAAGGAGATTGTTGTCTTTCTTTGACAAGGTGGAATTGCATCATATGCCGCGAGCAGAAAATCAAATGGCTGACGCCCTGACAACATTGTCTTCAATGTATAAAGTTAACTTCTGGAACGAGGCTCCCCAGATTGTTATCTCTCAGCTTGATAGGCCTACATTCATATTTGCCATTGATGAAGCTCCCGATGGTCAACCCTGGTACTTTGACATCCAGAATTTCCTGAAGAACAAGGAGTATCCGGCTGGGGCATCCAGTCGAGATCAGAAGACTCTCAGGAGATTGGCTGGCAATTTCTATCTGAATCCTGACGGTGTCCTATACAAAAGAAACCACGACTTGGTGTTGCTACACTGTGTAGATGAGAAAGAAGCAAAGTTTCTCATGGAAGAGATACATGAGGGTACATTTGGTACACATGCTGGTGGGCATGCTATGACGAGAAAACTGCTGCGGGCAGGTTACTATTGGCTGACCATGGAAACAGACTGTTTCAAGTTTGCAAAGAGGTGTCATAAATGCCAAATTTATGCGGACAAGGTCCATGTACCCCCAAGTCCTCTGAATGTGATGTCCTTGCCATGGCCCTTCTTGATGTGGGGAATTGATATGATTGGCAAGATCGAGCCTACGGCATCCAACGGACACCGGTTCATCTTGGTGGCAATTGATTACTTTACCAAATGGATGGAAGCAGCGTCATATGCCAATGTCACCAAACAAGTGGTCGCCAGATTTATCAAACGAGATATTATCTGCAGATATGGAATCCCTGAGCGGATTATCACTGACAACGGTTCGAATTTGAATAACAAGATGATGAAAGAGCTGTGCCAGAATTTTAAGATTGAGCATCACAACTCTTCCCCTTACCGACCCAAGATGAATGGCGCTGTTGAAGCGGCCAATAAGAACATAAAGAAGATTGTTCAGAAGATGGTTGTGACGTATAAGGACTGGCACGAAATGCTACCTTTCGCTTTACACGGTTATCGTACGACGGTACGCACATCAACCGGGGCAACCCCTTTTTCATTGGTATACGGAATGGAGGCAGTGTTACCGTTGGAGGTTGAGATTCCTTCCTTGAGGGTTTTACGAGACGTCCAACTTGACGAGGCAGAATGGGTTAAAAATAGACTGAATCAGCTCAGCTTAATGGACGAGAAGAGACTAGCTTCTCTCGCATACGGTCGGTTGTATCAGAGCCGGATGAAGAAAGCATATGATAAGAAGATACACCCTCGAAGCTTTCAGATGGGCGACCTTGTGCTGAAGAGGATTCTCCCACCACAAACAGATCACAGGGGCAAGTGGACCCCTAATTACGAAGGGCCATACATCGTCAGAAAAGTCTTCTCTGGAGGAGCCTTGCTACTATCTACCATGGATGGTGAAGACTTTACGTCTCCTGTGAATTCGGACGCAGTTAAAAAATACTTTGCTTGAAAGTGACCCGCTGGACAGTAAAAAGAGAGTCCAGGCAAAAATGGGGCATCCCGGCGGACCATAAAAAAATGAATAAAAGGTTCGGGCAAAAGTTAGGGATAAAATTGAAAAGATGTACACCCGCGAAGTCGAAAACCTACAAAGGGCAACTTCGGCAAAAAAGGGTATCCCGGTGAATCGAAAACCCGCAAAGGGCGATTCACGCAAAAGTTAGGGATTGAAAAAGCAAATGAACGCGGTCCGGATCTGATACAGCATTGCTTAGTGGTTTGGGAGTACCTGAGGGTTCGTTTATCCAACACAATCTCTTCCGAAAATTGAATACCGGGAAAGCGCCCGAGTCAGGCGAGTCATAGGAGGATCAACTCATGATGTTTGTCTGCACCACGTTGCCGACATGTATACAAATATTGTTTTGTATTTTTTGTTTTATGCTTTTTGTGCATATATATATGTGTGCATGCGTAACTTCCTCTTTTCAGGAGTTGCCTCCGGTGTACAAAACTTTTCCTATTCAGAGGCCTGTTATTAATAAAACAAGTTGTTCAGTATTTGATGGTTGTGCTTTACTGTTTTGTATGTGGAAAACGCCTATGTTTTTTATAAACTCGCATGTGCATAACTTTGCTGGCCCTTGCCGATAATTGCTAAAACTTCGAATTGACTGAGGTAATGTCGCGGATGCTAACCTGAATAGATTCGGTTGTATAGATTTGTTTGGTCTCGTTTGTGTTTTGCAGGGTTCCCGCCCTCAAAGCGGACAATCAGAAAATGGTGGCCCCAGCCAGAGGCCGTGGAAGAAGGACTTGACCTTATTTCCCAGCAGGTCATACCTCATCCCCAGAGGTTGAGACGGTGATTATCCCTTACTGAAGGAAGGATTATTTTCCCCAGAAGAGCATCCTCATGGAAGTTGTCCACAGGATATCCCCAGCAAGTCGAGATCAGTATCCCATGCAGAGGTTATACTCCCCAGAGAGTTGAAGATGTGCGCATTCAATCCCTAGCTGGGAGGATTTCCATGGCGCATAACCAAGATAGTAAGTTCAGAAGGATTATCCCCACCGAGGATGGTTTTCTTTCTCCCCACAGGTCGTCATGCTTTCGTCAGGATAATTATCCCCAGCGGAGTGGTAGTTCTGGGTTTGTAAACTGTACCCAGACGGTTGCCCCCCAGAAGGGTTACTTCTCCCCCCAACTGAGTTAATCTTCTCAGCAGGTGTTATTCTTTCCTCCTAGTGGAAATCGATGTGTAATATCTCTCCCCGGCAGAGTTAGTTGTATCTCCGGCATTTATTTTTCCAGAAACACTTTGCGATACCCGTTCATCCCCAACAGGGTGGTATTTGTCATCAACAGCCGTGTTGAAGCAAGATTGTCAGAGCTTCCCCAGCGGCCTGAACCTGCATTTGCATTTGCATACATTATCATGTTTGCATCTACCCAAAAACGCGTAGCATTTCTATGCCGTATGGAGCATTACGCCATTGCCAAACATACGCATTATGAAACATAAATCAGGTTGGTCAAACTTTTGTTTTCAGGTGTGTTTCTCAGCAGGAGTATGAAGTTACAGTTCAGATCTATTACCAGATGATCGAGGTCTCGCCGAGAGACATGCGATAATACAGTTCTTGTTATTATTCCCCACAGAGTTACTGTTTGAAATTTCTCTTATCCGATCAGTGGAGTGTTTTTCTTCAGGTTTGCTGTCGCGGCAGCATGTCAGGGTTTCATGAATCAAGATTTCAGAAGTGGTCACTTGTTGTCGAAACGGGTGTCGGGCAATTATTTTCAGAATATCCCCAGTGGAGTTAGCTACTACCAAGAATAGGCAAGGAAGCTATATCCAAGGTATATTTTCCCGTAAGAATCAGGCGGACGAACTTTCCTGTATGAACCAGGAAGATGTGTTATATTTTCCCGTAAGAATCAGGCGGATGAACTTTCCTGTATGAATCAGGCAGATGTGTTATATTTTCCCGTAAGAATCAGGCGGACGAACTTTCCTGTATGAACCAGGAAGATGTGTTATATTTTCCCATAAGAATCAGGCGGATGAACTTTCCTGTATGAATCAGGCAGATGTGTTATGTTTTCCCTTAAGAATCAGGTGGATGAACTTTCCTGTATGAACCAGGCGGATGAACTTTCCTGTATGAATCAGGCAGATGGATTTTCCCGTATGAAGCAGGCGGATGAACTTTCCGGTATCCAGATAAATGATTCTCTCGTGATAGACAGAATATGTGAGTTGTGTTCTGATATTTGACGAAAGTATTTTCCCCAAGGAAGTCGCTGTGATTTCCTCGTGTTACTGTCCCCAGTAGAGCCCTCCTCAAAGTCGTTTATGGGTTGGGACCAACGGGGGTAGCTACTGCAGAGGTAGGCAGAGAAACGGTATTCAGATGTATTTTCCCGTATGAAACGGGCGGATGGACTTTCCTGTATGAAACAGGCGGATGAACTTTCCTGTATGAATCAGGCAGATGGATTTTCCCGTATGAAGCAGGCGGATGAACTTTCCGGTATCCAGATAAATGATTCTCCCGTGGTAGACAGAGTATGTGAGTTGTGTTCTGATATTTGACGAAAATATTTTCCCCAAGGAAGTCTCCGTGATTTCCTCGTGTTACTGTCCCCAGTAGAGCCCTCCTCAAAGTCGTTTGTGGGTTGGGACCAACGGGGGTAGCTACTGCAGAGGTAGGCAGAGAAACGGTATTCAGATGTATTTTCCCGTATGGAGCAGGCGGATAAACTTTCCTGTAATCAGGCAGATGACCTTTCCCGTATGAAGTAGACGGATGGAGTCTCCTGTGATTAGACAAAAATGTTTCCCCAGCGAAAGCGCCGGGGTTTTTTCCGTAATGTGAAGACCTGACGTGGACAAGATTGATTACTCTTTCGGGACCATTTATCCCCAGCAGATGTCTTCCTTCGGGTTGACGAAAGGTGAGTCCTGACGTGGACAGATTTGCATTTATTCGTGATTTGACGGAATTTGGGTCCAGATGTGGACAAGGTTACTCCTGTGACGACAGAATCTTTATTCGTGTTGACGAATTGGTTCCTCTTCTGGTATTGACGAGGTGAGCCCAATGGTGGACGGAGGTGTTTTGGCGAAGATAGTGCAATACCTGTGGCGTCACACAGGTGGTTGAGGTTGAAATCAAAATTGTATCAGAAAATCGACTAGTTGTTGCCGTAACAACCAGACTCAGTTCATTGGACGTTGCTTCTAAAGCAGTTTTGCGGTTTATCTCCACGATTGGCAAATTTCGGGGTTTCTTTGGTATTCAACTGTCTCGTACCTCGATTGTTTGAAGGTCGTTCGCTCTTCACCCAGTCGGGTCCAAGCCGTTTGAATAGGGGCAGCTGTTGCACCACAAAATTTGACCAACCGGTTCCCATATCTGGTTTATGTTTCGACGCATTTTGCATTCGCATTCGCATACTGCATACATTGCATTTTCTCAGTCAGATTGATTTTATCAGGATTACAGCCCCCCTGGCGCTTCAGGCATTTCAGGCCAATACGAGGATTTAAGGTGATAATTGGTGCTCGTTCCCTGTGTTTTCAGGCCATCTCGGTGTCCGGTTTTTACCGCTTATTTCGTTATGGTTGCGCATTTGTTCTCTGATCGATTTAATCGGCTTCCTGGTTTTTTTAGAATTTTCTCTTTTATTTTCTAGATTTTTAATGCATTTTAATAGTTTTTTTTAGATTTACTTGAATTTTTAGATATTAAATAGGTTTTTATATTTTTTAGTAGAATTTAATAGATTTTTTTAATAGATAGTTTTTATCAAATAGATTTTTTATATTTTCTTCTAGAATTAGATAGATTTTTCTAGAATTTTTAATTAGATATTTCTTTTTTAATAGTTTTAAATAGATTAATATAGTTTTTTAGAATATCAATAGATATTAGTTTCTTTTTAGAATAATATAGTTTTATTAGTTTTATTATTGATTTTATAGATTTTAATAGAATTTTCAATTGATTTTATAGATTTTAATATAGGATTTAGATAATTTTTTTTAGATATTAAATAAATCTTTTTCTATTTTTTTAAATAGGTTTTAGGACTAATGGAGATTAATTAGAGTTTAATGTTTTTTTTTAATTAGGATTAATTAGGAGGTTGATTAGTGATTTTAATTACTAGCTTTTATTTTTCGTTTAGGTTAATTGAATGTTAATTGGTCATCATTAGAGTCTTGAGTGTGGTTAATGGAGTATTAATCAGGTTTTAATGCAGAATTGGTCCAATTAATTAGCATTTAATCCTGTCATTAAGTCTGAGTTTATGTCTAATGGGCCAGATGTTCATTTTCGTGGGCCAATCCAAGTCTTGCCACATGTCACCGTATAAATGATCCCACATGTCCATTTCTCTCTCTACCACCTCACAATTTTCTGCCAGCTCAATTCCCACTTCCTTTCTCTCTCCCACCACCAAGCCACGTGTCCCACTCATTCTCTCCCATCTCTGCATGATTGCCACGCGTACCACCGGACCATCCCTCCCGCCGGCCATGCAACCACCCCCCGGAGAACCGTAACTGCTCACCGGACCACCGCAACAGTCACCGGACTTCACAAACACTCACCGGAAAACTGCATTTCATCCAGAAACCACCGCAGATCTTCATCAACTCTCACCGTGTGTTCATCAACACCCATACGAAATTCATCAAGATTCATCAAGTTCATCGTTTTTTTCCAGAAACGCCAAGAACATTCATCAGCAATTCGTTGATCTTCATCCAGTTCATCATTTTTTCCAGATTCTCCTAGAACTTCATCAATCTTCAAGAGTCTTCGCCCAGAAATTCCTCAGGATTACTCCAAACTTCAGTTCTTGTTAAGATCTTCGCAGACCTTCGAATCTTCAACGGAGATCTTCAGCGACATTCATCAAATCGCCAGATCCTCATCGTCCAGCTTCAAAGAGTTCTTCAGATCTTCAAGCAATCTTCAACGATCTCGACGACGATCGTTCAACTCATCAAGTCGTTAGATCTTCCTCGTCCAGCTCCAAGATTCGTAGATCTTCACGCATCTTGAATCTCGCCACCTTCATCAGTTGCGTCCAGAAAGCAACGTCATCTTCATCGCACCTCCAGGTTTTGCCTTGAACTGCTTTAACTCGTTAATTTGTTATTGTTTAGTTGAAGAACCAGGTGTTAAGAGTTTGAACGGTAGAATTTTGAGAACAAGATTAGGTTAGGAAAGATGATGTGAGCTGAGAGATGGAAATGGTTTCGGTTTGTGATGAACAAAGAGGAAATGGTGAGGCAGAGAGAATTGGAGAAGGGGTGAAACGGCGGTAGGGTTCGGAGTGAACAGTAGAGAAGGGATTAAGGGTATTATGGTTGGTAATCTAATAATGAAGGGGATGTTGGACTCGGGGCTTAGGCCCATGGTTTTGCTGAGCATACCCTGATTTCCCCATTGAACCTCCCTCTCAGTGTGAATTTCGTTTGGGCCTAGACAAGATTGCTAACTACACCACCAAGCTGAAGGCCCAGTGAGAAACTAAGGCGAAATAGTTGCTATTCGCCACGACCTTTTTTCATTTTCCTTGTTTTTTTCCGTTTGTTTTCTGATTGGGTTGGGCTTAGCGCGCGCTTGATAAGCGCACCCCCCTCCTGAGCCCAACATCATTTTTGAACTGTATGTAATTGCTATTCGCCACGCCAGTTTATTGTTTTTAGCTGATTTCTTTTTATTTTCATGGTTTTAGCATAGTTAGTAAATAATTCACAATAAATTGAAAAATAAACATTTTTGGTTGGGAGTTTTTTTCCCTATTTTTATTAGGACCTTTAGAAAATTGAGAAATAATAAAAATATTAATTTCATGCATTTTATATTTTTGGTATATTTTACAATTTGATTGTTTTTATTTTGCATTTGTTTGATACTTCCTTTTTATGAATTTAGTATGGGAGATTGGTGCATGATTTTTAATTGATTCTTATGAGGTTGATTAGATTAGGGAAGAATGTACCCTTAGGAATTTTGTCATATTTTTGTGACTAAAACTTAGATTAATTTGAGAGGTTGATAGGAGAGGTATCAGAATTAGGGTTTCACAACACTTAGGTGTATTTTGACACATAGTTTTGGGGTTTAATAGTTGATTTAGGTTATGGGATCTATATGGAGTATATGGTATCTAGTTAGGTTCCCTTAGAAATTAATCTAGGATTTTATAGTGAGTATTACTATGTTACTTGATTTTTGCAATTTGAGTGGTGATTGTGTGTTTTCCCTCTTGGGCAATTTGCGTGTTTGCTTGGTTTGGGTTATTTCAATTGGGCTTAGGGCTTGGGCTTTGCTTGTTGGAGCTTATGGAGGCTTGAAGGATGATTGAAGACAAAGGATAGAACTTGGAGCATGAGGATTCTTCTACTTGAAGGTGAGTTTTGAAGACTTAGGAGATAGGAAAAATAGGGAGAGCCTTATATTAGACTGATTTCTTCTTACAAACATAGAAAGCATCTTGTGCTTCTATTCCTCCCTATGACAAAAAGTACTTATAAGATATTCACATCCCTCCTTTGGAGGGATAAGTGGCTTATTTTGGAAGTAGAACTTTGAGGGAACCTTTCTCTTATAATGTTAAACACTTATAGGCTTCCTTTGGTTGTCAATAAGCTGTTTAGCATTTCAACTTAATCTGTTAAGTGATTCTCTCCTGTGAGTGCTTGCCTTGAAGATATAAGCCCATTGAAGATAAGAAGTGCATTGAAGATTGATAAAGATGAAGCTTGTGCCTGTCACAGCTGGATATCTGTTGAAGTTAGGATTTTGCTGCTTTTTGAAGCTGTTTGCTGTTTGAAGCTGTCTACTGGTTGGGGTTCATTGCTTGCTAGAGCTTGGGGTTTTTCTTGGAGATGAGAGCTTATCTAAAGCTTGGGGATCATGGAAGATGGAAGATGGGGTCTTACTTGAAGGTGTTACTGTCAACCTTTTTGCTGTTGATCAACTGTAGATGTAGGAGCTGGTGTTGCTGTCAGAGCTGGTGTTGGGTTTTATTTCTTTTTCTGTATTGTTTGTTAGCTTGTACAGATTGCCCCCTTAGGTTTGAAGTGAAGTTGTTTCACTTTGCCTGTTGTTTTCCCAGGTTCGAGGTTGAGTGGGACTCCCTTGCCTCGCTTGTATTGATGCATTGCATGCATGTTTACTGTTTACTGTATAAATGTTGTTTCTTTTCCGTTTATCGCCTAGGATCTCTGTTTTTCTCTGTGCAAGAGAGAAATATGACAAACATTAGGTGTTAACCCATGCATGATAACATTAGGGTAGTTTTGCTTCCCATTTTCAGCCCTAGGTTTTTAGAGTGTCGTTTATCTTCTCATCTTAAATAACTCAAAAACACAGTAATAAGGTTAATCAATGTCGTACGTTACGAGCCTTAAGCTATTTGAGAAAGCGTTGCTGAAGAGTTTCTTTCCAGTAGTCTGACCGCTTAGTGTGGTACCCTTTGGGTGACACGCGACGTAGTCACTCTCAAATTATAGTCTCTAGTGCGTCAGAGATTGCAAACATCATAAAAAAAACAGTTCTTGCGTAAAAGACTGAAAACAAACATCAAAAGTGTCATTTTTGTCCGCTTGGACTCTTAATCAGAAGAAAACCTTTTCAGAAGGATCTAAAAAACAGTCAGACAAGCTTGTGTCTTCCGTAGCCCGAACTACGTTTGCTCTGATCTTTCATGCTGTATGAAAGTACGTAGGCATAGGATGCCGTATCCTATCGAGCAACCTTCCCCTCCTTTCCCGTAGGTAGGCGAACTACGTTGACTCTGATTTCTCGTTCCAGACGGGAATACGTAGGCATAAAGTGCGATACTTTGCAGAGTCATTTTCTTTTCTTTTTAACCCTTAACCTTTAGAAAAGATAGAATAACAATCTGTACTAGAAAACAAGCGTGGATCCTGTCGATTACGACGGACGTGAGGGGTGCTAATACCTTCCCCTTGCGTAATCGACTCCCGAATCCAGGATTTGGTTGCGATGACCATTCCTTTCCCGTCTTTGCGTTAGGTTTACTCTGAGCGTTTCCTTTCCCTCAGTTGGGATAAATAACACACGGTGGCGACTCTTCTGTCATAGCCGGCGCCGATTTTCGCAGTAGCGACATCCCTCACGCAGGGACACATCATAAAGTAACTACCCACGTCTTGGAGATTCGGTCTTCCTCATCTAAGATAGTGCGGAACAGTTACTTTAGGGAGAATACCACGTGCTGGTCTTCACGACGCCACGTCAGCCCTATCAGTTACTAACATTGGGCCTGATAGGCCAGCTCAGTGCTAGGTAACCTTTGGCCCTGCGCTGGGGGCTCACTATAAATACCCTCTTCACTAGAGGGTCAGGTAACTTAACATTCTTACTCTCTCTCTGTACTTGCTTCCACTCTGCTCGTCACTTACTTTGGCATCAGAGTGTGTTTCAGGTACACCCCCCTCCTCTTCCATATCTGTTGCACCCCAAATTTTGACCTCTTAGATCTTCACCATCATCCTAGTAGCATTATCATTGTTTATCTAACCTTAACCTATTTCAAGTTTGTCTTTGTTAAGATACAGGTGAATTAGGGTTCCGTACAGCCGGAAATCGAGGTTTCAACGATTTAATCAGTCAAGGTATTGGATTGTTTCTCCATGAAACAAGTCTCAACTTCATCAAATATACTCCATTGGGTCAAGTATGAATCCAATTTGAGGTCGTTACCCAAAGATTAAAGACTGTGCAGTTCACGATACCCGATTAGGGTTTTCGATCAGGAAAAGTCAACTGTAGTTTGACTTTAGATTTAAAAGGTGTTCCAATGATGGAATTGTGGTCCATGAAGCGCATATGACTTATTCAAGTCCCCTCAAGAAGTTTCAAGGCCTCGGGGGACCCAGAACAACAACAGTCGATCCGATCGTCATCGATCGATCGTTTCGTTGACCAAAACATCAACTCTCCAACCATAAGGAATTTTACCTCAAAGTGTGAATCAAAAATATTCCTAATTTCATATTACACGTATCCATGAAGTTTCATGACCATTGGATCAAGTATTGGGGAGTAATCACAAAAATCGGGAATTAGGGCTTTGAGAGGGGCAAAACCATAACTTCCTAACCACACATCCAAATGATGTGGTTCAAAGCTCTTTGGAAAGATCTTTACAATTCCTACAAAAGTATCACGGATTTCCATGTGCAAAAAATGAGTAAATGGGGAGTTATGATCAAAAACATCACAAGAGGGGAAAACACTTAGAAAATTTCTAAGTTTTTTGGCCTTGCAAATCTTGTTTTCAGCCAACTTTGAAGGGCTTTTTAACCTAGTTCCAATTGGAATCTGAAGATCATGAAAACATAAAACTTGTAGAGCCTCATGAGGGTTTTCCAAAATGTTATAGAACTCTTCCATAGCCCTTGTGAGCTGAGAGTTATGAAGTGAGCAAGTTGGGCCTGGACACTAGTTTGTCAACTTTTCAAAATTAACATAAAATTCACTTCCAACCATATGGTTCATTTCCAACCATGAAGGAAGGTATGGTGTGGTATGTTAAGTTTATCCTTGAACCTGATGTGGGGGAGAACCAAGGGAAAACTAAAAATCTCACCATAATCCCTTTGTTTATTATTATAAAGTACAAAAAATACATGTGTAAGAAGCATTGGGTTTGGTGCTGCCATGGCTTGCTTCAGCAGCTCTATTTTGACAGCACAGTCAGCTAAGGATAGCTAGTAATGAGGTTATTAACTGGTGGAGTTAATCTCAAACCAACAAATACAAATCACCATATGAAACTTCTATGTTTTTTTCCCACCAAAATGCAATTTGCTTGGCCAAATACCAATTCTGCCCCAACCTTCCTTGGCCTATAAAAAGAGAGCTCATTCCACTCTTCAAATCACACCAGAGCACTCTAAAACCCAAGAGAAAACCATAGCTCTCTTCTTGCCTTGCATTTTCTTACAAGTGAAGAAAAGCATTCCAAAATTTCTCAAAAATCTGCCTTGAGCAAAACACCTTCCAAAACCATTTTCACTCACTCAAAATCATCACAAACCATCCACGCAATACACAAATGATGTGTGGGAGGTGTTCAAGCCTTTAAACCAGTCAAAAACTTCATTTCCTCAAAAGTCAACTTTCAACCAAGCAAAGTTTGACTTCACATACAAAATCTGCTAAATCTCTGTTCAGGTCTGTTTTGATCATTTTAAACCTCCAAACACCTTAGGTCTATTTTGGAGCATTGTTATGCACTAAAAGCCAGAGTGCGTGAGTTGGTTAGAACTGGAATCCTTGATTTTAAGGATAGTCATCCGAATGTTCAGAACAATCCCTCGACGGTGCATCAAAAGTGAAGCTTCAGACTGACTTCAGCAGGCTATCTTCCTAACGCCAGTGTTTCAGACAAGACGGCTCATCCTTGTCCTGATTTAGTCACTAGGCCTTTTTGTTTCTCGTCGTTTGTACTTTCCTTCATTTTTTTTTAAGCTAATTGCCTTCAAATTATGTTTGTATTTTTGTGTTAATGAAATGAGCATTGCAACTTTTGATTCAATTCATTTTGTTTAGTATTTGCATCTTTATGCTTTATCTTTTAAAAGTATACACCTTTTGTTTAAACTTTTGATATGTAGACATTTCATGGAGGATGATGAAAACGTTATACCCATAACTGATGTCAGTATGCTTTCAATCAAACTTTGTTGACGATGTAAGGCATTATTTCAACTCCCAAACACTGGAGAAATAAGGAAGATAATCCCTCGTTAACCCCTTCGAGCCTAGAAGTTGAAATTTCTTTGTTTACAAAAAACCCGCAATCTTAACCTTGGGGTGGGTAGTTCTCAGTTAACTCGGTTGCATGTTCATGCGAGACACCTTTCATATAAAGGTTGCAACCACAAGTTTTCCTTCGCACACAGCAAACAAGTGTCGAAGATGTTTTTCAAGCCAAAAAGCCGATGATGGTTCACCCTAATCATTAAAGCCAGACAGTCACTCTCTTTCTTTCAAAAAAAATCAATCAAAAGAAAAGCCCGCTAAGTCAAAACTTATGAAGGAGACTTAGGCAAAACTGGGGCATCTCGCTGACTGTAATCTTCGCAAGAAACAGTTCAGGAAAAAGTTAGGTATAATAGAAGAGGAGATCTTTAAATCTTTACCATGAAAATCCTCAATGTCAAAACAACCAAATGTTGTAGAGAAGTAGTGATTGTCGTCTCAAGAGTCCTTAGACTTCTGAACCATCATCATGGCTATAATCAGTGCAATTCCTATAGGAACCTGAATGCATAATATGAGTTAACTAAGCGTAGGACTGAAGATTATCACGTAGATTGGGTGGGTACAAATAAATTTTGAACCTTTATCCTTTGTTTCTTAAACCGTGAACCAGACTACGTTACAACCCTCAAAAGACCTAACTGAAACAAGGTTATTTTGAAAGCATACTACAGCAAGGTTGTGTAAACTGACTCCAAAAGATCTTTGTGGATCATTTGTTTTTGCATCATACCTTTTTGCTTTACCTTTAAACTTTAAGTGTTTTGAACCACCGTGTTCTGACTAATGACTCATTTATGTTGCATCTTTCAAAAATGATTTTGATTTCAAAAGTTGCATGAACTTTACATTACCGTGTTGGTATGAACACTTTTGTTTGCAAACTGGCATTCCTCTCAAGGAATTTTCAAACAATTGAGAAACTTGGTCGGTGATCCTATCAGGGGCAAGTTCTTTTCACATCCTGTCGAAGAATCAGTTCAATATTTGTTCAAGGCAAGGTCTTCTCAAATGTGGTTTATCCAAAAGATATTTCAAGACTCGGACTAGGGCAAGCCTTCCAAGCACCCAGCAGATCGGTGATCTTCAACAAGCTGAAGCGATTATCAGTTCATCTACAACAGACAGCTAAACTGGGGAAGTTTACTTGAAGAATCCCCAAGCAGCTTTTCATCCTTCCTACAAGGATCATCACTTGACACAGTTTACCATTGTGGCAGGGATGTGCCTAGCAATAACATCTTTAGTCCCCAAGCAGATTTAAAGTGATCTTCGTGTTGAGGAATCAGTCTTCCAGTCTTGTCTTCTCACCAAAAGAGTCGAGCCTTGTCGTCTGCATTTGCATTGGCATTCGATCATATACCATCTGCATAATTCATATACATATGCATAACATGGGTGTTTCATCCTCATTTGTATTTTTCCTGAGGTCGTGTTTTATCCACGTCTTACCTTGTGGTCAAAGTCCAACTCACTTGGCACCTACCAAATAGATTTTTGTGTCGTGTCTATCTGATGTTCTTCCAGATATGACATTTCTTATCCGATATTCTTCCGGATATGTCTGCTCCTATATACATCTGATACTATTCTCAGATACTATGCTTATACCCTTCATTCAAGGCCATTATTGAATGTCTGGTTTTCTTTTATCCAATGCTATTCTTGAATGTCACCTTTGTTTGTCTCTCTCTGATGTTTTTCCAGATTGAGTATTTGTTCTGATGTTTTTTCAGAACTTATCTGATGGTTTTCCAGATATTTACCTTGATTATGATGTTTTTCCAAAATCTATCTGATGTTTTCCAGATATGTTTCTCTCTCTCTGATGTTTTTCCAGTTTGAGTCTTTGTTCTGATGTTTTTCCAGAACTTGTCTGATGGTTTTCCAGATATTTACCTTGATTCTGATGTTTTTCCAGAATCTATCTGATGTTATTCCGGATATATAAATCTTTTGTTCTGATGTTTTTCCAGAACTTATCTGATGGTTTTCCAGATATTTTCCTTGATTCTGATGTTTTTCCAGAATATATCCGATGTTTTTCCGGATATATAAATCTTTTGTTCTGATGTTCTTCCAGAACTCCTTTGTTGCTTATCTGATGTTCTCCCAAATATGTCTTCAAACCTTTTCCCCGTACATTTAAATACCCTTCTAAAATGTTTCAAATGGACCTTCAAGATATATGTCTTCAATGTACTTCTTTGGATATGTTCCGGAGTTTATTCGATGTTTTTCCGAGTATCTCCGGTATATTTCAGAGTTCATTTGATGTTCTTCCGAATGTCTCTGATGTTTATTTCTGTGTCCCTGCTATATTTCTCAGGTTTCTCCTCACCTAATTCATTGATATTTTTAATGTTGTGACTCTTTTCTATCCAGTTCTGTTCATGGATGATGTCTGTTGTTCCCCCGGTGTGTCGGATCCCCTGTGAGTAATTACTCATCGTATTGTCGTTCTTTAATTTTTGCTTGTATGTCTGCATTTGTCTTGCATCCAAGCATCATAAAGCATCATTTAAAATTCATTGCATTTCAGCATTTATCCTTTTGCATACCATCGGATCTAAGGGACAAAATTCCTGGTTTTCTATATTTAAATACCTTTCACTACGATTCTATGAGGATTGTCATCTCTCATTGCCATCTGGTGAAGATATTTAAATAGGGGCAACTGTTGCACCCCAAATTTTGACCTCTTAGATCTTCATCATCATTCAAGGAGCATTATCATTGTTTATCTAACCTTAACCTATTTCAAGTTTGTCTTTATTAAGATACAGGTGAATTAGGGTTCCGTACAGTCAGAAATCGAGGTTTCAACGATTTAATCAATCAAGGTATTGGATTGTTTCTACATGAAACAAGTCTCAACTTCATCAAATATACTCCATTAGGTCAAGTATGAATCCAATTTGAGGTCGTTACCCAAAGATTAAATACTTTGCAGTTCAGGATACCCGATTAGGATTTTCGATCAGGAAAAGTCAACTGTAGTTTGACTTTAGATTTAAAAGGTGTTCCAATGATGGAATTGTGGTCCATGAAGCTCATATGACTTATTCAAGTCCCCTCAAGAAGTTTCAAGGCCTCAGGAGACCCAGAACAACAACAGTCGATCCGATCGTCATCGATCGATCGTTTCGTTGACCAAAACGTCAACTCTCCAACCATAAGGAATTTTACCTCAAAGTGTGAATCAAAAATGTTCCTAATGTCATATTACACGTATCCATGAAGTTTCATGACCATTGGATCAAGTATTGGGGAGTAATCGCAAAAATCGGGAATTAAGGTTTTGAAAGGGGCAAAACCATAACTTCCTAACCACACATCCAAATGATGTAATTCAAAGCTCTTTGGAAAGATCTTTACAATTCCTACAAAAGCCTCACGGATGTCCATGTGCAAAAAATTAGTAAATTGGGTGTTATGATCAAAAACATTACAAGAGGGGAAAACACTTAGAAAATATCTAAGTTTTTTGGCCTTGCAAATCTTGTTTTCAGCCAACTTTGAAGGGCTTTTTAACCTAGTTCCAATTGGAATCTGAAGATCATGAAAACATTAAACTTGTATAGCCTCATGAGGGCTTTCCAAAATGTTATAGAACTCTTCCATAGCCCTTGTGAGCTGAGAGTTATGAAGTGAGCAAGTTGGGCCTGAACACTAGTTTGTCAACTTTTCAAAATTAACATAAAATTGACTTCCAACCATATGGTTCATTTCCAACCATGAAGGAAGGTCTGGTGTGGTATGTTAAGTTTATCCATGAACTTGATGTGGGGGAGAACCAAGGGAAAACTAAAAATCTCACCATAATCCCTTTGTTTATTATTATAAAGTACAAAAAGTATATGTGTAAGAAGCATTGGGTTTGGTGCTGCCATGGCTTGCTTCAGCAGCTCTATTTTGACAGCACAGTCAGCTTAAGGATAGCTGGTAATGAGGTTATTAACTGGTGGAGTTAATCTCAAACCAACAAATGCAAATCACCATTTGAAACTTCTAAGTTTTTTCCCACCAAAATGCAATTTGTTTTGCCAAATACCAATTTTGCCCCAACCTTCCTTGGCCTATAAAAAGGGAGCTCATTCCACTCTTCAAATCACACCAGAGCACTCTAAAACCCAAGAGAAAACCATTCCAAAACTTCTCAAAAATTTGCCTTGAGCAAAACACCTTCCAAAACCATTTTCACTCACTCAAAATCATCACAAACCATCCACACAATCCACAAATGATGTGTGGGAGGTGTTCAAGCCTTTAAACCAGTCAAAAACTTCATTTCCTCAAAAGTCAACTTTCAACCAAGCAAAGTTTGACTTCATATATAAAATCTGCTAAATCTCTGTTCCGGCCTATTTTGATCATTTTAAACCTCCAAACACCTTAGGCTTATGATGTACCAACTGTCCATAACCTAAAAAACCATCATCATTACTTGTTTCAAGTTCTGGTCTAAGATTCACTTGTTTACTTCAAGTGCAAGAAAGGATGCATTTTCACCAAGGCATTGGTTAGAGCATATTTTGGGAGTCTTCAAGGTTTTCCCTTCTACATTGGTTTGCTTGGAGGTCTACAAGAGGTTAGTGGTCACTATCCTAGTATTTTAACTGTCTTGAATGTGTTTAATCTACTTTGCTTGAAATGTGTTTAAAGTCAAATACAGTCCATGTGTGAATCTGCCAAGTTTGGTTTTGTTACTCATCAATATGGTTGACACTATTTTAATCATCATACAATGTTGTACTGCTGTGTATTAAGCCTTGAGATTCACTTAAACATTGCCATATGTCATGTATGAACATATGAGGAGCTTGCTTGCAACTTCATGAAGTTTTGATGCTGTCTTGTTTTTGGATCTGTTTGTGAAGGATATTGACCTGCTTCTGTTGCAACATCATTTTTATATCATGAACCTGTTTGTTAGCATTTACCTATATGTTGGATCCATATGATGTTTGTATCATTTAAAACTATGTGTGGTTGAGATCTGCAGCATTCCTATCTTGTCATTTTTCAACTCATATGCATTTTCAACTCATAGGTCATTTTCCATGCTAGTGCATCTTTGGATCATATTTGTGTTTGAACTTTGCCTATAACATATTTTGGATGTGCTTGTGAGTTGTTTGGTGCTGTTGGACCTAGGATGACTCATATGGTTTTTGATGATTATTACTTTGTTGTGCTGTCATAATGCTTGTAATCATCATGATATTGCATTGAAATTTGATACTTGCCATTGCCATGATAAGTATGCTTCTATGATGATTTTAAGTTGATGTTTGTGTTTGATCTAGGTTTGTTAGCATGAGATTGTGTTTTTCATTTGAATTATGTTTTTTACTTGACATTATCATTGTCCATACTTGCATCAGTTGCTATCATAACCTAGACATTATAGTAGGGCTGTGATCATGATTTGTCCATATCTTGCTTGCATTTACCAACTGTGTTTGAGCCTATATGCATTGTGATGATGTTTTGAAAGCCATGTTGGCATTCTGTCTTAAGTTGCTTGTAAGCATCTTTTATCCATGTTTTGATTGTTTTCATCAAACATACCATGCTCTTCTGTTTGTAACTCCAAACTGCCATATACTTGCAAATTGGTATGTGCATTAGGTACATTAGGGCTAATTGGTGAGTGTGCTAGCATTGTCATGTTAGGATCCTATGATGATGTCATAACTGCCTTGTTTCCAACTTTGTCAAGCTTGCTGCCAGTTCTGTTTTCACCTCATGTGCTGCTATCTTCATAGTGAGTTTTTCTTGCAGTTTGTGTCTTACTTATGTTTTGTTATGTTGTAAATCATCCATGTGTATTAATGCTTCGAAGTATTCCTGTTGCATCATAATTTGTTCTTATTTTCCAAGATGGAATTTCAAGCTTTTTGTTCCATCCTTGCAACCAACATACCAGTTTTTGATTGGAATTGTTTTTGTGTGATCTTTGCATGTAGAATCCATGAATAATATATTTGAAACTTGTGCATACCTTCACTTGGTCATAATCCTTTCTGTTTTGAGCTGTAGTTTTCAAAATGCACATCCAAGCTTCACCTTGCAGTTGCATTCGTGTTTTGATTTGTGCACACTATCTTGAAAAACTAATATTGTCGTTGTATTCCTTGTTAATTTTCACATGAGATGGACCTAAATTTTGTCAAAAATGGTTGAGTTTTGAGTGATTTATGATGTAATCGTTTTCATGTTGTTACCTTGTTTCTTGCTCATCTTGCCTTGCCCAGAATTACATGCTTAGTTAAGTATATGTTTTATTTGGGGTGGCATAATACTTGGATGTATCGCCACCCCAGTGGTTATGCCTTGTTCTCATATTTCCTTGCAATTGCCTTGACCTGGGTTTGATCTGTGTGGAGATCAACCCTTTTGATTATTTTTTCCATATTTGGCTTGTTTTCATACTTTACTCTTTTTCTCCTTTAGCTTACGCGCGCGCTTCTAGTTGAGTTGGCCAGATTTTGGGCTAGTGATCATGAGGTGGTGGGTTCAACACCCACCAAGCGCATTTCCTTACGTTTTATTACTAAAATATTTGATTTTTCTTCAAATTTCAAAATAACATAACTTCACCATTTTTTATCATTTGTGAATGATTCTTTTTGCATTGGTCTTGTATTTTTGCATAGTTTCACATGGTATTTTTAATATTCTAGATTTTTCATTTTATAAAACACTTTGCATTAAAATTAATCATGCTTCATTTTTAGGGTTTTTATCCTGTCACACCCTCATTTTCGCCTTTAGCCTTTATACCTTACATTTGCCATATCATACATTATTTTATTGCATATCGAGCATGTGGGCACGGATTGGGTCGATTTGTCATTTTCCATTTCAAATGAGATAACTTGTCTATCTTGGGCTACATGGAAGAAAAGGTTCATTATTTAAGGTTTGATCTAAATTAGAAAGTCTACTCATGTGGATTTCTTCAAGAAGAAGTTACTTGACAAAATATTAGGATATGCAAGATATATTCCTAATGACCATGAAATGCAAGGCATAGTTCAAGATTGCTTCACCCAATTTTATTTCAAACATTCTTGAACAAGTGGAGTTCAAATTTGCAAAGCATGAGTCAAGATCACAAGTGCATAATTTAAAGTTCAAGATTAATCAAGTCAAGACTAGATTCAAGAATATGGCAAAGAAAAATTTCATGACATTTGCAAAAATGTCACATTTATTGCAAAGTCTCAAGCACTTGATAATGCTTAGAAAAATAAGCTACTTCTAGTCTTAATCTAAGCTTCTAATCAAATTCATGTTATGGTAATGCCACACCAAGTCCACATTATGCTTATAAACATCCAAAAAATATGCAAGAATTAAATCAAGATTGGAATGTTTTAAGACCAAGATTATGCATGTTTAATCATGGCAAAACAGTCCCATGCCAGAGGTGACAAATTTCTTCATGTCACAAGATCACATGTCACAAGACCAAGGGAATAACATGTGACAATGCTTCTACATATCAGAATTTTTAAAATGCTGTCAAAAGGTGGTAGCATTGACCAAGAGAAGTTGTCCAAGCACAAGCCAACAAAATGGGTGCAAGGCACAAAGTGCTGCAGAAAAAATAGCATAGGCAAAGTGCAACAGCAAAAATGCAGCATAACACTTGCATGGAAATGGAAAGAAAGAGAGTGACATGAGAAAAGGTGGTAAGAGACACCACTCCATAAAAAATCTGACTTGTGGGGAGAAGAGAAAACCCTAGAGGAGCTGAGATAAGAGGAGGGGGCTGTAAACAAAAGGGGAGGACTCTTGATTCATTCATCATCCATTCTACACACATTTGCAAAACCAGAAAATAGAGAGAGCAAACAAAACCCTAAAAACCAGAAAAATAGAAGGCTTTGCAAACCAGAAAAAAGGAGAGTGAGATAGAACCAAGAGGATCATTGAGAAACAAAACCTTCACAACATAGAGTGAAGAGTGGTGAAGCATATTCAACCAAGACCAAGGAGGACTTGCAAGAAGGATAGAAAGCTCTTGGGTATCCATTTCCTCCAACCTTTCTCCCTTTATTTTTTTGCTCTTACATTCATTTTGTTTACTCTTTATTGTATTGTTGTATTGTATGTATCATGTAAGGTTCCAAAGGGACCAAGAAACCATTCTCAAGAAACCACAAAAACGAAAGAAAAACATAGAAAAAATTAGGTTTTTTCACCTGGTAGCCTGACACAGGCCGTGTCACACGACACGGCCGGCCGTGTTGCACTTCTGATAGCCTTTTCTACGTCCAAAAACCCCAGGCATCACAACACGGGCCGTGTCACACAACACGGCCACCCGTGTTGCACCTCTGTTTGAGGTTTCAACGTGTAAAATGCCCAGGACCCCTGACACGGGCTGTGTCACACAACACGGCCACCCGTGTTGCACCTCTGTTTGACCTCAAAAACATTTTTCTCCCAGACTTTATGACACGGGCCGTGTCACACAACATGGCCACCCGTGTTGCACCTCTGTCAAGACCCAAAAATCCTCTTTGCATGTACCCTGTGACACGGGTCGTGTTACACAACACGGTCGCCGGTGTCACACCACTGTTTTTTTTCACTTATTTTGTTATTTTACCTCCAAAACAATTTTTCTCAAGGACTTCGCACGGTGAACTCCTTGATGGCACTTCGTGCCGTTTTTTTTGCATGTCTCGATTTTTTTATGCGACTAACCCGATATATTTGTATGTTTTTCGTATGTGAATGTCGTTGTGGTCCTTGTTGACCTTTGATTCCAAAAAACCTTTTTAAAAAGTAAACTCTCGATTTTATCGAGCCATTTTCACCCGTATAAGTCGATTGCCTTGTGCATCGCCACCAACCATGTCCGTATCACTTCAATTTAATTTTCATAAACAATAAACCTTTATCCAACATCAAGTGATCATTTTCTCAATAAAAAAATCTAAAACACAATAAATATATGATTAGGACTATACACCATGGACTTTAAAGTGGTGGAAAAGGAATGAGAATGGAGTCCTCCTACACTCGTTCCGAATGTTTTTGATACAAGGCGCTCGACTTGGTTATTCGAAACATTCATTTCTATCCAAAGTCTTTTGTGTATAATCCTAATCAAGAACAATTTCTCTTAAGAAACTTAAAAATAACATCAACTCATCAAACCTATTTTATCCTTAAGGCATCAATCCAAAAACCCTTTTTCAAGGTATAAAATCAACCAACAAACAACAATTTCACAAGCCTCCGAACTACGGAGCTCTGATTCTTCACTTATTTTAAGTGAGGATACGTAGGCACAAGGGCCACAATCCTTGGCGAGCATTAAAAATAAATAAACCAAACCCTCTTTCCTTAAGCAAGCAAACTCTTAATAAAAACACCCATTCACACTAAATAACCTAGGAGGTTCCCATCAAGTACGATGGATGCGAGGGGGTGCTAATACCTTCCCCTCGCATAACCGACTCCCGAACCCTAAGACTTGGTTGCGATGACCACGCTCTTCTCCCAAAGGTTTTATCGCTATTTCCCTTTCCCTCCTTGGGATAAATAAAATCCGGTGGCGACTCTGGGTCATTTTTTCGCGTAGCGACAGCTGGCCACTCTGCTGGGGACTTTTTTCTAAGCGAGTTAAGCCTAACCTAGGTCTTTTTGCGTGTTTGGGTTCTCTCTTTTATTTGTTTGTTTATCGCTTTCCTTTATTCAATTGTATCTCACCGTGTTTGGTTTCATTGGTTCTTGGGTATGGATTGGAAACTTTGGTTGTAAACTTGAGGGAAAGACTCTATACCCGAGTCTAGAGTGTTAAAATTGAGATAGGAGAGGTTGAGTAGTATGGGCTTCCGAGATGCTCATCTCGTGATAGTCGATACGAGAACCTCGCTTAGAGTATATTCCTTTGAGAGTGATGAGAACCGTCAAGCTCTTGGTGTGTTTGATCAACGTTCTCTTGAGAATCTATTACTCTAAGGACCTTTTAGAACCCTAAACCTTTGGCCAACTAAGTTTGATGGTCGCGTAGTATGGGTTCCCGAGAAGCTCTTCTCGTGTGGATCGATACGAAGACCTCGTTCATAAGAGACTTTCTTGATGGAGTTGTTGCCTGGCAATGACTGACATACGTAACAAACAATCAAGGAAGTCCATGACTCTGAAATCATTGTCTAGCACCCAATGTCGATGTGTCTCGTAGTATGGGTCCCCGAGAAGTTCTTCTCGTGTGGGTCGGTACGAGGACCTCACCCAAAAGAGATTCATGTGATGGAGTCATCTTCCGACATATTCATGTCATGTATGATGAACAGTCATGTGAATCCATGACTTTGGGATCCCTTTTAAACCCTAGATCACACCTTGTGAGAACCTTTTTTATAAAGCAGTCCGTATCGGCCTTATCTATACCACGAACTTATGAACCCATATGCTCGAATTATGCATCCGTTCATACATGCATACTTCATAAAAAAACAAAGCTCTTAGTGTCTTGTTCTTGTTGCAGATATAAGCATTTTTCAGAATCAGTTATGATGAATGTGAATTTAAGAACAATGAGCTAAACAAGAAGACCGACTGAAAGAGTACTTTCACTTTCAAATACAAAGATCCTTCAATCGACAGTCTAAAAGCTCTAAGTGCCAAGATCACTCCCATCAAGCACAACAAATTTCACTCTTCTTATGGGAGAATTTTGGATCTGTTGACAGAGAAGATAGAGTTTGAAGCTCTCACAGCCTTGGCCCAATACTATGACACTTCCCTCCATTGTTTCACCTTCGCCGATTTTCAGATAGCTCCTACTTTGGAAGAATTTGAGAAGATTTTGAACCTCTACATCAAAGATCGCAATCCTTTTCCCAAGCTCGAAGAAGAGTTCACTTTGAAGAAAGTGGCTTCTGCCTTAGGGATTCCCACATCGGATGTGATAGCCAATTGGGCACCCAAAGGAGCTAGGGGTTTCTCAAGGAAATTCTTGGAAGAACAAGCGTGGAAGTATGCCAAGGAAGAGAAATGGGAAATATGTGGTTCAATTCTGGGACTCTTAGTCGATGGAATTGTGATGTTTCTAAATGGGGAAAATTTTGTGGACCAAGTAGCTGTGGAAATCTTCTTGACCAAGAACCATGTGCCTTTCCTCTTAGGTGACTTCTACCACACTGTAATACCCCAAATTTTACCCTTATATTTAGTCAGTCATTTCGCATATCATCTCATATGTACATTTGCTAACCACTAACAAGTTATGGAGGTGTTTGTTTTGCAGATTTGGTTCCAGGGGTATTTTGGTCATTTTACGCAAATTCTGCTAATTCCTTGAAAAACGGGCTGTTATTACGTTCTGAGGCATTTATTTGCCACTTGGGTCAAGGTGCCGGTATGTTTTGTCAGAAATATGATTGGACTCGGGGCCGTGCTTTGTTTGATGTTGAAACATTTCTAAAACAGTTTTGTTTCCTCTTAATAATATGAAGTTGGGCTGAAAAGGAATTGGATACTGTTAAGGTTATTTTGAGAAGTGATGTGATCAACGAGATTTTAATTTGAATTTTTTTGGATATAATCATATGGCGGGATATCATTTATAAAAGGCAAAGGAGAAGTAAGTTTGAACTTTGTGTTCATAAGTACTTATAAGTTATTACTCAAGAGGGAATTTAAATGGTTCTGAATTATTATTCATGGATACTTTGAATTTACAATTGAGAAAGTAAATATGAATATTTGTTGAATTTCATTTCATAAATATTTATAGTTTACAAATTGATAAAGTGAATTTGAACTTGGTTTACAAGAGGTTTCATTTACAATAAGTATCTATCCTAAATCCTAAAAGTTCCTAAGTGTCTTCATGCTGTCTTTAAGCTTCTCCGCAGAATCTCCGATTCACCTGCACATCAAAACAGAACAAGCAATATAGAAAAATGTTAGAAGTTTTTTTGACACTCTCAGAACAGTGTCATCATCGAGTGCCGGGAGTGGCACAACCGAAGCTGCGTCCTACCCCCCGTTACCGATCCGCGCCGTGGGCGTCAGATCAGGTAACACCTGTTCTTATCGGTACGGGACATCCGAGAGATAGAAGTGATAAAAGAAGCGGGACTGATTCGTTTTGCCGCGATTGGATTTCTGAACTGATACGAGAATAAGGCAACATAGGCAAGATTGGACTCAGACCCGGATGCCGGCAGGTCTGAGTCGCTTTGGTTTCGAAATTTCCAACACCTGAAAAGCCACAAACGCATCAGTATCAGATTCAGAGTTTGGAACTCAAAACCTAAACAATTCAAAAGCAGCATCAGTTCTGAACCATATAGCTGAGTTCATGGAAAGTCAAGTCCAAACAGAACAAGAGAATTGAAATGCAAGCCAAAACTGCAAACAGAACACCAAATACAGACTGAACTGCATCAAAACAATGTATCAAAAGGCAAATTCATGCGCAAGAAGCCATAAGAAAACATCTTATAAGTCTGTCGTAACAGAAAGCCCCAACGAGATCCAAAGAAAAGGTAACAGCAGTTAATACAAAGAAAGCAAGAAGAATGAAGTATCCAAACAAAGTTGTATCAAGCTGCATAAAATGTACCAAAAGGTTGTCAGTTAGGGGCAAGCTTCAACCGATACGGATGGCAAGTCACAAAAATGGACACCAAGTTGCAGCACAAAGCATAGCGCAGAATGGGGCTCAGTTATGAGCATCATTTCCCCAACAAACAAGTCACCAAAATGTGAAGGATCAAACCATACTCACGAGTAAAACCGAACCAGTTCAGAATGCAAACAGCGCAAAACCATATCACGACTTGTACCAGCAAGGACAAGAAAGCATAAACGTCTCAGTTCATGAAATAAACAAGTACACAAAACCATAGCAGTCCATATCAGTCGTCGCGGCTCAGATGAACAGCATCGCCCAAACTCGCTATCAGGTAAATGTCTCAAGGCAACAGAAAGCAACATTCGAATTGGACATAATTGCCCAGAACATCAGTCCTGCAACTCAAGAAGCAAACATCATCAACAAAAGTTCATCACAGGCTAATGATTAAAACAATTCAAATGGAACAAAGGATAAACCACAAGCGAAGACTATCAGAGGCAATCGCAGCGTCATCAAAGAGTATCAGTTGTTACGACTCAGATGAACATCATCGCCGTATACCTTTCCCGGCGTTTGACACAACCGAAGCTGAATTATCAGTCCTAAAAGAAGAAGAGGAAAAGCTAACTGCATCAGGAAAAGAACTCGTGTCAGCAAAACAAACTGATTAGAGAATCCAAACGAAATCAAACAAACGAATTAATTCAGATATCGAATAGATCAAGTGAATTCAAATACAATCCAATCCACATCAGAAAATGATCAAACAAAATTGAATCTGGAAATGGAAAGTTTCGAGTCAGATCCAAATCGTATCAGGAAACGTCCCCATTGGAACCCAATCTGAATCAATCAAACAAATCAGCCAAAAAACAAATCAGTTCGAAATCGAAACAAATCGGATAGAATCCAAGCGAATCCATGTCCGAAATAGGGTCAGTCAAGAAACCCCAAAAATGGAAAGCTTTGAATCGAATCAGAAAAAATCATATCAGCTGGAAATCCCAATCAGGTTCTAAGAGAAGAAGCGAGATCCAAATCGTATCAGAAAACATCCTATTGGAACTCAGCATCTGAAAAAAATCAAAACAAAATCAAATCATATCAACACAAAATCATGTCCCAAAAATAGCACAAATCCACACGGATTAAAGGCCCAAAAGCTAGCTATAAAAAAAAAAGATACCACCTGTGAGAAGGGGGGTTAAGGAGAGCGCCGCGAGAGAACGAAGAAGGGAGAAAATCGCAGAAACCCTAACGAAGGAGGAAATCGCGTACAAACCCTAACGGCGTGGTTGAGACTCAGAGGAATCGTTACCCTCATCATCGCCTCCGTTCACTGACGAACCAACATCAACAACCGCGCCACCGAACGAAGGAAGATCGCCTTCGCCGTTTAAACGACGGGCAATCAACTTCAAGCCTCAGAGGAAACCCTCATCATCGGCCGAAATGTAAGCTATGAAATATCTCCCTCACAACATTCGTTTTGATTTCAGGTCATGGAGGAAAATGAAGAGCATCGAAAGAGTCACGAGGAAGAAGAAAGACGAGAGAGGAGAAGAAGAGTGAAACGGCGCCGCGAAACAGTCTCTGGGTGTGAAACCCTAAAAGGCATTTTGCCTCAGGACTAACAGCTGGGTTGGGTCCGGGTGTGATGACCGGCCCAACCCCCCCCCCCCCCCCCCCCTCTTTTATTTATTTTTTTATTTTATTTTGTCATTCTTTTTATGTTTTAAAATTGTTTTTAACATTTATTTTATAATTCAAAATTGTTTTTAAAAATAAATAAGAAAAAACATTTTATGTACATATTAAAAATAAAAAACTCTTTTTTTTTTAAAATTAAAAAAATCAATAAACTTTTCTTAAAAATGTAAAAAAATAAAACCTTTTTAAGAGTAAATTATTTTTAAATTAAACTTTTTTTTGCAAGCTAACATTAAATTATTTAAGATTTTTTAAATAAAACAATAATAAAATCTCAAATTTGCATCTTCTCGTAACTCATTTGACTGCCGCCTAACTCTGCCCACTAACGCCATTTGTTCATTTTGCAGCTCATTACATTCACCGTTACCTATCTCATTTTATTTCATTACTATATTGTAACTGCTTCTCATATGTAACTTCGCGAACCTAATAATCGCGCTTTAAATTTCTGCCTTTTAATTTCTGTTTGTATGGCTTTAACTTCTGTTTTATTCCCTGCTTACAATTCATTCATCTCACACTTTCATCAATACTTCCGTCACATTGCATACACTGCCGAAGGAATTAGGTCTAGCTTTTGGTCGCCGCGCCAATAGTCCTCACCTTCAACCCTTACACCTCTTACAAACCCTAATTTTCACAAATGCCTCGCCGCAGGCAAGATTACAATTTTACCCCTAGCATTAGGTCAAAGAGCCGCCGCGCTCATTTTAGGGTTTCCCGCCGCGGAATCCCTAACCTAACCTAACCCTAATTACAACTTAACATTTCAACGTAGAGATTTGGAGTTTCTACACTCCACGTAAGCGTGTCCTTAAGATGCGTTTATTCCCCTTGAGACCTTGACCACAGTCAAGAAGTCTCTAACCTCCCTTTTGAGGGGAACTACGATTACTCTGATTCCACTCCTGTAAGGATACGTAGGCACAAGATGCGATGTCTTGCCGAGTAAACTTAGAATTAACCCCTTAGGTCTCTTTTTTAACTTTTAATCCTTTGTACATATACCTTAAGCAAATAAATAAAGCAAATAGTAAACATCTGAACAAAAGGTTCCTGTAGAGTACTACAGAAGTTTAGGGTGCTAATACCTTCCCTAAATTTAACCAACCCCCGAACCCTAGATCTTTCCCCGCATTGTGTTTACGATGCAAAAATAGGTTTTCCCTCTTTTGACCTTTTCCTTCGGATAAATCAAAGAGCGGTTGTGAACTGAATTGCGATTCAAACTCATTAATAGTTTGTAATCCTATTTCCACCGCAACAGAAAATGGCGACTTCACTGGGGACTTTTCTAAACTTTTGAGGGTTATCCCTAACTTGTTCATATTTATTACTATCTGTGTTATTATTCATTTACATGTATATATTTATGCTTTCATGGTGGGACTGTTCCTTGTGCTGTGAGATAAGTCCTACGCCCGGACTAGTGACATTATTATAGGATGGGGATATATTCGATGAGGCTTATACGGAGTGAATCCCGACCAAGCTGATTCGAGAATCACCGCTCAGTTGAGACCTTTTCGAAAATGGTTCGGTCGAACGAGTAATCGTTGAAAACGTTTTCCATGGTCGATTGGAGTCTGTGATATTGAGGACCGTAGTACCTTAACACCACTTTGGCCTTATTTAGGACGTAGTGCGGGGGCTATGTGGGAGTAATTCTACAATGGCTGCTACGCGATACTACACTCAAAAGAGGTTCTCTTGAGAATATTATTAACCCCTGAGTCAGTTGGAAGGTTGATAATATCCGAAAGATGGGCTGATGACTTTGGGCACTTTGTAGAACCTTGTTCGGCAGGTACAACTAACCTATAGTACACTCCTTTTGGGATGGGTAGACCTTAACTCCGCTCACGTTCCTTTAACCTAGGACTTTGTGTGTTTTCATGCTTTTGCATCCATAAAGCATCTCATTGCATTGTATTTCATGGAGTTCCAATATCATTTATGGATACCGCGGGATACCATAAATAAATAAAAAATAATAAAATGAAAAACGAGAAAAAGATTTCCTTGGTATCCCACGACATTCATAAATGTTTGAATTCCATGAAATCTTCATTTGCATCATAGTATCATTTACTTTCTTGCATTGCATGTGTCTTCCGTTTTCTCATGTTCGGTTCTCTCGCCTTCCAGTTTCGTCATCCTGAGTTCTCGGCACCAGTACAACACCAGAGCTCGAACTCGAAAGAGAATGGAGGACCAGGAAAAAGAGATTGATCGCCTTAGCAATGAACTTGAAGACCTTCGAGGGGGTATGGGGAGTATGATGGAATTGTTACATGTCATGAATGCTAAGATGGATACCCAGCCCACTGTTGTTTCCGAGATTACCGGCGTTACTGTGGACCCTCCACCAAGTGGGACCGTAGCAAGGGACCCACCTTATGGTCTTGCTCCGGGTTTTGTGCCTCCTCAAGCCACTGTTCCGATTAATCAGCCTGTTCAGCAAGCCGTGCCTTTATTTTCTGAAGTTTCTAGGGGGGCTCCTATCTTTGCACCACCTGTTGTACACACCCGTGCGCAACCGTACTTCAATGAGACAGTTTTTGATAATCTTGATGAGAATGTTGAAGGTTATGAGAAACGTGATAAGCTTCGTGAGGAAGTAGACACCATCGTCCAGAGATTGAAAAAAGTAGAGGGTGATCAAATTTTTGGGACGGCTGCAAGGGATGTTTGTTTGGTCTCAGGTTTGGTTATTCCCCCGAAGTTCAAAACTCCAAACTTCGATCGTTATGAAGGTGCCACCTGTCCTAAGAGTCATCTGATCATGTATTATCGCAAAATGGCTGCCCATGTTGAGAATGATAAACTGATGATTCATTGCTTCCAAGATAGTTTGAAGGGTGCTTCTTCCAAGTGGTATTTAACTTTGGACCAGTCTCGCGTTAAGAGTTTCCAGGATTTATCTGACGCTTTCATCAAACACTACAAGTACAATATGGACCTGGCCCCTGACAAAAGACAGTTGTTGAGCATGTCACAAAAGAATTCTGAGTCATTCAAAGAGTATGCTCAAAGGTGGAGAGAGATTGCTTCGCAAGTAGAACCTCCTTTGACCGAGAAAGAGTTGGCTGATTGGTTTGTCGACACGGTTCGTCCAGAATTTTACGAGAGAATGGTGGGTAGTGTGACTTCAAATTTCTCCGACATCGTTGCGGTGGGTGTCAAGATTGAATTGGGTATGAAAAGTGGTAAAATGACAAATAATCATGGTGCTTCTAAGGATCAGCCGAAGAAACCTCCGTATAGCTCCCAGAAGAAAAAAGAGGGCAAGACTAATGCCATATCCTCTGGTAGACCAAGAGAACACTTTTATCGATATTCGCAAGGTTATGCTCAACCTCAAGGGTACCCAATCCAATATGCTCAACAACCCTATGTGGCAGCTATTACACCTTCTTTCAATCAACAGGTTCCTATGTATCAACCTATGCAACAACCTCCTGTTTATCCGCCTCCTATCAACTACCTACAGGCGCCCAACGCTCCTGCTCCTCAACAGCCAAAGAGTCCGGCTCCTCGCCAGAATGTGCCGAACAGAAGAACGTATAAGCCTTGTCCGCCGATTCCGATGACTTTCACCGAGTTGTACCCCTCTTTGGTCAAGCAAGGTCTGATCACTACTCGGGCTTTGGGTCCGCCTCCTAATCCTCTACCCGCCAATTACAACGCCGCCGCTCATTGTTTATTTCATGAGGGTGCGCCTGGTCATGATCTGGAGAATTGTTATGCTCTCAAAAATCTTGTCAGGGATTTATTGGAAAAGAAGATTTTGTCATTTGAAGATCCTCAACCGAATGTTAAGAAGAACCCTTTTCCTAACCATGAGAGTGTCAATGCCATTAGTGCTGATTCGGAGGAAGGTTATGTCCTTGACGTTGTACAGATTAAGACTCCTCTCAAGATGTTCCATTCGAAACTGTTTGAAGCTGGTTTGGTAGATACTTCCCACGTTGCATGCGTAAGTTGTGAAGCCAGTATTAAGGGTTGTGTGTTGGTTCAGAATGATGTTCAGAGGTTGATTAATGAGGGTGTTTTACAAGTGACAAGCCAATCCAAGAAAGATGAGGTCGCTGTGGTTGAGCCATTCTTCCATCAGCCTGGATCAAAGGGAAAGGTACCAGTGTTTAATTTATCAGGGGCAGGTTCTGCCAATCTCGTGTTCGATATACCAAAGTCGTCTAGGCCAATAGTTATTCGAAAACCAAGTCCGTTTCCTTTCAGTGATCCTAAAGCTGTGCCTTGGAAATACGACGTGACGATGATTGACAAGGAGTCTGGGAAAATTATTCCAAATGAGGAGGTTAAGGACACTGTGACCAATATCGCAGAGGCAAGCAGGATGACTCGCAGTGGCCGTGTGTATACTCCCCGTTCCAATGAGATTCCACCTAAGGAAACCACTAATATCCCAGTGGCCGTCAAAGACAAAGGTAAGGGAGCTGTTACGAATGATGAAGATGCTGAGTTTTTGCGGATCATCAAGAAAAGTGACTATAAAGTTATCGACCAACTTCATCAGACTCCTTCCAAGATTTCGATTTTATCTCTGTTGATGAGTTCACCCGCTCATAGGATGGCCTTGCAGAAAGTTTTGACTCAAGCACGTGTGGATCAAGATATCAGCACCAGTCGGTTTGATAGTGTGATTGCCAATTTGACCGCCTGTAACACCCTTAGTTTCAGCAACGAAGAGTTACCAAAGGAAGGTCCGAATCATAATCGTGCTTTACATATATCGGTGAAATGTCAGGAGGACAATTTAGCGAGGGTACTAGTAGACACCGGCTCTTCTCTGAATGTCTTACCCAAGAGGGTTCTTGATAAGTTGGTTTTCAAAGAGACTGTGTTGAAACCTACTCCTTTGGTCGTCAAGGCTTTCGATGGTTCTCGCCGGTCGGTAATGGGGGAGGTTGAGCTTCCTATCCTGATTGGTCCGCAAGTTTTTAATATCACGTTTCAAGTCATGGACATTAATCCCAATTACAGTTGTTTGCTTGGAAGGCCGTGGATTCATGCCGCTGGGGCAGTAACCTCAACGTTACATCAAAAGATGAAGTTCGTGATCGAAGGAAAGTTGGTTATTATACACAGTGAGGAGGATCTGATGGTCAGTAACCTGTCTTCTCTCCGTTACATCGAGGCCGATGAGGATGCTTTAGAAATCTCCTTTCAAGCACTTGAGATCGCCAATGTTGTTCTGCTAGAAGTCGAAGAGACAGTGGGTCAGGGTAATCCATCCTTTGCATCTCTGAAGAGTACCAAATCAACAATTGACAGGGGCATTCCTGAAGGTTGGGGAGAGGTAATTGATGTCAAGACCAAGACTGATCGCTCTGGGTTGGGTTACAAACCAACTCAGAATGGAGCTGCCACAACTGTCGAAGGGCGTCCGAAGGTTATCCAAGAGGTATTTGTCAGCGGAGGTTTCCAAGTCAATGCCATCAGTGACTGTGAGGAAAATGAAGAGCTGAGCAACCTGGTGTTTAAGGGTGATGCAGTTTTGAACAACTGGGAGGCCGTAGAGATCCCTGTTATTTTTCCCTTGTCAAAGTAATTTTTTTTAAAGTTTCATTTACGTTTTCAAATAAAAATCCGTAGCTCTGCCCAAGGCTATAGGGTCGCTTTATTGGGCCACCTTTCATTTCTAAAAGGATATTAATAAAGGCATTTTGTTCAATTCCACTTTGTTTCATTTGCGTTTTTCGTTTTCACCTTTAAAAATGAAATTGGCAACCTTTCTTCCAAAAAATAAAACAAAAAAAAACAGCATTTCATTCTTTATCTTGCATATCTTCGAGCATTTTAATTAAGTAAGCCTTCCATCATGCAGAGACATCGTAAACCTTGTTGGATCCAATGACTTTACTGACACTCTTGACTGGGATGCACCCATCAATCAAGCCGAGGACGAGGGTGAAGAAGATTTTGAAGTACCCGCTGAACTGACAAGATTGATTGAGTACGAGTACACAGAGCTTCAACCGTATAAAGAGCAGGTAGACTTAATTAATCTCGGTACAGATGAGAACAAGAAAGAGGTCAAGATTGGTGCAATGCTTGGGACAGAGGTTAGGTCGAGGTTGATTGAGTTGTTAAAAGAATATACCGATGTGTTTGCATGGTCGTATCAAGATATGTCGGGCCTAGACACAGATATTGTTGTTCACAAGTTGCCACTTAAGCCAGATTGTCCGCTTATCAAACAAAAGCTTCGAAGAACGAGACCCGACATGGCTTTGAAAATTCGAGATGAGGTTAAAAAGCAGTTGGATGCAGGTTTCTTGGCAGTCGCAAAATATCCAGAGTGGGTTGCCAACATTGTGCCAGTACCCAAGAAGGACGGTAAAGTTAGGATGTGTGTGGATTACAGGGACCTGAACAAAGCAAGTCCGAAAGACGACTTCCCTCTGCCACATATTGATACACTGGTAGACAACACAGCCAGTTTTGCGTTGTTTTCATTTATGGATGGTTTCTCTGGCTATAATCAGATCAAGATGGATCCCGATGATCGAGAGAAGACTACTTTTATTACTCCTTGGGGAACCTTCTGCTACAAAGTCATGCCCTTCGGTTTAAAGAACGCGGGGGCAACGTACCAACGCGCTATGACCACTCTTTTTCATGATATGATGCACAAGGAGATCGAGGTGTATGTGGACGATATGATAGCCAAGTCTCAGAGTGAGGAGGACCATCTAGACCATTTGGTGAAGCTGTTTGAACGACTCAGGAAATATCAGTTGAAATTGAACCCTGCTAAATGTACCTTCGGTGTCAGATCTGGAAAACTGCTTGGTTTCATTGTTAGCCAGCGAGGGATTGAGGTGGATCCTGACAAAGTCCGAGCCATTCAAGATATGCCGGCTCCGCGAACCGAGACGCAAGTTAGAGGTTTTCTGGGACGTTTGAATTATATTTCCAGGTTTATCTCCAATATGACCGCTACTTGTGAGCCGATATTCAAGTTACTTTGCAAGGGGCAGACGGTTGAGTGGAACCCCGACTGTCAGAAAGCGTTTGAGAAGATTAAGGGTTATTTGCAAGATCCCCCTATTCTTATTCCTCCCGTGCCTGGAAGACCGTTGTTTATGTACCTTACTGTTCTGGAGAAGTCTATGGGTTGTGTGCTTGGACAACATGATGAGACTGGAAGAAAGGAGCATGCGATTTATTACTTGAGCAAGAAGTTTACCGATTGTGAAAACAGATATTCACCATTGGAGAAAACTTGTTGTGCATTAGCATGGGCCGCTAGGCGCCTTCGGCAATATATGGTCTGTCATACCACATTGTTGATTTCTAAAATGGATCCGATCAAGTATATCTTTGAAAAACCTGCTCAAACCGGGAGGCTAGCCCGTTGGCACATGTTGTTATCCGAATATGACATCCAGTATGTACCCCAGAAGGCGATTAAGGGTAGTATTTTATCTGATTATCTTGCAGACCAGCCAGTTGAAGATTATGAACCTCTTAAGTTTGATTTTCCGGATGAGGATATTTTGTTGATTAAAAGAGATTGTGAAGAGCCAGATCCGAGCGAAGGTCCAGAGCCAGGTCTTTGGTGGAGGATGATGTTTGATGGTTCCTCGAATTTCAATGGGCATGGTATAGGCGCCGTTTTGATGAACCCAAAGGGTGGATTCACTCCATTTACAGCAAGGCTGGACTTTGAGTGTACTAATAACGTCGCAGAATATGAAGCATGTATTCTTGGCCTCGAAGCAGCAATTCACCTCCGAATCAAACTTCTTAAAGTAAGTGGTGACTCAGCCTTGGTTATTTACCAGGTACAAGGCAAATGGGAAACGAAGAATGAGAAGTTAATCCCTTATAAGGATTACATTATTGAGCTGATCAAGTATTTCGACGAGATAGAGTTCGAGCATGTTCCTAGATCCGAGAATCACGTTGCTGATGCTTTAGCCATGTTAGCATCCATGTGGAAAGTTAAATTCGTTAATGAAGCACCTCTTATCCATATTGAGCGCAAAGTTGAGCCCGCTTATTGTCAGGTGATCGAAGAAGTTGAGGTGGATGAAAAGCCTTGGTTTCATGATATCAAGAACTATCTCGTCAAGCAAGAGTATCCCGATGGTGCTACTGGTCTGGACAAGAAGACATTGAGAAGACTAGCGTCCAAATTCTTTATCAGTAATGGTGTGCTATACAAGAGAAATCACGACATGGTTCTGCTCAGATGTGTTGATAAACGGGAAGCGGACATGTTACTGCAGGAAATTCATGAGGGGACCTTCGGAACTCATGCCAATGGTTATGCTATGTCCAAGAAGATGTTAAGGGCTGGGTATTATTGGTTAACCATGGAAGCTGACTGCATCCAATACGCTAGAAAATGCCATAAGTGTCAAATTTATGCTGATAAAATGCATGTACCTCCATCACCGTTGAATGTTTTGTCGTCACCATGGTCGTTCTCTATGTGGGGGCATTGACATGATTGGAGCAATCGAGCCGAAGGCTTCTAATGGTCATCGTTTTATCCTCGTTGCTATTGATTATTTCACCAAGTGGGTAGAGGCTGCCTCCTACACCAACGTGACCAAGCAAGTGGTTGCTCGCTTCATCAGGAAAGAAATCATCTGCCGTTATGGAATCCCAAGTCGGATAATAACTGACAATGGCACCAATTTGAATAACAAGACTATGAAAGAGCTGTGTGACAGTTTCAAGATCACTCATCACAATTCTTCTCCGTACCGTCCTAAGATGAATGGGGCCGTTGAAGCTGCGAATAAGAATATCAAGAAAATCCTGCAAAAGATGGTTGTGACTTACAAAGATTGGCATGAGATGTTACCGTTTGCTTTGCATGGATACAGAACCTCAGTGAGAACTTCTACAAGGGCAATACCTTTCTCACTGGTATATGGAATGGACGTCGTGCTCCCCATCGAAGTAGAGATACCTTCTTTAAGAGTGTTGATGGAAGCTGAACTTGAGGAAGCTGAGTGGGTTCAAGACAGGCTGGATCAGTTGAATCTCATTGACGAGAAGCGCTTGACAGCCATGTGCCATGGGCAATTATATCAGAAACGGATGAAAAGAGCGTTTGATAAGAAGATTCGTATCCGTGAGTTCCGTCAAGGAGAGCTCGTACTCAAAAAGATCTTGCCAGTACATAAAGATATGCGTGGAAAGTGGATGCCCAATTATGAAGGCCCATTCGTTGTAAAGACCGTTTTCTCCGGAGGGTCTCTGATACTTACGACAATGGACGGTGAAGAACTAGCACATCCCGCGAATTCTGATGCAGTCCGAAAATATTATGCCTAAAAACCCGCTAAGTCGAAAACCTGCAAAAGGCGACTTAGGCAAAAGTAAGGGTTGAAAAAAAAATAATAATAATAAAAGCTCGCTAAGTTGAAAACCCAAAAGGGCGGCTTAGGCAAAAAGGAGCGTCCCGGTGGATTGAAAACCCGAGAGGGCGGTCCAGGCAAAAGTTAGGGACAAAGGCATTTCATTGCATCAGAGGACACTGATCATCGCGAACACACTTTCCGCATGAGAGCCATGTTTCAGTTCTTTCATCCTTGCCCAAAGCAGAATTCTGGATTAGTCTTAGTTATTAGTGTCAGTAGGTGTCATTGGATTCAATGTAACTTTTTCCCATGTTGCCAATTTCAAAACATAATCATCTGTGGAGCTATGCCTTCAGCGAGCTACCACCCTTTAATAAAGGATACCATATTGTTACTTACATTCCTTGGTGCGTTGCTCTTAGTTTTCTATTGTTATGCAAAATGCGTTTACTCTTAAAATTTGAAAATGAAAGGTGCATTGTAGATTTTTCAAAACTGTTCTTCAAAAAACAACGAATTTGAAATATAATAAATTACTTTGACTAGTGGAAATTTCGGAAAGATCTCTTCACTCCCCGAAAATATCATTATTGCAGAAACACTTTCAAAACATTGCTCTAACACAGTCCCCAGCGAGACTATAAGCTGACAACCCTTTCTTGGGTAACTCGAAAGTGTCCTTCAGGTTTTCCTCTCCCCATGAGAAGACGTGATACTGTGCACCTAAGCAATTTACTTGCTCCCCAGAGAATTCAGAACTTTAAAACCAGATTTGGTTCCACCGTTGATCCTTCTCACCCATGATTGACGTATTGGTTGCAGAGAACGCAGGGTATCCCCGTCGAGATGTTTATTTCATCTCTCGTCCCGTCTCTAGTCTGTTTCGTCAGCATACACCAAGGGCATAAGCATCACATGCCTATTTCATTACATATTCATTACATATTCATTACATACTCATTTCATAACATCCTGCATATTTACATACATCAACGTACATTCACGTTAACATATGCATTAACATGTGCATTAGCATTCACAAGTTCATTATGTCTCACCGTCATTGGTTGTTACCGCCGAGTAACTGGGTTAGTCCATTCTCTCCAAATAGATTGTCAGCCCTAAGCATAAAATACATATGTGTTTCCAGTTTCCCCACAGAGCTCGATCCTCGTGGATGACGGTTACTTCAGCTATCTTTCCTCGCCAAGATAAGATATCTACCCTTCGAGTTCATTCCCTCGATGGAGTCTTGATTACCAGTTTTCTTTCTAGCTCGCTCCTAGATTGAATCTCAGTCTTGTCGGTCGTCAAGCCCAACCGGACGTGCATTTATTTTGCACCATCTAAAGGTTTCCACCATACCATGACAGATACGCGACTGTTCTCGCCTGAGAAGTTTATCACTGTACCCGGATGTGCATTTATTTTGCACTATCTTTCAAGAAAATCAACTACAATCCTTTACAGATACATGCCAGTTCATGCCTGGATAATTTACAATCCTACATCTTACAGCATCAATATACAACATTTCTCACCTAAGAAGCCGATCCTATCTTCGTTATGACTCGCAGCAAATGGCCATCTCCATGGAGCAGTTGGGCTTCCATTTACCTGTCGTCTTAAAGTATAGGAGGTTTGAACCAAATCATATTCAGGAGAGCACGATTCTGAATTATGAAGAAGTTCATTTATCCTTTAGTAAAAGAAGAAACCAAATTGTATTCGGGAGAGCACGATCTTGAAATACAGGGAGGTTTGAACCAAATCGTCTTCAGGAGAGCACGATCTTGAAGTACGGGGAGGTTTGAGCGGAATCATATTCAAGAGAGCACGATTCTGAGTTATGAGGAAGTTCAATTAGCAATTTTCATATTCAGGAGAGCACGATTCTGAAGTATGAAGAATTTCATTTACAAGAAAGAGCCAAATCATATTCAGGAGAGCACGATTCTGAGTTATGAGGAAGTTCAATTAGCCATTTTCATATTCAGGAGAGCACGATTCTGAAGTATGAAGAATTTCATTTACAAGTAAGAGCCGAATCATATTCAGGAGAGCACGATTCTGAAGTATGAAGAATTTCATTTACAAGTAAGAGCCGAATCATATTCAGGAGAGCACGATTCTGAAGTATGAGGAAGTTCAATTAGCCCTTTTCATATTCAGGAGAGCACGATTCTGAAGTATGAAGAATTTCAAGAAAAAGCCGAATCATATTCAGGAGAGCACGATTCTGAAGTATGAGGAAGTTCAGTTAGCCCTTTTCATGTTCGGGAGAGCACGATCATGAAACATGAAGAAGTTTATTTATCCTTCAGTAAGAGAAGAATCAGAATCGTATTCCAGGCGCCGACCTTAAATGCGAGAAGATTTATTTATCAGATAAGCAGCAGCCTCTTTATTTGAGTGCTTATCCTTTTTGGCACATAAGTCCCTCCCAACGATAAGTGACAGTTCTCCCGCGAGAAGCTTATCAGGGCATTTCCCATCAAAGTCCATTTATTTCGGCATACAGCCGGTCTTTACCCTGTATATTTGTTACGGGGTTCCGAAAAGTCCGTTTGATCCTGTTACGAGAGATAGTTTACAGAAGCTTGGATGTTATTCTTTGCTCAATGCTCCAGCACTCTGTAATCGATCTTGCAATCGTACGTGATCCAGTTTTATTTTTTAGATTCCCCAGTGGAGGCCGTCTCACGGGTGTCATCTCCATTTGAGAATCGCGTTCCCAAAATGACGATTGGTCGTGTTCGCACCAGTTGACCATCATTTTAGGATCCCCCAGTGTTGTACTGTGTCTCAGCGCGTCGTTTTCCCCAGTGTGTTTTTCTCGTAGCGTTTGTCATCATTTTCACATTCATCATCCCAGCATACGCGTCATATCATATTCATGGCATCATCTGCATTAAGCTGTCCTCGCTTTGTCCATAGCATTGCATATCGTCGCATATAAGGGCAAAATTTTCGGTCATCTATATTTAAATCTCTCCACCACGATTCCTCGAGTCTCTGTCACTCAAATCGTCCGGTGTAGCTATTTAAATAGGGGCAACTGTAATACCCCAAATTTTACCCTTATATTTAGTCAGTCATTTCGCATATCATCTCATATGTACATTTGCTAACCACTAACAAGTTATGGAGGTGTTTGTTTTGCAGATTTGGTTCCAGGGGTATTTTGGTCATTTTACGCAAATTCTGCTAATTCCTTGAAAAACGGGCTGTTATTACATTCTGAGGCATTTATTTGCCACTTGGGTCAAGGTGCCGGTATGTTTTGTCAGAAATATGATTGGACTCGGGGCCGTGCTTTGTTTGATGTTGAAACATTTCTAAAACAGTTTTGTTTCCTCTTAATAAGATGAAGTTGGGCTGAAAAGGAATTGGATACTGTTAAGGTTATTTTGAGAAGTGATGTGATCAACGAGATTTTAATTTGAATTTGTTTGGATATAATCATATGGCGGGATATCATTTATAAAAGGCAAAGGAGAAGTAAGTTTGAACTTTGTGTTCATAAGTACTTATAAGTTATTACTCAAGAGGGAATTTAAATGGTTCTGAATTATTATTCATGGATACTTTGAATTTACAATTGAGAAAGTAAATATGAATATTTGTTGAATTTCATTTCATAAATATTTATAGTTTACAAATTGATAAAGTGAATTTGAACTTGGTTTACAAGAGGTTTCATTTACAATAAGTATCTATCCTAAATCCTAAAAGTTCCTAAGTGTCTTCATGCTGTCTTTAAGCTTCTCCGCAGAATCTCCAATTCACCTGCACATCAAAACAGAACAAGCAATATAGAAAAATGTTAGAAGTTTTTTTGACACTCTCAGAACAGTGTCATCATCGAGTGCCGGGAGTGGCACAACCGAAGCTGCGTCCTACCCGCCGTTACCGATCCGCGCCGTGGGCGTCAGATCAGGTAACACCTGTTCTTATCGGTACGGGACATCCGAGAGATAGAAGTGATAAAAGAAGCGGGACTGATTCGTTTTGCCGCGATTGGATTTCTGAACTGATACGAGAATAAGGCAACATAGGCAAGATTGGACTCAGACCCGGATGCCGGCAGGTCTGAGTCGCTTTGGTTTCGAAATTTCCAACACCTGAAAAGCCACAAACGCATCAGTATCAGATTCAGAATTTGGAACTCAAAACCTAAACAATTCAAAAGCAGCATCAGTTCTGAACCATATAGCTGAGTTCATGGAAAGTCAAGTCCAAACAGAACAAGAGAATTGAAATGCAAGCCAAAACTGCAAACAGAACACCAAATACAGACTGAACTGCATCAAAACAATGTATCAAAAGGCAAATTCATGCGCAAGAAGCCATAAGAAAACATCTTATAAGTCTGTCGTAACAGAAAGCCCCAACGAGATCCAAAGAAAAGGTAACATCAGTTAATACAAAGAAAGCAAGAAGAATGAAGTATCCAAACAAAGCTGTATCAAGCTGCATAAAATGTACCAAAAGGTTGTCAGTTAGGGGCAAGCTTCAACCGATACGGATGGCAAGTCACAAAAATGGACACCAAGTTGCAGCACAAAGCATAGCGCAGAATGGGGCTCAGTTATGAGCATCATTGCCCCAACAAACAAGTCACCAAAATGTGAAGGATCAAACCATACTCACGAGTAAAACCGAACCAGTTCAGAATGCAAACAGCGCAAAACCATATCACGACTTGTACCAGCAAGGACAAGCAAGCATAAACGTCTCAGTTCATGAAATAAACAAGTACACAAAACCATAGCAGTCCATATCAGTCGTCGCGGCTCAGATGAACAGCATCGCCCAAACTCGCTATCAGGTAAATGTCTCAAGGCAACAGAAAGCAACATTCGAATTGGACATAATTGCCCAGAACATCAGTCCTGCAACTCAAGAAGCAAACATCATCAGCAAAAGTTCATCACAGGCTAATGATTAAAACAATTCAAATGGAACAAAGGATAAACCACAAGCGAAGACTATCAGAGGCAATCGCAGCGTCATCAAAGAGTATCAGTTGTTACGGCTCAGATGAACATCATCGCCGTATACCTTTCCCGGCGTTTGACACAACCAAAGCTGAATTGTCAGTCCTAAAAGAAGAAGAGGAAAAGCTAACTGCATCAGGAAAAGAACTCGTGTCAGCAAAACAAACTGATTAGAGAATCCAAACGAAATCAAACAAACGAATTAATTCAGATATCGAATAGATCAAGTGAATTCAAAGGCAATCCAATCCACATCAGAAAATGATCAAACAAAATCGAATCTGGAAATGGAAAGTTTCGAGTCAGATCCAAATCGTATCAGGAAACGTCCCCATTGGAACCCAATCTTAATCAATCAAACAAATCAGCCAAAAAACAAATCAGTTCGAAATCGAAACAAATCGGATAGAATCCAAGCGAATCCATGTCCGAAATAGGGTCAGTCAAGAAACCCCAAAAATGGAAAGCTTTGAATCGAATCAGAAAAAATCATATCAGCTGGAAATCCCAATCAGGTTCTAAGAGAAGAAGCGAGATCCAAATCGTATCAGAAAACAACCTATTGGAACTCAGCATCTGAAAAAAATCAAAACAAAATCAAATCATATCAACACAAAATCATGTCCCAAAAATAGCACAAATCCACACGGATTAAAGGCCCAAAAGCTAGCTATAAAAAAAAAGATACCACCTGTGAGAAGGGGGGTTAAGGAGAGCGCCGCGAGAGAACGAAGAAGGGAGAAAATCGCAGAAACCCTAACGAAGGAGGAAATCGCGTACAAACCCTAACGGCGTGGTTGAGACTCAGAGGAATCGTTACCCTCATCATCGCCTCCGTTCACTGACGAACCAACATCAACAACCGCGCCACCGAACGAAGGAAGATCGCCTTCGCCGTTTAAACGGCGGGCAATCAACTTCAAGCCTCAGAGGAAACCCTCATCATCGGCCGAAATGTAAGCTATGAAATATCTCCCTCACAACATTAGTTTTGATTTCAGGTCATGGAGGAAAATGAAGAGCATCGAAAGAGTCACGAGGAAGAAGAAAGACGAGAGAGGAGAAGAAGAGTGAAACGGCGCCGCGAAACAGTCTCTGGGTGTGAGACCCTAAAAGGCATTTTGCCTCAGGACTAACAGCTGGGTTGGGTCCGGGTGTGATGACCGGCCCAACCCCCCCCCTCTTTTATTTATTTTTTTATTTTATTTTGTCATTCTTTTTATGTTTTAAAATTGTTTTTAACATTTATTTTATAATTCAAAATTGTTTTTAAAAATAAATAAGAAAAAACATTTTATGTACATATTAAAAATAAAAAACTCTTTTTTTTTTTTTAAAATAAAAAAAATCAATAAACTTTTCTTAAAAATGTAAAAAAATAAAACCTTTTTAAGAGTAAATTATTTTTAAATTAAACTTTTTTTTGCAATCTAACATTAAATTATTTAAGATTTTTTAAATAAAACAATAATAAAATCTCAAATTTGCATCTTCTCGTAACTCATTTGACTGCCGCCTAACTCTGCCCACTAACGCCATTTGTTCATTTTGCAGCTCATTACATTCACCGTTACCTATCTCATTTTATTTCATTACTATATTGTAATTGCTTCTCATATGTAACTTCGCGAACCTAATAATCGCGCTTTAAATTTCTGCCTTTTAATTTCTGTTTGTATGGCTTTAACTTCTGTTTTATTCCCTGCTTACAATTCATTCATCTCACACTTTCATCAATACTTCCGTCACATTTCATACACTGCCGAAGGAATTAGGTCTAGCTTTTGGTCGCCGCGCCAATAGTCCTCACCTTCAACCCTTACACCTCTTACAAACCCTAATTTTCACAAATGCCTCGCCGCAGGCAAGATTACAATTTTACCCCTAGCATTAGGTCAAAGAGCCGCCGCGCTCATTTTAGGGTTTCCCGCCGCGGAATCCCTAACCTAACCTAACCCTAATTACAACTTAACATTTCAACGTAGAGATTTGGAGTTTCTACACTCCACGTAAGCGTGTCCTTAAGATGCGTTTATTCCCCTTGAGACCTTGACCACAGTCAAGAAGTCTCTAACCTCCCTTTTGAGGGGAACTACGATTACTCTGATTCCACTCCCGTAAGGATACGTAGGCACAAGATGCGATGTCTTGCCGAGTAAACTTAGAATTAACCCCTTAGGTCTCTTTTTTAACTTTTAATCCTTTGTACATATACCTTAAGCAAATAAATAAAGCAAATAGTAAACATCTGAACAAAAGGTTCCTGTAGAGTACTACAGAAGTTTAGGGTGCTAATACCTTCCCTAAATTTAACCAACCCCCGAACCCTAGATCTTTCCCCGCATTGTGTTTACGATGCAAAAATAGGTTTTCCCTCTTTTGACCTTTTCCTTCGGATAAATCAAAGAGCGATTGTGAACTGAATTGCGATTCAAACTCATTAATAGTTTGTAATCCTATTTCCACCGCAACACACACACTCCATACAAGACATACAAAAGGAGGTGGAATGTTCCTTTGTTATGCCCCGCTCCTGCATAAGTGGCTAAGGACCCACATGCCCGAAAAAGGTCCTTTTGCTTCCAAGGAACTCTCATGGCCTCAAAGATTCGCTTCACTCACCGCTAGTTCCATCACATGGTACAAGAGGGAATGGGAAACCAAAGATATTATCTTTTCCTGTGGAGAATTTCCCAACGTGCCTCTTGTGGGGACACGAGGTTTCATCAATTACAACCCGGTGTTACTCAAGAGACAATTTGGACACTCCATGGATGGCCCTCCTAAAGAAGAAGATTTGATGTCGTTCCTTGTCAATACGGCCGATCCAAGCGATCCATCTGTACGAAAGGCGAGAAGAGCATGGGTAAAATCCAAAGAAGCAATCCATACAATGGGCGGAAGAACATCCTTGCTCGTGAACCTTGTGTCAAATGGGTGAAAGAGAGAGTGAAAGAGGTCAGATTACCTTTTGTCTTTGATGCATCTGCTTCCCCATCGAATCCTGAGCCCGAGCCTATATTGCCTGAAGATATGGAGAAACTTAAGGCTAAAATCCAAGAACTTGAAGATGAGAACACTCAGCTCCAAATTCGACTCAACGAGACTAAGCAGAAAAGCGAAGCTTGGGAAGACAAAAGCAAAGAGTTGAAAGAAAATTTCGAGGATAGAAAGAAAAGGGCTAGGGAAGAAAAAGGGAAGAAAGAATGGGTTGGTGGAGCTCTCAAAAACGCCAACGCCGACTTAGATCACCAAAATGAAAAATTGGACCAAGTGTGGCGAAAGGTCAGAGACTTAGAAAATGATGTGAGAATAGCCACCCAAATGAAGAAAGATGAAAGGGAAAACTTTGAAGCTCAGATTCACAAGTTGAAAGGCATTATGAAATGATGCGAAGATCAATTAGCTCGTGAGCTATTGGAAAAGGAGAATGTGCAGCGAGATTTTGTGCAAGCAGAGTACCAGTTGGGTAGAGCTATCGAAGAAATCCAAAGACTGAAAGATGGAATATATGATGAGCTATATCTAGAGTTGAAGGACAGCTGCCACTATTGGGAAGAAAGTTGTCGTCAGGCAGAAACTGTTGTACTTCAGAGAGATGACATCATCCATGATCTCCAAATTCTCTATGAGGAGTGGAAGAACAAATTTTTGAACTTGGCGGGATTCTCCAACTTTGTGCTTCAGCAGATCCCTGAAAGATTGAAGGTAGTCGATCAAGTGATGACTCCTGAAAACACTCCTGTCCCTGTGTTCGACTTTGTGAAGTTTTGCAAGGAAACAATGGGAGAACTTGTTACATATTTAGAGGCGGTTCGCAGAGCCCAAGGAGTCACAATTAGAGTCGATTTGTAATTTGTTCAAGAAGTGTATCTTTTGTATTTTGTATTTGAACTTGGCTTCAAGCCTTAATGAAATAAGAGTTTATTCTATTATGTCTCTTCTGATTAATTGCAATGGAAAATGTTTATATTCTCAACAATAACTAACAAGGTTACTAAGAGATTTGCACATAACATTGTTCATATGCATTCCATACGCATCATATCGCATTTCATAAAAAAAAACTAAAACTTATAAAAACTTGACCTCCATTCGCAGTAAACAAGCTGACTTCCCAACATCCCTACTACACTCGTGGCAAGCAAAGATTACTGATGGATCAGATTGAGCAGACTCAAGCCGCTTTCAGAGACGAGATGACCCACATGAAGACTCAGATGGGCCAGTTGATGGAAGTCATCCAACCTATGGCTAAAGGGCAAGAAGAGATGAAGCAAGCTATGGAGAGAAACACTGCCAACACTCTAGTCCCTACTACTGTAGGCTCAACTCCCACTCCTGACAATGTCATTCCTACTCCTACAAACGCAATCCTTATTCCTCGTAGTGGTACGACTACCCCTCAAATCCACTTTGACGATCACGAAGGTTTCTACAACTCTCACAATGACTTGGTTGCAGATGGTTCTGGAGCACCAACTACTGACTTGGAAAAGAAAGTAATCGCCTTGCAAGAGACGGTCAAAGGAATACAAGGCCCAAGCACTTTTGGGTTAGAGGCTGCGGATATGTGTTTGGTACCCGGTGTTAAGATTCCACTCAAGTTCAAAGTCCCTGACTTTGAATAATACAAAGGGGCAAGCTGTCCCCGAACTCACATCCGATCTTATTGTAGGAAGATGGCTGCCTACTCTGATGTTGAAAAACTACTAATGCATTTCTTTCAAGATAGCCTTAGTGGAGCTTCCCTTGAATGGTACATGCAGTTAGAAGGTTCACACATCAAGACTTGGAAAGAGTTAGCCGAGGCATTTCTGAAACATTACCAATATAATTCTGACATGGCGCCTAATCGCACACAACTCCAAGGCTTGACCCAGAAATCTGGTGAAGCGTTCAAGGACTATGCTCAAAGGTGGAGGGACTTAGCTGCTAGAGTCCAGCCTCCTCTTCTTGAAAGAGAATTGACCGATATGTTCATGGGGACTCTTCAAGAGCCTTTCCTAGAACGCTTGGCTGGATGCACATCTACTGTGTTCTTAGATTTAGTGATGGCTGGTGAGAGGATAGAGAATATGATAAAGATTGGAAAGATTCAAATTGCTGATGGAGCTTCCAAGAAGCCCTACCAAGGTTTTTCAAGGAAAAGGGAAGGAGAAACGAGCGCCGCTTTGATGGATAAGAGGAAGGCCAAAGCATACCAAGGCTCTTATCATCATGTGGCCGCTGTTACCCCAAATCAGCCTCTCTCCATACCCGCAAGTCAACCGGCTGTTCAAGCTCCTTATCAACAACAACCTCAAAACAATTATCAAGGTCCGCCAAGACAAAGGAGATCCGAGAAAAAGTTTGATCCTATTCCAACAACATACGCTAGTGTCGCTACTGCGAAAATCGGCGCTGGCTATGACAGAAGAGTCGCCACCGTGCGTTATTTATCCCAACGGAGGGAAAGGAAACGCTCAGAGTAAACCTAACGCAAAGAGGGAAAGGACTGGTCATCGCAACCAAATCCTGGATTCGGGAGTCAGTTACGCAAGGGGAAGTCGTCCATGAAGGAGAAGCCGTCCATGAAGGAGAATACAGAGAACTGAGCAGTGTTATCAACCAGCACATCACGGTAATTTACACACATTCTCACTTTACCGTCTTTCTTCGGCACTGGTACTATATTAGCGACCCATGACGGATAAGTTGAACAGCTAGGAAACCAGCATCCCACTGTTTTCGAACTTCCTCCTTGATTTTCACAGCCATGTCTGGTCTGGTTCTTCTGAGTTTCTGCTTAATAGGCGGACATTCCTCTCGCAGTGGCAGACGGTGCACAACCATGTCCGTATCTAACCCAGGCATATCCTCGTACGACCAAGCAAATATATCACCATACTCTCGTAGTATCTCAATCAGCCTTTGCTTGACGTCGCTCTGCAGCGCAGCCCCTATACGGATATTTCTCACAACTTCTTTCGACCCCAGGTTGATAATCTCAATTTCCTCCTGATGAGGCAGAATGATTCTCTCTTCCTGTTTCAACAAACGAGTCAGCTCCTCTGGCAGGTCGCTATCCTCAACAATCTCTTCCTCTGCTTGGAATACCGGGTGCTCGAAGTCGAAACGAGTCATAGGCGGTTCGTATGAGATGTCATCTGAAATATTAGTCCTGCAAAGGAAATGGTTAAACGCTTCAACACGCAAACAAAGAAAATAACCACGTTGCCATTTATTGTTAAAGTAAAACAAGAAAAATAGGGATCACAATATTTGAATATGAAAAACACCTTTATTTCATGATTAAATAGTGCAATACACATAATCAAGTAGCCCTAATGTAACATCACTATGCCTCGGGTAGGACATAGGATTATTCAACAATTGATAAAACAAATCATTACTGTTTAAAAGTCACTGTGACAGTTTCCCGGATGGACCAGTTGCAGATACTTTGTCCTGGCACGCTTGGCTTGATCCACGCGTCCATATCGCAGTCGCTATCCTCGTCCTCAGCATCGGAAATAGCGTTGATAGTCTCAAAGCACACCCCGCTTGGCGTAATCGTGACCGGTCCCTTGAACCTGGGCGCTCCTGAAGATGATGCTGACAACGTCAGTCGATATCCTAGCCCAAACTTATCATTCTTCACGGGAATCTCCAGCACCTGCCCCCAACCTTTAGTCTCACCAGTCTGCACTAAAGCCTGAGCCTCTTTGTAAGATGACACTGCCACCTCTGGAATTTTGCTGGAACCCTGAGCTTTGTCTTTAATCCGCAACCCTTCGAAGGCTTGACAAGGTGTCTCGTGTATTTCTCCGTCAACCTCAACATATCTGAATGATGACAGGTGACTGACCAAAATGTCCTCCTCCCCGCAAGCAGTAACAACACTATCACCCACCATGTACTTCAACTTCTGATGCAATGTGGATGTTACGGCCCCTGCAGCGTGGATCCATGGGCGCCCAAGAAGGCAGCTATAAGCTGGGTGTATATCCATGATGTAGAATTCGGTATCAAAAATTTCCGGCCCCACCTGAAGCAGTAATATTATTGACCCAAACACTGATCTTTTCGTCCCGTCAAACGCCCTCACAACCAAATCGCTGGGCATGCAAATAACTCCCTGTATGTCCAATTTCATCATGGCTTTCTTTGGCAATACGTTCAACGACGACCCAGTATCCACCAATACCCGCGACATTACGGTGCCCCAGCATTCTGCCGATATATGCAAAGCCATGTTGTGCTCTCGACCCTTAGGTGTTAGATCAAAATCTGTGAAACCCAGGCTATGTCTAGCATTGACATGTGTCATTATCCCCTCTAACTGATTTACAGAAACTTCTTGCGGTACAAATGACGTATCCAAGATCTTTAGCAGGGCGTTCCGGTGCGCCTCGGAACATAACAACAACGACAAGATAGAAATCTTCGACGGCGTCTGTTGTAGGTGTTCAACAATTTTGTAGTCGCTCTTGCGAATCAGTCTCATGAACTCCTCTACGTCCTTGAGTGACGTATCCTTTTCTTTCGACTGAGTAGGTCCGCTTTCATTTACTTTGGCTTTACCTTTGGCCAACCTCTCTGCTGCTATTTCAGGTGAGGTAAAGATCCTTCCGCTACGGGTCATGCCCCCCGTTCCAACAACATTATCAACAGCACCAGCAGGCTGGCTATTCACCACAATCTTTTCACCATCGCAATACGCTTCTAAACCGTACGTCCACGGGACAACTTTCGTACTCTCAAAGGGAACAGGACATGCTTTGGTAATCGTAATAGTTGGCCGCTGGACGGGCGCCGTTATCGTAATAGTCTTCCTCGGGATCGTCACTGTTGCAATATCATTTTGCTCGTCACATAATGCCTCCACAGGCTTCTCAACCGCAGTTCGATCAAATTGCAAGGTCCCTTCGTCGATCATGGCCTGAATGCCCTGCTTCAAATCATTACAACCCTTTGGCTGGGTCCAACACTCTAAACAGTATTCATCACAACCGGGGAATACTCCCCCTCTGAGCAACCTGCTTTTCACTTCACTCAATGGTGTCTTCAACTCATTAACATCCAGTACCAAGTTCAAATTTTCTTCTGTTAAGATAGCATTTTCCCCATGATTAGGCATAGGCTGTTGTACAATATTGGGCCCCACCTGGCCAAAGTTGATGGCTTTACTGTCCAACAAGTCTTGAACTTTATGCTTGAAAGCATGACAAGATTCTACATCATGTCCGGGCGCCCCGGAATGGAATTCGCAGTGCTTACTAGCGTCATACCCCCTAGGAAGTACCGGTCCTGTAGGTGGTTCCATTGTCATTTTCTCGACCAAATTCAACCCCAGCGGTGTCTGTAGAAGCTCTGCATATGTCGACGGAGGCTTATCAAATACCCTCTTCGGCCTTACATTCTGAAACCTTCCCTGACCCTGATTCTACCTTTGCTGCTGCTGCGGTTGTTGTTGCTGTTGTTGTGGTTGTTGTTGCTGTTGTTGCTGAGGAATTGGAATAGTAACACTGGCTATTTGTTGAGGTTGAATGTACTGATTTCTGCCTCTGCCCCGGCCTCTGCCACCAAATACAACGCTTGTATCACCCTGTCGTCTTCCGCTGAACGCTTTTCTCGCACCCCCAGCTAGAGTAGATTCGCCTTCCTGAATCTTTCCAATTTTAATTCAATTTTCGATCCTTTATCCCATAAGGATCATATCGGAGAAGCTACCCATCGAAACATTGAGTAACTTGTCATAGTACATTCCTGTAAACGTCCCTACAAACATGTCATTCATCTCCCTTTCAACCAAAGGAGGGTGCACTCGAGCTGCCATATCGCGCCACCGCTGCGCGTACTCTTTGAAACTTTCACCACTTTTCTGCGACAGACTCTGCAACTGAACCCTGTTTGGCGCCAAATCGTTGTTATATTTCTAATGCATAACGAAAGCATTAGCCAACTGCTTCCAGCTTCTAATCTGAGTGGGCTCCAATCCCTTGTACCATTCCAATGATGGTCCCGATAAGCTGTCTTGAAAGAAATGCATGAGCATTCTTTCATCATTGGAATATGCAGACATCCTTCTATAATAAGAACGCACATGGACCTTTGGGCAGTTATCCCTTTTGTATTTGTCGAATGTTGGAGCCTTGAATTTTAATGGCACCCTCAGCCCGGGTACCAACCCCATAGTAGTCATATCTAACCCAGCGGAGCTCTAATTAACCACACCTTTCATCTGCTCTTCTAGCATTCTGATCCTCTGAACTGGGTCAATGGGGCCCTCAGGTCCCATACCTTTCCCCAAAAAAGCGTCATCCTGTTGATCCACATTCCAGTCATTGCCATACCCGTCGTAACCCATATTATGGCCAAATCTTTGCTGATGGAACACAGGACCCTGTCCTCGGTTGCCGAACCCTAGATTGACCCTAGTAGGTCCAAAACCATTGTTGAAAGCATTACTGAATCCACCATTACCGTAGTCATACCCTTGATTGTTGCCGTAACCGTCATTACCAAAGCCTTGATTGTTGAACCCAAAGTTCCCGTCCTGATTGACATTGCCATACCCATTGTTTCCAAAGCCAACATTGTCAACGAATCCTTGATCAGCATCCACAGTGTTGCCTTTGTTGTTAACAACATGCCCATCACCACCATTCCCAGTATTGCCATTACCAGCGCCAGCACCTGCACCAGTACCAGTGTTTCCGTTGACAGGCACAACAGGTGGAGTTACTACCGGTACCTCATCTTCCCGGCGAGGAGTTTCAACAGAAATATGGTCAGTATTGCCATTTCCGTTTGCCCGCGCCAGCAGCGGCTGCACCATAGCTTGCATGAACAGAGTCAACTTCTCGCGGATTTCCTGCATCTCGACCTGAACTTGATCCATTACCTTCTTGCAGTTGTTTCTGGTTAAATAGTGGTGGACTCTCTGGTCGTCAATCCTGAAAAACCTGTGAGATGCAGGAAATAAGATACAGATTCAACAAGTAACTAGCAATGCAAAATGAATATGCAGATGCAATATGTGTCTGTGTGTTAGGGAGATCAACCCCTAATTCTAGTGCCAGTGCAGTGATAGTGATAGTGATAAGAAGCTTGGATCCATTCACGGGGATAAAGTTCCTCATATATTGCTGAAAAGGGCCCAACAAGGCAGAAATACAATATCACTGAGTGCACAATAAGAAGGCATGACCTCAACCAATAATCCTGGTGATGGCTAGCACAATGCAAATAAAGCATATACAACAGTGCATAAGGTAATCAAGTGTGGCCATATGCCTGATACTCCTCTAACAATCTCTTAGCCTTGGGATGATCCGGCTGGGAAAGCAACCCTTCAACGAGCGAGTCTCTCTGTCTGATAACACGTTGGAGATCCCCAATGGATTCCTCCCAAACACCTTCTCCAAAGCACTCCTCCAGCTTTTGCTTCTGGGATGCAGACTCTTTCTTGCGCTTAATAACTTTGTTCAAAGAATTTTGAATGTCGTATCTCCGCATAACCTCTTCTTCAAACTTTTTCTGGCTAGCTTTCAACTGATCTTCCAGTTCAGAGATCTGCAGCTTCAGTTTGTCTTCTCTTTCTTTATTACTGGTCAGCGTGGCATTCCAGGTTTTGTTGAATGTGGAGATCTCCCGGTAGGCTACATCAAGTGCTTTCTTCTTGGACTCCAGCATGTCGTGAGAGCTCTTGAAATCTATCCCCAGACGTTCACGCTTCTTTCGTTGTTCAGTCAGTTCTGCACCTAACTGGTTCACCAGCTTTGTTTGCTGTTTGAAGGAATATACGACTTCATTCCTTTCGTTCCTGAGTTGCACTAGCTCCTCTTCCAACTTCTCGTTGGCTTTCATCAACTCTTCTTTCTCCTTCACAACCTGTTCATACCTCTCAATAGGCACAATAGTCGGCTCCTCAATCACGGGGGAAGTAAGAGGTAATACTGCGGGAAACGGCATCAGCGCCTGCTTTGCCTTATCTTGGATCCAAACCTTGTACGGAGCATAGGCTTGACAATCATTCTTACCCAACAATGGCTTACCCTTCTTGTATATGTTATTCCAAGCATGTTGAAGCTTGGATAACAATTCTCCCTTCAAATTACCTGTGAAGTACAGAGATTCTTGTACTTCTTCTTCCTTTGGCGGGCTTTTCAAAGCGTACCCAAATTGCCTGATCAACAATGAAGGATTTTAGTTCATGCAACCCTTTCTCCCAATCAAGGGAACGTTAGGATACCCAATGCAGCTATAAATAATCTCCGATCCCAGTAGATCTCTGTCAAACCATACGATGTTCTCCGAAGAAAACCCCATCAGGCGCTCAGACCATTCCACCGTAGCTGCAAACTCAGCAAAGATACCCTGTTTGGGCATATGGCTATCAAACCACATATACAACAAAGGCACACAACAAGAGATGTTCTTGCCCCTCCTATTCTCATTCTTGTAACGTAGGGAGTGATAGAAGTCACCAATCAGGGTAGGCACAGGATTTCCTGAAGCAAACAGGTGGAACGCATCCAAATCAACAAAGTCGGGCATGTTCGGGAACAGTACGATGCCATAGATACACAAAGCAAGGATAGCATTAAACACGATCCAACAGCCATTCTTAGCACACTCTTGTGCTTTCCCCACCAGGAACTTGAGAGAAAAACCAGGAACCCCATTCCACCTGGTTAACAGCAACTCTGAAGATTCTAAATGCAAAGCAACAGCCAAGTCCTCCATTTGGGGCTCAGCATCCATGTGAACAAAAGGCACATTGTTCTAGATAGTCAACTCCAAGATCTCAGCATATTCCTCCATGGTCGGAGCCAGAATGAAGTCAGGGAAAGTAAAACACCTCAGCGGGGGATCATAGAACTGCATAAGCGCGTACAATCCGTTCAGCTCAAACGTAGTTGGTTTGCAGACCAACCTAAGCAGTTTCCCGTAACTCTTCCTGAAGCTTCTCTTCACATCATCATCAGCTAGAGATATCAAACCAAGCAAAGAAGAAACATCTGGAGTAGGCAACTTGTAAGCCACAGTCTTCTTCAGAGTATCCATAATATCAGCAGACAGAAATCCGGGCAACTAGAATCAGAAGGTATGAAATGCACCTGCAGCACAGACACACGTTAATGATATGCAAAATGAGTATGCAATAATGCAATATGCAAACATGCAACAGGGATCAAGTGATATATTGCTGAAGAGATCCATCCACATCTATCTCCACAGACCCGTAATACTGCTCAAACCTGGTCTCAACAGACCTATAACAATGCTCCAATCTGGTCTCAACAGACCTATAACAAAGCTCCAACCTGGTCTCAACAGACCTATAACAAAGTTCTAACTTGGTCTCAACATACCCATAACAATGCTCCAACCTGGTCTCAACAGACCCATAACATTGTCCTGATGAAGAACCCCAAGTAACCACACATACTGATCCAATATCAAGAAAACCGGGTAATCTGAAGGTCAAGTTTCCTGCATACCCCAATCCCTCTCACAGGTAGGTGTCCTATCAACTAAAACAAGGTACAGCATCCTATGCAGTCGTCGGCGTCACAGACTTTCAAGACTGATGATACGATACCCATAAGGTGTGGCATCATCATGTCTTGAAGAGGCCTCACTTAGCCAACTTCCAATTGATCGGTCCCCAGAGTCGACAATCCAACTAACCAACAACCCCCTCAACCTAAAGGGTTTAAAAAGAAGTCAACCAGATGAACCTCTTCCGAGCGTGAATTTTGCGGGACACTAGTACATGCAAAGCATGCACGCGCCCACTACTTTCCACAACTAATTCTAGGTGCACTCAAGCCCAGGTCCGGCTTATCTCTCAGTCTAATCCCCTACCCCAGCACAACAACAATAATATAATGCTGAAAGTAAATACAGAAAGGTAAATCCATACAAAACCCACGACGGGAAAACAAGCGCTAGGATTGACTCGCGTAGGGAACCATTTATCCCCAGCAGAGTCGCCAGTTGTCGCTACTGCAAAAATCGGCGCCGACTATGACAGAAGAGTCGCGACCGTGCGTTATTTATCCCAACGGAGGGAAAGGAAACACTCAGAGTAAACCTAACGCAAAGAGGGAAAGGAATGGTCATCGCAACCAAATCCTGGATTCGAGAGTCGGTTACACAAGGGGAAGGTATTAGCACCCCTCACGTCCGTCGTACTCGACGGGATCCACGCTTGTTTTCTGGTACGGATTGTTATTCTATCTACTCTAAAGGTATGGGTTAAAAAGAAAAGAAAATGGCTCGGCAAAGTATCGCACTTTATGCCTACGTATTCCCGACTGGAACGAGAAATCAGAGTCAACGTAGTTCGCCTACCTACGGGAAAGGAGGGGAAGGTTGCTCGCTAGGATACGACATCCTATGCCTACGTACTTTCATACAACATGAAAGATCAGAGCAAACGTAGTTCGGGCTATGGAAGACACAGGTTTGTCTGACTGTTTTTTATTACCTTCAAAAAGGGGTTTTTCTTGATTAAGAGTCTAAGCGGACAAAAATGACACTTTGATGTTTGTTTTGAATCTTTTACGAAAGAAGTGTTTTTTAGTTTGTTTGCAATCTCTGACGCACTAGAGACTATGATTTGAGAGTGACTACGTCGCGTGTCACCCAAAGGGTTCCACACTAAGCAGCCAGACTACTGGAAAGAAGCTCTCCAGCAACCCTTTCTCAAATAGCTTAAGGCTCGTAACGTACAACATCGATTAACCTTATTACTGTGTTTTTGAGTTGTTTTGAGATAAGAAGAGAAAGAACGCTCTAGAAAGCCTAGGGTTGAGATGGGGAAGAAAACTAACCTAAAGTTGTCATGCATGGATAAGAACCCTAATGTTTGTCATAATTCTCTCCTGCACAGAGGAAATCAGAGATCCTAAGGGAGAAACAGAAAAGAAAGCAAGCAAATACAGTAAACGTAAAAAGCATGCAATGCAGCAATACAAGCGAGGCAAGGGAGTCCTGCTCTACCTCGAACATGGGAAAGCAACAGGAAAAGTGAATCAATATTCACTTCAAACCTAAAGGGGGAAAGCTGTACAAGCCAACAAACAATACAGATAAACCAAAATAAAAACAGAGGAGGCAGCCCAAGCAGCAGCACCAAACTCCTACATCAAACAGCAACAGCAGCTCTAAACAGCAAAGTTGGATAGACAGCAAAGTGGACAGCAAGGGCTTCATCTTCATGCTATATTCTATCTTCAAGCTTCATCAATCTTCAAGCTCCAACAAGCACACTCCAAGAAGAGGATTAATCATCAAGATCAAATTATAATGTTAAGAAACTCAATGACAACCAAGGGAAGTCACTGAGAACTCAACATTATGAGAGACTGGCATCCTCAAGGTTCTACTCTTAAAGCATGCCATTCATCCCTCCAAATGAGAGATGTGACTTCTTTAAGATGACTTTATGTCATTGGATTGAATGGAGATGAACAATATACTCCATGTTTGAAGAAACAAGCAGAACTAGTCTAATGCTCTTCCTAAAACCCTAGTTTTCCTAAGCTCCTGGCAAGCATTCCATAAAATGAGGAAATCTTCATGTCCAAGCTCCTTCAAGCTCTCCAAGGCATCTTCAATTGTCCTTCAAGTTCATCCAAGCACAAGGGCACCACCACTTAAGTCTAATGGGAACTATTGAGTTAAACTAGTCAAATTAGTTCACTAGAAACACCTAGAAGTTAGTCCTAAAACTAATTCTACTTAAAATACCAAACTTGATTGTAAAATCCTACAAAAATTACTAAGGGTTCCTAAACCTCTTATGAATCTATCATACAAAAACCAGGGGGTTAACCACTTATTTGGACCTAAAACTATGCCCTAAACCTAAAGGTATCAACTTGAAACCCTAATTCTAAACCACCTAATGTTCAATGCTCAAACTAGCCTAAACTTTTCTCACAAAAATATTATAAAATTACTATGGGTACATGAATTTCTAAGCTAACTATCCCAAAAAGAATCAACTCAAAATTCATCACCAATCATTCACAATAAAATCAGCAAGATCATGTATCAACCAAATTCAAAATAAAAGCAATTGAACTATAAAAAATGCAATTAAATTCTAAAATGCATGTATCAGTAATTCTAGACTCTCTAAGGAGTCAAGGGAAAAAAACATGGCCTAAAAATGTTTAATTTTCTATTTATGGTGAATTTATTTCTAATCTATATGCAAAACAAAAAAAATAAGAGAAAATGAAGAAAATTAATAACAGTGCGTGACAAATAGCAATTGGATCAAGTTATTATCCAGGCTGGGCCCAGAATGGGGGTGTGGATAGCGCATGTGAAATAAGCCCAAAACCCATAACAGAAAATAATGGAAAATCAAATGGAAATTGGAAAGCGTGTGTGTCAAATAGAAAGACATTTCAGTGTGTTTTCTCATTGGGCCCAAATCAGGGGTGTGTACATCAACTAATATGTTAAGCCCAAGCCAACTCACTTAAATGAAACGGTGAGTTTCATGGTGAAACTCAATCCTTCATAGAACGAAAACAAATCAAGGCCGTTGGTTCAATGGTTCAGTCAAAGTCAAAGCACAATCCAATAGTTAAAATGTTATCTTCCTCAAATTTCAAATATGGGAGGGAAGTGCACGGGACGGTGGCCGGAGCTTGGTGCCACCGTCGTCCCCAATTGCCAACATCACAAAAGCTCAACAAATTCTAAACCTAAACACTCAATCTTCCTCGTTTTTCTCCACTGGTCATGAATATGACTTCCATTTTTATTGATTCACATCACAACTCCAAAACCGATAGCAAGTTCAGAAAATCATCAAACTTCCATTGTCACGATTCTTGAATCTAAAGACCCTAGCATGAACTACATGTCTTACTGATTAATTCTCACTATTCAATCACCATTAATTCTCCAAGAATCGTGAGAACCAAGCTCTAACAGAATTTGCAATACCTAGAGTTTTGTCTCTAAACCTCCATTTTTTCTACCAGAATCCATCTAGTCAACATCTATAACCTATCTATGCATCAAATGCTAAGCAAATCCCTCTAAATTATGCTATAGGATGGAAGTTGCATACCTGGAAAATTTGGATGAGCAGAGTATGAAATCCTTTGAATCAAGCTTCAATTCGCTCCAGATTCCTTCAACAATGCCTTGTGAAGCTTCTACAACCACCAATTTGTCTTGAATTTGCCTTGATCACCAAAACCAATTCTTGATGGCAGCTCTGCAACTTAACTTGCTTGATCACGATTCTCTTCAATTCAAGCCACAAAATCCTCCAGATTCAATCAGAAACTCATTATGAAGCTTTTGCAATCAATGATTTGTATTGAAACCACTCCAATTTCAGAATTCGAATCTTGATGCAATGAAGAAATTTTCAATGGCTATTTCTCATTTCACTCCAATTCTCACCCAAAAAAGCAACTGAATCAGTTATACATCTTATATATAGTGTGTTAGATCAATCTAGAAAGTTCTGGAATGGCTCAAATGATAATTTCAATTTCTCTTGCGATGGAAAATCTCATGAGTTTCTCTCTTATGACAGTCGGGTTCTGGCCAGTTCAGTAGCTTGCTTTCACTGGAATTTCTCCTCAGATGATGATTAGAAGTGATTGGAAATGGTATTTGCCTTGTAGCTGATATCATGAGGGGTTTTGCATATGTTACTTCAAACATAAGTCACCAAATGGAAGTGTGTGAAAATGGCCTCAATTCAAAAATGTGCTATTGCCATCATTCTCAAAATACATTTTCTGATCAAAATGGTATATCACATGGACTTGTTTGGACCTATAACTCAAAAATCACAATTTCCCTCTTTAATTTATTTAAAATCCTTCCTTTTTTAGGCCATTTTGAGTGACTTTTGATATAAGCTCATTCAATCCAACATGACTTCACATTTGACCTAAAACCATCATTTTAAGCACATTTCATGTTGAACAATTTTTCATTTGAGGAGTGGAAGATGGAGATTTTGGTACATGCTTGAAAATGACCTATAATCACAAATACCCAAAATACCCCTGGATTGCCAAGATCATAACTTGAGTTCCACAAATCCCCTTGAGGACTTCTAGTACTCTATGGAAAGCTAAGATCAAGATCTACAACTCTTATGTTGGACAAGAATCCATTTGAAAACTCCTTGAAGGGAAAAAGTTTCTTGGAAGTCAAGTGACTTTCACAGATAAATTCTAGTGTCCTCTAGTGACCTGTAATTTGCCAAAACCATAACTTGAGTTCTACAAATCTTCTTGAATACTTATAGTACTCACATTAAAGGTATTGAGAAGCTCTACAAGTTTCATGTTGGCCAAGGATCCATTTGAAACTTGTATTTTGACTTATGTGGCTTTGAAGTTAGGCACTAAATAGGGGATTTTACACTGAAACCCTAATTTAGCAACTTCCCACATTCTTGACCTTTCTTTGCTTAACCTTGGCACAACACCACCCATGTATCAACATACGAATCCATAAATCCCTTGACCTCAAGGTAGGCTTTGATACTCTCCAATTGCTCAATTGACCTAGGATTGACCCAGATGAAACTCTAGTTGACTGTACCTCAACTGTGGCTCTCATACTTGAATCAATGGCTTTCCTCAGCTTCAATAAGGCCCTCTAGACATCCCATGAGATCCATACACACCTCACATCCCCATTCCATGCTTCTCATCCCCCTGATGATTCTCAACATTCCTCAAGATAGGAGCAAAACCCACATGTAGGCACTCAAGCTTCTCCAAACTTCAAATCTCTTCTTGATGACTTGAATGACTTCTCAATCTTAGATAACACCTCTTGCTAGGCTCTTCTCTTGATAGACACATTTGATCCCCCATTGGAGGCATGCTATCCTATGATATGCAAATGATTAAACTGTGTACATGATGTAACTATACAAATGAAATGCAATGAAACACAAATCAGGCAAGAAAAGGTTGAGCAAATTTTGGGGTGCAACAGCTAGGTTGCTTCCACTCTTGCTTAGGGGTTCATTGGTGCAGTTGACAGAAATGAAGGCTCCCCCAACTGTTCTACCTCCCAGCTATGATGCAAATGCCCGTTGCAAATTCCATTCTGGAGCTCCCGGACATAACATTGAAAATTGCAAAACTTTGAAATACGTGGTACAAGATCTCATTGATTCAAAAGCCATCAATTTCACCAAGAACACTCCCAACGTGACTAAAAATCCAATGCCGCACCATGCCACAAACATGGTTGAAGAATCTAAAGGAAAGAAGTTGGTATCAGAAGTTGATAAAATGAATACCCCCTTTGTTATTGTTAATGAAGAATATTGTCCCAGGATGTACCGAGGATTGCCAACACTGTTTGAAAGATCCCCAAAACGGTCATGAATTGAAGATGGGCATCCAAAATTTGTTAGATCAAGGTGTCATATTGATAGAACATATGTCTAGTGATGAAGAAGTGGCCACTCTTGACATTCCTTATGGTCCAATGGAGTTTACTTATGATGAAGAACTATTGAACAATTTGTATGGTCAAAACCGTGTACCTTTGACAATTCCGTATGATGAAGATTGGTATCCTACCCAAGTTCCACTACAAATCCCGTATGATGTTACACCGCTGACAATTCCATGTGACCAGCCTCGTGCGCCCTTGGAAATCCCATGTGATTACGATTGGTATTCTGTTTAGACCCCATACAATCAAGCTCGTGAACCATTGCGAATACCATATGATCAAGTAGAGATTCCATTGTCTCCACCTTCACTTGCTCCATTAGTGATATCTACACCTGCTCCTTTCCCTTTTGAGAGCACCAAGGTTGTCCCTTGGAAATATGAGCCAACTGTTTACATTAATGGGCAGAAGGTGGAAGAGGATGCTGTGAAAGTTGATGGTTCTGTAGAGAACATGGTTGGGACCGGTGGAATAACCAGAAGTGGGAGGATTTTTGCGCCCGTACCACCACCAAACAGTACAAGTGAAAAGCAGCCAACAATGGAGCAGGGGAAGACTTCTACTCAAAAAAGGAGTTCCAATGAAGATGTCGAAGAATTCTTACGAATCATCCGAAAAAGCGATTATAAGGTGGTGGACCAGCTCAACCAAACACCTTCAAATATTTCCATGTTGTCATTGCTAATGTGCTCTCCTGCCCATCAGGAGTCGTTGATCAAGTTTTTGAATACTGCTCATGTTCCCCAAGAAATATCCGTTGTACAATTTGAAGGAGTGGTATCGAACATTGCTTCCGCACATATTCTGAGCTTTAATGAGGGAGAGTTGCCCCCTGAGGGGAAGAACCATAATAAAGCTTTGCACATCTCCATTGAATGTGTTGATGTTGTGTTGTCGAGAGTATTGGTAGATACTGGGTCATCCTTAAATGTTTTACCAAAAAATTCATTGGCCAAGCTGACCATTGAAGGATTGATGATGAAACCCAGTTCAGTGATAGTGAAAGCTTTCGATGGGGCAAGAAGGACCGTGATAGGGGAAGTTGATCTCCCCATCAAAATAGGACCTCACACTTTCATTATCACATTCTATGTGATGGATATCTACCCGGCGTACAGTTGCCTGCTAGGGCGTCCATGGATTCATGCGGCCGGTGCTGTAACATCCACTCTTCACCAAAGACTAAAGTTCATGGTTAATAACCAGCTTGTCGTCATCGAGGGAGAGGAGGATATGCTAGTAAGCCATTTGTCTTCATTCCGTTATATTGAAGTGGGAGGGGAAGTTCATGAGACCCCTTTTCAAGCGTTTAATGTGATAAGTGTGGAAATGATCCCTGCTAAGAAGGAGGAAAAGAAATCAGAAAGGTCAGGACCCCCCATGGTTACTTGGAAGGACGCAAGGACCGTAATTGAGGCCGGTCACCCCGAAGGTTGGGGAAGAGTGTTGGAGCTACCCATCAACAAAAACAGAACTGGTTTGGGTTACCCAGGCAATCACAAAGATCAGCAGAAGACAACCATTGACAAGGGCAAAAAGTTCATTTCTCCACTTGCCTTTGTTAGTGGTGGACATATGGTGGATGATCAGGTGGCCATTATGGAAGCTGAAGATGATGCATTAAAGGAAGTCTGCATGGTGTACCCAAAGGCACCAAATCAACAACTCAACAATTGGACTGTTACGGAAATACCGGAGGTCACCCTTGTCGAAGAGTAATTTTCCTTGTTCTGCTTTCAAATCCTATGCTCTGCCCAAGGCATAAGGATTATTTTGTAGGGCCCCCATGTTTTCAAATAATGTTTATCATGAATGAAATGAACCTCTTTGCATTCAATTGTGTTCCCTGTCTTTCTTTTTTATTTTTTGCATAAATAAATGGCAATGTTTTCTTGCATGTTTCTTTTCCATCTCCTGAAAATAAAGCATAAAATCACCAATCATGCAGATCCACCCCAGATTCCATTGATAACGATACTGCTACGGTTCCATATGACTTTGATAATCCAATCTACCACGCTGACGAGGATTGTAAAGAAGATTGTGAACTCCCCGAGGAGTTAGCCAGACTATTGAAGCAGGGATCAAAGATCATTCAGCCGCATCAAGATTCATTGGAAGTTGTCAATCTTGGAACCGAAGAGGACAGGAAAGAGGTCAAGGTAGGCGCTGCCCTAGAAGAAAGTGTGAAGATAAGATTGATCGAGCTCCTACGACATGCCCGGATTGGATTCAAACATCATGGTGCACAAATTGCCGCTCAAGGAAGATTGTCCGCCGGTAAAGCAGAAGATGAGACGAACTCGACCTGACATGGCCCTGAAGATTAAGGAGGAAGTACAAAAGCAGCTTGATGCCGAATTCTTGGCAGTATCAAAATACCCTAAATGGGTCGCCAACATTGTACCTGTGCCTAAAAAAGGAGGTAAGGTGCGGATGTGCGTTGACTACAGAGACCTAAATAGAGCCAGTCCAAAAGATGACTTTCCGCTGCCACATATTGATGTGTTAGTGGATAATACAGCCCAATTCTCTGTGTTCACTTTCATGATTGGTTTCTCTGGATACAACCAAATCAAAATGGCTCCAGAGGATATGGAGAAGACTACCTTCATTACCCCTTGGGGAACCTTCTGCTATAAGGTTATGCCATTTGGTTTGAAGAATGCTGGCGCAACATATCAACGAGCAATGGTGACTCTCTTTCATGACATGATACATAAAGAGATTGAATGCTATGTAGACGATATGATTGCAAAATCCCAAACTGAAGAGGAACATCTCATCCACTTGGAAAAGTTGTTTGCTAGGCTAAGAAAGTTCAGGCTAAGGCTCAACCCGAATAAATGTACCTTTGGGGTAAGATCTGGTAAATTGCTAGGTTTTATCATGAGCCAAAAGGGGATTGAAGTTGATCCTGAAAAAGTAAAAGCTATCCAAGATATGCCAGCTCCAAGAACCGAGAAGGAAGTTCGTTGTTTCTTAGGGAGATTAAACTACATTGCCAAATTCATATCTCACCTAACAGCCACCTGTGAGCCAATATTCAAGCTGCTTCGCAAAGATCAAGCAATCATGTGGAATAACAATTGCCAAAAAACATTTGAGAAAATAAAAGAATATCTGTAAGAGCCACCGATTTTGATGCCTCTCATGCCAGGAAGACCTCTCATCATGTACTTGACTGTTCTAGAAGGATCCATGGGATGCGTGTTGGGGCAGCATGACGAAACAGGTAGAAAGGAGCATGCTATCTAATACCTAAGCAAAAGGTTTACTGACTGTGAAACGAGATACTCAGTGTTGGAAAAGACCTGTTGTGCACTCGCATGGGCTGCCAAACGTTTAAGGCAGTATATGTTGACCCATACCACATTGTTGATATCAAAGATGGATCCAGTCAAGTACATCTTTGAGAAGCCTGCTCTCACCGGACGAGTAGCCCGTTGGCAAATCATACTGATAGAATATGAAATCCAGTACGTCTCGCAAAAAGCTATCAAAGGGAGTGTGTTATCTGACTACCTTGCCCACCAACCTGTGGAAGATTACCAACCGATGCGTTTTGACTTCCCTGATGAAGATATCATGTTTGTCAGAGACTATGAAGCATTAGGCCCAGGCGAAGGACCCGAACCAGGATCACGATGAACGCTCATGTTCGATAGCGCCGCAAATGCTCAAGGCAATGGGATAGGGGCAATCCTCACCTCTCCTACCGGTTTCCACATTCCATTCACCGCAAGATTATGTTTAGAATGCACCAACAATATGGCAGAATATGAAGCATGTATATTCGGAATTGAAGCCGCTATTGACCACAGAATCAAGATTCTGGAAGTGTATGGAGACTCACCTCTAGTCATCAGTCAAGTCAGAGGCGACTGGGAAGCACGTGACAGCAAATTAGTGTTGTATCGGGATCACGTCTTGAAGTTAATCCCATACTTTGCTGAGATTACTTTCAATCACATTCCTAGAGAAAGCAATCAATTGGCAGACGCTCTTGCCATGTTGTCATCCATGTTCAAGGTTAAATGGAAGAATGAGGCACCCTCTATCCGTATTGAACATCTTGATGAGCCTGCCCATTGTCTGGAAGCAGAGTTAACAACCAATGATCAACCTTGGTTCTATGATATCAAAAGATATCTAGAAAAGCAAGAGTATCCAGAAAATGTTTCCATCACAGACAAGAAGTATTTAAGAAGACTCTCGTCTAAATTCTTCTTAAGTGGGGATGTGCTTTACAAGCGAAACTATGACTCGGTCTTGCTCAGATGCGTGGATAAACACGAAGCCGATCGGATCATAAACGAAATCCATGAAGGTTCTTTTGGTACACATTCCAGTGGACACACGATGGTTAAGAAGATTTTGAGAGCTGGTTATTATTGGTTGACAATGGAAACTGATTGTTATCGTCACGTGCCACACGATTGCTTTATCAAAGGGAGTGTGTTATCTGACTACCTTGCCCACCAACCTGTGGAAGATTACCAGCCGATGCGTTTTGACTTCCCTGATGAAGATATCATGTTTGTCGTTTCATCTTAGTGGCCATTGACTACTTTACTAAATGGGTGGAAGTCGCATCTTATGCCAATGTCACCAAACAAGTGGTCACTCGCTTCATCAAAAAGGAAATCATTTGTCGTTATGGGGTCCCAAATAAAATCATTACTGACAATGGTTCAAACCTCAATAACAAGATGATGAAGGAATTGTGTGAAAGTTTCAAGATCGAGTACCACAATTTGTCACTGTATCGCCCGAAGATGAACGGCGTCGTTGAAGCAGCGAACAAAAACATCAAGAAGATTGTTCAGAAAATGGTGAAAACATATAAAGATTGGCATGAAATGCTACCATTTGCTTTGCATGGCTATCGCACTTCAGTACACACTTCTACTGGGGCAACTCCATTTTCTCTTGTGTATGGCATGGATGCGGTACTCCCTGTTGAGGTAGAAATCCCTTTGTTGAGAATTCTGACTGATGTCAAGCTTGGCGAAGCAGAATGGGTGCAGGCGAGATTTGATCAACTTAATCTCATTGATGAAAAACGCATGGCAGTCATCTGCCATGGCCAGCTTTACCAAAAGCGGTTGAAAAGGGCGTTTGACAAGAAAGTTCGCCCTCGAGATTTTAAAGTGGGAGACTTGGTATTAAGAAAGATTCTTCCAATCCACACAGACCCAAGGGGCAAATGGACACCGAACTATGAGGGTCCATATGTTGTAAAGAAGGTTTTCTCCGGAGGGTCCTTGATATTATCCAACATGGACGGTGAAGATCTGTCATCTCCTGCAGACGCAGTCAAAAAATACTACGCTTGAAAGCAAACCCGGTGGACAATAAAATGAAAAGTCCAGGCAAAAGTTAGGGACCTAAAAAAAAAGACTGAGGTCTGCGAAAAGTCTGTGAGCTCATCATCAGAATAAAGAGAATCACACATGGGGAAGATCAATCCATCCACTTTCCTCAGAGGCAATGTACGAGAAGCTTCAAGGCCATAGGGATCATAGCAGAATTGGAACTCAGTGGAAATCCGATCCTTTTTCACATTGCCACTGTGTTTTTTTGTCATGTTTTTTTTTGCAATTACCTCTTTTAGGAATTGTATCCTTATGTAAAATTACCCATTTATGGGTCACTTTATCATCAATAAAAATCTCTTTCATCAATTCGTGTGTCACATTTATTTTCTTTTATGTTTGCAAAAAATGGAATTTTCGTTCTTAATAAATATTGCATTGAAAATTATGGGATAACGATAATAATAACAAAAGAAAGCATAAAGTTACTCTTCGACCTAGGTGTATAAAGGATAGAAACGATCTCGAGTAGGCCCACGTGTACCCTAAGCATCGTCTGATCATAAAGTTCGCCGGGGACTTGACCAAATCAGGGGCAAACTGACTGGCCAGCACAGCTTGTCTGATAAGACCATCTGGAGATGATCCAAATTTCGTCACGAGGATGTTGGGAAGTCAAACTCGACGCCCCAAATCAAAGCCCAATCACTTGGCATAAATTATCACCCCTAACCTTCATGTCCTTACGTCCCTGACATTTTTGCATACATGCTGCATCATTACATGTGCTTAGCCAGTCATTCTCAAAGATGCGAATTTCCTGTGGAAATCCTGGCAGGATCCTTCTAGAGTGTTTATCCATTCACTCACCTTTTGTAAGTCCTTTGAGCCTTTTGCATGAGATATTTTCTCACCTTACCTTTCGTAAGGGGTTTCATTGCCTTTTGCGTGAAATCTTTCCCCTTCGCTTCCCTTTTGTAAGCGTTTCTCGCTGTCTTTTACATGCGACAAAACTTTGTTTTGGGTATCTTCGATCAATTTGGACGCTTGGTGCCTGCGTGGCCAAGAACTGAATGATCACCATACTTAAGGAATATCATCTCCGCCGTTGTGCCTGTGAGATCAAATGATGTTCTAATACCCTATACAATTTCCTCTACCTTTTGCAAGAGGATGGTTATTGCCCTCAACTTACTTTTTGTGAGTCCTTTCAAAATATCCCTGTTTTGCCTTTTGCAACAGATTCAACTTACCTTTAATAAGATCTCTCGTACCTTTTGCACAGGTTCTTGTCAGCTTACCTTTCGTAAGTATCCTGCCTACCTTTTGTAGAAGGAACATTTTCTCCTAACCTTTTGTTCAAGAATATTTTCTGCTTTTCGCAGAAGAAAATACGATCATCCTCTCCTAAGGGAGTTTCCTATCTACCTTTTCTAGAAGGAATTTTTCTCCTAACCTTTTGTTCAGGAATCCTCTCTACCTTTTGTAGAAGGAACATTTTCTCCTGACCTTTTGTTTTGGAGTCCTTTTTGCCATGACAGAAGGAAATACGATCGTATTCTCCCAAGGCAGTCTCCTCTATATAATGTAGAAGGAGTTATTTTGTCTTCAAACCTTTTGTTTTGGAGTCCTCTCTACCTTTTGTAGAAGGAATATTTCTCCTCACCTTTTATTCTGGAGTCCTCTCTACCTTTTGTAGAAGGAATATTTTTCGCCTAACCTTTTGTTCGGGAGTCCTCCTTGCCTTTTATAAGAGGAAAACCATTTTTCTAGAGTCCTTTCCCCCTTTCGTGGAAGGAATATCTCACATTCCTATTTCTTGAGTCCTCTCTATCTTTTATAGAAGGAATATCTCTTGGCCAATTATGTTTCCATGTTACGAGGTGCCTCCTCTTCCGGCTGGCAAAGCACTCATGTTCATTCCGTATTGCATCTCAAGCATATCATCATATCCCTCATACCCCTTCTTCAATAACAAGACACCTTTTTCTAGCCATCTCGTTGACTGTTTACCTTCACCCCATACCTCTCCAATCGAAAATCCCGGGTATTCTATTACTTAATTCTCTTCTACCATGAATGTTCGAGCACCTTTACTCTCCATACATTCAGGTCCAAGAGGATTAAATAGGGGCAGCCGTCAAACCCTCATTTTCGCCTTTAGCCATTATACCCTACATTCGCCATATCATACATCATTTTATTGCATATCGAGCATGTGGGCACGGATTGGGTCGATTTGTCATTTTCCATTTCAAATGAGATAACTTGTCTATCTTGGGCTACATGGAAGAAAAGGTTCATTATTTAAGGTTTGATCTAAATTAGAAAGTCTACTCATGTGGATTTCTTCAAGAAGAAGTTACTTGACAAAATATTAGGATATGCAAGATATATTCCCAATGACCATGAAATGCAAGGCATAGTTCAAGATTGCTTCACCCAATTTTGTTTCAAACATTCTTGAACAAGTGGAGTTCAAATTTGCAAAGCATGAGTCAAGATCACAAGTGCATAATTCAAAGTTCAAGATTAATGAAGTCAAGACTAGATTCAAGAATATGGCAAAGAAAAATTTCATGACATTTGCAAAAAATGTCACATTTATTGCAATGTCTCAAGCACTTGATAATGCTTAGAAAAATAAGATACTTCTAGTCTTAATCTAAGCTTCTAATCAAATTCATGTTATGGTAATGCCGCACCAAGTCCACATTATGCTTATAAACATCTAAAAAATATGCAAGAATTAAATCAAGATTGGAATGTTTTAAGACCAAGATTATGCATGTTTAATCATGGCAAAACAGTCCCATGCCAGAGGTGACAAATTTCTTCACGTCACAAGATCACATGTCACAAGACCAAGGGAATAACATGTGACAATGCTTCTACATATCAGAATTTTCAAAATGTTGTCAAAAGGTGGTAGCATTGACCAAGAGAAGCTGTCCAAGCACAAGCCAACAAAATGGGTGCAAGGCACAAAGTGCTGCAGAAAAAACAGCATAGGCAAAGTGCAACAGCAAAAATGCAGCATAGCACTTGCATGGAAATGGAAAGAAAGAGAGTGGCATGAGAAAATGTGGTAAGAGACACCACTCCATGAAAAATTTGACTTGTGGGGAGAAGAGAAAACCCTAGAGGAGATGAGATAAGAGGAGGGGGCTGTAAACAAAAAGGGAGGACTCTTGATTCATTCATCATCCATTCTACACACATTTGCAAAACCAGAAAATAGAGAGAGCAAACAAAACCCTAAAAACCAAAAAAATAGAAGGCTTTGCAAACCAGAAAAAAGGAGAGTGAGATAGAACCAAGAGGATCATTGAGAAACAAAACCTTCACAACATAGAGTGAAGAGTGGTGAAGCATATTCAACCAAGACCAAGAAGGACTTGCAAGAAGGATACAAAGCTCTTGGGTATCCATTTCCTCCAACCTTTCTCCCTTTATTTTTTAGCTCTTACATTCATTTTGTTTACTCTTTTATGTATTGTTGTATTGTATGTATCATGTAAGGTTCCAAAGGGACCAAGAAACCATTCTCAAGAAACCACAAAAACGAAAGAAAAACATAGAAAAAATTAGGTTTTTTCACCTGGTAGCCTGACACGGTCGGCTGTGTTGAACTTCTGATAGCCTTTTCTACGTCCAAAAACCCCAGGCATCATAACACGGGCCATGTCACACAACACGGCCACCCGTGTTGCACCTCTGTTTGAGGTTTCAACGTGTAAAATGCCCAGGACCCCTGACACGAGCCGTGTCACACAACACGGCCACCCGTGTTGCACCTCTGTTTGACCTCAAAAACATATTTCTCCCAAACTTTAAGACACGGGCCGTGTCACACAACACGGCCACCCGTGTTGCACCTCTGTCAAGACCCAAAAATCCTCTTTGCATGTACCCTGTGACACGGGCCGTGTCACACAACACGGTCGCCCGTGTCTCACCACTGTTTTTTTCACTTATTTTTGCATGTCTCGATTTTTTTTATGCGACTAACCCGATATGTTTGTATGTTTTTCGTATGTGAATGTCTTTGTGGTCCTTGTTGACCTTTGATTCCAAAAAACCTTTTTAAAAAGTAAACTCTCGGGCCATTTTCACCCGTATAAGTCGATTTCCTTGTGCATCGCCACCAACCATGTCCGTATCACTTCAAGTTCATTTTCATAAACAATAAACCTTGATCCAACATCAAGTGATCATTTTCTCAATAAAAAAATCTAAAACACAATAAATATATGATTAGGACTATACACCATGGACTTTAAAGTGGTGGAAAAGGAATGATAATGGAGTCCTCCTACACTCGTTCCGAATGTTTTTGATACAAGGAGCTCGACTTGGTTATTCGAAACATTCATTTCTATCCAAAGTCTTTTGTGTATAATCCTAATCAAGAACAATTTCTCTTAAGAAACTTAAAAATAACATCAACTCATCAAACCTATTTTCGCCTTAGGGCATCAATCCAAAAACCCTTTTTCAAGGTATAAAATCAACCAACAAACAACAATTTCACAAGCCTCCGAACTACGGAGCTTTGATTCTTCACTTATTTTAAGTGAGGATACGTAGGCACAAGGGCCACAATCCTTGGCGAGCATTAAAAATAAATAAACTAAACCCTCTTTCCTTAAGCAAGCAAACTCTTAATAAAAACACCCATTCACGCTAAATAACCTAGGAGGTTCCCATCGAGTACGATGGATGCGAGGGGGTGCTAATACCTTCCCCTCGCATAACCGACTCCCGAACCCTAAGACTTGGTTGCGATGACCACGCTCTTCTCCCAAAGGTTTTATCGCTATTTCCCTTTCCCTCCTTGGGATAAATAAAATCCGGTGGCGACTCTGTGTCATTTTTTCGTGTAGCGACATACCCTTTTCTCTTTTCATATTCCTTTCAAAACTGTTGTTTCTTTTTTCTTTTTACTTGATGAGAGCATTATTTGTCAACTCCTTTGTGTATGTGACTTTGAATTCAACTTTGTTTATGCGTATTTAGGTTGTTCACCTTTAATAACTTTTGATTATCCCCTTGAGGGTTTGAACCTTTTTGTCTACATTATTGTGGCATTGTATGATAGCCACCCTTTATCCCCCCATCCTTAGGATGTGAGCCGCCGTGCTCACTTTTAGCGTCCCACCGTGGACACCCTTTACCTTTTATCCTAACCTTAGGATCTGAGTCGCCGTACTCATGTTTAGCGTCCCGCCGTGGACATTATCTATCATAACAATCTCAACGTAGATTCAGGAGTCGTCGCACTCCATGTAAGTACTTTCCTATGAATGCTTACATACCTATGGAACCTTGACCACAGTCAAGAGTTCTTCACCCCCTAGCCAGGGGAACTACGGTTGCTCTGATTCCATTCCCGTCAGGATACGTAGGTACGAGATGCGATGTCTTGGCGAGCATACTTTGTATATACCTTTAGATCTCTACCTTAACATTTTTCCTTAGCAAGCAGTTTTAGCATAACACAAATATTAACAAGAGGTTTCTGTAGAGTACTACAGATGTTTAGGATGTGAAATACCTACCCTAGGCATAACCAACCCCCGAACCTTTAGATCTCTTTGCTTAGCTTTAAGCCTTGCTTTTTGCTTTATATTTTTATAGGTTTTTATTTCTTTAAACCTTTCCTTTTTGGATAAGTTAAAGTCCGATTGTGAATTTAAGAATTAAAGATTCAAGTTAATCAAAATACGCACAAACAATTTATCGAACACTTGGTGTGCGATCGATAGTGATTGGAAATATAATTTGTTTTAATGATGTTAAAAGCCTATAACAATCAAAGTGATTATGATTATATCAATAACAACACTTTTAAAATATAATAGAAAATAATTTTCGATCGAATTGACCAAACAACTATGAACTCAATAGATTGCGAAATCAAAAATAAAGAGTAATAAAGAGATAGATAGATAGATATATAGATAGAGAGAGAGAGACCAAGATTTGTTTAGGAAGTTCCCCAATCGACCTCGCTATGGGTACGTCTACCCTTAATTCAAATTCTAGTCGATATAGTGCTATTAACCTTTTCTTTCCAAAATAGTTAATACAAGAGATGAAGAATGAAAAATCTAAAAACCCTATTGTTTTGTATTGATTCTTCCACCTCTAACCCTTGATCAAAGCTTGATCAAGTGACCAATAATTCGGCTATAATTTTCTGATTATCCCGAGCATGCAAGTTGTTGAAACCCAAGATTTTAGAACATAATTCACCATCTCGCACTACTCCTTTGCAAGGAAACAACCTTGTCCCAAGGCTTTTACTCGGTCGAATCTGTGTTGACGTGATCTTGTCCAAAACCTTTAAATCAACCCGATCTTGAAGGAAAACCCCACTTTAGTTTTCTTATTTGAAACACAAAAAGTTCCCAACCCAATATTCTTGGTTACACTAAACCTAATTGGACGTTATCAAACCTAATATAGATGCTCACCCAATCAAAAAATGATTATGTGTAGTCCAATTGTGTGTGTGTGTGTATAGAAGAAGGGATGAAGATGATGGGCAACTTTGAAATCTTATTTTGTTTAGGTTTTATTCACTAGGAAACCTTTCCTAGAAGAAGAGGCATGTATGAGTATATATAGGTATGTGAAGAAATGGGCAAAAGAATGCAAAAAGTTAGACAAAAACTGATTTTTTTTATAGGAGAAGCATATAGGCCGACCTATGTAGGTTGTTCAGGTCGACCTATGAAGGTCATAGGTCGGCCTATCAGGCATCTTGTAAGGCGACCTGTGGCAAGAGCCTACATGCTTTAATACTGCTCCATGGGAGCCGACCTGAAGGAACTATGTGCCGGCCTATAGTGAAGTTGAGGCTCGTATAGGATGGCCTGTTCATGCATAGGTCAGCCTGAAATGACTTGAATGCCCAAAAACAAGTTTTTCAATGCAAATATGATATTGAATCCTTTTCAAACATATCTAAATGCTTCCAAATGCCAAGATGCACATTTAGAATGAGAGGATATCGTCCAATATACATAACGCTATACTTTCCTAATTTTGACATCACTCAAAATACAAAAGCACTCACAATCTTTTCTAGAATAATCCAGCATTCTTATTGCCCCTTAAGAGTGACAAGGATCTTCCTTGAAAGTCCAGCATTCACATTTCCTTCTTAGGGCTGCAAGGATATTCCTGTGGAATTTTAACATTTATATTTCCTTTGTAGGGCGTCAATATTCTTCCTGTTGAACTCCAGTATTTGATTTGATTGTAGAACCTAAAAACATGATGTAAATAACATTAAAGAGTTTTCAAAGAGATTCATACATTGGCAGAAAAATCACCATTTTAACGATCAAATTTTTTTTTGAATATAGTAATATCTTATATTAACTAGGTTTCAAGTTTTGGGAATGATTTGGCCATCTAGCTCCACGAGTTTTTCATCTCCGTGACGTTTCTTCTGACATATGCAATATGATCCTACCCAATTAGGTTGCAGTTTCCCCTACTAGGCGAGCACGATAACTTACCTTAACTCTAGGTTGTCTTCATACATTTTCATGCAAACCAACTTTGAGTTGTACCTTCTGACCACCCTTTTATTGGCGGAAAATTCTCAGGTGTAGGAAACATCTCTTGGGTCTTCAATTAGGTTACTGAAACATCTTTTTCCCTACCTCATTTTCTTTTGCATTAAATTGAGAGCATTTCCAATAGAGAGTGTATGTTGTGAAAGGAAACACAATGTTCGCTCAATATACCATGGTGAAAAGTGTCTCCTTGGTGTTTAAATGAAGGGTGGTATGATATGACCTTAACACTTCATAAAGTTATTCAGCCCAAAGTCCTTTGGCATCATCTAGCTTCTTTTTGAACCCCTTCAATATCACCTTGTTTGTTTATTTAGTTTGGTCATTGGCCTGTGGATAGAGAACAAAATAATTTTTGTCCACTACTAGGTCTAGACATAAATTAACTAGAGTTGAAATGGAGAACTAAATTCTATTTTTTGAAATGACAATGTCTAGCAAACAGAACTTGCAGATGAGTCTTTTCTAGTAAAAATGACATACATTTTCTATTGTGATCTTGGAGATGACTTTAGCTTCTTTTTTAAAATATTACACTCCATTGGTAGAATGGCCAGGGAGCATGACATAAAAAGGAGTTTAGCTGGTGCTTAATGCAGAATAGCGTGCCTCTGGAATTCGTTACATTTCCTAACAAACAACATATTTTCCTTCATATAAGTGGGCCAATAATAGACCTTCCTTAGCAACTTGTGGGCTATGGATCATCCACCAATGTAACTGCCACAATCCCCTTCGTATACTTCAACAAGGACTAGGGTGACTTCATGTTCAACTAGGCACCTTAGCATGGGGGAGGCCTGTCCCATTTTATAAATCCTTCCTAACATCAGAGTGTACTTTTTTAGGCGCTTGAAAGTCTTCTTCTCCTCTAACTCATCTTGTGGAAATTATCTGATTCTAGATAGTGTATTATGGGCTTCATTCAGCCAGTGATCTAGGAAACTTCAAGAGAAATGGTCTCACTTGCCTCAATATTGAGGGGAAAATAGTCTCCAGAGTTACAGTGAGGTTGTACCCTCTTCTTTTTATGCTAGAGAGCTCGAACAATAGGTCTGATATGAATTTCTGCTCCATGGGGACACACATTAACTCAAAAGGTTTCAAATTCTATGATGTGTCACAAACCTTCTTTAGATATTTGATGAGATATGGTGCTTTTGTTTGATATTCCCCGGCGAATTGATTTTCCACCAATTAGGAGTCAATTTTTGCCTTCGAATTCGAAGTGCCCATCTTAAGGGCGAGGACCATGCCAACTATGAGAGCTTCATGCTCGACCTGATTCTTGTTAGCCCTGAACTCAAAATTCAACAAATGGTTTATCAATAGGTTGAGCCATCTACTAATAAAGTCCAAATGTATTGAGCCTCTTCGTCTATTGGAGAACTTAAGTCTTCTAGAAAAACATCCAATACATGTGATTTGATGCTTCCTCTGGGTATATATTGGATGCCATAATCATATAACTCACGCCCATGATATAATCCCTTATGATGAATTTGTATTTTTAAGGACATATCCAATAAGGGTAGTTGGTTTTTACCATTACTTGATACCCTTGAAATTAGGGTATGAGTTTCCTTAAGCTTATCACGATTGCCAAATCAAGTCTATAAATTTTTTAAGATCGGGCCTTAATGCCCTTAAACACCTTTCTCACAAAATATACATGTCGCTACACCTTATATGTTTCTTGGACGAGTATCAAGCTCATCGCCTAGTATGTGATGGAAAAATAAAGGTGCAAGGGTGAACCTACTATCAGGCATGTCAATATGGAAGGCGACACTGAAAAGTACTTTGTCATACCCTAAATTTTTCCCGAGCTTCTATTATCATATTTGTTTATGTCGTATTTCCTTTCAAATATGTGAATTAGACCATTTGGAAGTGAAAATATATAGTATACAAGGAGTTACAAGTACAATCGTTCGGGTTTGAATCCCACATTTCCCATTTTTCTCTTTTTGTTGCTCTTACCTTTATTTCTATTTTTTTAGTTAAATGATAAGGGAAAAATCTCAAAACAAGAGAAACTAGGATACAAGCCTAACAAATAGAAATGTAACTATCTAGGACAAGAAGCTGCTCGAGCTCAGCCGGGAAAACATCTACCCAAATTCCTTCAAAGCCACAGGGAAGATCCAACTTGGTCATAAAATTAGTACACATATTGGATTCTCGATACTCATGCTTGAAAGTTACCTCTTTAAAGTTTTAGAGGAGGAGGAAAATGTGACTCACGATAGCCAAACCTTGGTTTGTGTTTAACACCACACCAGACAGAGTAACAACAACACTTTTGTTGTCAACGTACACAATGATTTTCTTGAATTGCTTCGCCCGAGCAAAATGAAGACCAACAAGAACATCCCAATACTCAGTAGTAATGCTTGCTCACGTGCCAAGGGGCTTGTGGTATCCACTAAGCCATTTGCCATTGCAACCCCAAAAAAGGTCACCACAACTAGAATCAAAGGTTCTTCTGCTATCGCCATCCGAATTGAGAGATATCCAATCAGAAGGAGGGGGAATCCAATGCAGGACATTTGGACTGCGTAAACCATAACATAAGTTATTGGATAAAGAGTTCCTAAGCTTGTATAAGGTAATCTGGTTCTGGATTTTGCGATATAAGTTTGGAGGAGAAATGAAAAGAGGGTCATGAAATTTTTTGTTCCGACACATCCAAATGAGATGATATCCCATGGCCCATATGGCAGCCCAATCCGACACATTCCGATGGAACCTCATATTCAAATTGATATTAAACCAGTCAGAATCATCAACAAAAAAGAAAAGGAACTTAAGATTGTTGATGACTAATTGATTCCAAATACACTTAGGAGCGTACAATTTCATAGCGTATGCAAGATAGTCTCCTAGTTGTTGCTACACGAAAAATAACACAGAGTCGCCATCAAACTTTATATATCCCAACAGAGAAAGGAAAACATCGAGAAAACCTCAAAAGGGAATGAACATGGTCTCGCAATCAAATTCGGGTTCGAGAGTCGATTACGCCAGGGAAAGGTGTTAGCACCCCTCACGTCTGTTGTACTCAAGAGGATCCACTCTTGTTATTCTAATCAAAGGGTGTGTATATCTAAAGACATACTTGCTAAGGGAATGCATGAATTAATTATCTGGGAAAAAACAAAAGGTTTTTATTATTGAGTTTGTTTGAGTTTTGCAACCCAATGCCTACGTATCTCAAAGGGAACCAGAACTCCATAGTTCTTGTTGAAAAAGTTGGTTTGTTGTGTGTTTTTTATGGATGATGCTAAGTTCGCATTCTAGTAGTTAGAGACGTTGTCTGTTTATAGTATAATGGAAATAACATGCCCTTTTTGAAATGGTTTTAAAGGGAAAAGCCTGAAGGCAAAATGGTTTGAATTTGTGAAGTGTTTTGTTTGGAGATAGGAAAAAAGTGGTTTGAGATACGTATCACACTGAAGTTTATGAAAATAGGAGTGAATACGTCGTACAAATGAGCCAAGCGTCTCACGTACAACATACCCTAACAAGAGGTAAGGAAAACACCTGCTCATATTTTCCCAGGTACTTAAGGCTCGTGACGCATAACACGTATTATACTTGTTAAGTATTTTTGATCAGGAAAAGATTTTTGTTTAAAGAAAAGGAAAGAAGTTTCTACCCTAATACTATTGTTGCGGTGGAAATAGGATATCAAACTATTAATTAGTTTGAATCACAATTCTTAATTCACAACCGCTCTTTGATTTATCCGAAGGAAAATGTCAAAAGAGGGAAAACCTATTTTTGCATCGTAAACACAATGCGGGGGAGAGACCTAGGTAAGGGGTTGGTTAAGCTTAGGGAAGGTACTAGCACCTTAAACTTCTGTAGTACTCTACAGGAACCTTTTGTTTATTGTACTATTTTTGCTTTATTATTTGCTTTAATATATATTGCTAAGGGATAAAGTGACCTAAAAGACCTAAGGGTTAGTCCTAAGTTTACTCGGCAAGATTTGCATCTTGTGCCTACGTATCCTGGATAGGGAATGGAATCAGAGTAATCCTAGTTCCCCTTGAAAGGGAGGTTAGAAACTTCTTGACTGTGGTCAAGGTTTCAATGGGGAATAAACGTATCTTAAGGACACGCTTATGCGGATTTTTGAAACTCCTATTTCTACGTTGAAATGTTGAATTGAAATTAGGGTTAAAATTAGGTGTTCCACGGCGGGAAACCCTAAATAGAGCACGGCGGCTCTTTGACCTAAAAAGCTAGGGTGAAGGGCGTTTTCGTCCATGGCGGGCCGCCTAAGCTAATTAGGGTTTTGAAATGGTTGAAACTAGGGTTATTGACTCGGCGGTCAAACTGTTAATCCTAATTCCTTTGGAGGAAAATATGACGGTAACACATGCAAACACGACAAAATATTATATGGCAGAAATTAAAATGCGGAAAGTAAAGAAAGCGTCGCAACGATCACTCGCGTAAATTACAAATCCCAAAAAAAAAGAGAAAATAAAAATAACTGCGATCATGGCCTCGCATAAATTGCATCCATAAAACAAAAAAATAATACGAACAAATGAAATATTGATCGGAATTTAAGTATGATCTAGGGAGAAAACAGAGAACAAGGGTTAGACAGAAATATGGCAAATAATGAAACAATTAATACATAAAGAAGGGCAAAAATGCAATTTGGGAATTTTTATTATTGTTTTATTTAACATTAATATTAAAAAAAGAATTTTATTCTTGATTTAAAAAGAAGTTCAGTTAAATTTTGAAAATGTTAATTTGAATTTTTAAAGAAAATGTTTTTAGGTTAATTTTGAAAAAGATTTTGGTCTTAATTTTAAAAGGAAATTTTATTCTTATTAAAAAAGAAAATTAGTTTTAATTTTAAAAGATATTTTAATTTTTAAATTTAAACAAAGTTAGCTTTAAAAAAATTTGACCTCATGTTAATTTAACTTAATTATGTATTTTTAAAAAAATTAATAAACATTTTTACTAAATAAAAAGAGAAGGATTAAATAACAAAAATTAAAAACAAAAATTGACCAGGCTTTTGCCCACGCTTTTCACGCGTTGTTGTACGCCTTTGCCCGCGGTTTTCACGCGTCGTCGTATGCCTTTGCCCTCGGTTTTCACGCGTTGCCCTACGCCTTTGCCCACGGTTTTCGAGCGTTGCCATAGCACCTGAAATCAAATATCTCAAAATACGCAAAATAAATTAGTTCTAAGACCATGGATCAATTGGAATAAAGCTTCTGAGCACGCCTAATTTGCAAAGCCCCAACTCGCAGCTCCAAACCCTAACAATGGCATCTCGTGTTTCATACCTTTAAGCTTCAATTAAACAACCCAGAAACGTCATACACATTCACACCAACACAAATATATAATCATAAAACATTTATGATGCATGAATCATGATAATCAAAATTTGAAAAAAAAACGCAAACCATCAATGGTGATTTTGTGATTCCGAGTGTTTCAGACCTGTATGAGTATTGGAATTGAATTAGAAACCTTCAAGGAATGTGTTGGAATGCTTGGAAGGGATTGAAACAGGATGAAAATTGATCTGCAAATGCCTTGTAACACACGGTTTTTTCAATGAGTTCTAGAGTTTCTTGACTGCCCAAAATCGTCCCCCTTTCTGATAAGTCGTGAGAACGACCGCCGTTTTTTTTTGTCCCCTTTTCCCTTTCCTCAAATACAACTTATGTTTATATATGTATCAAATTAGGGTTAACTCTAACTTAATGCCCACTTTAAAGCCCAACTTAAATAATTAGTCAAAACTAAATGAAATTTAAACAAACTAAAATAAACTTAAAACTCTATTTATTTATACTAAATATTAAAAACATTATAAAAAGAAAACAATATTTTCTAATATTTTTAATTATATGATTTTTGTATGTTTTTATGAATAATATGGAAAAAAGTGACAAAATAATATTTTTTTAAAAATAATTTAAATAAAATACGAAAATAATAATAAAATAATAAAAAAAAAAACTATTTTTTGTTATTTTTTTTATGAAAATAGAAAAGTTAAACTAAAAATAAAAGAAATAAAACAAAAAGTGAAGAAGGTGGAATTCGAACTCTCGACCTCTCACACTCACAACTCCTTACACAAGGTCTCTTGCCAATTGTGCTATTTTATTCATTCAAAATAAAGTGGCACTAGAAACCCTGTAAAGGTAGGACAAAATTTGAGGTACTACAGCTGCCCCTATTTAAATAGCTTCACCGGATGATATGAGTACAAGTAGATTTTTCCTGCAAGATCAAACCAGCTACACAAACCTGTTAGCGACTGGTTAAATGCGATGCAACCTGCAATGGAGTGCAAGATGAAACGACAAATCTTAGGGAAAAATTTGGGGTACTACAGTTGCCCCTATTTAAATAACTTCACCGGATGATTTGAGCGACGAAGGCTCAAGAAATCGTGGTGGAGGAATTTAAATATAGATAACCGAAAATTTTGCCCTTAGATGTAGTGATATGCAATGTTATGGACAAAACAAAACAACAGGTAATGCTAACAATGCCATGAATGTAGTATGATGCGTATGATGGAATGGTAAACACAAGGACGCAGACGACACGACGACATAGGGGACAGACGCGACGAGCACACCCCGGGGAAAACGACGCACTTGGAGTGACCGGATGATACTCTAAGGTAAAAGATGAAAATGGATTTGCACGACTATAGGATCGATTAACAAGATGCTGGAGCATTGAGCAAAGAATAATATCCGAGCTTCTAGAAACTCTCCCTCGTGACAGGATCAGACGGAATTTTCAGGAATCCGTAGAAAATATACAGGGTAAAAACCGGTTGTATGCCAAAATAAATGGTCTTAAATGTGAAACGCCCTGATAAGCTTTCTCGAGAGAGAACTGCCACTTATCGTCGGAAGGGACTTATATGCCAAACTAGATAAGCTCTCAAATAAAGAGAATGTCGCTTATCTGTGGATAATTGATTGATAAGCTCTAATGGAGGGAATTGTCGCTCATCTGATAAATAAACCTCTCCATATCTAGGGTCGGCGCCTGGAATACGATTCGGATTCTTCTTTTACTAAAGGATAAAACGAACTTCTTCATACTTCAAGGTCGGCGCCCTGAACACGATTCAACTCCTTCTTTTACTAAAGGATAAAATGAACTTCTTCATGCTTAAAGGTCGGCGCCCTGAACATGATTCAGCTCCCTCTTTTACTAAAGGATAAAATGAACTTCTTCATACTTCAAGGTCGGCGCCATGAACATGATTCAGCTCCCTCTTTTACTAAAGGATAAAATGAACTTCTTCATACTTCAAGGTCGGCGCCATGAACATGATTCAGCTCCCTCTTTTACTAAAGGGTAAAATGTACTTCTTCATACTTCAAGATCGGCGCCATGAACATGATTCAGCTCCCTCTTTTACTAAAGGATAAAATGAACTTCTTCATATCTCAAGGTCGATGCCCTGAATACGATTCAGCACCCTCTTTTACTAAAGGATAAAATGAACTTCTTCATATCTCAAGGTCGGTGCCCTGAATACGATTCCGCTCCTTCTTTTACTAAAAGATAAAATGGTCTGCGGCGGAACGTCTAAGCATGAGTACGGCGACTCAATGTCTTAAAGTTTAAATGATATGTCCACGGCGGGACGCTCAAGCACGAGTGCAGCGACTCGACGTCTTAAGGTTTAAATGATATGTCCCCGGCGGGACACCCAAGAATGAGTGAGGCAACTCAACGTCTTAAGGTTTAAATGATATGTCCACGGCGGGACGCCCAAGAATGAGTGCGGCGACTCAACGTATTAAGGTTTAAATGTAGGTGATACGCTCCTCGGCTGGGAGTTGTTGCTTGTCTGCAAAGGATTGTAAATGCTTTCCTTGAAATATAGTGCAAAATAAATGCACGTCCATGTAGGTTCAGTGACCGACGGGACCAAAGTTTGATCTAGAATTGGGCTAGAAAGTACTAACACCCAAGACTCCATTGAGGAAACGAACTCGAATGGGGACTACCTTATCCTAACGCGGAAAGGTAACAGAAATAACCATCGTCCACGAGGGTTGAACTCTGTGGGGAAACATGGAACAAAACAAGTATTTTATGCTTAGGCTGATGATCTACTTGGAGAGAGCGGACAACCCAGTTACTCAGCGGTAACGACAAAGGATGACGACGAATAGCAAGCATGCAAATGCTAATGCATATGCCCAAGTGTATACTAATGTGTATGTTAATGTGTATGAAAATGTCATGCAATGAGTATGCAATGCTTAGGCTCTTGCGTATGCTGACAAAACAGACGAGAGGAGGAAACATGAGATGAAATAAACATCTCGACGGGAATACCCGGGGACCTCTGCAACAATACATCTATTAGGGGATAGGAAGAGTTGATAGTAGAACCAAATCTGGCTTCAAAGTTATAACTTCCCTGGGGAGAAAGTATCATGACTTCCACATGGGGATATGATACGACTTCACTGGAGAGTATGATGTCCTAACTTTAACTAGGGATCCCTGACCTCTGCATCGGGATACGATTTCATGACTTCGCGTGAGGGATTGCTATCATGAACCATAATCAGCCAAAGAAATCTTAGGATTAGATACTTCCGGGGATAAAATAAATATCCGCTTCGTGGGGAAAGGTGAGGAGCTAGGCAGTTCCATGGAGATAATGTAGCAACTTTCTAGGAATAATACCTCGGCTTCCTGGGAAAAGGTAGATCCAACTGGGAATAAGATATATCAAACTTTCCTGAGGAGAGTTCATCAGACTTACTGGGGAGAATTCAACAAACATTCCTGGGGAAAGCATCTTGGCTTCTTGTGGAGAGAATTGCAATCTCCTAGGGAATATTCCTGAGGAAGGTAATGCAATTTTACTGAGGAGCAGATGCTTCCACTGAGAATGGGTCTTCAAGAACATATATCACTTGGAAGATACCGAGGATATCCCTGCAGTCTTGAGAGTCACTGGGGATTTATCGGATAGATCCCAAAAGTGTTGACAACTTAAAGTCTCGCTGGGGACTATCACTGGGAAGATGCTGGTAAGATCTCTGCTGTCTGGGAAATTACCGGCTCGGTGCAAAATGTCGTCGGCTTAAAGTCTCGTTGGGGACTGTGTCGGCTTAAAGTCTCTCTGGGGACTGTGTCAGCTTAAAGTCTCTCTGGGGACTGCATTGAGGTAATGGTTAAGACGTAGATTTTGCAATGATGAGATTTACTGGGGAATGAAGACCGCCAGGAGTAAAATCCATCGGGTACATGAAGAATGTCGCGAAACAAGCTAGTTTTGATCTTAATGGACTCTGTAGTAGTCGTCATTTTGAAAAATATCATGCCTCAGAGTACCTGCTTTGTAACAAAGTCATCTCGAGAGGATTTTACAGAGAACATGGGGTTCGGTTGCCCCCATTGTTTTCAAACTCTTGGAGAGATATGTCAAATCTCGACGTAACTGGCACGGATCAACCGTGTTACGACTGAGTCTACAAGAATAGCTCTTAAGTACGTCAAGCTCGCATCAAAAAATGACTTGGAAACCGCCTTCCCCTGTTTAGCAGGATCTTCGAGTCCCATTGACGACGTCTATATGTATGTTTCTAAGATGCTAGGCAAAATCAACACACGTGACATGCTATCTGGGAACTATCAATGCAACATATATCTGTCTTGAAGATTTTGTTTTTGTTTTTTTGAAAAAGATATCGCCCTGACTTGTGACTGGAATCACTAGTTAGGATATAAGTTTAATTTATAATGTCAACATGAATTTTTGAGCATAGCTCGTAGGAGTCAGGAAACACTATCTCGTTGAGTATGCTTTCAAGAGAGTTCCTACTTCAATTAGGTCTTTTAATGGTTGTATCGTGGCTTGGTGCACGTTTTAGGAAACAAAGGATAAAGGCCCAAAGTTATTTGTATCCACCCCTTCTTCGTGATGTTCTCCAATCCTAATTCAATTAATCGACTACGAGCACTCGTATCTCAGTCGGATTTGATATGGTCGAGAACTCAATAAGGCTTTGGACACAACAGTCACTCACCTATTTTAGTGTTCGATCAACACGACTTTGTTCTTTATTGGAGATTCTTTTTTTTGCAATCCTTTATTTATTTGTTTTTATTCCCTAACTTTTGCCTGGACGGCGTCTTTGAGATTTGACATTAGAGTCCAGCGGGATGCCCTAGTTTTGCCTAAGTCTCCTTCACAGGTTTTGACTTAGCGGGCTACATTTTTTTTTATTTTTGTTGAATAAGTCGTGTGACTCGTTTGAAAGGCTTGTGACTGCTCCACTCTTTTAGTATTAGAGGGATAGTCATGGACTTCTAACTTCCTAAGATGTTAGGGGTAGATTCTCGAAGATTCGCTCCTCCTTTTTGAGAGTCTGAGCGCTCAATCGATTTAACTGAAAACTACCCTGCCCCAGGTTAAAATAAGGGTTTTAATTTGGAAAAGAAGAAAACTCCTACTTCAAGGCTCAAAGGGGTTAAAGAGGGGTTATCTGCCTTATATCTCCATTGTTTTTGGGGTTTGAAACAATGTCTTACATCATCAGCGAGTTTCAATCGAAAGCATATGAAAAGAGATGAGATGTTTTTGGTTCATCATCCTCCTCCCAATTCTCTATCAAAGCAAGAGATCGGGTAAAGCTGGCATTACAAGTTTATGAAAAAAATATTTTTTGTGAGTGAAACGAATGGGTTTATTCAAGACAAACATTATGCATTAATTATTCCAAAATAAACAAGTTCGTACATGCTAATTATGCTTAATCAAAGAAAAATACATATAAATAAACAAATGAACTGTATGATAAGTCCTTCTAAATGTGTTTATGAAGTCTCTGCATCTGAGACCGGCACAGTAGTACGGGTTTCTTCTGGCGGAGCCTCAATGAAGTGATCACGGCGAACCACCTTGCTTGCCCCAGCCACGTCTTTCAAAGCTTCAGTATCAATCTTTGAATCTTCCTTCAGACTAACTTTCCCAGATTCTTGGTCGATCGGGGTCACATCATCCTGAGGAATGCTGAAATGAAGTGGACTAGGTTTCTGAATAAATACCGACTTTGGCAGATTCACGGGAGAAGTAACTGGCTGAGATATGTTGAAAACCTTGAGAGGAGTCTTGATCTTTGGTGGAGGATCATCGAAAGACAATATATTTTGTTCCAACAAATCTCTGATGATGTTCTTGAGCGCGTAACAACCTTCCAAATTGTGATCGAGCGTACCCTCATGAAATAAACAATGAGCGGCGACATTGTGGTTGGCAGGCAAAGGATTTGGAGGCGGACCCAAAGCTCTGGTAGTAATCAAACCTAGTTCCACTAAGTAAGGATACAACTCGGTGAAAGTCATCGGAATCGGCGGACAAGGCTTGTATTGCCTCCTAATCGGAGCATTCTGACTAGGTGTCTGATTCTTAGGCTGTTGATGAGCAGGAGCATTGGACGCTCGTTGATAGCTAATATGAGCTTGTGCAGGCTGATAAGCAGGAGGATGTTGATAAACCGGATGCTGATAGATCGGAGCCGGTTGCACAAGCTAATAGATAGGAAATTGAGAACTGAAGGGAGGTGCAACAGTAGCCACATAGGGTTGTTGAGCATACTGGACTGGATAACCTTGAACATAATTCTGCTGAGGTTGCCAAGGTTGATGGGTAGCCCTCAAGTGATTCTTCAGACGTGCGGGTCCTTTATGGTGGTCAACGCTCGGAGTTTTACACTTTAGAGGAGTAACTCGTCGAACTGGTTGAGAAATAGTGGGAGGCACCGGACTGGATTGATGACCTTGAGGCGGTATATTCTTGACAGTAACGGCTGGTTAAGGATCCACAAAAGTATGGGTAATCTCAGAAACAACAGTAGGTTGATTATCCATCTTCACCTTAAGGGCTTGCAACATCTCCATAATCTGCCCCACACCTTCTCGAAGATCTTCGAGTTCATGGCTGACACGGTCGATCTCTTGAGCTTGTTCTTCCATCCTTTTTCGAGCTTGGGCTCTAATATTGTACTGATGCGGAGGACCCAGGGTGACGAAACTGGCAGGCGAGAGAACCGAGAATAAGAAACCGGGAGGCACATGTAATGCAAAAATATGATGCAAAAAATTTGAAATGCGAATGAAATGATTTCATGGAATTCAAATATTTACGAATATCGCATAATACCAAAATTTTATTTATTAATTTGAAAACGGATTACAAATAACGTTCTTAGAAAAGTCTTGGCATAATAGCTAAATAAAAGCTAATAATGACCCTAAAGAAGCTTCCTGTTCTGCCCCTTGCTCTGCTCTTCGGGCTAGGCCTTTTTAAGGATGAGCCTATCTTCAAAAGGTAAATCGAGAGTTAGAGGAAAATAAATCCTTCATCAAAACCAAGCAAGGGTACGTTGGAAAAGTCTTCACAATTGTTGGTGATTAGTGTCCTTGATGTAGGATGACTTCGAGCATATGGCTTTAGCAACGGTCTTATCCTTTAGGGTCTTTCTCCAAGAAAGGAAATGAAGACTCCTTCAGAATTGGTAACCCCACCAATTGAGAGTACTCTTCTAGGGTAGGCAAGAGCTGGTACTCGAGGGATGTAAGGAAAAGATAATCTGGATCCTAGAACTGTAACAAAGTCGAAAGGAAACCTTCGTCTACTTGAGGTTTCAACAAAAATAAAGGCCCTCCATACTTGTTTATGGATCCTTTATTGATCTTGAACCAAAGCTCCTAGCTTCCTTAGGTCATCTAACTTAAGTCCTTTAAAAGAATATCTCAAAGTTTTTTTTTTGTTTTTTTTTTGTAATCCATGGTATCCTGCAATATTCATAAATAAAATTTGAATTCCATGACATGTGATGCAATGTGATGTCTTATGGATGCAATGCATATATACAAAGTCCTAGGTTAAAGGTATATGCAAGGAGTTAGGGTCTACCCATCCCAATAGGTATGTACTAAGGTTAGTTGTACCTGCAGAACAAGGGTTCTAAAGCGGTGTCCAAAGTCATCAATTCATCTTTCGGATATTATCAATTTCCCGATTAACTCGGTGGTTAATAATATTCTCAAGAGAATCTCTTTTGAGTGTAGTATCGCGTAGTGACTATTTCGAGAATATTCCCTCATAGTCCTCGCACTACGTCTTAGATAAGGTCAAGGTGGTGTTAAGGTACTACGGTCCTCAATATCATAGACTCCAATCGACCATGGTAAAAGTTTTCACGAATACTCGTTCAACCAAACCATTTTCGAAAGGGTCTTAACTGAGCGGTGGTTCTCAAGTCGGCTTGGTCGGGAATCACTCCCTATAAGCCTCGTTGAATATCTCACCTCCTATAATAAGGTCACTCAAGTCCAGGTGTAGGACTTATCTCACAAAAAAATAGATACCCTCCAAGCAAGGTACAATATGAGCATATTATATACAAGCAAACAAATAATAAAATAAATGGCATGCAATAAACGAGGTAGGGATAACCCTTCAAAATTATGGCACTCCCCAATGAAGTCGCCATTTTCTGTTGCGGTGGAAATAGGATATCAAACTATTAATTAGTTTGAATCACAATTCTTAATTCACAACCGCTCTTTGATTTCTCTGAAGGAAAAGGTCAAAAGAGGGAAAACCTATTTTTGCATCGTAAACACAATGCGGGGGAGAGACCTAGGTAAGGGGTTGGTTAAGCTTAGGAAAGGTACTAGCACCCTAAACTTCTATAGTACTCTACAGGAACCTTTTGTTTATTGTACTATTTTTGCTTTATTATTTGCTTTAATATATATTGCTAAGGGATAGAGTTACCTAAAAGACCTAAGGGTTAGTCCTAAGTTTACTCGGCAAGATTCGCATCTTGTGCCTACATATCCTGGATAGGGAATGGAATCAGAGTAATCGTAGTTCCCCTTGAATGGGAGGTTAGAAACTTCTTGACTGTGGTCAAGGTTTCAATGGGGAATAAACGTATCTTAAGGACACGCTTACACGGAGTTTTGAAACTCCTATTTCTACGTTGAATAGTTGAATTGAAATTAGGGTTAAAATTAGGTGTTCCACGGCGGGAAACCCTAAATAGAGCACAGCGGCTCTTTGACCTAAAAAGCTAGGCTGAAGGGCGTTTTCGTCCACGGCGGGCCGCCTAAACTGTTAATCCTAATTCCTTCGGAGGAAAATATGACGGTAAAACATGCAAACACGGCAAAATATTATATGGCAGAAATTAAAATGCGGAAAGTAAAGAAAGCGTCGCGATGATCACTCGCGTAAATTATAGATCCCAAAAAAAAAGCGAAAATAAAAATAACTGCGATCATGGCCTCGCATAAATTACATCCATCAAACAAAAAAATAATACGAACAAATGAAATATTGATCGGAGTTTAAGTATAATCTGGGGAGAAAACAGAGAACAAGGGTTAGACAGAAATATGGCAAATAATGAAACAATTAATACGTAAAGAAGGGAAAAAAATGCAATTTGGGAATTTTTATTATTGTTTTATTTAACATTAATATTAAAAAAGAATTTTATTCTTGATTTAAAAAGAAGTTCAGTTAAATTTTGAAAATGTTAATTTGAATTTTTAAAGAAAATGTTTTTAGGTTAATTTTGAAAATGATTTTGTTCTTAATTTTAAAAGGAAATTTTATTCTTATTAAAAAGGAAAATTAGTTTTAATTTTAAAAGATATTTTAATTTTTAAATTTAAACAAAGTTAGCTTAAAAACAATTTGACCTCATGTTAATTTAACCTAATTATGTATTTTTTTTTAAATTAATAAACATTTTTACTAAATAAAAAGAGAAGGATTAAATAACAAATATTAAAAACAAAAATTGACCAGGCTTTTTCCCACGTTTTTCACGCGTTGATGTACGCCTTTTCCCGCGGTTTTCACGCGTCGCCATACGCCTTTGCCCGCGGTTTTCACGCGTCGCCATACGCCTTTGCTCGCGGTTTTCACGCTTTGCCCTACGCCTTTGCCCACGGTTTTCAAGCGTTGCCATAGCACCTGAAATCAAATATCTCAAAATACGCAAAATAAATTAGTTCTAAGACCATGGATCAATTGGAATAAAGCTTTTGAGCACGCCTAATTTGCAAAGCCCCAATTCGCAGCTCCAAACCCTAACAATGGCATCTCGTGTTTCATACCTTTAAGCTTCAAATAAAAAACCCAGAAACGTCATACACATTCACACCAACACAAATATATAATCATAAAACGATTATGATGCATGAATCATGATAATCAAAATTTGAAAAAAAAAACGCAAACCATCAATGGTAATTTTGTGATTCTGAGTGTTTCAGACCTGTATGAGTATTGGAATTGAATTAGAAACCTTCAAGGAACGTGTTGGAATGCTTGGAAGGGATTGAAATAGACTGAAAATTGATCTACAAATGCCTTGTAACACACGGTTTTTTCAATGAGTTCTAGAGTTTCTTGGCTGCTCAAAATCGTCCCCCCTTTCTGATAAGTCGTGAGAACGGCCGCCGTTTTTTTTTGTCCCCTTTTCCCTTTCCTCAAATACAACTTATATTTATATATGTATCAAATTAGGGTTAACTCTAACCTAATGCCCACTTTAAAGCCCAACTTAAATAATTAGTCAAAACTAAATGAAATTTAAACAAACTAAAATAAACTTACAACTCTATTTATTTATACTAAACATTAAAAATATTATAAAAAGAATAAAATATTTTCTAATATTTTTAATTTTATGATTTTTGGATGTTTTTATGAATAATATGGAAAAAAGTGAAAAAATAATATTTTTTAAAAAATAATTTAAATAAAATACGAAAATAATAATTAAATAATAAAAAAACTATTTTTTGTTATTTTTTTTTTTTATGAAAATAGAAAAGTTAAACTAAAAATAAAAGAAACAAAACAAAAAGTGAAGAAGGTGGCACTAGAAACCCTGTAAAGGTAGGACAAAATTTGAGGTACTACAGTTGCCCCTATTTAAATAGTTTCACCGGATGATATGAGTACAAGGAGATTTTTCCTGCAAGATCAAACCAGCTACACAAACCTGTTAGCGACTGGTTAAATGCGATGCAACCTGCAATGGAGTGCAAGATGAAACGACAAATCTTAGGGCAAAATTTGGGGTATTACAACTATCATACTAGATGGGCCTAAGGTTAGGATCAAAGGAAAGTTACCCTAATGTTATCAAGCAAAAGTTTGATCTTAAAGATTAATTCAAACATTAAGTGATCAAGATGAGATTCAATCACCTAGTGAAATATCCTAAGGGAACACATAAATCAAACAGGCAAGCAACCAATAACATCATGTATCAAGAGCAGTCATCAAGCACATGTATCAAGATCATGGTAAAAAATCAATGCAAAAATTCACAAAATTCAGAACGGCGTCTCATTGTATTACACTCCACCTTTTCAGATTTCGTGTGACACGTGTTTGATGTAGATATGCCTTTGAATCTCTTTGGAATAAGAAACGTTAAACAACGCTCAGATCTTCTGAAACTTGTTAGTTCAGAGTTCCACAGAAAGATATAATGTACTAAAAGAAATAATCAGAAGAATTACTTAAGAACATAGACATTATTCATATTTCATCAGAATAAATTTTCTTCTGATTAATACTTTTATTCTGGACAAAAATCCATACTAATATTCTTCAGAATAAACTTAAACCTATCTTCAGCAAGGGGTTTTGTGAAGATATCAACCCATTGATGGTTTGTATCAACAAAATTCAAACTAATAATTCCCTTCTGAACATAGTCTCTGATAAAATGATGCTTAATTTCTATGTGCTTTGCCTTAGAATGTAAAATAGGATTCTTAGAAAGGCAAATAGCAGAAGTATTATCACAGAAAATAGAAATGTTACTCTCATGAATCTGATAATCTTCTAGTTGACTCTTCATCCAGAGAATCTGAGTGCTACAACCAGCAACAACAATATATTCTGCTTCTGTTGTTGAAAACGTTATTGTGGGTTGCTTCTTGTTGAACCAAGAGATCAGATGACTTCCCAGAAACTGACAGCTTCCAGAAGTACTCTTACGCTCTATTCTGTCTCCAGCATAGTCAGCATCACAGAATCCAACTAATCTGTATTCGTCAGATCTTCTGTAACATAAACCCACGTTAGTAGTACCTTTCAGATACCTCAGAATCCTCTTAACAGCTGTTAAGTAAGATTCTCTAGGATCTGATTGGAATCTAGCACAAAGACAAACGCTAAAGAGGATATCAGGTCTAGAAGCAGTCAAGTACAGAAGAGAACCAATCATACCTCTGTAGAGCTTCTGATCTACCTTTTTACTTACCTCTTCTTTACCTAGTGTGCTTGTAGGATGCATTGGAGTCTTTGCTACCTTGCTTTTTGACATGTTGAATTTCTTCAGAAGTTCCTTTACATACTTTGTATGATGTATGTAGGTTCCTTCTGGAGTCTGATTCACTTGTATTCCCAGAAAGAATCTGAGTTCCCCCATCATGCTCATCTCGAATTCTGCCTGCATAGATTGAGCAAACTCCTTTCCAAGCGTAATATTGGTAGTTCCAAATATAATATTGTCGTTATTGCGAAAATCGGCGCCGACTATGACAAAAGAGTCGCCACCGTGCGTTATTTATCCCAACGGAGGGAAAGGGAACGCTCAGAGTAAACCTAACGCAAAACGGGAAAGGAATGGTCGTCGCAACCAAATTCCTGGATTCGGGAGTTGATTACGCAAGGGGAAGGTATTAGCACCCCTCACATCCGCCGTACTCGACGGGATCCACGCTTGTTTTCTGGTACGGATTCTTATTCTATCTACACTAAAGGGCTAGGTGTTGCACCCCAAAATTTGCCCAACATTTCTTTACGTAGCTTGTGTTTCATTTCATTCACATTAGCATTATCATTTGCATTTCATTGACATGTATGCAGGAGATCAAGAGGTATGATTACCAATTAAGAGCTATACAAGAGTTTGAATCTAGCTAAGAAGGTTATTCAAGTGCTCAAGGGTTGATGTCCTTGCCAAAGAAGTAAAAAGAGCCTCGAAGAGAATGGTTGAAACCAAGAGGGTGTGTCTCCTAGCTTGAGAGTTGTGGGAAGTCATCAGATGATTCTGAAGACATAAGGATGGACTTGAGGTCTTAAGAGAGCTCATGAGAAGTGTTGAAGGTCACTTTGAAGCCTAGACAGGTCATTGTGCAAGATTAAGAAGACTCAGCCATGAGTGGTGTAATTAGGGTTTGACTGGGTTAACCCTAGGTCAACTGATGATTTGGAGAGGGTTGAGACCTAATCCAAGAGCCATGTGATCATGGAATGATGCATTGATATGCTATAAGGATGATTCCAAGGTTAACTCATCATGATTGAAGAGTTTGAGAAGTTTCAAGCTAGGGTTTCTAAGGCTTGACAGTGTAAAATCCCCTAGTTTGACCTCTATCTTCAAGGCAGTTTAACCCAAGATGTGATTGCCATCTCATCTTTCCCCCAACATGAATGTTGTAGAGCTTGTTCTTAGCTTTAATTTGAGTACTAGAAGTCATTGATAGGATTTATAGAACTCAAGTTATGACTTTGATAAGTTACAGGTCATCTGAGGTATGTGAATCTAGGGCCTTGAAAGTTACCCAACTTGCATCAAACGTTTTCCCGAGAAGGATGATTCCTATGGACTTTTGCTCAACATGAATGTTGTTCCTTATCCTCTTAGCTTTCTAGAGAGTACTAGAAGTCCTTGATAGGATTTGTAGAACTCAAGTTATGGCTTTGACAAGTCAAGGGCATTTTGGTCATTTGGAGATTACAGGTAACTTCAACCACAAGGCCATAACTCCTATTTCCAAGCTTTAAATGAGAAAATGTTCAACATAAAACTTGTTCAAAATGATGTTTTAAGGCTAGAAAGGAGGTCATGAGATGTTGGAAAGGCTTGTAGCTCAAAGTTGCAAAAATGACCTAAAGTAAGGGCATAAGTTAAATAAACCAAAGTTGGAAATTGATATTTTCAACCTACACATCCAAACCATGGCATGTAATATATCATTTTAACTCTAGAAAACATTTTAAGAACATTGGTTTAGCCACATTTTTGAGTTGAGATTAAATTTGTGGACTTGCTTTGAAAAGTGATTACTTGCATATTAAGTAAAATGTGCAAAACATAGAATCAAGGCATGAGCAAGGCCCTTTGCAAGCTAATCACTTTCAAAATGTCACTAGGGGAGAAATTGGAAGTAAATGAGATTGGTTTCAAGCTGTTTGCAGCATTATGCATAGCATGGTACATGGTTGAATATCTCATGACATGAGAAGTGGAAACTCTCATTAGAAGGATCTAGAGGGTTCTAGATCACTCATACATCATCTATATATTGAGTAGAGATGATCCAATGCAAGGGTTGGTGATGATTGAAGGAGAGAGCATAGATTGAGATTGAGATTTCTTGGCTTGCAATTGAATTCGGTTTCACAAAATTCTTCACTTTCCATCCATTTTCTTGATTGAAACTTCTTCCATGGATGCTAAGGAGTGATTCCAGATCATAATCCAAGAGAATTCGTGGCTGAATCGTGTAGGAGCAATTGAATTTTTCCACCTGCAACTCATCACCGGATTTCAAGATTCAAGCACTTTCAACCGGTTCTTTTGCATACAGAAGCAAGGAAAGGGTTCATTGATCGTGTCTGAAAGATTGGAGAGCTTGAATTGGAGGTTTAGTGCATCTGTTCATCCAAGATTTTCAGGTTGGTAACTTTCTTCCCCCAGCATGATTTAGGTAGAATCAAGATGAATTAAGGTGTTAGTTGCATTGTAGAACGGTGTAGGATTGATTTCAGGCCATTAATTTGAGAATTAGAGACAAAATAGGTGTGTTACCATTTTCGGTTGAGGTTTGGCTATGGCGAATCTTGAGGATTTAGGTTGAATTAAGGGCAGGAATAAATTCGTGACACAATTTGGGACAAGTTTCATGTATTGACCATTTGCAATGGAGGATCCTAGAGAGAACTAGGGTTGGGGACGATGACCGGAGCACCACCGGTGGTGGCCAGAGCTGTGCGCGAAGCTCAGATGTTCAAAAGGTAGAAGACGACCCCAGGACCATCAGATCTTGGTTGGACCTTTGACTAGAAGCTCATCCAACGGCCACATATTGATTTCCATTTGTGAAGGAATTCTGATTATGAAACGCACCGTTTCATTTAATCAGTGGTTTTGGGCTAAGTGAAATAATTATTATCCACACCCCCCAGCGAGCCCAATCCATAGTTTGAACTGATTCTGGTTACTACTTGCACCGTGCATTTGTCTATTTTTGTTTGATTTTCTTTATTTTTTCATTTTATTCATGGTTCTTGAAAAAATCATATAAAATTGAAAATTAATCCAATTAATCCCATTCTTTTTGAATTTTACTCATGATTGAGTCTAGTATTTTTTAGATAAAAAATATTTTCATTTCATGTATTTTCTGATTTTATGGGAATTTTACATTTTAATTGATATTAAAATGGTTATGTTTGATACATAATTTTGTGGAATTTTGTGTGATCATGTGGTGATGATTTTGATCCTAATTTTTTGTGTATGATTAGGTTAGACATGTATGATCCCATAGCATTTTTCTCACATTTTTGTCATGAAAATAAGTGTGCTTTCTAGATTGAGATTTAGATGCTTCCTTTTAGGGTTTAGGTTTAGTACCTCATAATGTAGAATTTATTTCTAGGTCTAATTTGATGATTTGATCTCTGAAATTAATGTGGTAGAGTCATGATTGACCTAGGTTCCCATAGATATTTTTGTAGGATTTTACAATTGAGTTTAGTATTTTAGTTAGGATTAACTTCAGTACTAGGTTTTAGGTGATCCTAGCTTACTAATTCAACTAGTTTAACTTCCTTAGTCCCCTTAGATTAGGGTTTTTGCTTGGTTTGCCTTTGGTTGAGATTGAAGACAAGTTGAAGACAAGGTGAGGCTGCTTGAAATTGCTTGGAGTTGCTTGTGCCTGAAGGTGTCTGATGAAGATTTGGGAGGTAGGAGCCATAGGGAGAGCCTTACAATTAGAATGATTTCTTTCACAAACATGGAAAGCATCTTGTGCTTCCATTCCTCCCAATGACTAAAAGTCCTTCCAGGATATTCACATCCCTCCTTTGGAGGGATGAGTGGCTTTATCTGGGAAGTAGAACTTTGAGGGAACCAGTCTCTCATAATGATGAACCCTTACAGGCTTCCTTTGGTTGTCAGTAAGCTGTTTATCATTTCCACTCATCCTGTTAAATCAATTGTCTTCTGGTTTGAGTATCTTGAAAGATGTTGGGCTTGAGTTTGAAGATGAGGACTTCATTGAAGAGTGTGGGAGAGGATGATTCCTTGAGCATTGCCATTGCAGCTGAAGCTTGAAGAGCAAGAAGAACAAGTTGATACTTGAAGATCCAGTAGAGATTGAATGAAGAGTTGAGGCTTGAAAAAGAATTGAAGGATGAAGTTGACACTTCCAGATGATTGAAGATTACTTTGAGAAGCTGAAGCTTGTAGGAGAAGAAGACCAAGTTGATACTGGTAAAGCAAAGAGAGCTGAAGCTTGAAGACTAAGTTGATACTTATGAAGAGGATTCAATTGAGATTGAGTATAGAGCTGAGGCTTGAGGAATAAAGGATGAGTTGACACTTACATTGATGATTGGAGTGCCTGAATGAATCAAGTTGATACTTGTAGTTGAGAGTTAAGCCTGAAGGTAGAATTGACTGAGGAGCTGAAGCTTGGAGAAGAGAGAATAAGTTGACACTTATGTTTGGTGGGTTGAAACCTTGGAGGAGCAAGTTGATGCTTGTTAAGTGAAGCTGATAGCCTTGAAGGGTGGTTGAAGTCTGAAGACTGGGTAGCTGTTAGAAGAGCTGAAGCTTGGAATGAAAGAGGGAGTTGTTGATCTGCTTTCTTTTCCTCTCTGTTTTCTTTTCTGTGCTGATGTGCCTTGTTTGACTTGCTTGATGCATTAGAATAAGTTCATATCTAGACTGACTTTAATCTAGGAGCATGATTGCACTAGAGGTTGAGTTGCTCCCTCTGCTTGTATTGTTACAGTATGGCTTTGCTTACGGGTATTCGGTAGAGCCCAACTCCCTTGCCTATGTGGTTTATTTTGCTTGATAGCATTTTATTTCATTTCTACTGTATGATTGCAGTTTACCATTTTGCTTGATTGCATGTTATGTCCTCTGTATGATTGCAGATTACTGTAGTTTGCTTGATAGCATTTTATTTCCTCTATATGATTACTGTTATTCATATTTGGCTTGAGGTCGAGATGAGCTTGTGGAGGCTGACACCCCACACACATTTCCTCCCTCACTTGCATTGCATGCATTTTACAGTCGTTTACTGTTTACTGTTTAAGCTGATACTTTATCTGTATCTGTTTATCATTGACATGATCCTTTAGGAATCTCACTTCCTTTGATAAGGAAGTAATGATAGAACTTTAGGTTGAAACCTATGCATGATAACTTCTAGGAGTTCCCTGTTTTAAACCTCAACTATAGGATGAATCCTTGGCATGACAACAGTAGGACTTGATAGTCTCCCCTTAGTTGAGCCCCTTCTCTTCTCATCTCAAAACAGATTAAGATACAGTAATCATGAATGATTTCTTTCGTACGTTACGAGCCTTAAGCTATCTGAGAAAGGATTGTTGGAGAGCTTCTTTTCAACAGTTTAGATGTTTAGTATGGCACCCTTTGGGTGACATGCGACGCATTCACTCTCGGGTCATAGTCTTTAGTGCGATTGAAATTGCAGACACGATAAAAAACACTTCTTTCGTAAAAGACAGAGAACAAACTTCAAACCTTTTTGCCCCGTGGGCCCGTAAGTCAAAGGAAGCTTTTCTGAAGAAAAGAGTGTCGTTAAACTTCAGCGCCAACGCAAACAGGCTTTGTCCCTAACTGCTAGAACTGTTGTTTAACCCTACTCGATAAAACAGATGAATTTGAATTCCCGTAATCTGTATTATCCCGAACTATGTAAGCTCTGATCTCTCAAGCCTGTTGAGAGTACGTAGGCACAATACTGACGTATTGGCGAGCCACCTTCCCCGTAACCCGTAGTAGGTCGAACTACGTTGACTCTGATTTCTCATTCTCTGATGAGAATACGTAGGCATAAAGTGCGACGCTTTGCCGAGTCATTTTTCTTTTCTGTTTAAGCCAGCCTTGATAGGTAGATAGATAAACCAACTCGTCCAGTAAACACAACAAGCGTGGATCCCGTTGAGTACGAAGAACGTGAGGGGTGCTAATACCTTCCCCTTGCGTAACCGACTCCCGAACCCAGGCAATGGTTGCGACGACCTTGTATTATACCCTTTAGTCAGGTTTTTCCAATCGTTTCCTTTCCCGCTCTGAGGGATAAATAACGAAAGGTGGCGACTCTTCTGTTTTGCCGGCACCTTATTTTCGCGGAAGCGACAACTGGCGACTCTGCTGGGGACTTGATAGTTTCCTGGGATCCAACGTCCCGTATGCGAGTCAGTTTGGGGATCCGACGTCCCCTGCGAGAGTCAATCCTAGCTTGTATGATTACTTGTTGGGTTGTGTTTATTTATCGCACTTTATTTCCCGCACTTTATTTTCAGTATGATATGATTATCTGCGCTGTTGTGGGAAGGGCATTCTGATGAGTGAGAAGCCAGACCCAGGCTTGAGTGAGCATAGCATTAGTTGTGGAAATTAGTGGGTGCCTGCTTGCTTGGCAGGAACTAGTGTCTCATGAAATCCATGCTCAGACGAGGTTCTCCCAGTTGACTTCTTTTTCAACCCTTTGGGTTGAGGGGGTTGTTGGTTTGGAGGATTGTCGACTCTGGGGACCGATCATTTGGGATTCAGCCGAGTGAGGCCGCTTCATGAGCTGGTGATGCCACACCTTCTGGGTATCGTATCACCCCTCTTGAATGTCTGTGACGCTGATGACCGCATAGGATGCCGAACTTGAGTCAGTTTAGGTCCATACCTGTAAGCAGGGTTGGTTTGTTGCAGGAAACCTTGACCTTCAGACTACCTGGCTTTCTTGATAGTGGATCAGTTTTGTTGGGATCAGAGGATCTCATCAGCATATGGGTAGTTGTTCTTGACATAGCAGGTTTATGATTGGGATCACAGGATCTCATCAGCAGATGTATGTTTGTTCTTGACAGAGCAGAGTTAGGGTCCTGTATCGGAGGTCCTTATTATCAGATGTTTGTTCTTGACAGAGCAGAGTTTTTGGTCCTGTATCAGAGGTCCTTATTATCAGATGTTTGTTCTTGACAGAGCAGAGTTTTGGTCCTGTATCAGAGGTCCTTATTATCAGATGTTTGTTTTTGACAGAGCAGAGTTTTGGTCCTGTATCAGAGGTCCTTATTATCAGATATGTGTGTTCTTGACAAAGCAGATTTGTGGTCCGATACCAGGGTTTTCTTCTTATCAGATATAGTGGTTGTTCTTGACAGAGCAGCATCGTGGTTTCGTTGATACAGAATCTTCACAACACATTCGCCTCGATCTCCTGCTGCATGATTGCATTTTACATTGCTTTGCATACTCATTTGCATTTCGTTAACGTGTGTCTGTGTTGCAAGTACCGTTTTCCCCGATTCAGGATTTCTTGCCTCCTATTGTATTGTTATGGGTTCTCTGAGGAAGACCGTGGCTTACAAGCTCCCTGCCTCTGATGTGGTTCAGCTGACTGGTTTGATTGCTTTAGCGGATGATTCTGTGAGAGATGAATTCAAAAAGTCTTACGGTAAATTGCTCAGTTTGGTTCGTAAACCTTCTGCGTTCGAGTTGAATGGGTTGCACGCTCTGCTACAGTTCTACGATCCTCCGTTGAGATGCTTTACTTTCCAGGATTTTGTTCTCGCACCCACACTAGAGGAATATGTTGATTTGTTAGGGTGCCTATCAAGAGGCAGACGCCCTTTGTTCATATGGATGCTGAGCCTAATCTGGCTAGTCTAGCTCCCTCACTTCATCTGGATGCCTCCGAGTTGGTGTTGTCTAGTTGGAACAAGGTTCCCGGTTTCTCCTTGCAGTTCTTAGTGGGAAAAGCTCAGCAGTGCGCCAAAGACGGATGTTGGGTCGTATTCAACGCCATTCTCGCTCTGTGCATATATGGCATCATTCTGTTCCCCAATATGCCCGACTTTGTAGACTTCGACGCATTTCGCATCTTCGCTTCAGGGAATCCAGTCCCTACCTTGATAGGAGATGTCTACCATTCTATCCACTACAAAAACGAGAACAGAAGAGGCAAGAATGTCTCGTGTTGTGTGCCCTTGCTCTATAAATGGCTTGATAGTCATCTACCCAAGAGGGGTCCCTTTGTTTCGTTTGCAGCCACAGCTGAGTGTTCCGAGCGTTTGATGAGTCTATCAGCGGAGGATATTGACTGAGATAGGTTGGGTACCGAGATTATCTTCAACTGCAGCGGGTTTTCGAACGTGCCTTTGATAGGCAGGAAGGGATGTATAAACTATAATCCATCTTTGCTGGTCCGACAGTTCGCGTATGCTTTGAGAGCTCCGCCGAAGGATGAAGAGGTGCAGGAATCTCTGTACCTCACTGGTCTTCTAGAAGGGGATCTGTTATCTAAGCTTCAGCGCGCTTGGAATGGTATCAGTAAGAGGGGAAAACCATTGCTGGGGAAAAGCAATAGTCAAGCCTACGCTCCGTATGTGACTTGGATCAGAGCCAAAGCAGATGCTATAGGGATGCCGTTTCTTCCTGCCAAGCCAGAAAGCCCTCCAGTGATTGAAGAGCCTACTACCGTGCCCATTCAACAACATAATCAGGTGTTAGCTGAGAGAGATGAATTGAAGAGGGAAAATGAAGAACTGGAGAAAGAATTGGCGCAACTTAGAAGCGAGAGAAACGAAGTCGTTCATTCCTTCAAGAGGCAGACTGAACTGGTGAACCAGTTGGGGACAAATTTGACTAAGCAGATAGCCGAGCGTGAACGCATGGGTCAAGACTTCAAAGCTGTCAATGACGTACTAGCCACAAAGAAGCAGCACTTGGACGAAGCGTATCGGAGGATTTCCAAGTTTAACCAGCACTGGAAGGCCTCCCTAGCAAACAGGAAGGAGCGGGAGGATAAGCTGATGCAACAGATCTCCAAACTGAAAGCCCAAGTGAAGGCTAGTGAGAAGAGGTTTGATGAAGAAACCGCGCGTAGATATGCCGCCGAAGGCCAGCTCAACAAAGCTCTCGCTAACCTGAAGGAGTGCAAATTGACGTTTGAATCCAAGAAGCGGAAGTTAGAAGATTGTTTCGGCGAAGGAGCATGGGAAGATTCGGTCGAAGGTCTTCAATACACTATTATGCAGAGAGAGTTACTCATCGAAGGGTTGCTCACTCGGCCTGATCATCCAGAAACGAAGGGGTTGTTAGAAGAGTTTTGCGCCTGTGGCCGTACTTGACTATTTGTATTCCTTTTGTTTGATCATCGTTGTATGCTGACCATCACCAGGCTTGTTGGCTGAGGTCACGCTGTTGATTCACCTTGTACTCACTGACGTTGTGTACTGCCTTGATGGGCTTTCTTCATATATATGAGATGTTATTTCCATGACTGGACTCAGACTTCTTATTATTAGCACTGGCACTCAGGCACTAGGATCGGGGGAAATCTCCCTAACACACAGACACACGTTTGCATTTGCATGAAGCATTTGCATAGCGAGCACTTTGTCGTTTTTCCTAACCCTTTCGTGTTTTTTCAGGTTGTTTCAGGTTATTCCAGGATTGATCAGAGACCAATCCACCGTTATCCGACCAGAGCAAATCAAACCAGAATCATGGAGCAACTGCAAACTGATGTTCAGGAACTCCGCGAAAGAATGGATCGCTTCATGGAGCTCATGCAAGCGGTCGCCAATGGCCAGGATCAGCTCAGAACCTTGGTTCAGCCTCTGATTTCAAGGGTCGATAGCAATGGCATACTCCATGGTGGGATTGTGCCTACCCCTCCACCAGTTGAAACTCCTCAGAATGGCGTCCCCGTGACCGGGGGGAATGGCAGTGCCAACGGCAATGTGATAGCTAACATGGGACTCAATGGCAATACGACGGGCGTCGGTAATGGGAGTCTTGAAGCTAACGTCAATGTTGGACTGGGCAACAGCAATGCAGGTGTTGGGAATCTGTTTGGGCCTCAGCCATGGTTAGAAGATCGTCAGGATGATGTGTTCTCTCAGAGAGGTGCTGAAGGGGAGCTGATTGCTGAAGCACGGCTTAGGTTCAAGGCGCTCGAGGATAAGATGAGAAATATCGAGAACCAGAACACCCTAGGTGTTGATATGTCCAAGTTGGGACTGATTGCTGATTTCAAGGTGCCTCCCAAGTTCAAGGTACCTGACTTTGAGAAGTATAAGGGCACCACTTGCCCTCGCGTCCACCTAAGATCATATTACAGAAAAATGTCAGCTCATTCTGATGACGAGAAGTTGTTGATGCACTTCTTTTAGGACAGTCTATCCGGACCATCCCTCGAATGGTACATGAGTTTGGAACCTACCAGTGTGCACACATGGAAGGACCTTGCTGAAGCATTTGTGCACCACTACCAATACAATAGCGACTTGGCCCCGAACCGAGTCCAACTGCAGAACCTGTCGCAAAGGAACAATGAAGGGTTCAAGGAATACGCCCAGCGGTGGCGTGAATTGGCAGTCAGGGTTCAGCCGCCGATGGTTGAACGTGAGCTTGTGCAGATGTTCGTAGCCACCCTCCCAGGGGTTTACTATGAGAAATTGGTCAGCGGCATGTCCGGAACCTTCTCAGATCTCATTATCACGGGTGAGCACATCGAAAATGGGATCAAACTGGGGAAAATTCAAGGTGAGTCATCCTCAGCTGGAGGAGGCGGAAAGAAACCTTATGGTGGCAAAAGACGGGAAGGAGAAACGAGCGTCGTGACCAACGCTCGAAGGAAGGGTAAAGGCCCTCACCAGCAGGTGGCCAGCATAACTATCCCGACAGTTCAACAGCCACAGCAGCAACAGTAGCAGCAGCAACCGAATCAACAAGGGTACAGAAAGTATCAGAATCGGGCACCTATGTCGAGCCGTCACCTCGAGACACCGCCCATGTCGTACGCGCAACTGTTACAGACTTTGCTTCAGCTACAGTTGATCCAGAAGAGAACCTTGGCTCCCTTGACAGGGGCACCTCCGCCAGGTTATGACACGAATGCAACTTGCGAATTTCACTCAGGGGCACCAAGCCATACAATAGAAAACTGCAAAGCCTTCAAGCATAAGGTGCAAGACATGGTGGACGCTAAGATCATCAACTTCTCGGATAATGTGCCAAATGTCACGAAGAACCCTATGCTGAATCATAGGGGAGGTGGAGTAAACCTCATTATTGAAGACGAGAGTTCGGATTTGTTGACTGATGTCAGAGCTCTGAAGACGCCGCTTAGCTTCGTTAAAGCTAAGCTGATGAAAAGAGGTGTCTTTCCAGGTTGCGGAGAGCTGTGTATGGGTTGTGCGACTAGTTCTAATGGATGTGAACAGTTGATAGAGGGAATTCAAAGTCTGATGACTGAAGGGATTTTACAGTTCAGCCGGAGGGCCGAATGTGAATCAGGAGAGGTAATGCTGAAGCAAGATGATGAGGTCGCCACCATCACCATCCCTCGCCAGACGATAACTATTTCTGCACCCAGACCGCCCACGATTACCATCACCAAAGCTGGGCCGATACCCTTCAAAAGCACCAACGTTGTCCCCTGGCATTATGGGGCTGAAGTCTACTGCAACGGATAGAAGTTGGAACTAGAACCGTTCGGGTCGTTTGTGGAGAACCTAGCGGGCATTAGCGGAATCACGCGCAGCGGGAGAGTGTTTGCACCACCTGAGATCGTGGCGGATAACATGGACAAAGCTGATACAACTGATAAAGGTAAGAGTAAAGTCGTCGAAGAGATCCCTCATGGGGTAGAAAAAGACTTGCTCGTTAAAGACACCGAGGAATTTATGAGGTTGATTAAAAAGAGTGACTACAAGATTGTGGATCATCTCCATCACACACCCTCGAAGATTTCCATCCTGAATTTGTTGCTGTGTTCTGAAGCACACCGCAATGCGCTGCTGAAGGTGTTGAGCGCCGCGTATGTACCGCAGGAAATATCGGTAAACCAGCTAGAAGAGGTCGTAGCCCACGTAAATGCTGGAAATGGGATAGGGTTCACTGACCTAGAGCTGACGCCGAAGGGGAGGAACCACAATAGCGCTCTGCACATCTCGATAGAGTGTAGGGGAAAGATTATGTCTCACGTGTTGGTAGACACAGGGTCTTCGCTCAATGTTCTTCCGAAGAAGGCATTAATGAAGTTAGATACTCGCAGAGTGATCTGCACACCCAGTGATCTGGTTGTGAAAGCGTTCGATGGAACTAAACGCCATGTTTTCGGGGAGGTGACCCTGCCAATCCAAGTAGGTCCGGAAACGTTCGACGCGATCTTTTACATTATGGACATCATGCCTGCCTACAGCTGTCTCTTAGGTCGGCCGTGGATCCATGCTGCGGGTGCCGTGACCTCCACGTTGCACCAGAAACTCAAGTATGCTGTCGGAGGTAGCATCGTGACCGTATGTGGCGAGGAAGACATAATGGTGAGGCATTTGTCGTCCTTCAAGTATGTTGAGATGGATGGGGAAATCCACGAAACCCTATGCCAAGCGTTCGAAGCTGTTAAAGTCAAGGACGTAGCGCCTGTAGTCATTGAGAAGCCAGAGATGACTCTCTCTTCATTCAAGGAGGCCTGGGCCGTTGTTCAGGCCTGATCTACCCTAGGCTGGGGGCGAATTTTGGAGATACCTAACAAGCAAGACAAGTTTGGGTTGGGATATTCTCCTGGAGCTGAAGCCTCCTCTTCTAGCAGTGTGTCGCGAGGTGAAGGGCCGATCCAGTTTACCAGCGGCAGGGTGATATTTGAAAGCATCAATGCGGTGTCTGAAGACAACGGAGATATCGACTATGACCTAGACTCTTGGATCCAGCCAAGCAAGCCAGGCGAGAGCCTCAACAATTGGTCCGTCAAGGACATCATCCAGATGACAAGCGAAGAGTAATGATTTACTTTTTCCAATCATTGTACAACCCGACGTCCTACCCGGGGCATAGTGGTTTTATTGTCAGGGCCTCGTTTGATTATGTACATGCATTTTATCAATAAATCAAAAGGCGTTTTTCTTCGTATTCAAATATTGTGATCTCTGTTATTCCTGTTTTATATATGTTTTGAAAAACAATAAAATGGCAATGGGGTTTGTGCTAACCTGCATATCCTTGTTTTAAGCTTAACCCTTGTTATTGTAGGATCCACATAGCAGATGACATCGACTCTGGACCTTCTACGACTCACTTCGACTTCGATTGCCTGATCTATCAAGCCGAAGAAGAGATGGATGAAGACGAAGACCTTCCTGAAGAGTTGGCCCGCTTGTTGAAACAAGAAGAGAAAGTTATTCTGCCTCATGAAGAGGAGATCAAGATCGTGAATCTGGGTTCTGAAGAGCTTGTCAGGAATGTCAGGATAGGGGCTGCATTGCATAGTGATCTCAAGCAGAAATTGGTCGAGATGCTAAGAGAGTATAGTGACATTTTTGCTTGGTCATACGAAGATATGCCCGGACTTGATACTGACATCGTGGTCCACCACTTTCCGTTGCGAGAAGATTGCCCTCCCGTTAAGCTAAAGCTTAGGAGGACGCGACCAGATATGGCCGTTAAGATCAAAGAAGAAGTGCAGAAATAGCTTGATGCTGGCTTCTTAGCGGTCACTACCTATCCTCCGTGGGTCGCCAACATAGTACCTGTACCGAAGAAGGACGGTAAGGTGCGAATGTGCGTCGATTATCGGGATTTGAATAGGGCGAGCCCTAAAGATGATTTCCCGCTGCCTCATATTGATGTGTTGGTCGACAATACAGCACAGTTCTCCGTGTTTTCGTTCATGGATGGCTTCTCCGGTTACAATTAGATCAAGATGGCGCCGGAGGACATGGAGAAAACTACGTTTATCACGCCTTGGGGAACATTTTGCTATAAGGTAATGCCTTTCGGTCTGAAGAACGCAGGGGCCACTTACCAACGAGCAATGGTTACTTTGTTTCATGATATGATTCATCATGAGATTGAAGTCTATGTTGATGACATGATTGCGAAGTCCCAGACGGAGGAAGGACATCTGGTCAATTTGCTGAAGCTTTTTGAGAGGCTTAGGAAGTTCAGGTTGAGGCTGAATCCTAGCAAGTGTACTTTTGGAGTACGGTCCGGAAAGTTACTGGGGTTTATCGTGAGTGAAAGAGGCATCGAGGTTGATCCTGCGAAGATTAAAGCGATACAAGAAATGCCAGTGCCAAAAACAGAAAAAGAAGTTCGTGGTTTCCTGGGCAGAATAAACTACATTGCAAGGTTTATTTCTCAGCTCACGGCCACGTGTGAACCGATGTTCAAACTACTGAAAAAAGATCAGGCGATTATCTGGAACGAGGATTGCCAGAAGGCATTCGATAAGATAAAACAGTATCTGTAGGAACCTCCGATCTTGATACCCCCAGTGGCCGGACGGCCTTTAATCATGTACTTGACAGTTATTGAGAATAGTATGGGGTGTGTTCTCGGTCAGCACGACGAGACGGGCAGAAAGGAGCATGCCATTTACTACTTGAGTAAAAAGTTCACAGATTGTGAATCTCGTTACTCGATGCTGGAGAAAACGTGTTGTGCACTAGCCTGGGCTGCCAAACGTTTACGACAGTACATGCTCAATCACACCACCATGCTAATTTCGAAGATGGATCTGATCAAGTACGTCTTCGAGAAGCAAGCGCTTTCGAGCAGGATTGCCAGATGGAAAATGGTGTTGACGGAATATGACATTCAGTACGTGTCCCAGAAGGCCATTAAGGGCAGCGTACTGTCTGAATACCTGGCCGAACAGCCGATCAAGGATTATCAGCCGATGAAATTCGAATTCCCTGATGAGGATATCATGTTTCTCAAAGCGAAGGATTGCGATGAGCCGTTTCCCGACGAGGGGCCAGATAGGAAATCCCAGTGGAAATTGATATTTGACGGGGCGGTTAACTCTTATGGAAGTGGCATTGAGGCAATCATCACGACTCCCCACGGATCCCGCATCCCGTTCACTGCGAGACTGAAGTTTCCGGTCACCAATAATGAAGCGGAGTACGAAGCATGCATCATGGGTCTAGAAGAAGCAATTGATTTGAGAATCAAGAACCTAGACGTATATGGTGACTCAGCGCTTGTGATTAACCAGATTAAAGGGGAGTGGGAGACTCGTCAATCGAATTTGGTGTCGTACATGAATTATGCCAGAAGGCTACTTCCGTTCTTTGATCGAGTGGAACTCCATCATGTGCCCAGGGCCGAAAACCAGATGGCTGATGCCTTAGCCACGTTGGCTTCGATGTATAAAGTCAATTTTTGGAATGAAGCTCTAAGGATTGTCCTTTCTCGTCTTGATAGACCTGCATTCATCTTTGCGATCGAGGAAGCTGCTGACGGCAAGCCATGGTTCCATGACATCCAGACTTTCCTTATGACTAAGGAATATCCTGCGGGAGCGTCAACCCAGGATAAGAAGACTCTAAGGAGGCTGGCTGGAAATTTTTATCTCAATCCTGATGGAGTGTTGTATAAGAGAAACCATGATCTCGTGCTACTTAGATGTGTAGATGAGAAAGAAGCGAGTATGCTCATGGAAGAAGTCCATGAAGGCACATTTGGTACGTACGCCGGCGGGCATGCTATGACAAGAAAGATCCTGAGAGCAGGACACTACTGGCTGACGATGGAATCAGATTGCTTTAAATTCGCGAAGAGATGTCATAAATGCCAGATTTATGCTGATAAAGTTCATGTGCCGCCATGCCCGTTAAATGTCATGTCCTCCCCGTGGCCGTTCTCCATGTGGGGTATCGACATGATAGGCAAGATCGAGCCCACTGCATCTAACGGTCATCGCTTCATCCTAGTAGCTATCGACTACTTCACCAAGTGGGTGGAGGAAGCCTCATATGCTAATGTGACCAAGCAGGTGGTGGCTAAATTCATAAAGAGGGATATCATCTGTCGTTACGGAATTCCCGAGCGGATCATTATCGATAATGGTTCGAATTTGAATAACAAGATGATGAAGGAGCTGTGCCAGAGTTTCAAGATTGAACACCACAACTCATCTCCTTACCGGCCGAAGATGAATGGTGTCGTTGAAGCGGCCAATAAGAATATAAAGAAGATTGTTCAGAAGATGGTTGTGACCTATAAGGATTGACACGAGATGTTGCCATTTGCACTGCATGGTTATCGTACGACGGTACGTACATCAACCGGGGCAACTCCTTTCTCCTTAGTGTACGGTATGGAAGCAGTCCTACCGTTAGAAGTGGAGATCCCTTCTTTACGAGTTTTGGTTGACGTGAAACTCGACGAGGCAGAATGGATTAAGAACCGACTAAACCAACTCAGCTTGATGGACAAGAAGAGGTTAGCATCGATTGCGTATGGTCGTCTATACCAAAGCCGAATGAAGAAAGCTTATGATAAGAAGGTGCGTCCTAGAAGCTTTCAGACGGGTGATCTCGTTCTGAAGAAGATTCTTCCGCCACACTCCGATCACCGGGGCAAGTGGACTCCCAATTACAAAGGTCCGTACATCGTCAGCAAGGTCTTCTCGGGAGGAGCTTTGTTGTTATCCACGATGGATGGCGAAGATTTTGCATCCCCGGTGAACGCGGAGGCAGTTAAAAAATACTTTGCTTAAAAAATGACCCGCTGGAAAGAAAAAGAATATCCAGGCAAAAATGGGGCATTTCGGCGAACCATAAAAAAGGGAAAAAGGTTCGGGCAAAAATTAGGGATATAAATTGAAAAAATGTACATCCGCAAAGTCGAAAACCCGGATGGGCGACTTTGGTAAAAAAGGGTATCCCGGTGAATCGAAAACCCGGAAGGGCGATTCAGGCAAAAGTTAGGGATTTGAAAAAGCAAATGACTGCGTTCCGCGTGTGGAATTTCATTGCTTGGTGGTTTGGAAGACCTGAGGGCCGTTTATCTGAATCAATCTCTTCTGAAGCTGAAGCGTCGGAGAAGTATCGAAGTCGAATGGGTCCTAGAGGGATCAACTCATGGTGTTCGTCTACGCCTCGTTGCCGACATTTGTATATACTGATGTATATTTATGTTTTATTTTCGCGCAGCTTCCTCATTCCAGGAGCTTGCATCTGTTGTAAAACATTTTTACCCATTCAGGGGTTCGTTATCAATAAAATGTATACTATTCAGCAATTTTGTTTGTCTGTTTAGCATTTATTTGTTTTGTTTGCGAAAAAGAAAGCCGATGTTTTTGATAAAATGCGCATACATAAACTTACTAGCCTGGGCCACTAATTGTTGAAACAGTGAATTACTTGAACCTTGTCACAAGATGATAACCTTGATAGGTCCCTTTGAGAAGGGCATCTTGTCTGTTTGTTTGTGTTGCTGCAGGTGTAGCATATTCCAGGCAGTGCGTCGTGTGCATTCCCAAGTAGGATGATTCCTCCGTCTCCAGCAAAGTTCAGCAGCCTCTCCCCGCAGAGTCTGAACATGAGATCGTAAGCATTGATATGCCTCCCCAGGCAGAGAAGATTCTCTCCCCAATCAGATGTATCCTGAAGGAACGTCATCTCCCCAGCTGAGTCAGGCGCCAAAGCGTGTGTTCATCCCCCAGCACCGGGTCACAAGTGCGGGTCTCGTAGGAGACTATTCACTGAAGTGTGCAGCAATTGATAGTTCCAGACTGAAGTCTTCAGCAGAATTGGGATTCCCCACAGAGTCGTACTCTCCCCGGTAAACAGGATGATTCCTTCTTCCCCAGCCGAGTGTGCAGTTCCCCAAGAGAGCCGAGTCTTTGGAAAGCAGTTCGGGCCATGATTGGTTTTTCCCCCAGTAGAGTGTTGAATAGCCGATGCTGCATTTCCCCGTCGGAGTCGTTACCTCCAGAAAGGTTTTGCTGCGAGTGTCGTGCAGCTTATTTCTGCGATTGACATCGCTTTCCTTAGCAGGTCTGAGTTCTCGTAGAGCTCTACTCCCCTGCAGCAGTCAACTGAAGTTTTCTTCCCCACGCGGAGTCCGACTGAGATTGGCGTGACCTTTTCTCCGTGGCAGGATGATTCCTTCCCCCACCAGAGTGGTTCTTTCTCCTTGACAGGAGGATTCTCCCTTCAGCATTTATTTTGCTGACGGGACCGCAACATTTTGCATGATTGCATAGCACTTATCATAAACGCGTAGCATTTCCATCGTGTGGAGCATTGCACCATTGCCGAAGCATATGCATACTAAACATGAGCTAGGTCATTACCGTTCTTGTTTTGCAGGTGTTCCTCCGCAGAGTCGCTTGCTCAAGATGATTCTTGAATTCCCCAGCAAAGTCGTTTGCCCAAGATGATTCTTGAATTCTCCAGCGAAGTTGTGTGCTTAAGATGATTCTTAAAATCCCCAGTGAAGTCGAAAGAGTTGGTTGCTCAAGTTGGTACTTAGAGTCCCCGGCAAAGCGTTTGCTCAGGATGATTCCTGAAATCTCCCGCAGAGTTATTGGTTCAGGATGATTCTTGAAGTCCCCGCGGAGTTATTTGTTCAAGATGATTCTTGATGTCTTCAGCAGAGTTGATTCACCCAGAATGATTTCCGGATCCCCGAAGCAGAGTTACTTGATAGTTCTCCAGAATCCCCAGCGGAGATGTGTCATCCCCAACAGGTTTCTGAACAGCGAAGTTGAAACTTCCCCCTGAAGACTTGAGGATTGAAATCCATCCGTTAACGAAGCAGTTCTCTCCGCTGATGCGGAGCGCCTGATGGAAGAAGTTTGGATATCCCTAATTGGTCCATGATTGACCGAGAATTCTATTCCCGACTTGCTGATGAAGTCCGACTGATGCCCGAAAGTCCTCTTTGAATGCCCGATGGCATGATTAACTCGATTGTTGACCTGATGAGTCCCGAGGAATCTTGATGCCTGATGGCATGATCGACCATGTATCACCGGTTACCGTGTGACCAATTCCCCAGCTAGTTTCCGTGCAGCTAATATTTCAGTTTTCGAAGATTTGTTCCCATCAGAGTACCGTGTACTTGTGCAGTTGGCAAATTTTCGGGTTTGTCGGTATTCAACCGTCTCGCACCTTGATTGGTTGATAGCCGTTCGCTTCTCACACAGTCAGGTTCAAGCCGTTTGAATAGGGGCAGCTGTTGCACCCCAAAATTTTCCCAACATTTCTTTACCTAGCTTGTGTTTCATTTCATTCACATTAGCATTATCATTTGCATTTCATTGACATGTATGCAGGAGATCAAGAGGTATGATTACCAATTAAGAGCTATACAATAGTTTGAAGCTAGCTAAGAAGGTTATTCAAGTGATCAAGGGTTGATGTCCTTGCCAGAGAAGTGAAAAGAGCCTCGAAGAGAATGGTTGAAACCAAGAGGGTGTGTCTCCTAGCTTGAGAGTAGTGGGAAGTCATCAGATGATTCTGAAGACATAAGGATGGACTTGAGGTCTTGAGAGAGCTCATGGGAAGTGTTGAAGGTCACTTTGAAGCCTAGACGGATCATTGTGCAAGATTAAGAAGACTCAGCCATGAGTGGTGTAATTAGGGTTTGACTGGGTCAACCCTAGGTCAACTGATGATTTGGAGAGGGTTGAGACCTAATCAAAGAGCCATGTGATCATTTATTGATGCATTGAGATGCTATAAGGATGATTCCAAGGTTAACTCATCATGATTGAAGAGTTTGAGAAGTTTCAAGCTAGGGTTTCTAAGGCTTGACAGTGTAAAATTCCCTAGTTTGACCCCTATCTTCAAGGCAGTTTAACCCAAGATGTGATTGCCATCTCATCTTGCCCCCAACATGAATGTTTTAGAACTTGTTCTTAGCTTTAATTTTAGTACTATAAGTCCTTGATAGGATTTATAGAACTCAAGTTATGACTTTGACAAGTTACAGGTCATTTGAGGTATGTGAATCTGGGGCCTTGAAAGTTACCCAACTTGCATCAAACTTTTGCCCAAGAAGGATGATTCCTATGGACTTTTGGTCAACATTAATGTTGTTCCTTATCCTCTTATCTTTCTAGAGAGTACTAGAAGTCCTTGATAGGATTTGTAGAACTCAAGTTACGGCTTTGACAAGTCAAGGGCATTTTGGTCATTTGGAGATTACAGGTCACTTCAACCACAAGGCCATAACTCCTATTTCCAAGCTTCAAATGAGAAAATGTTCAACATCAAACTTGTTCAAAATGATGTTTTAAGGCTAGTAAGGAGGTCATGAGATGTTGGAAAGGCTTGTAGCTCAATGTTGCAAAAATGACCTAAAATAAGGGCATAAGTTAAATAAACCAAAGTTGGAAATTGATATTTTCAACCTACACATCCAAACCATGGCATGTAATATATCATTTTGAATCTATAAAAAATTTTAAGAACATTGGTTTAGCCATATTTTTGAGTTGAGATTCAATTTGTGGACTTGCTTTGAAAAGTGATTACTTGCATATTAAGTAAAATGTGCAAAACATAGAATCAAGGCATGAGCAAGGCCCTTTGCAAGCTAATCACTTTCAAAATGTCACTAGGGGTGAAATTGGAAGTAAATGAGATTGGTTTCAAGCTGTTTGCAGCATTATGCATAGCATGGTACATGGTTGAAAATCTCATGACATGAGAAGTGGAAACTCTCATTAGAAGGATCTAGAGGGTTCTAGATCACTCATACATCATCTATATATTGAGTAGAGATGATCCAATGCAAGGGTTGATGATGATTGAAGGAGAGAGCATAGATTGAGATTGAGATTTCTTGGCTTGCAATTGAATTCGGTTTCACAAAATTCTTCACTTTCCATCCATTTTCTTGATTGAAACTTCTTCCATGGATGCTAAGGAGTGATTCCAGATCATAATCCAAGAGAATTCGTGGCTGAATCGTGTAGGAGCAATTGAATTTTTCCACCTGCAACTCATCACTGGATTTCAAGATTCAAGCACTTTCAACCGGTTCTTTTGCATACAGAAGCAAGGAAAGGGTTCATTGATCGTGTCTGAAAGATTGGAGAGCTTGAATTGGAGGTTTAGTGCATCTGTTCATCCAAGATTTTCAGGTTGGTAACTTTCTTCCCCCAACATGATTTAGGTAGAATCAAGATGAATTAAGGTGTTAGTTGCATTGTAGAACGGTGTAGGATTGATTTCAGGCCATTAATTTGAGAATTAGAGACAAAATAGGTGTGTTACCATTTTCGGTTGAGGTTTGGTTATGGCGAATCTTGAGGATTTAGGTTGAATTAAGGGCAGGAATGAATTCATGACACAATTTGGGACAAGTTTCATGTATTGACCATTTGCAATGGAGGATCCTAGAGAGAACTAGGGTTGGGGACGATGACCGGAGCACCACCGGTGGTGGCCGGAGCTGTGCGCGAAGCTCAGATGTTCAAAAGGTAGAAGACGACCCCAGGACCATCAGATCTTGGTTGGACCTTTGACTAGAAGCTCATCCAACGGCCACGTATTGATTTCCATTTGTGAAGGAATTCTGATTATGAAACGCACCGTTTCATTTAATCAGTGGTTTTGGGCTTAGTGAAATAATTATTATCCACACCCCCCAGCGAGTCCAATCCATAGTTTGAACTGATTCTGGTTACTACTTGCACCGTGCATTTGTCTATTTTTGTTTGATTTTCTTTATTTTTTCATTTTATTCATGGTTCTTGAAAAAATCATATAAAATTGAAAATTAATCCAATTAATCCCATTCTTTTTGCGTTTTACTCATGATTGAGTCTAGTATTTTTTAGAGAAATAATATTTTCATTTCATGTATTTTCTGATTTTATGGGAATTTTACATTTTAATTGATATTAAAATGGTTATGTTTGATATATATTTTTGTGGAATTTTGTGTGATCATGTGGTGATGATTTTGATCCTAATTTTTTGTGTATAATTAGGTTAGACATTTATGATCCAATAGAATTTTTTTCACATTTTTGTGATGAAAATAAGTGTGCTTTCTAGATTGAGATTTAGATGCTTCCTTTTAGGGTTTAGGTTTAGTACCTCATAATGTAGAATTTATTTCTAGGTCTAATTTGATGATTTGATCTCTGAAATTAATGTGGTAGAGTCATGATTGACCTAGGTTCCCATAGATATTTTTGTAGGATTTTACAATTGAGTTTAGTATTTTAGTTAGGATTAACTTCAGTACTAGGTTTTAGGTGATCTTAGCTTACTAATTCAACTAGTTTAACTTCCTTAGTCCCCTTAGATTAGGGTTTTTGCTTGGTTTGCCTTTGGTTGAGATTGAAGACAAGTTGAAGACAAGGTGAGGCTGCTTGAAATTGCTTGGAGTTGCTTGTGCCTGAAGGTGTCTGATGAAGATTTAGGAGGTAGGAGCCATAGGGAGAGCCTTACAATTAGAATGATTTCTTTCACAAACATGGAAAGCATCTTGTGCTTCCATTCCTCCCAATGACTAAAAGTCCTTCCAGGATATTCACATCCCTCCTTTGGAGGGATGAGTGGCTTTATCTGGGAAGTAGAACTTTGAGGGAACCAGTCTCTCATAATGATGAACCCTTACAGGCTTCCTTTGGTTGTCAGTAAGTTGTTTATCATTTCCACTCATCCTGTTAAATCAATTGTCTTCTGGTTTGAGTATCTTGAAAGATGTTGGGCTTGAGTTTGAAGATGAGGACTTCATTGAAGAGTGTGGAAGAGGATGATTCCTTGAGCATTGCCATTGCAGCTGAAGCTTGAAGAGCAAGAAGAACAAGTTGATACTTGAAGATCCAGTAGAGATTGAATGAAGAGCTGAGGCTTGAAAAAGAATTGAAGGATGAAGTTGACACTTCCAGATGATTGAAGATTACTTTGAGAAGCTGAAACTTGTAGGAGAAGAAGACCAAGTTGATACTGGTAAAGCAAAGAGAGCTGAAGCTTGAAGACTAAGTTGATACTTATGAAGAGGATTCAATTGAGATTGAGTATAGAGCTGAGGCTTGAGGAATAAAGGATGAGTTGACACTTACATTGATGATTGGAGAGCCTGAAGGAATCAAGTTGATACTTGTAGTTGAGAGTTAAGCCTGAAGGTAGAATTGACTGAGGAGCTGAAGCTTGGAGAAGAGAGAATAAGTTGACACTTATGTTTGGTGGGTTGAAACCTTGGAGGAGCAAGTTGATGCTTGTTAAGTGAAGCTGATAGCCTTGAAGGGTGGTTGAAGTCTGAAGACTGGGTAGCTGTTAGAAGAGCTGAAGCTTGGAATGAAAGAGGGAGTTGTTGATCTGCTTTCTTTTCCTGTCTATTTTCTTTTCTGTGCTGATGTGCCTTGTTTGACTTGCTTGATGCATTAGAATAAGTTCATATCTAGACTGACTTTAATCTAGGAGCATGATTGCACTAGAGGTTGAGTTGCTCCCTCTGCTTGTATTGTTACTGTATGGCTTTACTTGCGGGTATTCGGTAGAGCCCAGCTCCCTTGCCTATGTGGTTTATTTTGCTTGATAGCATTTTATTTCATTTCTACTGTATGATTGCAGTTTACCATTTTGCTTGATAGCATGTTATGTCCTCTGTATGATTGCAGTTTACTGTAGTTTGCTTGATAGCATTTTATTTCCTCTATATGATTACTGTTATTCATATTTGGCTTTAGGTCGAGATGAGCTTGTGGAGGCTGACACCCCACACACATTTCCTCCCTCACTTGCATTGCATGCATTTTACAGTCGTTTACTGTTTACTGTTTAAGCTGATACTTTATCTGTATCTGTTTATCATTGACATGATCCTTTAGGAATCTCACTTCCTTTGATAAGGAAGTGATGATAGAACTTTAGGTTGAAACCTATGCATGATAACTTCTAGGAGTTCCCTGTTTTAAACCTCAACTATAGGATGAATCCTTGGCATGACAATAGTAGGACTTGATAGTCTCCCCTTAGTTGAGCCCCTTCTCTTATCATCTCAAAACAGATTAAGATACAGTAATCATGAATGATTTCTTTCGTACGTTACGAGCTTTAAGCTATCTGAGAAAGGATTGTTGGAGAGCTTCTTTTCAACAGTCTGGATGTTTAGTATGGCACCTTTTGGGTGACATGCGACGCATTCACTCTCGGGTCATAGTCTTTAGTGCGATTGAAATTGCAGACACAATAAAAAACACTTCTTTCGTAAAAGACAGAAAACAAACTTCAAACCTTTTTGCCCCGTGGGCCCGTAAGTCAAAGGAAGCTTTTCTGAAGAAAAGAGTGTCGTTAAACTTCAGCGCCAACGCAAACAGGCTTTGTCCCTAACTGCTGGAACTGCTGTTTAACCCTACTCGATAAAACAGATGAATCTGAATTCCCGTAATCCGTAGTATCCCGAACTACGTAAGCTCTGATCTCTCAAGCCTGTTGAGAGTACGTAGGCACAATACTGACGTATTGGCGAGCCACCTTCCCCGTAACCCGTAGTAGGTCGAACTACGTTGACTCTGATTTCTCATTCTCTGATGAGAACACGTAGGCATAAAGTGCGACGCTTTGCCGAGTCATTTTTCTTTTCTGTTTAAGCCAGCCTTGATAGGTAGATACATAAACCAACTCGTCCAGTAAACACAACAAGCGTGGATCCCGTCGAGTACGACGGACGTGAGGGGTGCTAATACCTTCCCCTTGCGTAACCGACTCACGAACCCAGGCAATGGTTGCGACGACCTTGTCTTATACCCTTTCGTCAGGTTTTTCCGATCGTTTCCTTTCCCGCTCTGAGGGATAAATAACGAAAGGTGGCGACTCTTCTGTTTTGCCGGCACCTTATTTTCGCGGAAGCGACACTAGGGTTAAAACAAAAGAAAATGACTCGGCAAAGTATCGCACTTTATGCCTACGTATTCCCGTCTGGAACGAGAAATCAGAGTCAACGTAGTTCGCCTACCTACGGGAAAGGAGGGGAAGGTTGCTCGCTAGGATACGGCATCCTATGCCTACGTACTTTCATACAGCATGAAAGATCAGAGCAAACGTAGTTCAGGCTACGGAAGACACAGATTTGTCTGACTATTTTTTAGATCCTTCTGAAAAGGTTTTCTTCTGATTAAGAGTCCAAGCGGACAAAAATGACACTTTGATGTTTGTTTTCAGTCTTTTACGCAAGAAGTGTTTTTTAGTTTATTTGCAATCTCTGACGCACTAGAGACTATGATTTGAGAGTGACTACGTCGCGTGTCACCCAAAGGGTAACACACTAAGCAGTCAGACTACTGGAAAGAAGCTCTCCAGCAACCCTTTCTCAAATAGCTTAAGGCTCGTAACGTACGACATCGATTAACCTTATTGTGTTTTTGAGTTGTTTTGAGATAAGAAGAAAAAGAAACTCTAAAAACCTAGGGTTTGAAAGGGGAATCAAAACTACCCTAAAGTTGTCAGGCATGGATAAAAACCTATTGTCTGTCATATTTCTCTCTTGCACAGAGGGAAACAGAGTTCCTAGGGGATAAACAGCAAAAGAAACAGATATATACAGTAAGCAGTAAACATGCATGAGATGCAACAGTACAAGCGAGGCAAGGGAGTCCCACTCAATCTCGAACCGGGGAAAACAATAGACAAAGTGAACAATATTCACTTCAAACCTTTGGGGTAAGCTGAACAAGCCAACAAACAATACAGAAAAAGAAATAAAACCCAACACCAGCTCTGACAGCAACACCAGCTCCTACAGCTACAGTTCAAATATCAACAGCTCTGACAACAACAGCTAGAAGTTGACAGCAACAACTTCAAGAAAGATCCCATCTTCACTCTTCAATGATCCCCAAGCTTTAGATAAGCTCTTGTCTCCAAAAATCTCCAAGCTCTGGCAAGCACTGAACCCCAACCAGTAAACAACTTCAAACAACAGCAAAGCCCTAGCTTCAACAGATAACTCTCTTTGACAGGTACAGGCTTTAACTTTATCAATCTTCAATGGACTTCATTCTTCAATAGGTTCCCATCTTCAATGCCACCATTCCAGAAGAGAATCAATTATCAGATTAAGTTGAAATGCTAAACAACTTATTGACAACCAAAGGAAGCCTATAAGCACTTAGCATTGTAGGGGAAAGGTTCCCTCAAAGTTCTACTTCTAAAGTATGCCACTTATCCCTCCAAAGTAAGGATATGAATACTTTAAAAGGACTTTATGTCATAGGGAGAAATAGAAGCACAAGATGCTTTCTATGTTTGCAAGAAGAAATCAGTCTAATCTAGAGCTCTTCCTACATTTCCTATCTCCTAAACCACCTTCAAGGGGAAGAATCTTCATGCTCCAAGCTCCATCCTTTGTCTCCAATCATATTCAATGTCTTCACAAGCCCCAACAAGCCAAGCCCAAGCCTCAAGCCCAATTGAAATAACCCAAACCAAACAAACAAGCAAAATGCCCAAGAGGGAAAACACACAATCACCACTCAAATTGCAAAAATCAAGTAAAATAGTAATACTCACTATAAAATCCTAGATTAATTTCTAAGGGAACTTAACTATATACCTTATACCCCATATAAACTCCAAGTCCTAAATCAAACCCTAGGTCTCTAAACTATGCTCTAAACTACACCTAAGTGTTGTGAAACCCGAATTCTAATACCTCTCCTATTCACCTCTCAAACTAACCTAAGTTTTAATCACAAAAATATGAAAAAAATTCATAACGGTACATGCTTCCCTAATCTAATCAACCTCACAAGAATCAATCAAAAATCATGCACCAATCTCTCATACTAAATTCATAAAAAAGAGGTATCAAACAAATGTAAAATAAAAGCAATGAAATTGTAAAATATACCAAAAAATATAAAATGCATGAAATTAGTATTTTTATCATTTCACAATTTTCTAGAGGTCCTAAGGGAACTAGGGAAAAAAATCCCATCCTAAAATGATTATTTTTCAATTTGTTATGAACTAATTTCTAATCCTAGGTAAAACATGAAAATAAAAGAAAATCAGCTAAAAAAACAAACGGGCGTGGTGAATAGCAATAATCCCTAGTTATTCTCCAGACTGGGCTAAGGTAGGGGTGCGGATATCAGGCGCGCGCTAAGCCCAAACCCATTCAGAAAATAATATGGAAAAACAATGAAAATTGACAAAAATCTGTGGCGAATAGAAATTAATTCGCGTGTTATACTCAATTAGGCTCCAGATGAGGGTGTGATTAGCAAAGTTCAGCTAAGCCCAAACCAAATTCACACGGAGAGGGATGTGCAATGGGAAACCCGGGGTATGCTTGGCAAAAAACAATGGGCCTAAGGCCCGAGTCCAACATCACCCTCACTATCAGTACACAAAACCTTAATCCCCTCAATCCCATTTCTACTGTTCATCACTAACCCTAGCGCCGTTCTCATCCTACCAAACCTCTCTCTATCACACGATCTCTTCCCCAACCTCCGTTCCAAATCCCTCACCACAAAGTGTTCATCAACATCCATCACAACCTAATCCCGTTCACAAAACTCTATCATTCAAACTCTCAACACCTAGTTCTACAACTAAACAACAACAAACTAACAGGTTTAAGCAGTTCAAAGCAAAACCTGGAGGTGCGATGAAGGTGAGGGAGCTTTCTGGAAATGCTGATGAAGACGGCGAGGCTTACGAGGAGCTTGACGGATCCACTTCTGGAGATTCATTGAAGTTTGAAGATCAGCGAATATGATGGTGAACGAAGACGATCCTGAAGTTCTTGATGGCTCAGAGATTTGCTGACGAAAAACGCTACGAAGAAACTGGTGAAGCTCAATAACGTGACGAAGATTTGGCAAATCGGACGAAGATCTGGAGAGCTGGTTGAAGATCCTTTTGAAGGTTCTTGAAAGTCTGGGAAATACTATGAATCTGGACAAACTGGAGATGTTGGATGAAGATCTTGAAGGATCTATTGAGTTTCTGGAAAAACCGATGATGAACACCTGAAGAACATTGAAGGAGGTTGATGAATCGCAGATTCCGGCGGATATGCGTTTTCCGGCGAGTGGCTGATGAAGATTGATGAAGAAGATTAGAAGGTGTTTGGATGAATTTCTTGGAGAATTGCAGTTTCCGGTGGTGGTTGAGGACTCCGGCGACGGTTAGGGCTCACCGGTGACGGTTACCGGTGACCGGTGCGGCGGTTGCATGTACTTCGGTGGAGGTCGGTTAGTGGAAGCCAGGTGGCGGTTGCATGCAGAGAGGGAGTGTGGGTGAGAGCCATGTGTTGCTGAGGGAAGACAGGAAGAAGCCACGTGTGGGAGAGAGAAGATGGTGGAAAGTGAGGTGTCAAGCAGAGTGAGGTGGAAGCCGCTGAAAGCACACGCGTGGCCTACTTATATACCTGACATGTGGCAAATACTGGACTTGTGGGCCCACGAAAATTGGACAATTGGCCCACTATCAAACTAATGACTAATGAACTAATTAATGAAAGACTAATTCTAAATTAAAACTCCTAATTAATACGAAAATGATCCTAATTAACTGAACTAATCTAATTAAGACTCTAATAAATCCTGATATTAAAACTAAAACTCAATTAATGGCAACTGAAACTCAATTAACTCCTAATTTAACCACAACCAATTAATGTTCCTAATTAAAAAATGATTAAAATCTAATTAATTTCTATTAACTCCCAATTCTATTAAAAATAGAAAAAGATCTATTAAAAACATTTAAAATTCATTAACAATCTATTGAAAATTCTAGAAACTATTTAAAAAAGAATTATCTATTAAAAAAATTCTAGAAAAAGCTATTTAATATCTAAAAAAAACTATCTATTTAAAACTATTAAATTCTATTAAAAAAAATATTAAAAACCTATTTAATATCTAAAACTCAAGTAAATCTATTAAAAAAATCTATTAAAATCCATTAAAAATCTAGAAAATAAAAGAGAAAATTCTTTAAAAAAAAGAAAAGTGAGCCGATTAAATCGATTAGAGAACAATTGCGCAACTATAACGAAATAAGCGGTAGAAACCGGACACCGAAATGTCCTCAAAGATAACAGCGAGAGCTGAAAACACCTAGACGAGCACGAATTCTCAAAATAAATCCTCGTATTGGCCTGAAATGCCTGAAGCGCCAAGGGAGGTTGTAATCCCGATAAAATCAATCTGACTGAGAAAATGCCATGTATGCGGTATGCGAATGCGAATGCAAAATGCGTCGAAACATAAACCAAATATGGGAACCGGTTGGTCAAATTTTGGGGTGCAACAAATATCATCAACATAAATTTGACAGACTAAAATGTCTTTCTTAACTGATTTATGAAAGAGAGTAGTGTCAAGTTTTCCTCTGATGAAATTATTTTCTAGAAGGAAATTACTCAGCCTCTCATACCAAGCTCTGGGAGCTTGTTTCAAGCCATAGAGTGATTTCTTAAGTTTGAAAACTTGTTCTGGAAATTTTTCATCTTCAAAACCAGGAGGTTGATGCACATAAACTTCCTCTTCTCTAAATCCATTTAAGAAGGCACTTTTAACATCCATCTGATACAGAGTGATGTTATTCTGTGCAGCAAAGGAAATAAGCAAGCGAATAGATTCTAACCTTGCCACAGGAGCATAAGTCTCTATGTAATCTATACCTTCTTGCTGACTGTATCCTTGAGCAATCAGCCTTGCCTTGTTTCTGATGACTTCTCCTTGCTCGTTCAGCTTGTTTCTGAAGACCCATTTAGTTCCAATGATGTTGAAACCCTTTGGTCTTGGAACCAGATCCCAAACGTCATTTCTGGTGAATTGGTCAAGCTCCTCTTGCATAGCAAGTATCCAATCATTATCGTTCACAGCCTCATCCACAAAAGTAGGTTCAATGATAGAAACCAAACCAAACAGTGACGTTCCAGAAGATCTGAGAAATGACCTTGTTCTGATAGGGTCATCCTTCTTTCCAATTATCATTTCCTCTGGATGAGAGGCTTTGATTCTGGATGATCCTTTAACATTTGGTCCTTCATAAATTAGGTGAGATATGAACCGGGCGATATAGTTCAACCTCCCTAAAAACCCACGCACTTCTTTTTCTGTTTTAGGCGTCGGCATTTCTTGTATTGCTTTTATTTTCGCAGGATCAACCTCTATTCCTTTTTCGCTCACGATAAACCCCAGTAGTTTGCCCGATCTCACCCCGAAGGTGCACTTGTTAGGGTTCAGTCTCAACCTGAACTTCCTAAGTCTCTTGAACAGTTTCAGCAGATTAACCAAATGCTCCTCCTCTGTCTGGGATTTGGCAATCATATCATCAACATAAACCTCGATTTCTTTATGCATCATGTCATGAAAGAGAGTCGTCATAGCACGCTGATATGTTGCCCCAGCATTCTTCAACCCGAAGGGCATCACTTTGTAGCAAAATGTTCCTCAGGGAGTAATAAAGGTAGTCTTCTCCATGTCTTCTGGCGCCATTTTGATCTGATTATAGCCTGAGAAGCCGTCCATGAAGGAGAATACGGAGAACTGAGCAGTGTTATCAACCAGCACATCGATATGAGGAAGTGGAAAGTCATCTTTCGGGCTCGCTTTGTTCAAATCACGGTAGTCTACACACATTCGCACTTTACCGTCTTTCTTCGGCACTGGCACAATATTAGCGACCCATGAGGGATATTTTGTAACAGCTAGGAAACCAGCATCCCACTGTTTTTGAACTTCCTCCTTGATCTTAACAGCCATGTCCAGTCTAGTTCTTCGAAGTTTCTGCTTAATAGGCGGACATTCCTCTCACAGTGGCAGACGGTGAACAACCATATCCGTATCCAACCCAGACATATCCTCGTACGACCAAGCAAATATATCATTGTACTCTTTGAGCATCTCAACCAACTTTTGCTTGATGTCGCTCTGCAGCGCAGCCCCTATACGGATGTTTCTCATAACCTCTTCCGACCCCAAATTGATAATCTCAATGACTTCCTCATGAGGCAGAATGATTCTTTCTTCTTGTTTCAATAACCAGGTCAACTCTTCTGGTACGTCGCCATCTTCCACAATCTCTTCCTCAGCCTGAAATACCGGGTGCTCAAAGTCGAAGTGAGTCATAGGCGGTTCATAGATGTCATCTGAAATAGTAATCCTGCAAAGGAAATAGTTAAATGCTTCAAAACGCATACAAAGCAAATAACCACGTTGCCATTTTATTGTAAAACACAAAAACGAAAAAACAGGGATCACAATATTTGTATATGAAAAACACCTTTATTTCATGATTAAACAATGTAATGTACATAACCAAATGGCCCTAAGAAAAATCACTATGCCCCGGGTAGGACACAGGATTATTCAACAATTAAGAAAACAAATCATTACTGTTTAGTTGTCACAAGAACAGTTTCCCGGATAGACCAATTGCAGAGACTTTGTCCTGGCACGCTTGGCTTGATCCATGCGTCCATATCACAGTCGCTATCTCCGTCTTCAGCATCGGAAATGGCATTGACGGCCTCGAAGCTCACCCCGCTTAGCGTAATCGTGACCGGTCCCTTGACCCTGGGCGCTCCTGAAGATGACGCTGACGACGTCGGTCGATACCCTAGCCCGAACTTGTCATTCTTCACGGGAATCTCCAATACCTGCCCCCAGCCTTTGGTTTTGCCTGCCTGCTCTAGAGCTTGAGCCTCTTTGTAGGATGACACTGCCACGTCTGATATTTTGCTGGAACCCTGAGCCTTGTCTTTAATTCGCAACCCCTCGAAGGCTTGACAAGGCGTTTCATGTATTTCGTCGTCGACCTCGACATATTTGAACGAAGACAAATGGCTAACCAGAATATCTTCCTCTCCACAAACAGTGACGACACTATCCCCAACCATATACTTCAGCTTTAGGTGTAACGTGGATGTGACTGCCCCGGCAGCATGGATCCATGGGCGCCACAGAAGACAACTATACGCTGGTTGGATGTCTATTATATAGAATTCCGTTTCAAATATTTCAGGCCCCACCTGCAACGGTAATGTTATTGATCTGAAAACTGACCTCCTCGTTCCATCGAACGCTCTCACCACTAAATCACTGGGCGTGCAGATAATCCACCTGATATCCAACTTCATCATGGCTTTCTTCGGTAGCACATTCAGGGAAGATCTAGTGTCTACTAAAACATGGGACATGACCGTGCCCCGGCATTCGACTGACACATGCAATGCCATATTGTGCTCTCGCCCCCTCGGAGTCAAATCAAAGTCTGTGAAGCCCAAACTGTGCCCCGCATTGACATGCGCCATCACCCCTTCTAACTGATTAACAGAAACTTCTTGAGGAATGAACGACGTGTCTAGAATCTTCAGCAAAGCGTTCCGATGCTCCTCGGAACATAACAGCAATGATAGGATGGAAATTTTTAATGGCGTTTGCTGGAGGTGCTCCACAATTTTGTAATCACTTTTACGAATGAGCCTCATAAACTCCTCCACATCCTTAAGTGACGTTTCCTTTTCATTCGACTGAGAAGGACCACCCTCAGTTACCTTGGCTTTGCCCTTGGCTAATCTTTCTGCCTCTACCTCGGGCGACGTGAAGATTCTTCCGCTTCTGGTCATACCCCCTGTTCCGACAACATTATCTACAACCCCAGCTGGTTGTCCATTGACGTCAATTTTATCACCATCGCAATATACCTCCAACCCGTAAGTCCACGGCACTGCTTTAGTACTCTCAAAAGGAACTGGTCCTGCCTTGGTAATTGTGATCATCGGCCGCCTGGCGGGCGCCGTTATCGTTATTGTTTTCCTCGAAATCGTCACCGTCGCAACATCGTTCTGCTCATCACACAACGCCTCTACAGGCTTTTCAACCGCGGTTCGATCAAATTGCAATGTACCTTCATCCATCATAGCCTGAATACCCTGCTTCAACTTATTACAACCCTATGGCTGGGTCCAACAATCCAAGCAAAATTCATCACAACCCGGGAATACACCCCCTTTTAACAGCGTGTTTTTAACCTCACCCAACAGTGTCTTCAGCTCATTGACATCCATCACTAGATTCAAATTTTCTTCCGTCAAGATGGCATTTGCCCCATGATTGGGCATAGGCTGTTGTACTATATTTGGACCCACCTGTCTAAAGTTGATAGCTTTGCTATCCAATAAATCCTGAACTTTGTGTTTAAATGCATGACAAGCTTCTATATCATGCCCGGGTGCCCCGGATTGGAATTCGCAATGCTTGTTGGCATCATATCCGTAAGGAAGTACTGCCCCTGTAGGCGGTGCCAAAGTCCTCTTTTCAACCAAGTTCAACCCTAGCAGGGTCTGGAGGAGTTCTGCATACGTGGAAGGAGGTGCGTCGAACACTCTTTTTGGTCTCGCATTTTGTATCCTTCTCTGACCAGGATTCTGTCCTTGCTGTTGCTGTGGTTGTTGTTGTTGAGGAAGCGGGATAATGACACTAGCTATCTGTTGCGGCTGAACATACTGATTTCTTCCTCTGCCCCTGCCCCTGCCACCAAACACAGCACTAGAATCGCCCTGTCGTCTACCACCAAATGCTTTTCTGGCACCTCCTGTTGAAGTAGACTCACCTGCTTGGAACCTTCCAACTTTAATCCCGTTCTCAATCATCTCCCCCATAAGAATCAAATCTGAGAAACTGCTCAATGACACACTAAACATTTTTTCGTAGAACACCCCTGTAAATGTCCCAATGAACATGTCATTCATCTCCCTTTCAATTAAAGGAGGATGCACCCTCGCTGCCATATCGCGCCACCTTTGCGCATACTCTTTAAAGCTTTCACCGTTTTTCTGTGACAAACCCTGCAATTGGACCCGGTTTGGAGCCAGATCGCTGTTATATTTGTAATGTGTCATGAAAGCATCAGTCAACTGCTTCCAGGTCTTGATCTGCGTGGGCTCCAGCCCCATATACCATTCAAGTGAAGGTCCTGATAAGCTATCCTGAAAGAAATGCATGAGCATCCTTTCATCATCTGAATACGCGGACATCCTTCTGTAATAAGAGCGGACATGGACTTTAGGGCAGGTATCCCCTTTGTATTTGTCGAATGTTGGAGCCTTGAATTTCAACGGCACCCTCAGCCCTGGTACCAAGCTCATTGTAGTCATATCCAAACCGGTGGAGTTCTGATTCATTACCCCCTTCATCTGTTTTTCAAGCATTCTGATCCTCTGCACAGGATCAACAGGTCCTTCAAACCCCACACCTCTTCCAGAAAAGGCGTCCCCCTGGCGGTCTTCACCCCAATTCACATTTTCATTTCCATATCCATCGTAATCAGTGTTGCGACCAAACCCTTGTTGATTGATCATGGGACCTCGTCCCCCGTTACCGAAACCCTGTTTGACCCTAACAGGTCCAAACCCAGTGTTGACAGGAATCACCCCAGCACCATTCATATTACCAAATCCACCATACCCCTGGTTAGCGTTACCAAAACCGTCGTAACCGAAACCCTGAGTGTTGAAGCCGAATTTCCCGTCCTGATTGACGTAATCAAATCCTTGATCGTTGTAGCCGAAACCATTGTTGCCGAAACCATTACCGCCATTGTTGTTACCACCGCCTTGGTTGGCGTCCCCAAATCCAACATTGTTAACAACAGTCTCATTTCCATTCCCTGTGTTTCCATTGCCAGCGCCAACGCCATAGTTTGCAACCACAACAGGTGGGGTCACTACAGGTGGAACCACAGGCGTAGGGGGCCCATCCTCCGGAATAGTTTCAACGTGTGCAGAATTGTGGTCATTGTGGCCATTCCCATTAGTCCGCGTCAGCAGCGGCTGTACCAAAGTCAGGAGGCTCTCCTGGCCCTTAGCAATGTTCTCCATTGCTTGCATGAACAGATTCAGCTTCTCGCGGATTTCCTGCATCTCCACTTGGATTTGATCCATGATTCTGTTGCAGTTGTTTCGAGTTGAGTAGCGGTGGACTCTTTGTTCGTCAATCCTGGAAAACCTGGAGATGCAGGAAATGAGGTACAAGTTCAACAAGTAACTAGCAATGCAACATGGATATGCAGATGCAGTATGTGTCTGTGCGTTAGGGAGATCAACCCCTGATTCTAGTGCCAAAGTGCCAGTGCAGTGACAGTGATAGCAATAAGAAGCTCGACATCCAATCATAGAAAACATCTCATATATTGCGGAAAAGCCCATCAAGTCGGGAATACAATATTATTGAGCGTACAATAGGAAGGCATGACCTCAACCAACAATCCTCGTGATGTCCAGCACAATGCAAATAAAGCATACACATCAATACATGAGATAATCAAGTGCGACCATATGCCTGGTACTCCTCTAATAATCTCTTAGTCTTGGGATGATTCGGCTGAGAAAGCAACCCTTCGACGAGCGAGTCTCTTTGCCTGATAACACGCTGGAGATCACCAATGGATTCCTCCCAAACACCTTCCCCAAAGCAATCTTCTAGCTTCCGTTTCTGGGATGCAGACTCCTTCTTGCGCTTGATAACTTTGTTCAAGGCATTCTGGACATCATACCTCCGCGTAACCTCTTCTTCCAACCTCTTCCGACTAGCTTTCAACTGACCTTCCAGCTCAGAGATCTGCAACTTCAGTTTGTCTTCTCTTTCCTTATTGCCGGTCAGCGTGACGTTCTAGGTTTTGTTGAATGCAGAGATCTCCCGGTAGGCTATATCAAGTGCTTTCTTCTTAGACTCCAGCATATCATGAGAGCTCTTAAAATCTATCCCCAATCGCTCACGCTTCTTTCGTTGCTCAGTCAGTTCCGTGCCTAGTTGATTCACCAGCTTCGTTTGCTGCTCGAAGGAATATACGGCCTCATTCCTTTCGCTCCTGAGTTGCATTAGCTCTTCTTCCAGCTTCTCGTTGGCTTTCATCAGCTCTTCTTTCTCCTTCACAACATGTTCATACCTCTCAATAGGCACAGTAGTTGGCTCCTCAATCATGAGGGGAGCAGGAGGTAATACTGCAGGAAACGGCATCCGCACCTGCTTTGCTCTATCTTGGATTCAGACTTTGTACGGGGGATAGGCTTGACAATCATTCTTACCCAACAACGCTTTACCCCTCTTGTGGATGTTATTCCAAGCATGTTGAAGATGGGACAATATTTCTCCCTTCAAATCACCTGTGAAGTACAGAGATTCCTGCACTTCCTCCTCTTTTGGCGGGCTTTTCAAAGCATACCCGAATTGCCTGATCAACAATGAAGGATTGTAATTAATACACCCTTTTCTCCCAATCAGAGGAACGTTAGGATATCCGGCGCAACTGTAGATGATCACAGATCCCAGTAAATCTTTATTAAACCAGACAATGTCTTCTGAAGAAAGTCTCATCAGATGCTCAGACCAATCCACCGTATCTGCGGACTCAGCGAAGATACCCTTCCTGGGCAGATGACTCTCAAACCACATATACAGTAAAGGCCCACAACAAGAGACGTTCTTGCCCCTCCTGTTCTCGTTCTTATAATGCAGCGAGTGATAGAAATCTCCAACTAAAGTAGGCACAGGATTGCCTGAAGCAAATATATAGAACGCATCCAGATCAACGAAGTCAGGCAGGTTCGGGAACAGTACAATACCGTAGATACACAGAGCAAGAATAGCATTAAACACAGTCCAACATCCACTCTTGGCATACTCTTGTGCTTTCCCAACCAAGAACTTGAGAGAAAAACCAGGCACTCCATTCCACGAGGTTAACAGCAACTCTGAGGAGTCTAAATGCAAGGCAACGGCCAAATCCTCCAGTTTGGGCTCAGCATCCTTATGAATGAAAGGTACCCTGTTCTGAATGGTCAACTCTAAGATCTCAGCATATTCCTCCATAGTCGGAGCCAGAATGAAGTCAGGGAAAGTAAAACACCTCAGCGGGGGATCATAGAACTGCATTAGCGTGCACAATCCGTTACGCTCATACATGGATGGTTTATAAACCAATCTAAGTAACTTCCCATAGCTCTTCCTGAAGCTTCTCTTCACATCATCATCAGCTAGAGATATCAAACCAAGCAAAGAAGAAACATCTGGAGTAGGCAACCTGTACGCCACAGTCTTCTTCAGGGTATCCATAATATCAGCAGACAGAAATCCGGGCAACTAGAATCGGAAGTATGAAAATGCACCTGCAGCACATACACACGTTAATGATATGCAAAATGAGTATGCAACAATGCAATATGCAACATGCAACAGGGATCAAGTGCACATGGCTGAGAAGCCCAATCCACCATGCTGGTCTCAAATAGACCCACAAACTGCTCAAAACCTGGTCTCAAAAGATCAACCGCAATGCTCCAACCTGGTCTCAACAGACCCAATAACACTGCTCTAGTGAAGAACCTCAAGTAACCACACATACTGATCCAATATCAAGAAGACCGGGTAGTCTGGAGGTCAAGTTTCCTGCATGCCCCAATCCCTCTCACAGGTAGGTGTCCTATCAACTGACTCAAGGTACGGCATCCTATGCGGTCGTCGGCGTCACAGACTTTCAAGACTGATGATACGATACCCAGAAGGTGTGGCATCATCATGTCCTAAAGAGGCTTCACTTAGCCAACTTCCAAATGATCGGTCCCCAGAGTCGACAATCCAACTAACCAACAACCCCCTCAACCCAAAGGGTTGAAAAAGAAGTCAACCAGAAGAACCTCGTCCGAGCGTGGATTTTGCGGGACACTAGTACATGCAAAGCATGCACGCGCCCACTACTTTCCACAACTAATTTTAGGTGCACTCAAGCCCAGGTCCGGCTTATCTCTCAATAGATCACCCCATCCCCACAACAGCAATAACAATATAAAGCTGACAATAAAATGCGGAAAATAGAGACGGAAATGTAAATCCATTCAAAACCCACGACGGGAAAACAAGCGCTAGGACTGACTCGCGTAGGGAATTGTTGGAGTCCCCAGCAGAGTCGCCAGCTGTCACTATTGCGAAAATCGGCGCCGGCTATGACATAAGAGTCGTCACCGTGCGTTATTTATCCCAACGGAGGGAAAGGGAACGCTCAAAGTAAACCTAACGCAAAACGGGAAAGGAATGGTCGTCGCAACCAAATTCCTGAATTCGGGAGTCGATTACGCAAGGGGAAGGTATTAGCACCCCTCACGTCCGCCGTACTCGACGGGATCCACGCTTGTTTTCTGGTATGGATTGTTATTCTATCTACACTAAAGGGCTAGGGTTAAAAGAAAAGAAAATGACTCGGCAAAGTATCGCACTTTATGCCTACGTATTCCCGTCTGGAACGAGAAATCAGAGTCAACGTAGTTCGCCTACCTACGGGAAAGGAGGGGAAGGTTGCTCGCTAGGATACGGCATCCTATGCCTACGTACTTTCATACAACATGAAAGATCAGAGCAGACGTAGTTCGGGCTACGGAAGACACAGATTTGTCTGACTGTTTTTTAGATCCTTCTGAAAAGGTTTTCTTCTGATTAAGAGTCCAAGCGGACAAAAATGACACTTTGATGTTTGTTTTCAGTCTTTTACGCAAGAAGTGTTTTTAGTTAGTTTGCAATCTCTGACGCACTAGAGACTATGATTTGAGAGTGACTACATCGTGTATCACCCAAAGGGTACCACACTGAGCAGTCAGACTACTGGAAAGAAGCTCTCCAGCAACCCTTTCTCAAATAGCTTAAGGCTCGTAACGTACGACATCGATTAACCTTATTGTGTTTTTGAGTTGTTTTGAGATAAGAAGAGAAAGAAACTCTAAAAACCTAGGGTTTGAAAGGGGAATCAAAACTACCCTAAAGTTGTCAGGCATGGATAAAAACCTATTGTCTGTCATATTTCTCTCTTGCACAGAGGGAAACAGAGACCCTAGGGGAAAACAGCAAAAGAAACAGATATATACAGTAAGCAGTAAACATGCATGAGATGCAACAGTACAAGCGAGGCAAGGGAGTCCCACTCAACCTCGAACCTGGGAAAACAACAGGCAAAGTAAACAGTATTCACTTCAAACCTTTGGGGTAAGCTGAACAAGCTAATAAACAATACAGAAAAAGAAATAAAACCCAACACCAGCTCTGACAGCAACACCAGCTCCTACAGCTACAGTTCAAACAGCAACAGCTCTGACAGCAACAGCTAGAAGTTGACAACAACAACTTCAAGCAAGATCCCATCTTCACTCTTCAATGATCCCCAAGCTTTAGATAAGCTCATGTCTCCAAAAATCTCCAAGCTCTGGCAAGCACTGAACCCCAACCAGTAAACAGCTTCAAACAGCAGCAAAGCCCTAGCTTCAACAGATAACTCTCTTTGACAGGTACAGGCTTTAACTTTATCAATCTTCAATGGACTTCATTCTTCAATAGGTTCCCATCTTCAATGCCACCACTCCAGAAGAGAATCAATTATCAGATTAAGTTGAAATGCTAAACAGCTTATTAACAACCAAAGGAAGCCTATAAGCACTTAGCATTGTAGGGGAAAGGTTCCCTCAAAGTTCTACTTCTAAAGTATGTCACTTATCCCTCCAAATGAAGGATGTGAATACTTTAAAAGAACTTTATGTCATAGGGAGAAATAGAAGCACAAGATGCTTTCTATGTTTGCAAGAAGAGATCAGTCTAATCTAGAGCTCTTCCTACATTTCCTATCTCCTAAACCACCTTCAAGGGGAAGAATCTTCATGCTCCAAGCTCCATCCTTTGTCTCCAATCATATTCAATGTCTTCACAAGCCCCAACAAGCCAAGCCCAAGCCCCAAGCCCAATTAAATAACCCAAACCAAACAAACAAGCAAAATGCCCAAGAGGGAAAACACACAATCACCACTCAAATTGCAAAAATCAAGTAAAATAGTAATACTCACTATAAAATCCTAGATTAATTTATAAGGGAACTTAACTATATAACCTATACCCCATATAAACTCCAAGGCCTAAATCAAACCCTAGGTCTCTAAACTATGCCATAAACTACACCTAAGTGTTGTGAAACCCGAATTCTAATACCTCTCCTATTCACCTCTCAAACTAACCTAAGTTTTAATCACAAAAATATGACAAAATTCCTAAGGGTACATGCTTCCCTAATCTAATCAACCTCACAAGAATCAATCAAAAATCATCCACCAATCTCTCATACTAAATTCAGAAAAAAGAGGTATCAAACAAATGTAAAATAAAAGCAATGAAATTGTAAAATATACCAAAAAATATAAAATGCATGAAATTAGTATTTTTATTATTTCACAATTTTCTAGAGGTCCTAAGGGAACTAGGGAAAAAAATCCCATCCTAAAATGATTATTTTTCAATTTGTTATGAATTAATTTCTAATCCTAGGTAAAACATGAAAATAAAAGAAAATCAGCTAAGAAAACAAACTGGCGTGGTGAATAGCAATAATCCCTAGTTATTCTCCAGACTGGGCTAAGGTGGGGGTGCGGATATCAGGCGCGCGCTAAGCCCAAACCCATTCAGAAAATAATATGGAAAAACAAGGAAAATTGACAAAAGTCTGTGGCGAATAGCAATTAATTCGCGTGTTATACTCAATTGGGCTCCAGATGAGGGTGTGATTAGCAAAGTTCAGCTAAGCCCAAACCAAATTCACACGGAGAGGGATGTGCAATGGGGAAACCAAGGGTATGCTTGGCAAAAAACAATGAGCCTAAGGCCCGAGTCCAACATCACCCTCACTATCAGTACACAAAACCCTAATCCCCTCAATCCCCTTTCTACTGTTCATCACTAACCCTAGCGCCGTTCTCATCCTCCCAAACCTCTCTCTATCACATGATCTCTTCCCCAACCTCCGTTCCAAATCCATCACCACAAATTGTTCATCAACATCCATCACAACCTAATCCCGTTCACAAAACTCTATCATTCAAACTCTCAACACCTATTTCTACAACTAAACAACAACAAACTAACAGGTTTAAGCAGTTCAAAGCAAAACCTGGAGGTGCGATGAAGGTGAGGGAGCTTTCTGGAAATGCTGATGAAGACGGCGAGGCTTACGAGGAGCTTGACGGATCCACTTCTGGAGATTCGTTGATGCTTGAAGATCCACGCGGCGATGAAGCTCTTGTGATGGACGGATGAAGATCAGCGAATCTGATGGTGAACGAAGACGATCCTGAAGTTCTTGATGGCTCAGAGATTTGCTGACGAAAAACGCTACGAAGAAACTGGTGAAGCTCAATAACGTGACGAAGATTTGGCAAATCAGACGAAGATCTGGAGAGCTGGTTGAAGATCCTTGTTGAAGGTTCTTGAAAGTCTGGGAAATACTATGAATCTGGACAAACTGGAGATGTTGGATGAAGATCTTGAAGGATCTATTGAGTTTCTGGCAAAACCGATGATGAACACCTGAAGAACATTGAAGGAGGTTGATGAATCGCAGATTCCGTCGGATATGCGTTTTCCGGCGAGTGGCTGATGAAGATTGATGAAGAAGATTAGAAGGTGTTTGGATGAATTTCTTGGAGAATTGCAGTTTCCGGTGGTGGTTGAGGACTCCGGTGACGGTTAGGGCTCACCGGTGACGGTTACCGGTGACCGGTGCGGCGGTTGCATGTACTTCGGTGGAGGTCGGTTAGTGGAAGCCAGGTGGCGGTTGCATGCAGAGAGGGAGTGTGGGTGAGAGCCATGTGTTGCTGAGGGAAGACAGGAAGAAGCCACGTGTGGGAGAGAGAAGATGGTGGAAAGTGAGGTGTCAAGCAGAATGAGGTGGAAGCCGCTGAAAGCACACGCGTGGCCTACTTATATACCTGACATGTGGCAAATACTGGACTTGTGGGCCCACGAAAATTGGACAATTGGCCCACTATCAAACTAATGACTAATGAACTAATTAATGAAAGACTAATTCTAAATTAAAACTCCTAATTAATACGAAAATGATCCTAATTAACTGAACTAATCTAATTAAGACTCTAATAAATCCTGATATTAAAACTAAAACTCAATTAATGGCAACTGAAACTCAATTAACTCCTAATTTAACCACAACCAATTAATGTTCCTAATTAAAAAATGATTAAAATCTAATTAATTTCTATTAACTCCCAATTCTATTAAAAATAGAAAAAGATCTATTAAAAACATTTAAAATTCATTAACAATCTATTGAAAATTCTAGAAACTATTTAAAAAAGAATTATCTATTAAAAAAATTCTAGAAAAAGCTATTTAATATCTTAAAAAAACTATCTATTTAAAACTATTAAATTCTATTAAAAAAAAATATTAAAAACCTATTTAATATCTAAAACTCAAGTAAATCTATTAAAAAAATCTATTAAAATCCATTAAAAATCTAGAAAATAAAAGAGAAAATTCTTTAAAAAAAAGAAAAGTGAGCCGATTAAATCGATTAGAGAACAATTGCGCAACTATAACGAAATAAGCGGTAGAAACCAGACACTGAAATGTCCTCAAAGATAACAGCGAGAGCTGAAAACACCGAGAGCTGAAAACACGAGCACGGATTCTCAAAATAAATCCTCGTATTGGCCTGAAATGCCTGAAGCGCCAGGGGAGGCTGTAATCCCGATAAAATCAATCTGACTGAGAAAATGCCATGTATGCGGTATGCGAATGCGAATGCAAAATGCGTCGAAACATAAACCAGATATGGGAACCGGTTGGTCAAATTTTGGGGTGCAACAGCTGCCCCTATTTAAACGGCTTGGACCCGACTGGGTGAAGAGCGAACGGTCTTCGAACAATCGAGGTACGAGACGGTTGAATACCAAGGAAACCCTGAAATTTTCCATCCGTGGAGATAAACTGCAAAACTGCTTGAGAAGCAACGTCCAATGAACTGAATCTGGTTGTTACGGCAACAACTGGTCAATTATCTGATACAATTTTGATTTCAACCTCAACCACCTGTGTGACGCCACAGGTATTGAACTATCTTCGCAAAAACACCTCCGTCCACCATTGGGCTAACCTCGTCAACACCAGAAGAGGAACCAATTCATCAACACGAATAGAGATTATGTCGTCACAGGAGTAACCTTGTCCACATCTGGACCCAAATTTTGTCAAATCACGAATAAATGCAAATCTGTCCACGTCAGGACTTCACATTTCGACAACACAGGAATAGAACCTTGTCCATGTTAGGACCCTCATTTCGCCAATACGAAGGAAGATATCTGCTGGGGATAAATGGTCCCTGAAGAGTAATCAATCTTGTCCACGTCAGGACTTCACATTACGGAAAACTCTCGGCGCTTTCGCTGGGGAAACATTTCTGTTTAATCACAGGGAACTCATCTGCCTATCCCTACAGGCATATCATATGTCTAAACACAGTAAGCCCCATCCGTCTACTTCATACGGGAAAAGTCATCTGCCTGATTACAGGAAACTCCATCTGCCTGCTTCGTACGGGAAAAGTCCATCTGCCTGAACACAAGAAAGTTCATCCGCCTGCTCTATACGGGAAAAATCATCTGCCTGATTACAGGAAAGTCCATCCGCCTGCTCTATACGGGAAAAGTCATCTGCCTGATTACAGGAAACTCCATCCGCCTGCTTCATACGGGAAGATTATCTGAATACTAATTCTCTGCCTACCTCTGCAGTAGCTACCTCCGTTGGTCCCAACCCACAAACGACTTTGAGGAGGGCTCTACTGGGGATAGTAACACGAGGAAATCACGGCGACTTCCTTGGGGAAAATACTTTTGTCAAATATCAGAACACAACTCACATACTCTGTCTATCACATGAGAATCATCTATCTGGATACCGGAAAATTCATCTGCCTGCTTCATACGGGAAACTCCATCTGCCTGATTCATGCAGGAAAAGGGTTCATCCGCCTGTTTCATACGGGAAAAGTCCATCTGCCTGATTCATACAGGAAAGTTCATCCGCCTGTTTCATACGGGAAAATACATCTGCCTGATTCATACAGGAAAGTTCATCCGCCTGCTTCATACGGGAAAATACATCTGCCTGATTCATACAGGAAAGTTCATCCGCCTGCTTCATACGGGAAAACACATCTACCTGATTCTTATAGAAAAGTTCATCCGCCTGCTTCATACGGGAAAATACATCTGCCTGATTCATACAGGAAAGTTCATCCACCTGCTTCATACGGGAAAAAACATCTACCTGTTTCTTATAGGAAAGTTCATCCGCCTGCTTCATACGGGAAAACACATCTACCTGATTCTTATAGGAAAGTTCATCTGCCTGCTTCATACGGGGAAAATACATCTGCCTGCTTACAGGAAAATCCATCCGCCTGCTTCATACGGGAAAAGTCCATCTGCCTGATTCATACAGGAAAGTCCATTCGCCTGCTTCATACGGGAAAACACATCTACATGATTCTTATAGGAAAGTTCATCCGCCTGCTTCATACGGGAAAATACATCTGCCTGATTCATACAGGAAAGGTTCATCCACCTGCTTCATACGGGAAAATCCGTCTGCCTGAACACAGGAAAGGTAACTTGGATATAGCTTCTTTGCCTATTCTTTGCAGTAGCTAACTCCACTGGGGATATTCTGAAAATAACTGCCCGACACCCGTTTTGACAACAAGTGACCACTTCTGAAATCTTGATTCATGAAGCTCTGAAATGCTGCCGCGACAGCAAACCTGAAGAAAAACACTCCGCTGGTCGGATAAGAGAAACTTCAACCAGTAACTCTGTGGGGAATAACAACAAGAACTGTGTTATCATATGTCTCACGGCGAGACCTCGATCATCTGGTAACAGATCTGCACTGTAACTTCATACTCCTGCTGAGAAACACACCTGAAAGCAAAAGGTTAACCAACCTGATTTATGTTTCAAAATGCGTATGTTTGGCAATGGCGTAATGCTCCATACGGCATGGAAATGCTACGCGTTTGTGGGTAGATGCACACATGATAATGTATGCAAATGCAAATGCAGGTGTAGGCTGTTGGGGAAGCTCTGATAAACTTGCTTCATCCACATGACTGCTGAGGACAAATACAACTCTGTTGGGGATGAGCGGTTATCGCAAAGTATTCCGGCAAAATAAATGTCGGAAATACAACCAACTCTTCCGGGGAGAGATTACACGTCAATTTCCACTGGGAGGAAAGAATAACACCTGCTGGGAAGATTAACTCAGCTGGGGGAGAATCAACCCTTCTGGGGGGACAACTGATCTTTTCTTGCTGGGGATGTCCTGCGGACAACTTCCAGGAGGATACTCTTGTGGGGAAGATAATCCTTCCTTCGGTAAGGGATAACATCATCTCAACCTCTGGGGATGAGGTGCGACCTGTTGGGAAATAAGGTCAAGTCCTTCTTCTAGGGCCTCTGGCTGGGGCCACCATTTTCTGATTGTCCGCTTCAAGGGCGAGAACCCTGCAAAACACAAACGAGACAAAACAAATCTATGCAACCAAATCTATTCGGGTTAGCATACGCGACATTACTTCAGTCAATTCGAAGTTTTAGCAATTATTGGCAAGGGCCAACAAATTTATGCACATGCGAGTTCATCAAAACATCGGTGTTTTCCACATACAAAACAGTAAAGCACAACATCAAATACTGAATAACATGTTTTATTGATTGAGCCTGTGAATAGGCAAAGCTTTGTACATCGGATGCAACTCCTGAAAAGAGGAAGTTACGCACACACACATACATATATGCACAAAGAGCATAAAAATACAAAAAATACAAAACAATATTTGTATACATGTCGGCAACATGGTGTAGACAAACATCATGAGTTGATCCTCCTATGACTCGCCTGACTCTGGCGCTTTCCCGGTATTCAATTTTCGGAAGAGATTGTGTTGGATAAACGAACCCTCAGGTACTCCCAAACCACTAAGCAATGTGGTATCAAATCCGGACCGCAGCCATTTGCTTTTTCAATCCCTAACTTTTGCGTGAATCGCCCTTTGCGGTTTTTCAATTCACCGGGATACCCTTTTTTTGCCGAAGTCGCCCTTTGCAGGTTTTCGACTTCGCGGGTGTACATCTTTTCAACTTTATCCCTAACTTTTTCCCGAACCTTTTATTCATTTTTTACGGTTCTCCAGGATTCCCCATTTTTGCCTGGACTCTCTTTTTACTGTCCATCGGGTCACTTTCAAGCAAAGTATTTTTTAACTGCGTCCGAATTCACAGGAGACGTAAAGTCTTCACCATCCATGGTAGATAGTAGCAAGGCTCCTCCAGAGAAGACTTTTCTGACAACGTAGGGGCCTTCGTAATTAGGGGTCCACTTGCCCCTGCGATCTGTTTGTGGCGGGAGAATCCTCTTCAGCACAAGCTCGCCCGTCTAAAAGCTTCGTGGACATATCTTCTTATCGTATGCTTTCTTCATCCGGCTCTGATACAACCGACCGTATGCGAGAGAAGCTAGCCTCTTTACATCCATTAAGCTGAGCTGATTCAGTCTATCTTCAACCCATTCTACCTCGTCAAGTTGGACATCTCGTAAAACCCTCAAGGAAGGAATCTCAACCTCCAACGGTAGCACTGCCTCCATTCCGTATACCAATGAAAAAGGGGTTGCCCCGGTTGATGTACGTACCGTCGTACGATAACCATGCAAAGCGAAAGGTAGCATCTCATGCCAGTCCTTGTACGTCACAACCATCTTCTGGACAATCTTCTTTATGTTCTTATTGGTCGCTTCAACAGCGCCATTCATCTTGGGCCGATAAGGAGAAGAGTTGTGATGCTCAATCTTGAAATTCTGACACAGCTCTTTCATCATCTTGTTATTCAAATTCGAACCGTTGTCGGTGATAATTCGCTCAGGGATTCCATATCTGCAGATAATATCTCGTTTGATAAATCTGGAGACCACTTGTTTGGTGACATTGGCATATGATGCTGCTTCCACCCATTTGGTGAAGTAATCAATTGCCACCAAGATGAACCGGTGTCCGTTGGATGCCGTAGGCTCAATCTTTCCGATCATATCAACTCCCCACATCGAGAACGTCCACGGTGATGACATCACATTCAGAGGACTTGGGGGTACATGGACCTTGTCTGCATAAATTTGGCATTTATGACACCTCTTTGCAAACTTGAAACAGTCTGTTTCCATAGTTAGCCAGTAATAACCTGCCCGCAGCAGTTTTCTCGTCATAGCATGCCCACCAGCATGTGTACCAACCATACCCTCATGTATCTCTTCCGTGAGCAACTTTGCTTCTTTCTCATCTACACAACGTAGCAACACCAAGTCGTGGTTTCTTTTGTATAGGACACCGTCAGGATTCAAATAGAAATTGCCAGCCAATCTCCTGAGAGTCTTCTGATCTCGACTGGATGCCCCAGCCGGATACTCCTTGTTCTTCAGGAAATTCTGGTTGTCAAAGTACCATGGTTGACCATCGGGAGCCTCATCAATGGAAAATATGAATGCAGGCCTATCGAGCCGAGAGATAACAATCCGGGGAGCCTCGTTCCAGAAGTTAACTTTATACATCGAAGACAATGTCGCCAGGGCGTCATCCATTTGATTTCCTGCTCGTGGCACATGATGCAATTCCACCTTGTCAAAGAAAGGCAACAATCTCCTTGCATAATTCATATATGGTATCAAATTGGGCTGCCGTGTCTCTCATTCTCCTTTAATCTGATTCACCACTAGAGCTGAGTCTTCGTACACATCCAGATGCTTGATTCGCAAATCAATAGCTTCTTCCAGACCCATGATGCAAGCCTCGTATTCAGCCACATTATTGGTAACGGGAAAAGTCAATCGGGCAGTAAAGGGGATGTGAGACCCCTGAGGAGTAGTGATAATTGCACCTATTCCGCTACCATAGGAGTTAATTGCTCCGTCAAATATTAACTGCCACTTGGAACCCAACTCTGGTCCTTCATCCGACAACAGTTCTTCACAATCTTTCATCTTCAGGTACATGATATCCTCGTTAGGAAAATCAAACCTCATCGATTAGTAGTCCTCAACAGGCTGCTCCGCAAGGTACTCTGACAGGACGCTACCTTTAATAGCCTTTTGCGAGACATATTGGATATCGTATTCAGTTAACACCATCTGCCATCGGGCAATTCTTCCAGAGAGTGCTTGCTTCTCAAACACGTATTTGATTGGATCCATCTTTGAAATTAGCAGGGTTGTATGATTTAGCATGTATTGCCTCAAACGTTTGGCGGCCCAGGCTAGCGCACAACACGTTTTCTCGAGCATTGAATATCTGGACTCACAGTCAGTAAACTTCTTACTCAAATAGTAGATCGCATGCTCTTTACGCCCGGTCTCGTCGTGTTGACCAAGAACACAACCCATACTTTCCTCAAGAACCGTCAAATACATAATTAGAGGTCTCCCGGCCACTGGGGGTATCAAAACAGGAGGTTCCTGCAAGTATTCTTTTATCTTGTCAAACGCCTTTTGACAATTTTCATTCCAGGTCACAACCTGGTCCTTTTTCAACAACTTGAATAACGGCTCGCATGTTGCAATTAGGTGAGATATGAACCGGGCGATATAGTTCAACCTCCCTAAAAACCCACGCACTTCTTTTTCTGTTTTAGGCGTCGGCATTTCTTGTATTGCTTTTATTTTCTCAGGATCAACCTCTATTCCTTTTTCGCTCACGATAAACCCCAGTAGTTTGCCCGATCTCACCCCGAAGGTGCACTTGTTAGGGTTCAGTCTCAACCTGAACTTCCTAAGTCTCTTGAACAGTTTCAGCAGATTAACCAAATGCTCCTCCTCTGTCTGGGATTTGGCAATCATATCATCAACATAAACCTCGATTTCTTTATGCATCATGTCATGAAAGAGAGTCGTCATAGCACGCTGATATGTTTCCCCAACATTCTTCAACCCGAAGGGCATCACTTTGTAGCAAAATGTTCCTCAGGGAGTAATAAAGGTAGTCTTCTCCATGTCTTCTGGCGCCATTTTGATCTGATTATAGCCTGAGAAGCCGTCCATGAAGGAGAATACGGAGAACTGAGCAGTGTTATCAACCAGCACATCGATATGAGGAAGTGGAAAGTCATCTTTCGGGCTCTCTTTGTTCAAATCACGGTAGTCTACACACATTCGCACTTTACCATCTTTCTTCGGCACTGGCACAATATTAGCGACCCATGAGGGATATTTTGTAACAGCTAGGAAACCATCATCCCACTGTTTTTGAACTTCCTCCTTGATCTTAACAGCCATGTCCGGTCTAGTTCTTCGAAGTTTCTGCTTAATAGGCGGACATTCCTCTCACAGTGGCAGACGGTGAACAACCATATCCGTATCCAACCCAGACATATCCTCGTACGACCAAGCAAATATATCATTGTACTCTTTGAGCATCTCAACCAACTTTTGCTTGATGTCGCTCTGCAGCGCAGCCCCTATACGGATGTTTCTCATAACCTCTTCCGACCCCAAATTGATAATCTCAATGACTTCCTCATGAGGCAGAATGATTCTTTCTTCTTGTTTCAATAACCAGGTCAACTCTTCTGGTACGTCGCCATCTTCCACAATCTCTTCCTCAGCCTGAAATACCGGGTGCTCAAAGTCGAAGTGAGTCATAGGCGGTTCATAGTTGTCATCTGAAATAGTAATCCTGCAAAGGAAATAGTTAAATGCTTCAAAACGCATACAAAGCAAATAACCACGTTGCCATTTTATTGTAAAACACAAAAACGAAAAAACAGGGATCACAATATTTGTATATGAAAAACACCTTTATTTCATGATTAAACAATGTAATGTACATAACCAAATGGCCCTAAGAAAAATCACTATGCCCCGGGTAGGACACAGGATTATTCAACAATTAAGAAAACAAATCATTACTGTTTAGTTGTCACAAGAACAGTTTCCCGGATAGACCAATTGCAGAGACTTTGTCCTGGCACGCTTGGCTTGATCCATGCGTCCATATCACAGTCGCTATCTCCGTCTTCAGCATCGGAAATGGCATTGACGGCCTCGAAGCTCACCCCGCTTAGCGTAATCGTGACCGGTCCCTTGACCCTGGGCGCTCCTGAAGATGACGCTGACGACGTCGGTCGATACCCTAGCCCAAACTTGTCATTCTTCACGGGAATCTCCAATACCTGCCCCCAGCCTTTGGTTTTGCCTGTCTGCTCTAGAGCTTGAGCCTCTTTGTAGGATGACACTGCCACGTCTGATATTTTGCTGGAACCCTGAGCCTTGTCTTTAATTCGCAACCCCTCGAAGGCTTGACAAGGCGTTTCATGTATTTCGTCGTCGACCTCGACATATTTGAACGAAGACAAATGGCTAACCAGAATATCTTCCTCTCCACAAACAGTGACGACACTATCCCCAACCATATACTTCAGCTTTTGGTGTAACGTGGATGTGACTTCCCCGGCAGCATGGATCCATGGGCGCCACAGAAGAAAACTATACGCTGGTTGGATTTCTATTATATAGAATTCCGTTTCAAATATTTCAGGCCCCACCTGCAACGGTAATGTTATTTATCCGAAAACTGACCTCCTCGTTCCATCGAACGCTCTCACCACTAAATCACTGGGCGTGCAGATAATCCCCCTGATATCCAACTTCATCATGGCTTTCTTCGGTAGCACATTCACGGAATATCCAGTGTCTACTAAAACATGGGACATGACCGTGCCCCGGCATTCGACTGACACATGCAATGCCATATTGTGCTCTCGCCCCCTTGGAGTCAAATCAAAGTCTGTGAAGCCCAAACTGTGCCCCGCATTGACATGCGCCATCACCCCTTCTAACTGATTAATAGAAACTTCTTGAGGAATGAACGACGTGTCTATAATCTTCAGCAAAGCGTTCCGATGCTCCTCGGAACATAACAGCAATGATAGGATGGAAATTTTTAATGGCGTTTGCTGGAGGTGCTCCACAATTTTGTAATCACTTTTACGAATGAGTCTCATAAACTCCTCCACATCCTTAAGTGGCGTTTCCTTTTCATTCGACTGAGAAGGACCACCCTCAGTTACCTTGGCTTTGCCCTTGGCTAATCTTTCTGCCTCTACCTCGGGCGACGTGAAGATTCTTCCGCTTCTGGTCATACCCCCTGTTCCGACAACATTATCTACAACCCCAGCTGGTTGTCCATTGACGTCAATTTTCTCACCATCGCAATATACCTCCAACCCGTAAGTCCAGGGCACTGCTTTAGTACTCTCAAAAGGAACTGGTCCTGCCTTGGTAATTATGATCATCGGCCGCCTGGCGGGCGCCGTTATCGTTATTGTTTTCCTCGAAATCGTCACCGTCGCAACATCGTTCTGCTCATCACACAACGCCTCTACAGGCTTTTCAACCGCGGTTCGATCAAATTGCAATGTACTTTCATCCATCATAGCCTGAATACCCTGCTTCAACTCATTACAACCCTCTGGCTGGGTCCAACAATCCAAGCAAAATTCATCACAACCCGGGAATACACCCCCTTTTAACAGCGTATTTTTAACCTCACCCAACAGTGTCTTCAGCTCATTGACATCCATCACTAGATTCAAATTTTCTTCCGTCAAGATGGCATTTGCCCCATGATTGGGCATAGGCTGTTGTACTATATTTGGACCCACCTGTCCAAAGTTGATAGCTTTGCTATCCAATAAATCCTGAACTTTGTGTTTAAATGCATGACAAGCTTCTATATCATGCCCGGGTGCCCCGGATTGGAATTCGCAATGCTTGTTGGCATCATATCCGTAAGGAAGTACTGCCCCTGTAGGCGGTGCCAAAGTCCTCTTTTCAACCAAGTTCAACCCTAGCAGGGTCTGGAGGAGTTCTGCATACGTGGAAGGAGGTGCGTCGAACACTCTTTTTGGTCTCGCATTTTGTATCCTTCTCTGACCAGGATTCTGTCCTTGCTGTTGCTGTGGTTGTTGTTGTTGAGGAAGCGGGATAGTGACACTAGCTATCTGTTGCGGCTGAACATACTGATTTCTTCCTCTGCCCCTGCCCCTGCCACCAAACACGGCACTAGAATCGCCCTGTCGTCTACCACCAAATGCTTTTCTGGCACCTCCTGTTGAAGTAGACTCACCTGCTTGGAACCTTCCAACTTTAATCCCGTTCTCAATCATCTCCCCCATAAGAATCAAATCTGAGAAACTGCTCAATGACACACTAAACAATTTTTTGTAGAACACCCCTGTAAATGTCCCAATGAACATGTCATTCATCTCCCTTTCAATTAAAGGAGGATGCACCCTCGCTGCCATATCGCGCCACCTTTGCGCATACTCTTTAAAGCTTTCACCGTTTTTCTGTGACAAACCCTGCAATTGGACCCGGTTTGGAGCCAAATCGCTGTTATATTTGTAATGTGTCATGAAAGCATCAGCCAACTGCTTCCAGGTCTTGATCTGCGTGGGCTCTAGCCCCATATATCATTGTGGCCATTCCCATTAGTCCGCGTCAGCAGCGGCTGTACCAAAGTCAGGAGGCTCTCCTGGCCCTTAGCAATGTTCTCCATTGCTTGCATGAACAGATTCAGCTTCTCGCGGATTTCCTGCATCTCCACTTGGATTTGATCCATGATTCTGTTGCAGTTGTTTCGAGTTGAGTAGCGGTGGACTCTTTGTTCGTCAATCCTGGAAAACCTGGAGATGCAGGAAATGAGGTACAAGTTCAACAAGTAACTAGCAATGCAACATGGATATGCAGATGCAGTATGTGTCTGTGCGTTAGGGAGATCAACCCCTGATTCTAGTGCCAAAGTGCCAGTGCAGTGACAGTGATAGCAATAAGAAGCTCGACATCCAATCATAGAAAACATCTCATATATTGCGGAAAAGCCCATCAAGTCGGGAATACAATATTATTGAGCGTACAATAGGAAGGCATGACCTCAACCAACAATCCTCGTGATGGCCAGCACAATGCAAATAAAGCATACACATCAATACATGAGATAATCAAGTGCGACCATATGCCTGGTACTCCTCTAATAATCTCTTAGTCTTGGGATGATTCGGCTGAGAAAGCAACCCTTCGACGAGCGAGTCTCTTTGCCTGATAACACGCTGGAGATCACCAATGGATTCCTCCCAAACACCTTCCCCAAAGCAATCTTCTAGCTTCCGTTTCTGGGATGCAGACTCCTTCTTGCGCTTGATAACTTTGTTCAAGGCATTCTGGACATCATACCTCCGCGTAACCTCTTCTTCCAACCTCTTCCGACTAGCTTTCAACTGACCTTCCAGCTCAGAGATCTGCAACTTCAGTTTGTCTTCTCTTTCCTTATTGCCGGTCAGCGTGGCGTTCTAGGTTTTGTTGAATGCAGAGATCTCCCGGTAGGCTATATCAAGTGCTTTCTTCTTAGACTCCAGCATATCATGAGAGCTCTTAAAATCTATCCCCAATCGCTCACGCTTCTTTCGTTGCTCAGTCAGTTTCGTGCCTAGTCGATTCACCAGCTTCGTTTGCTGCTCGAAGGAATATACGGCCTCATTCCTTTCGCTCCTGAGTTGCATTAGCTCTTCTTCCAGCTTCTCGTTGGCTTTCATCAGCTCTTCTTTCTCCTTCACAACATGTTCATACCTCTCAATAGGCACAGTAGTTGGCTCCTCAATCATGAGGGGAGCAGGAGGTAATACTGCAGGAAACGGCATCCGCACCTGCTTTGCTCTATCTTGGATTCAGACTTTGTACGCGGGATAGGCTTGACAATCATTCTTACCCAACAACGCTTTACCCCTCTTGTGGATGTTATTCCAAGCATGTTGAAGATGGGACAATATTTCTCCCTTCAAATCACCTGTGAAGTACAGAGATTCCTGCACTTCCTCCTCTTTTGGCGGGCTTTTCAAAGCATACCCGAATTGCCTGATCAACAATGAAGGATTGTAATTAATACACCCTTTTCTCCCAATCAGAGGAACGTTAGGATATCCGGCGCAACTGTAGATGATCACAGATCCCAGTAAATCTTTATTAAACCAGACAATGTCTTCTGAAGAAAGTCTCATCAGATGCTCAGACCAATCCACCGTATCTGCGGACTCAGCGAAGATACCCTTCCTGGGCAGATGACTCTCAAACCACATATACAGTAAAGGCCCACAACAAGAGACGTTCTTGCCCCTCCTGTTCTCGTTCTTATAATGCAGCGAGTGATAGAAATCTCCAACTAAAGTAGGCACAGGATTGCCTGAAGCAAATATATAGAACGCATCCAGATCAACGAAGTCAGGCAGGTTCGGGAACAGTACAATACCGTAGATACACAGAGCAAGAATAGCATTAAACACAGTCCAACATCCACTCTTGGCATACTCTTGTGCTTTCCCAACCAAGAACTTGAGAGAAAAACCAAGCACTCCATTCCACGAGGTTAACAGCAACTCTGAGGAGTCTAAATGCAAGGCAACGGCCAAATCCTCCAGTTTGGGCTCAGCATCCTTATGAATGAAAGGTACCCTGTTCTGAATGGTCAACTCTAAGATCTCAGCATATTCCTCCATAGTCGGAGCCAGAATGAAGTCAGGGAAAGTAAAACACCTCAGCGGGGGATCATAGAACTGCATTAGCGTGCACAATCCGTTACGCTCATACATGGATGGTTTATAAACCAATATAAGTAACTTCCCATAGCTCTTCCTGAAGCTTCTCTTCACATCATCATCAGCTAGAGATATCAAACCAAGCAAAGAAGAAACATCTGGAGTAGGCAACCTGTACGCCACAGTCTTCTTCAGGGTATCCATAATATCAGCAGACAGAAATCCGGGCAACTAGAATCGGAAGTATGAAAATGCACCTGTAGCACATACACACGTTAATGATATGCAAAATGAGTATGCAACAATGCAATATGCAACATGCAACAGGGATCAAGTGCACATGGCTGAGAAGCCCAATCCACCATGCTGGTCTCAAATAGACCCACAAACTGCTCAAAACCTGGTCTCAAAAGATCAACCGCAATGCTCCAACCTGGTCTCAACAGACCCAATAACACTGCTCTAGTGAAGAACCTCAAGTAACCACACATACTGATCCAATATCAAGAAGACCGGGTAGTCTGGAGGTCAAGTTTCCTGCATGCCCCAATCCCTCTCACAGGTAGGTGTCCTATCAACTGACTCAAGGTACGGCATCCTATGCGGTCGTCGGCGTCACAGACTTTCAAGACTGATGATACGATACCCAGAAGGTGTGGCATCATCATGTCCTAAAGAGGCTTCACTTAGCCAACTTCCAAATGATCGGTCCCCAGAGTCGACAATCCAACTAACCAACAACCCCCTCAACCCAAAGGGTTGAAAAAGAAGTCAACCAGAAGAACCTCGTCCGAGCGTGGATTTTGCGGGACACTAGTACATGCAAAGCATGCACGCGCCCACTACTTTCCACAACTAATTTTAGGTGCACTCAAGCCCAGGTCCGGCTTATCTCTCAATAGATCACCCCATCCCCACAACAGCAATAACAATATAAAGCTGACAATAAAATGCGGAAAATAGAGACGGAAATGTAAATCCATTCAAAACCCACGACGGGAAAACAAGCGCTAGGACTGACTCGCGTAGGGAATTGTTGGAGTCCCCAGCAGAGTCGCCAGCTGTCACTATTGCGAAAATCGGCGCCGGCTATGACATAAGAGTCGTCACCGTGCGTTATTTATCCCAACGGAGGGAAAGGGAACGCTCAAAGTAAACCTAACGCAAAACGGGAAAGGAATGGTCGTCGCAACCAAATTCCTGAATTCGGGAGTCGATTACGCAAGGGGAAGGTATTAGCACCCCTCACGTCCGCCGTACTCGACGGGATCCACGCTTGTTTTCTGGTATGGATTGTTATTCTATCTACACTAAAGGGCTAGGGTTAAAAGAAAAGAAAATGACTCGGCAAAGTATCGCACTTTATGCCTACGTATTCCCGTCTGGAACGAGAAATCAGAGTCAACGTAGTTCGCCTACCTACGGGAAAGGAGGGGAAGGTTGCTCGCTAGGATACGGCATCCTATGCCTACGTACTTTCATACAACATGAAAGATCAGAGCAGACGTAGTTCGGGCTACGGAAGACACAGATTTGTCTGACTGTTTTTTAGATCCTTCTGAAAAGGTTTTCTTCTGATTAAGAGTCCAAGCGGACAAAAATGACACTTTGATGTTTGTTTTCAGTCTTTTACGCAAGAAGTGTTTTTTAGTTAGTTTGCAATCTCTGACGCACTAGAGACTATGATTTGAGAGTGACTACATCGTGTATCACCCAAAGGGTACCACACTGAGCAGTCAGACTACTGGAAAGAAGCTCTCCAGCAACCCTTTCTCAAATAGCTTAAGGCTCGTAACGTACGACATCGATTAACCTTATTGTGTTTTTGAGTTGTTTTGAGATAAGAAGAGAAAGAAACTCTAAAAACCTAGGGTTTGAAAGGGGAATCAAAACTACCCTAAAGTTGTCAGGCATGGATAAAAACCTATTGTCTGTCATATTTCTCTCTTGCACAGAGGGAAACAGAGACCCTAGGGGAAAACAGCAAAAGAAACAGATATATACAGTAAGCAGTAAACATGCATGAGATGCAACAGTACAAGCGAGGCAAGGGAGTCCCACTCAACCTCGAACCTGGGAAAACAACAGGCAAAGTAAACAGTATTCACTTCAAACCTTTGGGGTAAGCTGAACAAGCTAATAAACAATACAGAAAAAGAAATAAAACCCAACACCAGCTCTGACAGCAACACCAGCTCCTACAGCTACAGTTCAAACAGCAACAGCTCTGACAGCAACAGCTAGAAGTTGACAACAACAACTTCAAGCAAGATCCCATCTTCACTCTTCAATGATCCCCAAGCTTTAGATAAGCTCATGTCTCCAAAAATCTCCAAGCTCTGGCAAGCACTGAACCCCAACCAGTAAACAGCTTCAAACAGCAGCAAAGCCCTAGCTTCAACAGATAACTCTCTTTGACAGGTACAGGCTTTAACTTTATCAATCTTCAATGGACTTCATTCTTCAATAGGTTCCCATCTTCAATGCCACCACTCCAGAAGAGAATCAATTATCAGATTAAGTTGAAATGCTAAATAGCTTATTAACAACCAAAGGAAGCCTATAAGCACTTAGCATTGTAGGGGAAAGGTTCCCTCAAAGTTCTACTTCTAAAGTATGTCACTTATCCCTCCAAATGAAGGATGTGAATACTTTAAAAGAACTTTATGTCATAGGGAGAAATAGAAGCACAAGATGCTTTCTATGTTTGCAAGAAGAGATCAGTCTAATCTAGAGCTCTTCCTACATTTCCTATCTCCTAAACCACCTTCAAGGGGAAGAATCTTCATGCTCCAAGCTCCATCCTTTGTCTCCAATCATATTCAATGTCTTCACAAGCCCCAACAAGCCAAGCCCAAGCCCCAAGCCCAATTAAATAACCCAAACCAAACAAACAAGCAAAATGCCCAAGAGGGAAAACACACAATCACCACTCAAATTGAAAAAATCAAGTAAAATAGTAATACTCACTATAAAATCCTAGATTAATTTATAAGGGAACTTAACTATATAACCTATACCCCATATAAACTCCAAGGCCTAAATCAAACCCTAGGTCTCTAAACTATGCCATAAACTACACCTAAGTGTTGTGAAACCCGAATTCTAATACCTCTCCTATTCACCTCTCAAACTAACCTAAGTTTTAATCACAAAAATATGACAAAATTCCTAAGGGTACATGCTTCCCTAATCTAATCAACCTCACAAGAATCAATCAAAAATCATCCACCAATCTCTCATACTAAATTCAGAAAAAAGAGGTATCAAACAAATGTAAAATAAAAGCAATGAAATTGTAAAATATACCAAAAAATATAAAATGCATGAAATTAGTATTTTTATTATTTCACAATTTTCTAGAGGTCCTAAGGGAACTAGGGAAAAAAATCCCATCCTAAAATGATTATTTTTCAATTTGTTATGAATTAATTTCTAATCCTAGGTAAAACATGAAAATAAAAGAAAATCAGCTAAGAAAACAAACTGGCGTGGTGAATAGCAATAATCCCTAGTTATTCTCCAGACTGGGCTAAGGTGGGGGTGCGGATATCAGGCGCGCGCTAAGCCCAAACCCATTCAGAAAATAATATGGAAAAACAAGGAAAATTGACAAAAGTCTGTGGCGAATAGCAATTAATTCGCGTGTTATACTCAATTGGGCTCCAGATGAGGGTGTGATTAGCAAAGTTCAGCTAAGCCCAAACCAAATTCACACGGAGAGGGATGTGCAATGGGGAAACCAAGGGTATGCTTGGCAAAAAACAATGAGCCTAAGGCCCGAGTCCAACATCACCCTCACTATCAGTACACAAAACCCTAATCCCCTCAATCCCCTTTCTACTGTTCATCACTAACCCTAGCGCCGTTCTCATCCTCCCAAACCTCTCTCTATCACATGATCTCTTCCCCAACCTCCGTTCCAAATCCATCACCACAAATTGTTCATCAACATCCATCACAACCTAATCCCGTTCACAAAACTCTATCATTCAAACTCTCAACACCTATTTCTACAACTAAACAACAACAAACTAACAGGTTTAAGCAGTTCAAAGCAAAACCTGGAGGTGCGATGAAGGTGAGGGAGCTTTCTGGAAATGCTGATGAAGACGGCGAGGCTTACGAGGAGCTTGACGGATCCACTTCTGGAGATTCGTTGATGCTTGAAGATCCACGCGGCGATGAAGCTCTTGTGATGGACGGATGAAGATCAGCGAATCTGATGGTGAACGAAGACGATCCTGAAGTTCTTGATGGCTCAGAGATTTGCTGACGAAAAACGCTACGAAGAAACTGGTGAAGCTCAATAACGTGACGAAGATTTGGCAAATCAGACGAAGATCTGGAGAGCTGGTTGAAGATCCTTGTTGAAGGTTCTTGAAAGTCTGGGAAATACTATGAATCTGGACAAACTGGAGATGTTGGATGAAGATCTTGAAGGATCTATTGAGTTTCTGGCAAAACCGATGATGAACACCTGAAGAACATTGAAGGAGGTTGATGAATCGCAGATTCCGTCGGATATGCGTTTTCCGGCGAGTGGCTGATGAAGATTGATGAAGAAGATTAGAAGGTGTTTGGATGAATTTCTTGGAGAATTGCAGTTTCCGGTGGTGGTTGAGGACTCCGGTGACGGTTAGGGCTCACCGGTGACGGTTACCGGTGACCGGTGCGGCGGTTGCATGTACTTCGGTGGAGGTCGGTTAGTGGAAGCCAGGTGGCGGTTGCATGCAGAGAGGGAGTGTGGGTGAGAGCCATGTGTTGCTGAGGGAAGACAGGAAGAAGCCACGTGTGGGAGAGAGAAGATGGTGGAAAGTGAGGTGTCAAGCAGAATGAGGTGGAAGCCGCTGAAAGCACACGCGTGGCCTACTTATATACCTGACATGTGGCAAATACTGGACTTGTGGGCTCACGAAAATTGGACAATTGGCCCACTATCAAACTAATGACTAATGAACTAATTAATGAAAGACTAATTCTAAATTAAAACTCCTAATTAATACGAAAATGATCCTAATTAACTGAACTAATCTAATTAAGACTCTAATAAATCCTGATATTAAAACTAAAACTCAATTAATGGCAACTGAAACTCAATTAACTCCTAATTTAACCACAACCAATTAATGTTCCTAATTAAAAAATGATTAAAATCTAATTAATTTCTATTAACTCCCAATTCTATTAAAAATAGAAAAAGATCTATTAAAAACATTTAAAATTCATTAACAATCTATTGAAAATTCTAGAAACTATTTAAAAAAGAATTATCTATTAAAAAAATTCTAGAAAAAGCTATTTAATATTTTAAAAAAACTATCTATTTAAAACTATTAAATTCTATTAAAAAAAAATATTAAAAACCTATTTAATATCTAAAACTCAAGTAAATCTATTAAAAAAATCTATTAAAATCCATTAAAAATCTAGAAAATAAAAGAGAAAATTCTTTAAAAAAAAGAAAAGTGAGCCGATTAAATCGATTAGAGAACAATTGCGCAACTATAACGAAATAAGCGGTAGAAACCGGACACCGAAATGTCCTCAAAGATAACAGCGAGAGCTGAAAACACCGAGACGAGCACGAATTCTCAAAATAAATCCTCGTATTGGCCTGAAATGCCTGAAGCGCCAAGGGAGGTTGTAATCCCGATAAAATCAATCTGACTGAGAAAATGCCATGTATGCGGTATGCGAATGCGAATGCAAAATGCGTCGAAACATAAACCAAATATGGGAACCGGTTGGTCAAATTTTGGGATGCAACAAATATCATCAACATAAATTTGACAGACTAAAATGTCTTTCTTAACTGATTTATGAAAGAGAGTAGTGTCAAGTTTTCCTCTGATGAAATTATTTTCTAGAAGGAAATTACTCAGCCTCTCATACCAAGCTCTGGGAGCTTGTTTCAAGCCATAGAGTGATTTCTTAAGTTTGAAAACTTGTTCTGGAAATTTTTCATCTTCAAAACCAGGAGGTTGATGCACATAAACTTCCTCTTCTCTAAATCCATTTAAGAAGGCACTTTTAACATCCATCTGATACAGAGTGATGTTATTCTGTGCAGCAAAGGAAATAAGCAAGCGAATAGATTCTAACCTTGCCACAGGAGCATAAGTCTCTATGTAATCTATACCTTCTTGCTGACTGTATCCTTGAGCAATCAGCCTTGCCTTGTTTCTGATGACTTCTCCTTGCTCGTTCAGCTTGTTTCTGAAGACCCATTTAGTTCCAATGATGTTGAAACCCTTTGGTCTTGGAACCAGATCCCAAACGTCATTTCTGGTGAATTGGTCAAGCTCCTCTTGCATAGCAAGTATCCAATCATTATCGTTCACAGCCTCATCCACAAAAGTAGGTTCAATGATAGAAACCAAACCAAACAGTGACGTTCCAGAAGATCTGAGAAATGACCTTGTTCTGATAGGGTCATCCTTCTTTCCAATTATCATTTCCTCTGGATGAGAGGCTTTGATTCTGGATGATCCTTTAACATTTGGTCCTTCATAAATTGTCAAGCTATCCATCTGAGCAGCCAAGGTAGTAGCATCTGACTTTGCTTCTGGTGCTTCTGCTTGAGCTTTATCTGCCTCTGATTCTTCAGAGTCTGTGAGAAGGACTTCTCTATCTGCAGAAATTTCAAGCTGCTTTGGCTTTTGATTACCAAGCTTATCATCAAATCTAACATGAATTGATTCCTCTACAATCTGTGTCTCAGTATTGTATACTTTGTAGCCTTTAGAGTGTTCAGAATATCCAAGCATGAAACACTTATGAGCTTTGGAATCAAACTTGTTCAGATTCTCCTTAGTGTTCAACATAAAACATACACATCCAAAAGGATGGAAATAAGAAATGTTGGGCTTTCTATTCCTCCACAGTTAATAAGGAGTCTTCTCCAGAAGAGGTCTTACAAACACTCTGTTCTGAATATAACAAGCTGTATTCACTGCTTCTGCCCAAAAATGTTTTGCCATTTAGTCTCGTTGATCATGGTTCTGGCCATTTCTTGCAATGTTCTATTTTTCCTTTCTACAACTCCATTCTGTTGGGGAGTTCTAGGACAAGAAAAATCATGTGCAATGCCATTTTCTTTAAAATATTTTTCAAAATATTTGTTTTCAAATTCTCCACCATGATTACTTCTGACTTTAACAATTTTAAAAGCTTTTTCATTTTGGACTTGTTTGCAGAAGTCAATGAATTCAGAATGTGACTCATCCTTGTGTTTCAGGAATTTTACCCATGTCCATCTGCTGTAGTCATCAACAATGACTAGTCCATACTTTTTGCCTCTGATGGATGCAGTTTTCACTGGTCCAAACAGATCAATATGAAGCAACTCTAATGGTCTAGAGGTAGAGACAACATTTTTTGCTTTAAAAGAAGATTTTGAAAATTTTCCTTTCTGACATGCTTCACAAAAAGCATAAGAGTTGAACTTCAGCTTAGGAAGTCCTCTAACCAGATTGAGCTTATTAATCTGAGATATACATCTCATACTAATATGACCCAATCTTCTGTGCCAGACCCATTGCTCATCGTTAACAGACAGAAGGCATTTTACATTCTGAACCTTAAGTTCTGAAAGATTGATTTTGTAAATGTTGTTCTTCCTTTTCCCATTAAAGAGGATTGATCCATCCTTTTGACTAATAGCTTTATAACATTTTCGATTGAAGATTATGTCATAACCATTGTCACTTAATTGACTTATGGACAATATGTTATGTGTTAATCCTTCAACAAGTAAGACATTAGTTATGGAAGGAAGGTTACCATTGCCAATAGTTCCAGAGCCAACTATTTTCCCTTTCTGGTTCCCTCTTGTTGCACCCCAAAATTTGACCAACTACTTATCGCAATTTGGCTCATGTTTCGACTCATTTCATTTTGCATTTGCATATCGCGTACATTGCATTTTTTCCAGTCAGATTGACTTTATCGGGATTACAGCCCTCTGACCACGCTTCAGGCATTTCAGGCCAATACGAGGAGTTATTTTGAGAATTGATGCTCGTCCCGGTGTTTTCAGCTTTCGCTGTTGTTTTTGAGGACATCTCGGTGTCCGGTTTTTTACCGTCTATTTCGCTGTATTCGCGTACTCGTGTTCTAGTCAATTTAATCAGCTTCCTCGTATTTTTTTTAGATTTTTCTCTTAATTTCTAAAATTTTAGGCGTTTATTTTCGATTATAGAATTTAATAGAGTTTTAATAGCAATTTTCCTTTTTTAGAATAATTCATTTTTAGATAATGGTTTTAATAAGATAATTGGTTCTAGAGTTTAAGTAGATTTTTAATGATTTTTAATAAGATAATTCTTTTACTAGGATTTTTTAAATAGGTTTAATAGATTTTTTTTCTCTTTTTATTTGTTTAGAAATTAATAGAGTTTAATAGATTTTAAATCATTTTTATAGACTTAGTTCTTTCTAGATATTAATCGAATTTGTTTAGATATAATAGGTAGAGTTTAATAGGTTTAATCTCTTTTAGATTTAATAGATTTTAGAAGTTATTGGATTCTTTTAGGATTAAATAGGCGTTAATTAGGTTATTAATCATTTTTAATTAGATTAGTTTGTTTTAATTAGGGCCAGATCTTAATGATTTTTGTTTAACAAATTAATTGAGATTTTTAATTAGGGTATTAATCATCATTAACCATTAATTAGTTTTTAATTGAGTTTAGTAGTCTTAATCATTAGTGGATCATTTCTTAATTAGCAGAATTAATTAAATTAGTCCTCAATTAGTCTTTAATTAGCCTTTAAGTGAGTCCATTAGCTATTAATTTGAGTCAGCCCACTAATCATTTTCGGTGGGCCAGATGTCCCAGTTTTGGGGGCCCAAGTCCAACTCGCTGCCACTTGTCAGTATAAAGCGCCTGCCACACGTTACACTCAGGGGCTTCCACCTCTCTCTCTCTCTCTCTCTCTCTCTCTCTCTCATAGTTGCCACATCAATTTTCCATTCACCATTCTGAGCCACTTGGCGCTCTCTCTCTCTCTTCCCTCTCTCCACCTGTCCATCCCTCACCCTTTCTCCATGACACGTTTCGCCATCTCTCTCTCCCGCACACGCATGTGTGACACCTGTTTCCCACTCAGTCTATCCTGCCGCCAGCCATGCAAACCATCTGAGGACATCACCGGAGAAATCTAGCGGTGGTTCTCACGACCAATTTCCACCGGAAACTCTAAAAACTCGCCAGAAATCATCAATAATCATCAACGATATTCAACTGATTTCCAGATCTCTTCATAGTTCGTTCATCATCAACAACCTTTAACGCATGCATCATCATCAAGATCTTCATAAGAACTTTCCAGATCTTCAAGATCCAACAATCACCTTCAATCATTCACCAAATCTTCATAAATATCTTCAAGTTCATCACTCTTCAATAGATTTTCTAGAAACTTATGAAGATCCTTCAAATCTTCAACATCGTTTATCAAACACATCAAGATCCGTTTAAATCTTCATCAGATCTTCAATCGCTCATCATCAGGTTCAATAATCGCATCCTTCATCATCATCCGTTCCAGATCCACAAGAAACTTCAAAGAATATTCATAACAGATTTTTCCAGTTCTTCATCAGAATCGTCGTTAAACATTCAATGAGCAACTTCATCCAGATCCTCCGGTTCAACTTCAAGATCTTCATCATTTTATTCAACGAACTATCCAGATTCAAAGTCTTTGACGAACTTCAACATGCAATCCTCACAGATTATCAGTGAACTTCCCCACCTTCAAGACTCTTCATCTCCTTCGAGTTTCTCCGTTGATCTTCGACGAACTAACTCCTTCCAGAAGTTTGCTTCACGAATGGCAATGGCGGAGGTTTCCAGATCATGATTGTTTTTTTTGTTGTTTCTTCGTTCATTTGCTTGTACAGGTTTTGAAGTGAGATTGATTTCGAGAAGACGAAGACGAGATTGAGAGGTTTAACGAGATGAGAGGATGAGAGGGATACGGTGAGAAGGTATGGCAATGGAGGTTTGAAGATGGCGAAGGTTGAGGGTGAACGTCAAAGGCGGCCGTGAAGGAGAGAAGAGAGATTAGGGTTTCCGGGTGAACTGATTGGAAGTGAGGAAGGAGAGGAAGCCCTCGTGGGTGATGGGCCTGGTTTGGCCCAATTCATTTTGGATCCGCACCCTTTTTTTTCCTTCACACCCTTTCCTCATGTTTTTTCTGTTACGAATGGGCTGGGCCCAGTAACAACAAGGTTTTCCAACCTCATACACCACACGTTTACCAGCACACCCCCTAGTGTTATTTCTTTTGTTTTTCTGAATTGTTGTATTGTGGGCTGGGCCCAGTTCTGTTTTTTTCTGCATTCATACTGGCTCTGCAGTTTGTACCCCCCTCCCCTTCAATTTTTAATTTCTCTTGTATTGGGCATTTGCTTGTAATAGTTAGTTTAATTTTCCTATTTTTCTTCTTAGGGATTATAGTGTAGAATATTATTAGCATATTTTCATATAGATTTAATAATATATAATTTTATTCTAGTTTTCTTTATGGATATTATAGAATTTTTAGGTTATTTTCTATTATGCATTTTACATAGAATTTCCTATTTTCTTTAGATAGTTTTCTTATAGAATATTATAGAGATTTTAGTATAGAATCTTTCATTCTATTTTCTTTATAGCAAATTATAGAATATTGTGCACATGATTTTATTCTATTTTCTGTATGCATTTACTCGTATTTTCTCTAGAGTTTTATTTCCTAGTAGAGATTAATTGTCGTATTTTAGGAGTAGCATATTATTTTCCATTTGGTAGTGGATTTCTCTCCTATTTTCTCTCCTATTTTCGTTTCTATCTGATTTTATTCTCAATTTTATTCTTGGCTGGCCGTGTGGCATGATTCAATTGGAGAATGATTTTCGATATCATTTCTCTATCTTGTCTTTGACACGGATATCAATACGCTACCTCTTAGAGTTCGATTTCTCGTATAAGTCGAACCATGACGGTCTAAGCGTTACATTGTTCTTGATTCAAGCTTCATCATCAAAGATCCAGAGAGGAGAAGATTGGAATGGAGCTTGCGCGCATGTCAGGAGCCAATGGAGCCGCTTCGTTCAACATCATCATCTTCTTATTCAAGTCTTCAGGCAACCGTCGAGTGTTGTGAGCTGTATCGTTAGATACGTAGGAAATGACAGTTGAGGAGTTTCTTCTCAATCGTCTAGGATGTCTAGTATGGTACCCTTTGGGTGACATGCGACGCATTCGCTCCTACGTATTAGGTTCTTGCGTGTGTGTCCCGGGTTCCTTCCCGTTTAGGCGTAAGCCTGCTTCCTCTTTGTTCTCGCCCCCGTGCGATCGAAACCCCTTTTCTCTCGCGTTCAGGCAATCGAGACCCCTTCTCTTGCCTCCGTGCAATCGAGATTCGTTTTCCCGTCGAACTACGTTTGCTCTTATCTCTCGTACCAGACGAGAGTACGTAGGCATAGGATGCGACATCCTAGCGAGCTACCTTTTCCCTTTTCCCCGTTCCCTGTTTTAGCTGTAGTAGGCTGAACTACAGCTGCTCTGATTTCTCGGATGAGAATATGTAGGCATAGGATGCGATATCCTAGCGAGCACACTAACAACTAACCTTTTTGTTCTCGCGCTGATGTGCGAATGAGACTTTCCCGTTATCGACTGATGTTATCCTTTTCTCTTGCCCTTGCGCATTCGAGACCAGACCGTAGTTCTAGTTCCTGCAGGTTCCCGTACCTCTAAAACCAACTTGGTCTCTCACTCCTGTGTGACCAAGAACACCCCTGTCTAGCCGTAGCTAGCCTGAACTACGTCATGCTCTGATTTCTCTGACGAGAATACGTAGGCACAAGACGCGACGTCTTGGCGAGCAAATTCCCCCGTAGTTAGCCTGAACTACGTCATGCTCTGATTTCTCTGACGAGAATACGTAGGCACAAGACGCGGCGTCTTGGCGAGCAAATTCCCCCGTAGTTAGCCTGAACTACGTCATGCTCTGATTTCTCTGACGAGAATACGTAGGCACAAGACGCGACGTCTTGGCGAGCAAACTCCCCCCCCCCCCCCCCCCGTAGTTTCCCGAACTACGTAGACTCTGATTTCTCATTCTCCGATGAGAATACGTAGGCATAGAGTGCGACACTCTATCGAGTCAATTTCCTTCCGTTTAGCTTTAGTAGCCGTAGATAGATAGTTTTTGCATCCTTTAGACAAATCAAGCAAGCGTGGATCCCATCGAGTACGATGGACGTGAGGGGTGTTAATACCTTCCCCTTGTGTAACCGACTCCCGAACCCAGACAATGGTTGCGATGACCTTGTCTTATACCTTTTCGTCAGGTTTCTCCGATCGTTTCCTTTCCCGTTCCGAGGGATAAATAAGGAAAGGTGGCGACTCTTCTCTTTTGCCGGCACCTTATTTTCGCGGTAGCGACAGCTGGCGACTCTGCTGGGGACCCTGGTTCTCTAAGCGAGTCTTGTCTTGGATTCTCTTCCTAGCTGCTTGGGCAATCCCCAGTAGCTGGCGACTCTGCTGGGGAATTCATCGTTTCCTGGGATCCAACATCCCTTATGCGAGTCAATAGAGGGATCCAACGTCCCTTTGCGAGTGTCAATCCTAGCGCTTGTTTGCGTGTCTGTGGGTGTTTATTTTTGTGTTGTATATTACTGATGTATTTACATTTCCCGCACTATATTATTATTTGTTGCTATTGTGCTGTTGCGGGATGGGAACTCTGATGAGTGAGAAGCCAGACCCAGGCTTGAGTGTACCTAGCATTAGTTGTGGAAATTAGTGGGCGCGTACTTGCTTTGCAGGCACTAGTGTCTCATGAAATCCACGCTCAGACGAGGTTCTCCCTGTTGACTTCTTTTTCAACCCTTTGGGTTGAGGGGGTTGTTGGTTTGGAGGATTGTCGACTCTGGGGACCGATCATTTGGAATTCAGCTGAGTGAGGCCGCTTCAGGAGACGGTGATGCCACACCTTCTGGGTATCGTATCACCCCTCTTGAAAGTCTGTGACGCTGATGACTGCATAGGATGCTGAACTTGTGTCAGTTTAGGTCCATACCTGTGAGTGGGAGGGTTTTTGCAGGAAACTTGACTTCCAGCCTACCCGATATTTTGGTTTTCTCTCGTCAGAGCAAACTTATCCCTTCAGCAGCGCAACAGTAATCAGAGCTTTGTGGGGGCTGTGATCCCGTGCTTGTTGCATCTTGCATTGCATTTGCATGAACATTCCTGCATCATATTGCATGCCATTCTCCAGCTAGTCATAGCTCTTATCCAGTCGTTGTTTTGATTCTGAAGGTGATTGTTAGAAGACGACCAAGGGGTTGAAGCAGAATTGATCAGAATCAAGCGGTGAAGTCAGTTGAAAGTTGTTGGTAGCTATGTCAGAGAGCAATTTCTAGTTTGTTGATACCTTGTCAGGTTTCAGTGTGACGTCCAATCCTTTGTATGGTTCTATGCTTGATGAAGAATTTCCGCAAGTGAACAACCTTACTGCAACTCGACTTGTACAGCCTTCTGTTGAAGACCAGGATCTACATGAGCAGTTTGTTGTCCGAAGTGAACGCTCACCTTCTATTGATACCTCAGACTATCAGGGTGTTGTTTTCCCTGTGCCAAATTCCCGAAGAGAGATCCCGATAGCAAAGACTGAAGACCCATTAGCTCTCGTGTATGCTAAAAGGTTTGGAAGTTAAAGATGCTGTTAACCCCAATGTTGCAGACATGTGTCTGGTTTCTGGCCTAGTGTTAGCTCCGAAGTTCAGAGCGCCGAGGTTTGAAAAGTACAAAGGAGATAGTTGCCCGAAGCAACATTTGGTGATGTTCTTCCGAAGAATGACTTTGTTTGTGCATAACGACAAGTTGATGATTCACTGCTTTCAAGATAGTCTGGCTGGGGCATCTTTGAGTTGGTATATGCTGTTAGGGAGTAATCAGATCCGATCATGGGTGGATTTAGCCAATGCTTTTCTGAAGCAGTATGACTACAATCTTGATGTAGCTCCTAGTCGCATGCAGCTGCAAGAATTGTCTCAAGAGAACAATGAACCTTTCAGGAAGTATGCTCAGAGATGGAGAGAATTTGCTGCTAGAGTGCAACCACCGCTTCTAGACCGAGAGTTAAAAGGCATGTTCGTAAACTCTTTGCAGAGCCCGTACTTCGAAAGAATGCTTGGAGTTGCACCAAATTTATCTGAATTAGTAAGGGCAGGAGAGCGCATCGAGTATGGTGTAAAGACTGGAAGAATCCAGAATGTGTAGGGCGGTCAGGTTGGTGAAACCGAATCTCTCTGTAGCTTTCAAACTGAAGATGAAACTGTGATCAATGCACTCATGATAGATGTTGGGTATCCTCAAGACGAATCGGTGAAATCTGTTGGTTCTTCGTCTCCTCAGCGGTCGGTATCCTCTGTGTCTCGTTATTCTGGACAGACAATTGTGCCTAGGGCACCACATCGGGAACTTTATGTCGCTTTTCTTGCAAATCCATGAGCCCGTGGCCGAGGTTATCAGAATCAGCGTCAGAATCAGAACCGACCTCGTAACAACTTGGAACGAAGGAATGCTCCTTCTCATCCGGTGCATGTGCCGTATAGCCAGATTCTGCCACATTTGATTCAGAATTCTTTGGTGGAACCTAAAGCTCTTAAGCCCGTGCCAGAGCCTTACCCTCCTGGGTACAATCCCCATGCTCAGTATGGATATCATGGTGGATCCCAGGGGCATTCAACTGAAGATTGCAAAGCTTTTCAGGCAAAAGTGCAACAGTTGATCGACAAAGGGTGCATTTCCTTTCCAGAAGGAGTTTTGGTTGTGCATGATAACCTCTCAGCTGTCTGAGCTCGCAAATTCAGAGGTTTATTTCCATAAGCCAGTGGTCCAGACAGGCAGACATCCTCAACATTGGCAGTCCTCAGACTTTTTATCATTTTCATTTGTAGTTTCCTTTCTGTTAGTTACTACTTGCTGTTAAACATTGTTTGTTTTGGATGGTAATATTGATAAAGTGACTATGCATTTTTCTAAATTAATCATGTCGTTGTCACTCATTTACTGCATTGCACTGACACTTGCATTTTATTCACTCCACTTTATCACTATGATTAGTAAAGATTGGAGGGAGGATGACGAAACTGAATACTCATAACCGAGGATCGTATGCTTTCGGGTAAAACCCTGCCTATGATGTACAGACATTGTTTCAAATCCCCTAAACACTGGAGATATAAGGAGTTAGTCCCTTGTTAACCACTTCGAGCCAAGAAGTAGAAGTTTTTTCGGACTTTTAAACCCTCACATCTTAACCCAGGGCAGGGTAGTTGTCAGTTAGCTTGACCAAGTGTTCAAGTCTTACAGAGGAATGTTGTCTTTCGAGGACCAATCATGTCTTATGCCTTTCAAGAGGTCGTACCTCGTTAACCACAATGGTTAAACCTCACCAATCAGGAGTGAGACAGTTATAAACCTCTCGGATGAATCCAGACAGCCAGTGTCGCACGACTTGTTTCGAAAAAATAAAAGAAAAAAGAGAGAGCCCGCTAAGTAAAAAGAAAAGAAAAGCTGGAAAGCAAATACTTAGGCAAAAAACCAGGGCATCCCGCTGGACTTCAAAAGAAATCAAAAAGAACTCAAAAGAGTCGGTCCAGGCAAAAATTAGGGAATCAAAAGAATAAAGTGAAAGGATTTCAACAGAAAAATCCTCAAACAAGGACCAAGTCGTGTGGATACAGACAACAAAAACGAAAGAGGAGTAACTGTCACTCCGAAAACCTTGTGAGTTCCTTAGCCATTGTTCCTAACATTCCTCGAAGAGGCGAGCGCTTGTGCCAGGTTAACTGAACATTAGGATCGGAGATCATCACGTAGAAGGGGTGGGTACGAATCATGACTTGAGCCAAATATCCTTTGTTTCACGAACCGTGAACCCGACCACGATACAACCCTTAAAAGAACTAATTGAGGCAGGGTTTATCCTGAAAGCGCATTACGATGAGGTTGAGCAGCCTGACTCCTACATGATTTGCTAATCATATCCTTGTTGTATTTTTCACTGATCAAATCAGCACTATGTTTGAACTGTTGGTTCATTCGTCACTCACTATCATGACACGTAAATGAGTGACAACATTTTTTTTCGAAATCTGCTTGAACACTGCATTAAAATTACCATTCGTGAATAGACAATTTTAATTCCAGGTCAGTAGTTGATATGAAGGAATTCCAACAGGGAATAGTCAATCAGGACTGAATCATTAGTAGTCTGGATCAGAACGGTATGCTGCGAGGCCCTGTGAATTTGGGGCATTGACTTCCAGTGAGTTTGGAATCAGTCAGTCTGAGGACAAGTCTTGAAGCATCGGTTGATTATGGGAAAGTTTGTTCAAGAAGCAGTTGATCAGAAGTGAATCTTCTTGAGACACATTCAGGGGCAACTACCCGAACTCCTGTGATTTGAGGGCAGATCCCTCCAGTGCTCAATCAGGGCAGGTTAAGTCGCTCAACGCTCGTTCAGGGGCAAGCTACTTCAGAAGTATATTGAAACCAGCCATGCTGAGAGTTGGTTAGTTGAGGATGAATCCTTCCGTTGTACAGATGTTGGGGCAAGCCATCTGAAGATTGTCTCGTTGCCAGCGGCTTGCTGTTCAGAGTGAATTTTCCCAAGAGTCGGATTGGGGCAAGTTGAGTTGTTGTACTGGGGCAAGTTGTTCAAGCGAGTTTGCTCACCCTAGCAAGAGTTGAGTGTCGGGGAATCGTGTCATTACCCTGCCAAAACCTGAACCTTCTGAAGAAGCCTTGCTGTCATTGGATTGTTATTCGACAGCCTAACCTGTTACTTGGCAGAACCTTGTAACCAAATCGTTTTAAAGTCCAGTTCTCGTCTGGCAAACCGGAGATCAGTTCTCGTCTGAAATCCAAACCAGAAACCAGCCCTGTCTGGTCACCTTTTCTTTAACCTATTGTTCAACCAGTCCCATCTGGCTAACACAGTTTTAAAGTCCAGTTCTCGTCTGGCAAACCGTAAATCAGTTCTCGTCTGACAACCTAACATATTTTTCTATCAGTTCTCGTCTGATAGTCCACCTTGAATGCTAGCCCCATCTAGTATTTCCCTTATAAATCCATTTTGTTAATAACCTATTCCCATCCCTAAAACTAGAAAAAGCCTAAATGTACCTGGCACGATGATTCCTAGTGACTCGTATGTTGTCACATTCCCCGACACAAGGCTCGAGTGATCCCAGCTCCATGATTGGTGTTCTGTATTCCCTTAGGGGTTGATGTTGTTGAATCAGGATTATTTTCTCAGTAGAGATGTACAGTTTGAGATTGCTTCCCCTGAGCAGTTTGAGATTGCAGCAAGTTGAGATGGCATTTATCCCTTATCAGAGTAGGATCAAGATTATCCTCGGTAGGTTTGATTAATATTCCCGGCAGAGTATGGCCATCCCAAGCATTGAATGTTGATTAGCCTGATGTGCTATTTTCCCAAGTGGGTTGAGACTGAAGCTTTCCCTGACCAACATATTTGGGTTTATTTCCCCAGCAGTGGGACTGATGCAATGTTGTATCCCCACAGAGTCCAAGTTTGACTCCTTTCCCCTCCGAGTCCAGGTCATTGACTCATTCCTCAAGAAGAGGTCGCTGTTGATTCCCTCACTGAGTAATCTCTAGATGAGTAGATTTTGAGGACTTAGGGTGTCCTAAAAGGACCGTTCAGGGTTGTGTTCCTCAACGAAGTAAGATTCAATTTCAGTGATCGATGTTATCTTCCGCAGTCGCCAGAGGTGTTTCCTTGATAGGATTGGTACATCTCCAACAGAGTTGTACAATGAGTAGCTAAAGATTGATATCCCCAGCAGTGTTGATACACAGGTATTCCTCATCAGACTTGATAGTCCAGCAAGTGTTACCCAGAAGGGTCGGTCTCCGTAAGGCGTATGCAAGATTATCCTCGGCAGATCAGGGTTGATATCCCTGACAGAGTGTAGCCATTCCCGGCAGATTGATTGTGCATTCCCAACGGTTTAGGATCGAAGTTCTCCCTGACAAGCGAATTTGGGTTTATTTATCCAGCACTGGGTCAGTGTGCAGTTTTCTCGTAGAAGACTATTTGCAAGTGTTCAGCTTCCGATGATCCAGACTGAAGTCTCCAGCGGAATTGAAATTCCCCACAGAGTTGTACTCTTCTCGGCAGGTAGGAGTGATTCCATCGTCCGGTTACCATCCTCAGCCGAGTTTGCAGTTCCCCAAGAGAGCCGAGTCCTTGGAAGCCGTTCAGGCCATGATTGGTTTTCCCCAGTAGAGTGTTGAATAACTGATGCTATATTTCCCCATTGGAGTCGGTATCTCCAGGAAAATTTTGCTGCGATTAATATCGTTCCCTCGACAGTTTGTGGTTTGAATACCCGGTTGAGCGAGTCCAAGTTCTCGGAGAGCTTTATTCCCCTGCAGCAGTCAACTGAAGATCATTTCCCCAGGCGGAGTCCAATTGAGATTGGTGTGACTTCTTCTCCTTGGCAGGATGAGTCCTTCCTCCACCAGAGTGGTTCTTTCTCCTTGACAGGAGGATTCTCCCTTCAGCATTTATTTTGTTGATGGGGTCGTAGCATCTTGCATGATTGCATAGCATTTACCCTAAATGTGTAGCATTTCCACCGTGTGGAGCATTGCGCCATTGTCAAAACATATGCATATGAAACATGAGCTAGGTCGTTATCGTTCTTATTTTGCAGGTGTTCCTCCGCAGAATGGTTTGCTCAAGATGATTCTTGAATTCTCTAGCGAAGTTGATTGTTTAAGATGATTCTTAAAATCCCCAGTGAAGTCGCCAGAGAGGGTTGCTCAAGTTGATGCTTAGAGTCCCCGGCAGAGTGTTTGCTCAGGATGATTCCTGAAATCTCCAGCAGAGTTATTAGTTCAGGATGATTCTTGAAGTCCCCGACGGAGTTATTTGTTCATGATGATTCTTGATTTCCTCAGCAGAGTTGATTCACCCAGAATGATTTCTGAAACCCTGAAGCAGAGTTACTTGATAGTTCTCCAGAATCCCCAGCGGAGATGTGTCATCCCCAGCAGGTTGTTGAGCAGAGAAGATGAAGTTTCCCTTGAAGACTTGATGATTGAAGTCCGACTGTAGTGCCAAATCTCCTGACTTATTGACGAAGTCCAACTGCAATGTCGCAGCAGTTTGCCTAGCTGACGTAGGGTGCCTGATGGCAGAAGAATGTACATCCTTATTGATTCCATTTGAAGACTTACTGCTGAAGTCCAACCGCGATGTCGAAGCAGTTATCTCAGCTGACGCGGAGTGCCTGATGGCAATGGTTTAGGTATCCCTATTGGTTCATGATTGATCGAGGATTCTATTCCAGACTTACTGACGAAGTCCGGCTGACGCCCGAAAATGTCTTTGAATGCCCAACGGCATAAATAACTTGATTGTTAAAAAGTTCCCAATGACCTGATGAGTCCCGAGGAGTTCTGCTGCCTGACGGCATAATCAACCATTCATTACCAATTACCGTGTAACCGATGACCCCTTGACGACTTGAGGACGAAGCTCTACAGCAAAATCTAATGATCATCCTGACGGAGATCTGAGATTAGCCCTTCACCAATTACCGTGCCACCAATTCCCCAGTAGAGTTGCCGTGCAACATTTATGCTCAGTGTCGAAGATGTTCCTACCAATCGGAGTACCGTTTACCCGTACGGTTGGCAAATCATCAGTTACCGTGCAACCAGTGATCCCTCGATGATTTGAGAACGCAACGATATTAGATAAATTAGAGAATCATCCTGACGGAGGTTCAGATCAGTATTTCTCCACCTAGTTGCCGTGCAGCTATTGTTTCAGTTTCCGAAGATTTGTTCCAATCAGAGTACCGTGTACTTGTGCAGTTGGCAAATTTCCGGGTTCTTTGGTATTCAACCGTATTCTACCTTTGAATGCTTGAAAGTTGTTCGCTCTTCAACCCTTCAGGTCCAAGCCGTTTGAATAGGGGCAGCTGTTGCACCCCAAAATTTGACCAACTACTTATCGCAATTTGGCTCATGTTTCGACTCATTTCATTTTGCATTTGCATATCGCGTACATTGCATTTTTTCCAGTCAGATTGACTTTATCGGGATTACAGCCCTCTGACCACGCTTCAGGCATTTCAGGCCAATACGAGGAGTTATTTTGAGAATTGATGCTCGTCCCGGTGTTTTCAGCTTTCGCTGTTGTTTTTGAGGACATCTCGGTGTCCGGTTTTTTACCGTCTATTTCGCTGTATTCGCGTACTCGTGTTCTAGTCAATTTAATCAGCTTCCTCGTATTTTTTTTAGATTTTTCTCTTAATTTCTAGAATTTTAGGCGTTTATTTTCGATTATAAAATTTAATAGAGTTTTAATAGCAATTTTCCTTTTTTAGAATAATTCATTTTTAGATAATGGTTTTAATAAGATAATTGGTTCTAGAGTTTAAGTAGATTTTTAATGATTTTTAATAGGATAATTCTTTTACTAGGATTTTTTAAATAGGTTTAATAGATTTTTTTTCTCTTTTTATTTGTTTAGAAATTAATAGAGTTTAATAGATTTTAAATCATTTTTATAGACTTAGTTCTTTCTAGATATTAATCGAATTTGTTTAGATATAATAGGTAGAGTTTAATAGGTTTAATCTCTTTTAGATTTAATAGATTTTAGAAGTTATTGGATTCTTTTAGGATTAAATAGGCGTTAATTAGGTTATTAATCATTTTTAATTAGATTAGTTTGTTTTAATTAGGGCCAGATCTTAATGATTTTTGTTTAACAAATTAATTGAGATTTTTAATTAGGGTATTAATCATCATTAACCATTAATTAGTTTTTAATTGAGTTTAGTAGTCTTAATCATTAGTGGATCATTTCTTAATTAGCAGAATTAATTAAATTAGTCCTCAATTAGTCTTTAATTAGCCTTTAAGTGAGTCCATTAGCTATTAATTTGAGTCAGCCCACTAATCATTTTCGGTGGGCCAGATGTCCCAGTTTTGGGGGCCCAAGTCCAACTCGCTGCCACTTGTCAGTATAAAGCGCCTGCCACACGTTACACTCAGGGGCTTCCACCTCACTCTCTCTCTCTCTCTATCATAGTTGCCACATCAATTTTCCATTCACCATTCTGAGCCACTTGGCGCTCTCTCTCTCTTCCCTCTCTCCACCTGTCCATCCCTCACCCTTTCTCCATGACACGTTTCGCCATCTCTCTCTCCCGCACACGCATGTGTGACACCTGTTTCCCACTCAGTCTATCCTGCCGCCAGCCATGCAAACCATCTGAGGACATCACCGGAGAAATCTAGCGGTGGTTCTCACGGCCAATTTCCACCGGAAACTCTAAAAACTCGCCAGAAATCATCAATAATCATCAACGATATTCAACTGATTTCCAGATCTCTTCATAGTTCGTTCATCATCAACAACCTTTAACGCATGCATCATCATCAAGATCTTCATAAGAACTTTCCAGATCTTCAAGATCCAACAATCACCTTCAATCATTCACCAAATCTTCATAAATATCTTCAAGTTCATCACTCTTCAATAGATTTTCTAGAAACTTATGAAGATCCTTCAAATCTTCAACATCGTTTATCAAACACATCAAGATCCGTTTAAATCTTCATCAGATCTTCAATCGCTCATCATCAGGTTCAATAATCGCATCCTTCATCATCATCCGTTCCAGATCCACAAGAAACTTCAAAGAATATTCATAACAGATTTTTCCAGTTCTTCATCAGAATCGTCGTTAAACATTCAATGAGCAACTTCATCCAGATCCTCCGATTCAACTTCAAGATCTTCATCATTTTATTCAACGAACTATCTAGATTCAAAGTCTTTGACGAACTTCAACATGCAATCCTCACAGATTATCAGCGAACTTCCCCACCTTCAAGACTCTTCATCTCCTTCGAGTTTCTCCGTTGATCTTCGACGAACTAACTCCTTCCAGAAGTTTGCTTCACGAATGGCAATGACGGAGGTTTCCAGATCATGATTGTTTTTTTGTTGTTTGTTTGTTCATTTGCTTGTACAGGTTTTGAAGTGAGATTGATTTCGAGAAGATGAAGACGAGATTGAGAGGTTTAACGAGATGAGAGGATGAGAGGGATACGGTGAGAAGGTATGGCAATGGAGGTTTGAAGATGGCGAAGGTTGAGGGTGAACGTCAAAGGCGGCCGTGAAGGAGAGAAGAGAGATTAGGGTTTCCGGGTGAACTGATTGGAAGTGAGGAAGGAGAGGAAGCCCTCGTGGGTGATGGGCCTGGTTTGGCCCAATTCATTTTGGATCCGCACCCTTTTTTTTCCTTCACACCCTTTCCTCATGTTTTTTCTATTACGAATGGGCTGGGCCCAGTAACAACAAGGTTTTCCAACCTCATACACCACACGTTTACCAGCGCACCCCCTAGTGTTATTTCTTTTGTTTTTCTGAATTGTTGTATTGTGGGTTGGGCCCAGTTCTGTTTTTTTCTGCATTCATACTGGTTCTGCAGTTTGTACCCCCCTCCCCTTCAATTTTTAATTTCTCTTGTATTGGGCATTTTCTTGTAATAGTTAGTTTTATTTTCCTATTTTTCTTCTTAGGGATTATAGTGTAGAATATTATTAGCATATTTTCATATAGATTTAATAATATAGAATTTTATTCTAGTTTTCTTTATGGATATTATAGAATTTTTAGGTTATTTTCTATTATGCATTTTACATAGAATTTCCTATTTTCTTTAGATAGTTTTCTTATAGAATATTATAGAGATTTTAGTATAGAATCTTTCATTCTATTTTCTTTATAGCAAATTATAGAATATTGTGCACATGATTTTATTCTATTTTCTGTATGCATTTACTCGTATTTTCTCTAGAGTTTTATTTCCTAGTAGAGATTAATTGTCGTATTTTAGGAGTAGCATATTATTTTCCATTTGGTAGTGGATTTCTCTCCTATTTTCTCTCCTATTTTCGTTTCTATCTGATTTTATTCTCAATTTTATTCTTGGCTGGCCATGTGGCATGATTCAATTGGAGAATGATTTTCGATATCATTTCTCTATCTTGTCTTTGACACGGATATCAATACGCTACCTCTTAGAGTTCGATTTCTCGTATAAGTCGAACCATGGCGGTCTAAGCGTTACATTGTTCTTGATTCAAGCTTCATCATCAAAGATCCAGAGAGGAGAAGATTGGAATGGAGCTTGCGCGCATGTCAGGAGCCAATGGAGCCGCTTCGTTCAACATCATCATCTTCTTATTCAAGTCTTCAGGCAACCGTCGAGTGTTGTGAGCTGTATCGTTAGATACGTAGGAAATGACAGTTGAGGAGTTTCTTCTCAATCGTCTAGGATGTCTAGTATGGTACCCTTTGGGTGACATGCGACGCATTCGCTCCTACGTATTAGGTTCTTGCGTGTGTGTCCCGGGTTCCTTCCCGTTTAGGCGTAAGCCTGCTTCCTCTTTGTTCTCGCCCCCGTGCGATCGAAACCCCTTTTCTCTCGCGTTCAGGCAATCGAGACCCCTTCTCTTGCCTTCGTGCAATCGAGATTCGTTTTCCCGTCGAACTACGTTTGCTCTTATCTCTCGTACCAGACGAGAGTACGTAGGCATAGGATGCGACATCCTAGCGAGCTACCTTTTCCCTTTTCCCCGTTCCCTATTTTAGCTGTAGTAGGCTGAACTACAGCTGCTCTGATTTCTCGGATGAGAATATGTAGGCATAGGATGCGATATCCTAGCGAGCACACTAACAACTAACCTTTTTGTTCTCGCGCTGATGTGCGAATGAGACTTTCCTGTTATCGACTGATGTTATCCTTTTCTCTTGCCCTTGCGCATTCGAGACCAGACCGTAGTTCTAGTTCCCGTACCTCTAAAACCAACTTGATCTCTCACTCCTGTGTGACCGAAAACACCCCTGTCTTGCCGTAGTTAGCCTGAACTATGTCATGCTCTAATTTCTCTGACGAGAATACGTAGGCACAAGACGCGACATCTTGGCGAGCAAATTCCCCCGTAGTTAGCCTGAACTACGTCATGCTCTGATTCCTCTGACGAGAATACGTAGGCATAAGACGCGACGTCTTGGCGAGCAAATTCCCCCGTAGTTAGCCTGAACTACGTCGTGCTCTGATTTCTCTGACGAGAATACGTAGGCACAAGACGCGACGTCTTGGCGAGCAAACTCCCCCCCCCCCCCCCCCCCGTAGTTTCCCGAACTACGTAGACTCTAATTTCTCATTCTCCGATGAGAATACGTAGGCATAGAGTGCGACGCTCTATCGAGTCAATTTCCTTCCGTTTAGCTTTAGCAGTCGTAGATAGATTGTTTTTGCATCCTTTAGACAAATCAAGCAAGCGTGGATGCCATCGAGTACGATGGACGTGAGGGGTGCTAATACCTTCCCCTTGCGTAACCGACTCCCGAACCCAGACAATGGTTGCGATGACCTTGTCTTATACCTTTTCGTCAGGTTTCTCCGATCGTTTCCTTTCCCGTTCCGAGGGATAAATAACGAAAGGTGGCGACTCTTCTGTTTTGCCAGCACCTTATTTTCGCGGTAGCGACACCTCTAAACTTCACGTCACCTCCAGATCTAAGTTCCAGGCTTTGGAACATAGACCTTCTTCCTATCATATGTCGCGAGCAGCCAGAGTCCAGGTACCATAATTGGTGTTTTAACCTTGCTGCTAAGGACATCTGCAACAAAAATAATTTTGTCCTTAGGTACCCATATTTTCTTGGGTCCTCTAGGGTTAGTAGGTTTGAAATTCTTTCTGAATTTCTTTCCCTTGAAGGTATCTTTGTTCTGCTGAGGTTTAGGTTTATTAAACACAGGTTTATTCTGATCAGAACTTGTGTGTTTAATATCATTTAAATGACCATATTTGAAATGAGTATATAGAGGAGAATACTTGATGGTCAGTTTATCAACAGGTTTTGGATTCCCAGAAGGTGATTCATACCCAATACCCTTTTTGTTGTTTCTGCTTACGCCATAGATCATGGAAGCCATCTTGCTTCTATCTAGGCCTCTGGACAGAAACTTCTGAAAGCTATAGTCATACTCTTCTAAAATGTTTTTAGAGCATGATATAGGATCTGAGTCAGATTTTTGAGCTTTTTCTAAATCATTTTTCATTTTAAAATTGTTTGCTTTAAGCTCAGCAACTTCTGATCTCAGCTGATCATTCTCAGATGCAAGACAACTTTGAAGCTTCTTGTATTTGAGTTTGATCTTGTTGTAGCTTTCAAGAATTTCAGATAAACTTTCAGCAAGTTCTGCTCTAGAAAGTTCATAAAATACCTCTTTTGAATTTGATTCTGATCCAGATTCAGCAATTTCTTCGTGGTCCTCCATGTCAGCCATCAGAGCCATGTTTGCACATTCTTCATCAAACTCTGATGAGGATTCAGAAGCATCTGAATCATCCCACGTGGCCATCAGACTCTTCTTCTTTTTATCAAACTTCTTTTTGGGTTTCTCCTTTATAAGTTTGGGACATTCGTTTTTATAGTGCCCTGGCTCCTTGTACTCATAGCATACCACTTCTTTCTTTCCAGATATTTCATGTCCAGAAGATTCTCCATGTTTGTTAGATCTCTTGAAGTTTCTGAAATTTTTCTGTTTATGCTTCCAGAGTTGATTGATCCTTCCGGACAGTAGAGAGAGTTCATCTTCTTCAGAGGAAGATTCTTCAGAGATTTCTTCGATAACCTGCAAAGCTCTAGCAGATTTGTTAGATTTTAAAGCAACAGACTTACCTTTCTTCTAAGGTTCGTCTTCTTCTAGCTCGATCTCATGACTTCTCAAGGAACTGACAAGCTCCTCTAGAGTGATCTTATTCAGATCCTTTGACAGCTTCAGTGCTGTAACCATTGGCCTTCATCTTGATGGAAAGCTTCTGATGATCTTCATGACATGGTCAGAAGTAGAGTAGCCTTTATCCAGAACCTTTAAACCAGCAGTTAGGATCTGAAATCTTGAGAACATATTTTCAACAGATTCAAACTCCTCCATTTTGAAGGCTTCATACTTCAGGATAAGTGCCAGAGCTTTAGTCTCCTTCACTTGAGAATTTCCTTCATGTGTCATCTTCAAAGATTCAAACATGTCAAATGTTGTATCTTTGTTTGTAATCTTCTCATACTCAGTATGAGATATAACATTTAACAAGATAGTTCTTGCTTTATGATGATTTCTGAAGTTTATTTTCTGTTGTTCAGTCATTGACTTTCTGTTAATCTTTTTTCCCTCATCATTAGTAGGATGAGTGTATCCTTCAATGACCAAATCCCACAAATCAGCATCATAGCCTAGAAAGTAACTTTCTATTCTATCTTTCCAGTAGTCAAACTTATCACCATAAAACATGAGAGGTTTGGTGCTGACTCTATCTCTATCATCGTATCTGTTGTAAGAAGTTGAAGTTGAAGCTTCAGCAGCCATGATGAATCAAGAACAATAACTTAAGAGTTTTTCCACCTAGATCTTTTTCTGTCGCGGTTAAGTGAGAGCACTTACAGAACCGGAGCTCTGATGCCAACTGAAGGTAGGAAAAACCACTTAGAAGGGGGGGGGGGGGGGGGGTTGAATAAGGGTTTTTAAAAACTATTTGAATGATAGAGAAAATAACACAGTATTTTTATCCTGGTTCGTTTGAACTCAAACTAATCCAGTCCACCCTACCAAGGTGATTTGCCTTTCTCAACAAGGACTTAATCCACTAAATCAAAACTTGATTATAGTGTTCACCACTAAGACAACTGTCTTAGTCTTCTCAAGAAATTCTGACCACAACTTGGTCTTCTTAAGGAATTCTTTTTACAAAGATAAACTAACAATTTGTGCTTAAGAAGTGCTTCTAAAAAGCTATTATCACAACAGTGATTTACACAAGTTTGTAGAATGAAAGTAAAACTATTCTAGCTTGAAGAACGTTTGTAAGCGTTGAATAATATATCAAGAATTTAATTGAAGTTCGTTAACCTTTGAAGTGATGCTTGAACATGCTTTTATAGTCCTTTGAAAATCATTTCTCAAAGACTGTGCAATCTGTGCATTCTGTTCTTTTTGTCTTGTACTGACTTTTCCTTTCTCATATGAGGAATGTTCTGACAAATCCTTTTTGTCTGAAATCCTGTGTCATGCACGAATGAGGAAAGAGCCGTTTGAATGATGACAAAAGAATATGCCAACGGATCATATTTGAATAGCATCTTCTGGAACGTCTTGCATCAGAACTTCTGATGATGTTCCAAGATCTTCAGGTTAGAGTTAACTCACTCAAAGTTTCTCTATCAGAGTTAGCAGCAAAGTGCTTTTAGCGTGAAATCCTTTGTTAGAGCATACTTGCTTATCAGAACTTCTGTACTTGCAGCGTGAAGTACTTCCAGAGTCTTCTAAAGCTTTGTGTATGTTCTTTACTCAGGTTCTTCAAAGCTTCGCTCAGAGTCAGAGTCTTCTGATTCTCCACTCAGAGTCTCTTGATGCTTTGCTCAGAGTCTTCTGCAGCTGATCAGAGTCTTCTGATGCTTTAGATCTTTTTTGTTCTTTACTGTTCAGAGGCGTTCTTGCTTCCAGAGTAATATTCTTTTTGATATCTAAAACAAATAAACACTTGAACAAAATTAGAGTATATGAATTCTCTACAAAAAAATTTCATTAATGTTATCATCAAAACTATGATATATATTAAACACCAATCTGTGTTCTAACAATCTCCCCCTTTTTGATGATGACAAAAACTATGGGAAATTTTGTTCAAAGTATTAAAAAATATTTCTCCCCCTGAGAATATTATATCCCCCTAAAATGAATACTTCTGAAAAGATTAAATACTTCCCTTTCAGCTTCTGTATTCTTTTCAGCTTTAGAGGAAACTTGCAGATTCTCAGATTTTGACTCAGAGTTAATTCTTAGAAATTTGTCAGATGAGAATTATTTGCTCTGAAACACTCAAAAATATGATTAGATGAATTTTTATCATGTATGAGTTGCCTTTGGTAACTGTTTATGTGAATATCAAAATTACCATTTTCTCCCCCTTTTTGTCATATCAAAAAGAAAATCGTTTAAGAAAAACTTTAAGATAGAAAAAGTTAACAGAAGAAAAACAATAAGGCAACAGATAAAAGCAACCAGAAGAACATAACATTCATTCATTAATAAACAATATCCAAGACAAACATATCAGATAGATAAAAACAAGTGCACAAACAAACATAGAAAAACTAAGAAGGACGAGAAGCCAGCATCCTCAGAAGATTCGTTATCTCAGATGTGGATTCTTCCTGTCTTTCCATCCATGTCTTGATCTCATAAATTGTCTTCTCTTGTTTAACCATCCAAGACTTCATCTCTGTGTTACTAGCCTTAAGTTCAGCAATCTGAGCCTGCAGATCTTCGTCTTCTTTCTTCACTTCAGATGATTCTGGAGCAGATGTAGAAGCAGAAGCATCATGAACAATCAAGGAAGCAGAAGCATTTTGAATGATCATGTCAGCATGTTGAGCAGAGTCTGGATTTTTAGAAGCAGGAGCATAAACTTCTAGAGCTACTACTTTAGAGCTAACTACTGCAGCAGTCTTAGAAGCAACCAATGCTTCAGAAGGAATACACACATCCTTTGCAGGTGTGTTTTCCAGAAGCAGAACTGGGTTTCTACTGACTCTCAGAAGATTTTGTCTCACAACCTCAGCAAACCTGACCTTGGCATCGCCAGTGCAGATCTCTTGAAGATTAGAAGCTACATAATCAAATCTGGATCTGAATCTTTGCCAGATAGTCTCAGAATTATTAGGATTCAAACTTGACATGCATTCCTTCTTGACAGTAGACAGCCACATGTTTAATTCCTTTTTAAACCCAGCAAATAAAGTACTAACATCCAACCTAGGTTTAAGTTTCAGATAGTTTTCTAGAGAAAGTGTTTTGGTAGTTTCAAAAGTGGAGGGTATAGAAAAAGAAGGAATAATAATAACAGGTGGGTATGCAGAAGGAGTATGGAAAGATGAAGGTTTTGCAAACTGAGGTTCAGATGGTAAACTTTCATGATCAGGGTCAAAAGGGATGGAAACAAGGGGTTCAATAATAGATGCAATGAAACCTGAGCTATCAGAGTCTGTTGAATCAGATGAATCTAAAGAATCAGATGATTCAGAAGATCTAGAGAGAACTGGATAGACAGTCATTAAAGGTTGAAGATTAAGAACCATTGGTTCAGGATCAGAGGGGATGGTTTTTGGTTGTTGTGGTGCAGAAGTTTGTTTTTCAGAGGGGGGAATTTCAGAAGTTTGAGGAACAGAAGGTTGTTGTTCAAAAATTTTAGGAATTGATGTTGGGGTTTTCTCAGGGGTAGTTTTATGATGTATGTTGAATGAGGGTGTGGATAGTACAGAAGATTATGGTTCAGAGGGTTGGGGTTGTTGAGGTTCAGAAGATTTATTTGGTTTAGGTGTAGAAGGAATTGGTTGAGATCTTTCTGGTTCAGAAGGATAGGGTTCAGAGTTATGAGGAGGAGAAGGTGAGGGAATTTGTTCATAGGTAGGAGGTTCAGATGCTAGTACTTCTTTAACTGTTTCTAAAATTGAATCTAAACTAGCAGATGCAGGATTACCTTTTTGCTTCTTGACACGCTTTGGCTTTACAGAAGCAGCTTCGCCAGAAGCTTTCCTCTTTGGCTTAGAAGATCCTTCTTCTGAGACTTTCCTTTTCTTCCTCTGTCTGTCTCCATAAAAGTCTGGTTCAGGTTCGCCTGCTCTCTGAATCAGATGTTCTGAAATGGGAGTTCCATCTGCTAAATAATCTGTTATGTAAGCAAAAATAATCTCCTTGGGTTCATTAGCGGAGAACAGAGGGAAATCATCAACAGGTATCCTTCTCTTGCTGACTTCTTCAGAGTTTATCTAACTCGGTGCAGAAGTAAGCTCTTCTACAATCCTCATCCTCTGAAGACTTTTACCATTCAGAGGTTTTCCAACCACTGAAGCTAATTCTTCTTTCATTCCAGCCTCTGTCAGATTACCAACTAATCCATTCTCAGTCAGAATATCTGAGATGAGTCTTCCCATTGGAATCCAGTTTCTCATCTTCTGATGTTTAGTTCTGACTTCTTCTCTTGATTGTTTCACATGAGTCTAGAGGTGAGTAAACAGCAGGTAAGGAAGATCCACTTTGATGCATTTTCCCAGACAATACATGAAGTACATCTGATCAGAATTGATGTAATCAGGAGATTTTGTTGACTTTCTTTGATGAATGCAACCTAGGAAGATCTTAGCCTAGATCTTGTATTGCACCTTCAGATCCTTGATCATGTTAGAAAGTTCTCCATAAGTAAACACTTCACTGTAAACTTCTTCCATATCCAGACGATTGGCAGGTAGATTGGTAACATCATCAGATTCTTGATAACCTATCAGCTTACGAATCAGATTCTCAGTTATAATGATCTCTTTTCTCAGAACAGAAGAGACAATGAACTTAGGGCACACACTTGCATGAATCCAAAAATCTTTGACCAGGCAAGGATAAACTAGACCAAACAGTCTATCAAAGTATTTTGTCCATCCTTTTTTAGACACAGTTTGACGCAGATCAAACTCATTTGCAGCAATACTGTCAAAATCAACCAAGAACTCACTCAAAACTTCAAGTTGATCCACGGGAGTGAGAAGGGTTCTAACTGGTTCTTTGAATGGTGTAGGACCCATTACAGACGAAGAAACAGCATCCATAGTTGATTCAAGTTGTTGAGATGTTGATGAAGAAGTTTCCATTGATGAAGATTTGAGATAATGAAAACTTCTTAGGGTTTGGGGTTTGGAAGAGAAGAGGAAACAATGTAGTAGGCAGAAATGCATAAACGTGAGAGAGAGTGTGTGTGTGTGTGTGTGTGTGTGTGTGTGTGTGTGTGTGTGTGTAAAGTGTGAAATAGTGTTGTGTTGTGGCATTTATAGTGAAAACAATTAGGGCACACATTCAGCAATTAATGCATTTAATTAAATCAAAGGTCACATCAAAAGAATAATAATTAAAAGCATTTAATGATTCTGACAAGCGTGGGGAGGAAAACGAGAAATTGAGAATACAAACAGTACCTCAGAACGGTGTCTCATTGTATTACACTCCACCTTTTCAGATTTCGTGTGACACGTGTTTGATGTAGATATGCCTCTGAACGAGTGTAGTCGTGAAAACTATTACTATTTTCAATTGGAGTCTATGATATTGAGGACCGTAGTCCCTTAACACCACCTTGGCCTTACATAGGACGTAGTCCAGGAACTATGTGGGAACAGTCCTACAATGGTTGCTACGCGATACTACACTCAAAAGAGGTTCTCTTGAGAATATTATCGGCCCCCGAGTCATTCGGAAGGTTGATAATATCTGAAAGATGGACTGATGACTTTGGGCACTTCTTTAGAACCTTGTTCTGCAGGTACAACTAACCTATAGTACACACCTTTTGGGAAGGGTAGACCTTAACTCCATTCATCGTTCCTCTAACCTAGGACCTTTATTTGCTTGTGTGTGATTGTGCATTGCATCCGTATAGCATCACATCATTCTTAGTTTCAAGGAATTCAGTAGTCCTTCGCAAATTTAAAAAGTCCTACATTTTAAAGTCTAAAAACTTTTCCAACTTTCCTAAAAAGGAATATTTGCAATCGACCGTTGAAATTATTGAAACCATTGCATGGCATTAGCATCATATTTTTGTATTGCATTTTTCCCCCGGTTTCTCATTCTCGGTTCTCTCGTCGTCCAGTGTCTCTTTGAGTCATCAAGCTGATTCCTCGACACAGATATCGGACTAGAGCTTACTATACACGCAAGATGTCAGAACAAGAGTCATATAACACGAAAATCCGAATGTCCAAGTTCCCTTTGAGAACCCTCTCTATGAACACAATGCTACTCGTGCATCAAAAGTGAAGCTTCGGCCTGGCCCCAGCGGACTATTTTCCTAAACGCTAGTGTTTCAGAAAGGACGGCTCAGCTTTGTACTAATTTAGTCACTAGGCCTTTGTTTCTGGTTGTTTGTACTTTCCTTATTTTTATATTACTTGTTTGCCTTCAAATTATGTTTGTACTTTCATACTAATGAAATGAGCATTGCAACTTTTGATTTCAATTATTTTCACTTTTATACTTTATCTTAAAACATATTTACTCCTTGTCCATTTTTTGGTTATGCAAAGATTGGAGGGAGGATGACGAAAATGTTATACCCATAACTGCTGTCAGTATGCTTTCAATCAAACTTTGTTAACGATGTAAGGTATTGTTTCAATCCTCAAACACTGGAGAAATAAGGAAGGCATCCCTTTGTCACCCCTTTGAGCCTAGAAGTTGGAGTTTCTTTCTTTACAAAAAACCCGCAATCCTAACCTGGGGCATGGGTAGTTCTCAGTTAACTCGGTTGTGCTTTCCTACAATACACCTTTCATATAAAGGTTAACTTCACAAATGTTCCTTCGCACGCAGTAAGTAAGCGTCGAAGATGTTTTCCAAGCTAAAAAGCCAATGATGGTTCACCGTAATCATTAGAGCTAGGCAGTCACTTTCTTTCTTCCAAAAAAATCAAAAGAAAAAAAGCCCGCTAAGTCAAAACCTACGAAGGAGACTTAGGCAAAACTGGGGCATCCCGCTGACTATAAGCTTTAAAAGAAGCAACTCAGGTAAAATTTAGGGATAATAAAAAGAGGAGATCTTTAAATCCTTACCCTGAAGATCCTCAATAACAAAAACAACCAAATGTTATAGGGAAGTAGTGGCTGCCTTTTCATAGGTCCCTTGACTTTTGAACCATCATTGCTACCATCAGTGTAATTCCTAACCTATAAGAACCTGAATGCATAATATGAGTTAACTGAGCGTAGGACTGAAGATTATCACGTAGATGGGGTGGGTACAAATAAATTTTGAGCCTTTATCATTTGTTTCTTAAACCGTGAACCAGGCCACGTTACAACCCTCAAAAGACCTAATTGAAGCAAGGTTATTTTGAAAGTATACTACAACAGGGTTGTGTAAGCTGATTCCTAAAGATCTTTGTGAATCATTTATTTTGGCAATGCACCTTTTAAACTTTGAGCGTCTTGAACCGCCGTGTTTGGACCAGCGACTCATTTATTTTCCATCTTTCAAAATAATTTTGATTTCAAAAGTTGCATGAACTTTGCATTACCATGTTTGTATGAATATTTTTGTTTGCAAACTGGCTTTCCTCTAAGGAATTTTCAAACAATCGAGAAACTTGGTCAAGTGATCCTATCAGGGGCAGGTTCCTTTTACATCCTGTCTAAGAATCAATTCAAGATTTGCTCAAGACAAAGTATTCTCAGATTTGGTTTATCAATAAGTTTTTAGACATAGACTAGGGCAATCTCCGAGGGTACAGTAAGCAGTCATTTTCATGAATCAGATAAGCTAAATTATTATCAGCTCTTCTACAACTGACAGCTACTCTGGGGCAGTTTACTTGAAGGATCCCCAGGCAACTATTCTTCCTTCCTACAGGGACTATCAATTTGACACGGTTTAGCAAAATGACAGTTGATCTCCGTGTTGAGGAATCAGTGCTTTCAGTCTTGTCATCTCACTAGAAGAGTCGAGCCTTGTTGTTGGCATCTGCATTTGCATTTGATCATCTCTCATAGCATAATTCATATACATATACATATCATGAGTGTTTCATCCTCATTCGCATTTCTCCCGAGGTTGTGTTTTATCCACGTCTTACCTTGTGATCAAAGTCCAACTTACTTGGCACCTATCAAACAAATTTTATGTCGTGTCTATCTGACGTTCTTCCAGATATGACATTTCTTATCCGATGGTTTTTCGGATTTATTTCTCTTTCTGATGGTTTCCTAGATTGAGTCCTTATCTGATGGTTTTCCAAATACTCCTTTCGATTCTGATGGTTTTCCAGAATCTATCCGATGGTTTTCCGGATTTACTTATTCTTTCTGATGGTTTTCCATATTGAGTTTGCGTTCTGATGTTCTTCCAGAACTTATCTGATGGTTTTCCAGATATTCCTTCAACTCTGATGTTTTTCCAGAATCTATCCGATGTTTTTCCAGATCTGTCTCTCCTTCTGATGTTTTTCCAGATCGAGTGTTAGTTCTGACGTTCTTCTAGAACTCCTTTGTTGCTTATCTGATGTTCTTCTGGATATGTATTCAAACTCTTCCTGTACATTTAATGATTTTTAAATGTTTTGGATGTACCTTCAGAGAGTTATCCTCATCTCGTACTATTATTGATGTCCTCAATTCGTTTCGTCGTCCCAGAGCTTATTCGACGTTCTTCCGAGTATCTCTGGTGTGCTTCAGAATTCATTCGATGTTCTTCCGAATGCCCCTGAAATTTGTTTCTTTGTCCCAGAGTTCATTTGATGTTCTTCCGGATGTTTCTGATGTTGGTTTTACCCTGTATATTTTCTACGGATTCCAGAAAATTCCGTTTGATCCTGTCACGAGGGAGAGTTTCCAGAATCTCGGATGTTATTCTTTGCTCAATGCTCCAGTATTCTGTTAATCGATCCTACAGTCGTGCAGATCCAGTTTTACTTTTACTCTAGAGTATCAGCCGGTCACGCCTGAACCTGTTGAACAATTGCTCTTAGATTTTCCCCAGTAGAGGCCGTCTCATCGGTGCCATCTCCATTGAGTGACAATCGGTCGTGCTAGCGTCATTTGGGCATCGCTTTAGAGTTCCCCAGTGTCGTATCGTATCCCCAGGGTGTCGTTTTCCCAGTGTGTGTTCGTCGCGTTTGTCCCCTACATCGTCGTGTCGTCTATATTGCTTGCATTTATCACTCACACCATACGCATCATCTTAGATTCATGGCATTGTCAGCATTATAGTTCGTTTCGTTTTGTCCATAGCATTGCATCTCACTGCATCTAAGGGCAAAATTTTCGGTTATCTGTATTTAAATCCCTTTCACCATGATTTCTCGAGCCTACGCCTCTCAAATCATCCGGTGAAGTTATTTAAATAGGGGCAACTGTCATACCCCAAATTTTACCCTTTCATTTTTTTTAATTCTGATTAACTTAGTAAATTAACATTTTTTTAAAATCTTTTCTTTTTCTCTTTTGTTTAACTAATAATAATTTAATTAAATTTTTTTTTATAACTTTACTAATGTTTTTTTACTAACCTTTTTTTCTATTTAGTTAATTTATTTAAATCATTTTAATTTCTTTTTTACTAACTTTTAGGATTTAGATTAAAATTTAACTTTTTCTTTTCTTTTCTTCCAGAGTAAATGTTTTTTAAAAATTCAAATATAACCTTTTTTTAATTAATTTCTAACACTTTTTTAAAAAAATCAAATTCCACCACCTTTTTTTAAAAAAATTAAATCTAAATCTGTTTTTTTATTAAATTAACACCTTTCTTTTTCAAATTAAAATTCTAATATTTTTTTTAAATTCTAATGCCCTTTTTTTTATTAAGATCTAACTTCCTTTAAAAATTAAATTCTAACCGTTTTTAAAATAATTCTAACACTTTTCTTAAATCAACATTCAAATTTTTTATTTTATTTTAAAATTCTAACTTCTTTTTATTCTTAAAAACTCTATCAACTTAAAACTCTATTTTTTTTTAACTTAAAACTCTAACTTTCTTTGCTAACATTTTTAAATTTAATTTTCAACACTTTTTTTTATCAAATTCAATCACAATGAATCACAGATGGAGCTAAATCAAATCAATCAGATCATATCATCATCATAAGAAAATCAGATCAGCATCACCATCATTGAATCAAATCTGAAATCACCACAAAAATCCATTCAAATCAAATCCGAGATTGAAAAAGATTGAGATATTCAAATCAAATCTGAGATTGAAAAGGATTTAAAAATCAAGTATAAATAAGACCCTCAAAAACAGCAAAAGGGCAGATCTGCAAGCATCAAAGACTCTTACAGTCTTAATCAAAAATCATCATTCGCGGCCAAAACCCCATAACCTCAGAAACCACGAAAGACATCAACCGTAAAACTATCAAAAGAAAAATTTGTCCACCATCACCGTCATCACAAAATCGTCGCTAACCCAAGTCCGACCCATTTCCTTTATTTATGTTTTTTATTTGTTTATTATTTGTTTTCTTAATTCTAACTAAGCACTAGCCCTTTTCTTAAAATTAAATTTATTTCTTTTTTTAAAACTAATTACTAACCTTTTCTTTTGTAATTAACACCAACACTCTTTTTTTAAAATTAATTATTAACTTTTTTTAAAAATAAAAATGTTAACACTTCTCTTTTTAAAATTAAAATTAACTTTTTTAAAATTAAATCTTTTTTTTCTAACTTTTTTTAAAATCAAATCTTTTTTCTAACTTAAAAACTAAATCTAACTTTTTTTTAGAAAACTAAGTTCTAAATTTTTTAAATAATTAAATTAAAATCTCACTTTTTTTTAAATTAACATCAACTTCTTTTTAAAATTCTAATTTCTTTTAAATAGCTCTAACCTCTTTTATCTTCAAAAATTCTAACTTTTTTTTTACTTATTAAATTTCTTTTTTTAATTCAAACCTTTCTCTTAATTTAATCCTAATCTAACTTTCTTTTTTTATCATTAAAATTCTAACTTTTCTAAATTTCACCAAAAATCTTAATTCCATTCTAACTCCTTTTCAATTATGTGAATTCTCAATTCCTCAAAACAACTAACCACCTAACTTCTAAATTCATCAATCCCTTAATCATTCCTAACATCATTCCTGATTGTCCATGAACATGTTTGCTAACCTTTTATTTTTGTATTTATTTTATTCGTGTATATTATCTAACATTATCATCATTATTCACATCCATATCCTTATCCCTTGTATATTATTTCAACATTTTCATTGTTTATTGATCTTCCACTATTTTCTAGTTTCCCCTCCGAAGGATTAGGTCTAGTCATTTGACCGCCGAGTCAATAGTCCTAACCCTTGACCGTTTCAAAAACCCTAATAGTCTAGGTGTCCCGCCGTGGACAAAAATACCCTTTACCCTAGCATTAGGTCAAAGAGTCGCCGTACTCTGTTTTAGGATTTCCCGCCGTGGAATCCCTAATTTTCAACTACTTTCAACGTTGAAATAGGAGTTTTAAGACTCCACGTAAGTGTTCCCTTAAGATACGCTTACTCCCCTTGAAACCTTGACCACCGTCAAGAAGTTTCTCACCTCCCTCTGTGAGGGGAACTACAATTACTCTGATTTCATTCCCGTCAGGATATGTAGGCACAAGATGCGATATCTTGCTGAGTAAACTTAGAATTAACCCCTTAGGTCTTTCCTTCACTTTTAATCCCTTTGTATATACCCTTAAAAAATAATAAAGCAAAATAGCAAACTTGAACAAAAGGTTCCTGTAGAGTACTACAGAAGTTTAGGATGCTAATACCTTTCTTAAGCTTAACCAACCCCTTACCTAGATCTCTCCCCGCATTGTGATTACGATGCAAAAATAGGTTTTCCCTCTTTTGACCTTTTCCTTCGGATAAATCAAAGAGCGGTTGTGAATTAAATTGTGATTCAAATTAATTAATAATTTGATATCTTATTTCTACCGCAACACTGTAGAACAAACCAACGAACCACCTCCGCCATATAAACCTCCCATACCCTATCCACAAAGACTAAAACAAACCAAGATCAATAACCAATATCAGAAATTTATTAAAGTCATAGAGAAACTTCATGTGGAGATCCCCTTCACAGAAGCCATCACCCAGATACCGTCTTATGCAAAATTCTTCAAAGAAACCTTACCAATAAACGTAGACTTGACGATCCAAAACCTTTGGAATGCAATTCCATTTTCGAAAATAAACTTGCTAAAAAGGATAAAGATCCTAGAAATTTCTCCATACCTTGTATTTTGAGGAGTCATGTTATCAACAAAGCTTTTCTAGACATATGAGCTAGTGTAAGCCTCATGCCTCTGGCAGTTTTTGAAAAGTTAAAACTAGGAGAATTACAGCCTACGAAGATGTCTCTTCAGTTAGCCGATAGATCAGTCAAGTATCTGGTTGGCATATTGGAAGACGTCCCCATTAGGATCGGTCAATTGTTCATCCCGACTGATTTTGTTGTCATGGACATTAAAGAAGATGATGACATACCAATCCTCCTAGGTAGGTTATTCTTATCAACCGCAGAAGCTATAATAGATGTCAAGAGAGGGAAGTTGACTTTTGAGGTAGGTGGAAAAAAGATAGAATTCATTCTATCGAAGTTTGTTATGGAACCAATATTAGGAGATGCATGGTATGCCATAGACATCATTGATGAATGCGTTAGGGAGCTAGAATTAGAAGAAACCATCAAACTTCCTTCAACCTTCATAAAGGAAGATGATGGATTTATAGAACCCTACATTGATGATAGCTTGCACGAATGTTTATCCCTTACCCCTGATCCAATACCATGCCCTAAAAAACCAGCTTTAGAACTTAAGGAACTACCTAAGAGTCTAAGATACGAGTTCTTGGACGAAGAAATGAATCGTCTGGTTATAGTCAGTGCTGCCTTGAACCAGGGAGAAACAAACCAACTCTTGTTTGTCTTACACAAATATCGCTCAGCCTTAGGATATAACATATCTGATCTAAAAGGTATAAGTCCATCCGTGTGCATGCACTGGATCTCACTTGAGGAAGACTCAACCCTCTAGAGAACATCAGAGAAGGATAAACCCTATAATGAGTGATGTTGTAAAAAAGGAAGTTCTCAAGTTACTAGAAGCGGGTATAATTTATAAAATCTCAAATAGTAAGTGGGTGAGCCCTGTGCATGTAGTACCTAAAAAGGGAGGCATCACAATCGTGCAGAATGAGAAAGGATAACATGTAGCAAAACGGATAGAAGGAGGATGTCGTATGTGTATAGATTATAGGAAGTTAAACAAAGCCACTAGAAAAGACCATTTCCCTTACCATTTATAGACCAAATGTTGGAACGTTTGGCTAGACACTCTTATTTTTTCTATCTGGATGGATATTCAAGATTCTTTCAAATTCCTATACATCCAAAAGACCAAGAAAAGACTACCTTCACATGCCCTTATGGAACTTTTGCCTACAGACGAATGCCTTTCGGTCTCTGTAATGCACCAGCAACCTTCCAGCGTTGCATGATGGCAATCTTCTTTGATTACCTAGATGGAATTATGGAAGTATTCATGGATGATTTCTCGGTATGCGGATTTTATTTCAATAACTGTCTCGCTAACCTTGAGAAAATCTTGAAAAGATGTGCTGATGTTAACCTGGTGTGAACTGGGAGAAATGTCATTTTATGGTCACCGAAGGTATAGTTTTAGGACATATAGTCTCCGAAAGAGGTATCGAAGTAGATAGAACTAAGATAGAAGTGATAGGAAATCTAAAACCCCCTAACACCATTAGAGAAGTCCAAAGTTTTCTTGGACATGCTGGTTTCTACCGGCGTTTCATCAAAGACTTCTCTAAAATAACCAAACCGTTAACCGGCCTCCTAATGAAAGATATCGAGTTTAACTTTGACGAAAAATTCCTTGAAGCATTCAACTTTTTAAAACAAACGTTGATCTCGACACCCATTATCCAACCTCCAGATTGGGCCGAACCTTTCGAAATCATGTGCGACGCTAGCGATTACGCTGTAGGGGTTGTTCTAGGGCAAAGAAAGGATAAAAAAATTACATGTTATATGCTATGCTATTAGAACCCTAGATGTTTCTCAGCTTAACTATGCTACCACTGAGAAAGAACTTCATACCATAGTTTTTGCTATGGACAAATTTCGATCATATCTGGTAGGAGCCAAAATTATAGTTTATACAGATCACGCTGCCATTCGTTACTTATTAAACAAAAAGGATGTCAAACCTAGGTTACTTCGATGGGTACTTTTATTACAAGAGTTTGATATAGATATTCGAGACAAGAAAGGTACAGAAAATGTAGTTGTCGATCACCTTTCTAGGCTTGAGTACCTAAAACCAGATCCACTCCCTATAAACGACGATTTTACCTACGACAAGTTAATCGCTAGGATAGAAGCCGTAGAAGAGAGTAAACTAGATCCGTCTAAGAACCCTGAGAGATCTCTGGCAGTAAGCAACGTACCTTGGTATGCGGATTTAGTAAATTACCTAGCTGCCAATATCATACCCCCTGATTTTAACTACCAGCAGAGGAAGAAGTTCTTTAACGACGTAAGACACTTCTATTGGGATGAACCTCTCCTCTTTAAAAGAGGCACGGATGGTATTTTTCGCCATTGCATCCTAGAAGAAGAGGTAAGAAAGATAATAGAACACTACCACTCTGCACCTTACGGAGGGCACTCTAGCACCTCCAAAACTCACGCCAAGATTCTTAGAGGAGGCCTGTTTTGGCCGACAATGTGGCGTGATATACATGCCTATATAGTTAAATGTGACCGGTGCCAGCGCACTGGGAACATCTCCTGGCGTGATGAAATACCCTTAAGAAATATCCAAGAGGTAGAGCTCTTTGATGTCTAGGGCATAGATTTTATGGGACCATTTCGTCTTTGTTAGGAAATAGATATATCTTAGTAGCAGTAGACTACGTGTCTAACTGGATTGAAGCCATAGCCTCTCCCACCAACGACACACGTGTAGTCATAAAGTTGTTTAAGAATTACATATTCCCTAGATTCGGAATGCCCCGTCTTGTTATCAGCGATGGTTGATTGTATTTTATATCAAGAATCTTTGAAAAAATTTTAAGAAAATATGGAGTTAAGCATAGGATAGCAACACCTTACCACCCACGGACTAGTGGCCAGGTTGAGGTATCCAATAAAGAAATTAAACAGATCTTAGAAAAAATGGTTTCTATATCAAGAAAAGATTGGTCTCAAAAGCTGCAAGATGCGCTATGGGCCTATAGAACCGCCTTCAAACCCCTATTGGAACCACCCCCTACCAATTGGTCTATGGAAAATCCTCTCATCTACCCTTTGAATTAGAACACAAGGCCTATTGGGCCATAAAAACCCTAAACTTTAACTATTTGACTGTTGGAGAAAACCGCATCCTTGATATACATAGACTAGAAGAACTTCGCCAATCCGCCTATGAAAATGCCGTCATATATAAAGAAAGAACCAAAGCCAGCACGAAAAGGAGATCGTGAAGAAAGATTTCCATATAGGAGACCCTGTTCTCCTATTTAATTCCAGATTGCGACTCTTTCCTGGCAAGCTTCGTTCAAGGTGGACAGGTCCCTTTACAGTTACTAAAGTCCTACAATCAGGAGCAATCGAGATCCAGAACTAGTCATGTAGCCTATTCATTGTAAACAGGCAGAGATTGAAATACTACGAAGGAGGTGACATTCCCGATGATTACTCCAGCCACACCTTGATTGATCCACCACTGCCTACTTCAACCGTATAGGTTCTACTCGTCAAGCTAACGACGTTAAACAAGTGCTTCCTGGGAGGCAACCTGTAACACCCCGTTTCCCAAAATAAAATAAAACAATTAAATAAGCACGCATCAGAGTATCTCCCACAACGGGATGTCATAATTCACACTAAAAGTTCCACAAAACGTTTTTCCAAATTAATTTCTCAATAAAACTGCAGCGGAAAAATATATACATAGTCGGTCATAAATCACAAAACATCATATATATATTATCCATATCCATCTTCCTCGTCAAATATACAATAACGGCCCTCTGCCCCAAAATACATAACATCATTACTGATCAACATCAAACATCTCACAAAATATCAGATACGCCACGGGGGCCCACATATCAATAATACATAATAATACTCCCAAAAACGCCTTGGTGTTATGTATCAGAGCAATCCTACAGAGACACCACAATCCAACTAGCTAAACACCTGGATTGTCTGTACTTCCGAAGAAGCACAGACCACAACAACAACAAAGGGGTGAGAATCACGATTAAATAATAATGGTATAATAATACATGAAATAAAAGGCAGAAATCATAATAATACTATTTCATATACATATCATTCGGACTCACGGTCTCACCTTCAACCACAATATACAATCACGCAACAATTGCACTCACACCACTCTTAACATACGGTACCGACTCACAATCACGATGGGCACTTGGCCATCAACCCTCCACTCAGGAGCACATATCAACGATGGGCAACTGACCATCAACCCTCCACAATGGGAGCACCACAACAATACCGATGGACACCTGGCCATCACCCTCCACAACAGGAGCACATCTCCGATGGACACATGGCCATCACCCTCCTCACCGGGAGCACAACACATTAACGATGGACAACTGGCCATCACCCTCCTCACAGGGAGCACACCAACAATACCGATGGTCACTGGGCCATCACCCTCCTCTACGGGAGCATACAACGATTAATATCGATGGACAACTGGCCATCACCCTCCCCTACGGGAGCATACAACAATATTTACACGCATCAAACATCTAACACACCAAGTGCACACCGATCCTATTGATCCACCCCTCACACAACATATGCACGATGCACAAGGCGTACCGATCCCTCAGATCCATTGACATCACAAAATACATACATAACAAGCAGACACAGTGCGTCGATCCCACGGATCCATTCACCACACAACCTATCACATACAATGCACACAAGACATGTCGGTCCTACTGACCCAATACATCATATAACAGCATACAAATGCAACGCATAATAAGCGTACTGATCCTCACATCTCACACACAGAACACACATGGTGCACACGACCCCACTGGTCCATCGCATCATAATATGCATACATACACAAGCACACAAAGTGCATCAATCCTACCGATCAACTCACCACACAACATATCACACATCATGCACCTAAGGCATATTGGTCCTGCTGACCCAGTCATCACAATAACACGTAAACACGACGCATATAAATCGTATCGATCCTATGGACCCTCTCATCACAATATATCACCACAACACACTCAGGGAGCAACGATCCTACTGATCCACATATCTCACGCAACACATCAATACCACGCGCACAAGGCGTAACGATCCTACTGATCCACATCCATCTCAAAACACATCACCACACACAGCACATAGTGCATACATATCACATACACATCCATACTTATCTAAACTTAACACATAATCCACTGATTATGTCCAATGCGATAAACGCCGGCCACACGGCCCTCCCACACCTCAACATACTCTCAACAACCAGCTATCATCACAGTACATCAATCCAATCGCACCCAGCACCCTTATATCACCACATACATGTATCATAACATACACTGATGCAATCCCTCCAATTAAGGGAATATCAAGGAATTCACCTCCTACACCACACATACACTCACCACGGCTCAAGATCACGCCCAACATAAAACATGACTAACAAGGGTCAAAAACCACAAGGGAAGCCAACAGAACAGCAGTAGAAACACAAACTGTTGTCGGGATCGCTGGCACATTCGCCTGGCGAAGCCTCGCAGCGAACACTCGCTGGCATTCGCCTGGCGAAACCTCTGGCGAAGCCAGACAGAAGCTTCTGCAGCACTCCCTGGCTAGTTCGCATGGCGAAGCCTGGCGAAGGCTCGCCCAGCGAATACCTGCGTACTCAGAAAAATTTTGCACAGCAGAAACAACACCCATCACTGATTCCACCCGATTAAATCGAGTCTAACATCCACTCGCAACCAAACAACATACTACGACTTAATTATGAGGTATATTCCCAATTCTATCAGACAAATAATCAACTCAGCTCTAACAACCTACTTCCGGCTCTACTTCGAATTTACTCAGAAGCTCCAGAACACTCAAACAATCGAACACAGCCACATGCAATGATTTCAATATGATTCAACACAATAATAACAGCATCAATACCATGCATTCAACATCAGATTATCATATCCTATGGGGATTAGGGATTTTCCCCTTTCTACCAATTTTCATGCAAAACCATTTAACTGTTAAATTCTCCCTCCCCCCTTACCTCGAATGTAGACGGATGATGATCAGTGTTGCGGTGGAAATAGGATACCAAACTATTAATTAGTTTGAATCACAATTCTTAATTCACAACCGCTCTTTGATTTATCCGAAGGAAAAGGTCAAAAGAGAAAAAAACCTATTTTTGCATCGTAAACACAATGCGAGGAGAGACCTAGGTAAGAGGTTGGTTAAATTTAGGGAAGGTACTAGCACCCTAAACTTCTGTAGTACTCTACAGGAACCTTTTGTTTATTGTATGCTTTTTATTTTATTTTATTTATTATTATCTGTATATACTGAATTAAGGGATAAAGTGGCCTAAAGACCTAAGGGTTAGTCCTAAGTTTACTCGGCAAGACGTCGCATCTTGTGCCTACATATCCTGAAGGGAATGGAATCAGAGTAATTGTAGTTCCCCTCATAAGGGAGGTTAGAAACTTCTTGACTTTGGTCAAGGTTTCAATGGGGAATAAACATATCTTAAGGACATGCTTACGTGGAGTCTTAGAACTCCTATTTCTACATTGAACTTGTTAATTAAATTAGGGTTAAATTAGGGATTCCACGGCGGGAAACCCTAAACAGAGCACGACGGCTCTTTGACCTAAAAGCTAGGGTAAAGGGCGTTTTTGTCCACGGAGGGACACCTAGGTTATTAGGGTTTGAAACGGTCAAAAAATTAGGGTTATTGACTCGGCGGTCAAACGGCAAAACCTAATTCCTTCGGAGGGATAAATGACAGTAAAAACATGCAAGCGACAAAATTATTACATGGCAGGCATAAAAAAATATGAAAATAAAGCAAGCAGTAAATAAAAGCATCGCGACCACTCGCGTAAATTACAAATTCCCAAAACAAATGCGAAAATAAAATAAATCGCGACCATGGCCTCGCGTAAATTACATACATGGAACCAAAATAACTTGAAATAAATATGAATTGAAATCTATGTATAATCTGAAGAGAGAAATAGAGAATATTAGTGAAAAGTTAGACAAAAATTCATGGCAAATAATAAAACAGTTAATGTTGAAAGAAAGGCAAAAATGTAATTTGGAATTTTTATTATTTTATTAGTTATGAAAAGGGATTTTAGATTTAATTTAAAAGAAAATTTTAGCTAAAAAAAGTTTTAGTTTAATTTTAAAAGATTTTAATTTTTAATCTTTAAAACTCAATTTTAACATAAAAAGAAAAAAAAATAATTTTAATATTTAAAAAAAAAGGGTTTTTAACTTTTAAATGCTAAACAAGATTTTTTAATAAAAAATGCCCTTCACCTTTAATGCAAAAAGTGAATTTCAATTCTTAATGCCAAAAATGAATTTTAATTTTTAATGCAAAAACGAATTTTTATTTTTAATGCAAACAGTGAATTTAATTAAAAAATTTTATACAAAAAATTGACTCTCACTTTTTTTCAATTCAAAAAGGTGACTTAATTTTTGATATGAAAGCAATTAATTATATTCTAATATTAAAAAATAAAGTCTTAATGTTGATGTTTTTTAAAAAAAATATTTTTAATACATGAAAAACGTTTTAATTTTAATATCTAATCATTATTCAAATGGAAATGGAGTTGAAACGTTCCAGCTTTGTATTAAGTTACATTAACCCACCATTATCACTGTTATTATTACCATTAAATCCTAAAAATAATAAAAACTTAATATAGAAAAAGAAGACGAAAAAATGGAACATGGAGATTTGTTAACTTATTATAAAAATTGGACTAGAGCTAAATAAAACATTTCTATTAACTAATACAATATTAATTAATTAAAAAAAGTAATCTTAAATAACTAAAACTCTACGTTTTCTAATTAACACAAATATATTAACTAATTAACCAACAGTCATATTAACTAGCTAAAATATGTTAATTAATTAATTATTAAACGTGATGATTAAAGTTATGTGGTGAAATGATAGCACAAATAAAATAACCAAGCATACACAAAGTGAAACAAGATGGGGACGTCTTTGCCTTCTTCTCTCCTACGAGACGCCGGCGGCCATTAAAGCTCAATGAGAACTTTTCTTCGTCTGTTTCTATTCTTGCATGTACCTGAAATGTAAACCCATAAATGAAAACCATGATTTCAAATGAGTTTTTTTTTTACCTTTTTACTTTCGAATCCGCTGGTGGTAGTGACGGTTGGAAAAGTCCACGGCCGCCGCGGTTTTCGGTGACGAAACATTGAACTCCTCTGGGGCTTGTTGGTTTGATTCACGGTTCACGACTTCGAAAGGTGATGATGAAACCGAAAAGGGCTTCTGAACCTCCTTGGCGCCGTCGTTTTCGATTGTGAAATCCCTTCTTAGATGGCCGTCGTTTTTACGTTTTTGGTTTTTTGGTAGGGTTCCCCTTTTATCAAATGCAACTCATGTTTATATAGGTAACAAATTAGGGTTAACTCTAACCTAATGCCTATTTTAAAGCCCAACTTAAATAATTAGTCAAAACTAAAAAAACAAACTAAAACAAACTTAAAAGAATAAAATCTTTTCTAATATTTTTAATTTTATGATTTTTGGATGTTTTTATGAATAATATGGAAAAAAGTGAAAAAATAATATTTTTTAAAAAATAATTTAAATAAAATACGAAAATAATAATTAAATAATTAAAAAAAAAACTATTTTTGTTATTTTTTTTATGAAAATAGAAAACTTAGAATAAAAATAAAAGAAAAACAAAAAGTGAAGAAGGTGGGATTCAAACTCTCGACCTCTCACACTCACAACTACTTACACACGGTCTTTTGCCAATTGTGCCATTTTATTCATTCGAAATAAAGTGGCACTAGAAACTATGTAAAGGTAGGACAAATTTGGGGTGCAACAGATGCCCCTATTTAAATAGCTTCACCGGATGATTTGAGCAGCGGAGACTCGAGAAATCGCGGTGAAAGGGATTTAAATACAGATAACCGAAAATTTGGCCCCTAGATGCAGTGATATGCAATGATATGGATAAAATAACACGAACTATAATGCTGACAATGCCATGAATCTAATATGATGCGTATGATAGAATGATGAATGCAAGGATGCAGACGACACGACGTCATAGGGGACAGCGCAACGAAGAATTGCACTGGGGAAGAAGACATGCGGTGGTGACAAGGTAACATAGGATCCACACGGAGACAGGACCAGGTAAACGACAGACGCTAGAGTTTTTGGGACATTCCTTGAAGAGATCGAGCGGGATCTTCAGGACTCACCGGAAAACATATAGGGAGAGACAAACATCAGAACATTTCGGAAGAACGTCGAAAAGGAGACACGTCGTATCTGGAAGAACGTCAGATAGACATGACACAAAATAGTCGATGGGTGCCAAGTAAACTGGACTTTGTCCACAAGGTAAGATGCGGATAAAACACGACCTCGGGGAGAAAAATGCAAATGGGGATAAAGCACCCATGCTGCCAAGTAACTAAATTCGTCCACAAGGTAAGACGCGGATAAAACACGACCTCGGGGAGCAAAATGCAAATGGGGATAAAACACCCATGCTGCCAAGTAACTAAATTCGTCCACAAGGTAAGACGCGGATAAAACACGACCTCGGGGAGAAAAATGCAAATGGGGATAAAGCACCCATGCTGCCAAGTAACTAAATTCGTCCACAACGTAAGATGCGGATAAAACACGACCTCGGGGAGAAAAATGCAAATGGGGATAAAGCACCCATGATGCCAAGTAAATAAATTCGTCCACAAGGTATGACGCGGGTAAAACACGACCTCGGGGAGAAAAAGCAAATGGGGATAAAACACCCATGCTGCCAGGTAAATTGGACTTCGTCCACGAGGTAATACGCGGGTAAAACACGACCTCGGGAGAAGCAAATGGGGATAAAACACCCATGATGCCAAGTAAATTGGACTTCGTCCACGAGGTAATACGTGGGTAAAACACGACCTCGGGAGAAGAAGCAAATGGGGATAAATCACCCATGATGCCAGGTAAATTGGACTTCGCCCACGAGGTAATACGCAGGTAAAACACGACCTCGGGAGAAAAAGTAAATGGGGATAAAACACCCATGATATGCACATGTGTATAAATCATGCTATGATAGATGATCAAATGACAATGCAGATGTCGACGACAAGGCTCGACTCTGTTGGTAAGATGACAAGACTGGAAAACTGATTCCTCAACCCGGAGATCACTGCCACTTGCTAAATTGTAATCAGGTTGATGGTCCTCGTAGGAAGGATGGAAAGCCGCTTGGATATCTTTCAAGTAAACTGCCCCAGATTAAATTGTCCATTACAGATGAACTGATAATTGCTTCAGCTTGTCTAATTCTGAAAATGATTGTTTTACTGTACCCTCGGAAGTTTTGCCCCAGTCCGAGTATTGAAAATCTCATGGATAAACCAGATCTGAGAAGACTTTGCCCCTGATAGGATCACTTGACCAAGTTTCTCGATTGTTTAAAATTTCCTTAGAGGAAAGCCAGTTTGCAAACAAAAATATTCATACAAACATGGTAATGCAAAGTTCATGCAACTTTTGAAATCAAAATTATTTTTGAAAGATGAAAAATAAATGAGTCATCGATTAGAACGCGGCGGTCCAGGACGCTCAAAGTTTAATACAGGTATACGGCCAAAATAAATGATTCACAAAGATCTTTAGGAGTCAGCTTACGCAACCTTGATGTAGCATGCTTTCAAAATATCCTTGTTTCAATTAGGTCTTTTGAGGATTGTAACATGGCCTGGTTCACGGTTTATGAAACAAAGGATAAAGGCTCAAAATTTGTTTGTTCCCACCCAATCTACGTGATAATCTTCAATCCTACGCTCAGTTAACTCATATTATGCGTTTAGGTTCCTATAGGTTAGGAATTGCACTGATGGTAGTAATGACGGTTCGAAAGTCAAGGGACTCTTGAGATGGCCGTCACTACTTTCCTATAACATTTGGTTGTTTTGACATTTAGGATTTTTAGGGTAAGGATTTAAAACTCCTCTCTGCATTATCCCTAAATTTTGCCTGAGTTGTTTCTTGTGAAGATTACAGTCAGCGGGATGCCCCAGTTTTGCCTAAGTCTCCTTTATAGGTTTTGACTTAGCGGACTTTTTTTTTTGAAAGAAAGTGACTGCCTAGCTTAATGATCACGATGAACCATCATCGGCTTTTGAATTGGAAAACATCTTCGACACTTACTTGCTGTGTACGAAGGAAAACTTGTGAATTCAACCTTTATATGAAAGGTGTATTGCAGGAAAGCACAACCGAGTTAACTGAGAACTACCCATCCCCAGGCTAAGATTGCGGGTTTTTTTGTAAAGAAAGAAACTCCAACTTCTAGGCTCGAAGGGGGTGACAAGGGGATAACTTCCTTATTTCTCCAGTGTTTGGGAGTTGAAACAATGCCTCACATCATCAATAAGGATTCATTGAAAGCATACTGACAGCAGTTATGGGTATAACGTTTTCGTCATCCTCCCTCCAATCTTTGGATACCAAAAATTCGGACAAAAGTAAATATTTGAAAGATAAAGCATAGAGATGAAAATAATAGATAAAATGAATTAAATCAAAAGTTGCAATGCTCAGTTCATCAATATAAAAGTACAAACATAGTTCGAAAGCAAACAACTAATAAAATAAGGAAAATACAAACAATGAGAAACAAAGGTCTGTGATTAAAACAATACAAAGATAAATTGTCATGTCTAAAACAAATAAATAGCCTGCTGAGGTCAGCCCGAAGCTTCACTTCTGATGCCCTGGCAAAGGATTCTTCTGGATGTTTGGAGGATTTTCTGGAAAATCAAGTATCCCTGCTCTCATCAGCTCACGCACTCTGGCTTTCAGTGCAAAATAATGCTCTAAGTCGTGGCCTAAGGCACCCTCATGAAAAGCGCACTGGAAATCAGCCCTAAATCCAGCTGGAGGAGGATTAGGAGGAGGTGGTAAAGCCCTTGTAGTGATCAGCCCTCGTTGAACCAGGTAAGGATAAAGTTCTGTGTAAGTCATGGGAATAGGATCAAATTGATTCCTATTTCGATACTGGTCTTGTCTAATAACTGGACGTTGAGGATTCTGAGCTGGCTGCGGAGCAACAACAGGTTGGGATCCCTGGCGAGGCTTTCTTGATTCAGTCATGACAACATTGGTCTGCTCGTCCTTCCTCTTATGGAAATTCCCATAGAATTTCTTTGCACCATTAGAAGATTCGGCAGCTTTGGATACCTTCCCATTTTTCAAACCTTCTTCTAACCTTTGGCCAATAGTCACCAGATCTGTAAAGCTTGAAGAGACACTCCCAATCATCTTTTCCCAATAGAAAGGAGACAAAGTATCCATTAATATTTGTGTTAGTTCCTTCTCTGCTATAGGGGGTTCGACTTGGGAAGCTAACTCCCTCCAACGCTGAGCATACTCCTTGAACGACTCTTTTTCCTTCTGAGACATACTTTGAATCTGACGACGATCGGGAGCCATATCCAAATTGTATTTGTATTGCTTCATAAAATCGTTGACGAGATCTTGGAAGCAGTGGACACTGTTATGCTCTAAGTTCATATACCATTTAAGAGAAGCACCACTCAAACTATCCTGAAAGCAATGAATGAGCAACTTCTGATTGTTGGTGTAAGCTGCCATCTTTCGGAAGTACATGACTAGATGGGCTCTTGGACATGAATGACCTTGATACTTCACGAACTCAGGAGTCTTGAACTTGGCAGGCAAAACAAGACCAGAAACTAGGCACATATTATCGGCATCAACATTGAAGAAATCAGTACCCTCGACAGCTTGGAGTCTCTTGTTTATGATCTGAAACTGTTCCCGGGTGATCTCAGGCTCAACAAAATCTTCTTGAACATCGAAAACATTGTACTCATAGGGAGGATTCTCAACGGGAGCTTGGATAGTTTGATTAACCGTGTGGACCACAGGTTGGGCCTCGGTAAGGATAGGAGCTTGAAAAACCGGTCTGACAGCCTGACCAATCATAGCAGCAGATGCAACAGGTGGAGAGTAGTTAGGAGGTAAACCAAACTCAGGCCAACTAGAGGGCGGCACTGAAACAAGAGGTGGATCAACACTTGAAACTTCCTGAATGACAGACCTCTGAGGTGGCTCTCCTCTAGCAATCAACACTTGAAGCATCTCGGTAATCCTGGTCATGCCTGCTTTCAACTCATCAATCTCCATTCAGACCTCCGCATTATGTTCCTCTTGTTCTGACATTTGGCGTCTATAGTTAGCTCTAGTCTGATATCTGTGTCGAGGAATCAGCTTGACGACTCAAAGGTACACTAGAAGACGAGAGAACCGAGAATGAGAAACCGGGGGTAAATGCAATGCAAAAATGTGATGCTAATGCCATGTAATGGTTCCAAGAATTTCAACGGTCGATTGCAAATATTCCCTTTTAGGAAAGTTGGAAAGAAATTTTTTTTTTTTGACTCTAAAATGTAGGACCTTTTTGAATTTGCAAAAGACTGTTGAATTCCTTGAAACTGGAAATGATATGATGCTTTATGGATGCAAAGCACAAATACACACACAAAGGTCCTAGGTTAGAGGACAGCGAATGGAGTTAAGGTCTACCCTTCCCAAAAGGTAAGTACTATAGGTTAATTGTACCTGCAGAACAAGGTTCTAAAGCGGTGCCCAAAGTCATCAATCCATCTTTCGGATATTATCAACTTTCCAACTAACTCGGAGGTCGATAATATCCTCAAGAGAACCTCATTTGAGTGTAGTATCGCGTAGCAACTATTGTAGGACTACTCCCACATAGTTCCCGCACTACGTTCTATATAAGGCCAAGGTGGTGTTAAGGTACTACGGTCCCCAGTATCACAGACTCCAATTGAAAATAGTAAAAGTTTTCACGACTGCACTCGATCAACCGAACCATTTTCGAAAGGGTCTCAACTGAGCGGTGATTCTCGAGTTGACTTGGTCGGGACTCACTCCCGGCAAGCCTCGTCGAATATCTCACCTTCGTATAACAAGGTCACTCAAGTCCGGGTTAGGACTTATCTCACAATAACAGGTATCCCCACAAGGTACAATGATATATAAAAATAATTAATAAAATATCATACAATAAACAAAATAGGGGTAACCCTTAAAAATTAGGAGGGTCCCCAGTGAAGTCGCCATTTTCTGTTGCGGTGGAAATAGGATACCAAACTATTAATTAGTTTGAATCACAATTCTTAATTCACAACCGCTCTTTGATTTATCCGAAGGAAAAGGTCAAAAGAGGAAAAACCTATTTGTGCATCGTAAACACAATGCGGGGAGAGACCTAGGTAAGGGGTTGGTTAAATTTAGGGAAGGTACTAGCACCCTAAACTTCTGTAGTACTCTACAGGAACCTTTTGTTTATTGTATGATTTTTATTTTATTTTATTTATTATTATCTGTATATACTGAATTAAGGGATAAAGTGGCCTAAAGACCTAAGGGTTAGTCCTAAGTTTACTCGGCAAGACGTCGCATCTTGTGCCTACATATCCTGACGGGAATGGAATCAGAGTAATTGTAGTTCCCCTCATAAGGGAGGTTAGAAACTTCTTGACTTTGGTCAAGGTTTCAATGGGGAATAAACATATCTTAAGGACATGCTTACGTGGAGTCTTAGAACTCCTATTTCTACATTGAACTTGTTAATTAAATTAGGGTTAAATTAGGGATTCCACGGCGGGAAACCCTAAACAGAGCACGACGGCTCTTTGACCTAAAAGCTAGGGTAAAGGGCGTTTTTGTCCACGGCGGGACACCTAGGTTATTAAGGTTTGAAACGGTCAAAAAATTAGGGTTATTGACTCGACGGTCAAACGGCTAAACCTAATTCCTTCAGAGGGATAAATGACAGTAAAAACATACAAGCGACAAAATTATTACATGGCAGGCATAAAAAAATATGAAAATAAAGCAAGCAGTAAATGAAAGCATCGCGACCACTCGCGTAAATTACAAATTCCCAAAACAAATGCGAAAATAAAATAAATCGCGACCATGGCCTCGCGTAAATTACATCCATGGAACCAAAATAACTTGAAATAAATATGAATTGAAATCTATGTATAATCTGAAGAGAGAAATAGAGAATATTAGTGAAAAGTTAGACAGAAATTCATGGCAAATAATAAAACAGTTAATGTTGAAAGAAAGACAAAAATGTAATTTGGAATTTTTATTATTTTATTAGTTATGAAAAGGGATTTTAGATTTAATTTAAAAGAAAATTTTAGCTAAAAAAAGTTTTAGTTTAATTTTAAAAGATTTTAATTTTTAATCTTTAAAACTCAATTTTAACATAAAAAGAAAAAAATAATAATTTTAATATTTAAAAAAAAAGGGTTTTTAACTTTTAAATGCTAAACAAGATTTTTTAATAAAAAAATGCCCTTCACCTTTAATGCAAAAAGTGAATTTCAATTCTTAATGCCAAAAATGAATTTTAATTTTTAATGCAAAAACGAATTTTTATTTTTAATGCAAACAGTGAATTTAATTAAAAAAATTTATACAAAAAATTGACTCACTTTTTTTCAATTCAAAAAAGTGACTTAATTTTTGATATGAAAGCAATTAATTATATTCTAATATTAAAAAATAAAGTCTTAATGTTGATGTTTTTTAAAAAAAATATTTTTAATACATGAAAAACGTTTTAATTTTAATATCTAATCATTATTCAAATGGAAATGGAGTTGAAATGTTCCAGCTTTGCATTAAGTTACATTAATCCACCATTATCACTGTTATTATTACCATTAAATCCTAAAAATAATAAAAACTTAATATAGAAAAAGAAGACGAAAAAATGGAACATGGAGATTTGTTAACTTATTATAAAAATTGGACTAGAGCTAAATAAAACATTTCTATTAACTAATACAATATTAATTAATTAAAAAAAGTAATCTTAAATAACTAAAACTCTACGTTTTCTAATTAACACAAATATATTAACTAATTAACCAACCGTCATATTAACTAGCTAAAATATGTTAATTAATTAATTATTAAACGTGATGATTAAAGTTATGTGGTGAAATGATAACACAAATAAAATAACCAAGCATACACAAAGTGAAACAAGATGGGGACGTCTTTGCCTTCTTCTCTCCTGCGAGACGCCGGCGGCCATTAAAGCTCAATGAGAACTTTTCTTCGTCTGTTTCTATTCTTGCATGTACCTGAAATGTAAACCCATCAATGAAAACCATGATTTCAAATGAGTTTTTTTTTTTACCTTTTTACTTTCGAATCCGCCGGTGGTAGTGACGGTTGGAAAAGTCCACGGCCGCAGCGGTTTTCGGTGACGAAACGTTGAACTCCTCTGGGGCTTGTTGGTTTGATTCACGGTTCACGACTTCGAAAGGTGATGATGAAACCGAAAAGGGCTTCTGAACCTCCTTGGCGCCGTCGTTTTCGATTGTGAAATCCCTTCTTAGATGGTCGTCGTTTTTACGTTTTTGGTTTTTTGGTAGGGTTCCCCTTTTATCAAATGCAACTCATGTTTATATAGGTAACAAATTAGGGTTAACTCTAACCTAATGCCTATTTTAAAGTCCAACTTAAATAATTAGTCAAAACTAAAAAAACAAACTAAAACAAACTTAAAAGAATAAAATCTTTTCTAATATTTTTAATTTTATGATTTTTGGATGTTTTTATGAATAATATGGAAAAAAGTGAAAAAATAATATTTTTTAAAAAATAATTTAAATAAAATACGAAAATAATAATTAAATAATTAAAAAAACTATTTTTGTTATTTTTTTTAATGAAAATAGAAAACTTAGAATAAAAATAAAAGAAAAACAAAAAGTGAAAAAGGTGGGATTCGAACTTTCGACCTCTCACACTCACAACTACTTACACACGGTCTCTTGCCAATTGTGCCATTTTATTCATTCGAAATAAAGTGGCACTAGAAACTATGTAAAGGTAGGACAAATTTGGGGTGCAACAATCAGTTTCTCGAATCTTCAGCCTTGATGCCCTCTTTGCTCAAGCTCTCTTGATCGTTCACTTCTTCCTCCTTCCGTGTGTTCTTCGTTCTCTCTACCGTGTCCTTTCTCTCCTTCCACTTTTCCAAAATGTTAAACTTGCCCTCAATACCCCCAAAATTCCCTTATATTCCAAATAAACAGTTAATTCTCACTTTCTTTTAATCCAAAAATTCCAATAATAATATTCTCATTTCCCTTCATTCCAAAAATCAAATTTAATATTAATATCCCAAATAAATATTATTTCCACAATTTCTTTAATTTCCAAACTCTTCCAATAATATTTTTAAATATGACAATAATAACAATAATATTAATAATAATAGTATCAACACTATTAATCATCATATTATTATTATTAATCATATTTTTCTAATATTATGGAACTCAATTCCTCAAACAATTTCCACACACCATGCACCGAAAAACAAATAATACGGAAAAACCAAATAATTAAAAATGGGTGTTACAACTCTCCCCCACTTTAATTATTTTCGTCCTCGAAAATACCTGATGGAATTAACTCTGGATACGCTTCACGCATCCTGCTTTCCAATTCCCAGGTCTCACTGCCTCTTGCAGCACCTCTCCAAGCCCCTTCCACCAAAGGTTTCTCTTTCCCCCGGAGTTGCTTCTCGTTCATCAATTCGAACTAGAAATGCCTCAACCATCAAATTATTTCTAACTTGCACATCATTCATCTGATTCAAGATACTCCCTCAATGAAAACACATGAAACACATTATGCTATCCATAAGCGATAGCGGCAAAGTAGTCTAACATGCTACTTTCCCCCCGTTTCCGTTGTGCCACTCTGACACAGATAAACAAAACACCTAGTGTGTTCCCGAGACTTCGAAGCTCGAACAACACCGGTTACCATCGTAATTCTCAAAACACATCCTTCCTTGGATCCTCTGGATCGGTTCAGCCGTCTCATGCACAATTCTCAGATCTGAGCATAACACTCCCGCTCGATTCATTCTAACTCAAGAGAGTCTCACACTTCCTATCTCACAAGACCCCATACAGTGCCATTCTGATACTAGAATGGTAACTGATATTGTAGGTGACTCAATCAGAGGTAATTAACCATCCCACAATCCACCTTGATCCAACACACAAACTCTCTCCAAATTCTTAATATAAACCTCCAATTAGCATTCGACACAAAATCCGACAGTATCTCATACAACTTCACCACCTTCTCAATATGCATCACATAAATCCTCAACATAGAATAGTCAATCCACTCACAATAACCCAAATTAAAATTATATCCTTCCAATTCTTTGTAAATCTCAACACCCAAATTCACGAAAATACTACCTAATTTTCCTCTCTGGAATATTCAGCGGCCGCGTCAAACTCAACGATCTCTGACGTTTAATCATCGACTCTCGACAATTCCATCCAGTATATTCCACCTCCACCACACCTCTCTTCGTCTATGGTTACCAAAACAATTTACTCAAATTCGGTTACTTCTTCATAGCACCGGGATGGATACTCCATCCACCTCAATGTATTTCTTCGAGAGTACCCCTACTCCACTTAGCGACATCTGGAACACAAACTCTACCACAATGCATCATGGTACTATTCCCATAAATCCGAAGATCGACTCTTCGACTATGATTCATCAAATTCAACTGATCCACCAACTTAATCCAGATCTCCTACCTCCTCGATTCTCTTCAAGAATACCACTAGCAAGGTCTAACAATAAAAGCTTAACTCCATAAGAAGTCTCTTCACTCACCAAACTCATATTACAAAATTGCTCAATCAATTCTATCCTTTTTTAACCATCAATATGGGTATTATGAAAATATTTCCAACTTACCGCATTAACTACCACGTTCACTTTACCCGAATGGTACTTCAACTCAAAGCCATAATTCTTCAGAAGTCCCAATTATTTCCTCTTCCTCATATTCCACCTTTCCAACTCAAACAAACACTTTAAGCTCTTAGGATCACCAAATATTTCAAATCTTAGCCAAAACGATTGTTCTCCAACTCCGACACAATCACAACCGCAACCAACTCTAAATCACCGATCGGATGATTCCCCTTACGTACTTCAAGGTACCTTTAACATATCTTTCAATCACATCAACAAAGCATCACAAAACACAACAAATAGTCCTGCCGGACTCGACAAGAATCAACACACGAGCTGCTTATTCTCCCACAACGATAACTCAAGTTCTCGATCTTCAACATGATCCTCTATATTCTTCGAATGTATCAAAATATCACCGGTCAACATAACCACTGCCTCACTCAAATAATTAGGGAAAATCCCATGCCAAACGAACGAACAAGTTGTGAGTCATGGCGAAAACACGAATTGTACCTTCTACACTCACTAAAACATCCAACCATGTCTCATCAATAAAACTCAACTCCATGTCATTACTTCACCATCACATAGAGCATTTCAATAGCTTTCCGACGCTTCGAACCGTGCGTCATTCCGAGTTACGGTTCTCCTGTTACAACAAAAATACCAAAACAACATTTTCTGCCCAGGCCCCCTTCGCTAGGCGAACACCGTAGCGAGCGTGGAGCCGTTCGCTAGGCGAAGGACCTGGTGAACATGACAGCCCGAAATCCTATTTTCGACCGTTTTCTGACTTCCGAGTGTCCGATTTCAATTCTGTAAAAAGCTGCGACCTCGCAATTCAATGTACAACAACAATTTCATGCCTAGGAGGCATCCAACATACTTCCAATCTTTGAATATTTTGAAACCCAATTACTCCCAATCTCAAAATCAGACCTTAGAGTCTCCCAATGCGTTATAACTTCAATCTTCGACATATCAACCACAATAACTTTACTTGAGATCACGTGACCACATAACTCACATCCTCCAACCAATTGGTCTATCAATTTATCAACTCTTGGAAGCGAACATTTACCCTCGATAGTCACCTTGATCCCTCATCCATAGTTCACCCAAAGTTTCACAAAACCTCATGCCTTCCTGACCAACAAAATTGATGCATCCAACGGTAACACACTCAAACAAAAGAACCTTTCTCCCAGCAGGTCTTCAAGTTGACTCTTCAACTTCTCCAATCCCAACGCAGACACACAATAAGGAGTCACTAATATCAGTCTAGTCCCAGGAACGAAGTCATTATGCAAGCTTCACTTCACATTCCGGTAGTAAATCACTTACCTCCTCAGGAAATCTCCGGACAATCACCATTAATTGACAAACCCCAATTAGCTCACTTTCCTTAGCATTCAAAATTTCCGTTAACATAAACACCTCAACACGTCTTGCGTCGACTCCTCAAAATAATCCCTTAAGCACTTAGCTTAACTCAAGACAATTCCCTGCTCACGCCACCTAAGCTTGCAAGACACGCCCATTCCATCCAACACAATCCCAACTGCTATCAACAAGAGATTAAGGGTGATCAGTTCCTCAATTTGCCAATAGACAGCCGGAAATCATAATGGGGTATGAACCATCTTTACCAAACTATAGGAACGTTCAACTATACACCGAGCTACAATTTCACACGTGCAGCACCCGGGATAAGCACAAGCTCCTTCCCACTCAAATCATTCCACTTCTACCAACAAAGCTAGGCAACAACATGTGCCGATAGTGTTTCTCACACATGCCGCATACAGGGGATTAGACTACAACACAAGACAACTTGGCCGGATGGAACGACCTGCTCTGATACCAACTTGTAACACCCCGTTTCCCAAAATAAAATAAAACAATTAAATAAGCACACATCAGAGTATCTCCCACAACGGGATGTCACAATTCACACTAAAAATTCCATAAAACATTTTTCCAAATTAATTTCTCAATAAAACTGCAGCGGAAAAATATATACATAGTCGGTCATAAATCAAAAAACATCATATATATATATATATATATATATATATATATATATATATATATATATATATATATATATATATATATATATATATATATATATATATATATATATATATATATATATATATATATATATATATATATATATATATATATATATATATATGTGTGTGTGTGTGTGTGTGTGTGTGTGTGTATATATATATATATATATATATATATATATATATATATATATATATATATATATATATATATATATATATATATATATATATATATATATATATATATATATATATATATATATATATATATATATATATATATATATATATATATATATATATATATATATATATATATATATATATATATATATATATATTATCCATATCCATCTTCCTCGTCATATATACAATAACGGCCCTCTTCCCCAAAATACCTAACATCATCACTGATCAACATCAAACATCTCACAAAATATCAGATACGCCACGGGGGCCCACATATCAATAATACATAATAATACTCCCAAAAACGCCCCGGTGTTACGTATCAGAGCAATCCTACAGAGACACCACAATCCAACTAGCTAAACACCTGGATTGTCTGTACTTCCGAAGAAGCACAGACCACAACAGCAACAAAGGGGTGAGAATCACGATTAAATAATAATGGTATAATAGTACATGAAATAAAAGGTAGAAATCATAATAATACTATTTCATATACATATCATTCGGAATCACGGTCCCACCTTCAACCATAATATACAATCACGCAACAATTGCACTCACACCACTCTTAACATACGGTACCGACTCACAATCACGATGGGCACTTGGCCATCAACCCTCCACTCAGGAGCACATATCAATGATGGGCAACTGGCCATCAACCCTCCACAATGGGAGCACCACAATAATACCGATGGACACCTGGCCATCACCCTCTACAACAGGAGCACATCTCCGATGGACACATGGCCATCAGCCTCCTCACCGGGAGCACAACACATTAACGATGGACAACTGGCCATCACCCTCCTCACAGGGAGCACACCAACAATATCGATGGTCACTAGGCCATCACCCTCCTCTACGGGAGCATACAACGATTAATATCAATTGACAACTGGCCATCACCCTCCCCTACGGGAGCACACAACAATATTTATACGCATCAAACATCTAGCAAACCAAGTGCACACTGATCCTATTGATCCACCCCTCACACAATATATGCACGACGCACAAGGTGTACCGATCCCTCGGATCCATTCACATCACAAAATACATACATAACAAGCACACACAGCGTGTCGATCCCACGGATCCATTCACCACACAACCTATCACATACAATGCACACAAGGCATGTTGGTCCTACTGACCCAATACATCACATAACAGCATACAAATGCAACGCATAATAAGCGTACCGATCCTCACATCTCACACACAGCACACACACGGTGCACACGACCCCACTGGTCCATCGCATCATAATATGCATACATACACAAGCACACAAAGTGCATCGATCCTACCGATCAACTCACCACACAACATATCACACATCATGCACCTAAGGCATATCGGTCCTACTGACCCAGTCATCACAACAACACGTAAACACGACGCATATAAAGCGTATCGATCCTACGGACCCTCTCATCACAACATATCACCACAACACACTCAGGGCGCAACGATCCTACTGATCCACATATCTCACGTAACACATCAATACCACACGCACAAGGCGTAACGATCCTACTGATCCACATCCATCTTACAACACATCACCACACATAGCACATAGTGCATACATATCACATACACATCCATACCTATCTAAACTTAACACATAATCCACCGATTATGTCCAATGCGATAAACGCCGGCCACACGGCCCTCCCACACCTCAACATACTCTCAACACCCAGCTATCATCACAGTATATCAATCCGATCGCACCCAGCACCCTTATATCACCACATACATGTATCATAACATACACTGATGTAATCCCTCCAATTAAGGGAATATCAAGGAATTCACCTCCTACACCACACATACACTCACCACGGCTCAAGATCATGCCCAACATCAAACATGACCAACAAGGGTCAAAAACCACAAGGGAAGCCAACAGAACAGCAGTAGAAACACAAACTGATGTCGGGCTCGCTGGCACATTTGCCTGGCGAAGCCCCGCAGCGGACACTCGCTGGCATTCGCCTGGCGAAACCTCTGGCGAAGCCAGACAGAAGCTTCTGCAGCACTCGCTGGCTAGTTCGCCTGGCGAAGCCTGGCGAAGGCTTGCCCAGCGAATACCTGCGTACTCAGAAAAATTCTACACGGCAGAAACAACACCCATCGCCGATTCCACCCGATTAAATTGAGTCTAACATCCACTCGTAACCAAACAACATACTACGACTTAATTATAAGGTCTATTCCCGATTCTATCAGACAAATAATCAACTCAGCTCTAACAACCAACTTCCGGCTCTACTTCGAATTTACTCAGAAGCTCCAGAACACTCAAACAATCGAACACAGCAACATGCAATGATTTCAATATGATTCAACACAATAATAACAGCATCAATACCATGCATTCAACATCAGATTATCATATCCTATGGGGATTAGGGATTTTCCCCTTTCTACCAATTTTCATGCAAAACCATTTAACCGTTAAATTCTCCCCCCTTACCTCGAATGTAGACGGATGATGATCAGTTTCTCGAATCTTCAGCCTTGATGCCCTCTTTGCTCAAGCTCTCTTGATCGTTCACTTCTTCCTCCTTCCGTGTGTTCTTCGTTCTCTCTACCGTGTCCTTTCTCTCCTTCCACTTTTCCAAAATGCCAAACTTGCCCTCAATACCCCCAAAATTCCCTTATATTCCAAATTAACAATTAATTCTCACTTTCTTTTAATCCAAAAATTCCAATAATAATATTCTCATTTCTCTTCATTCCAAAAATTAAATTTAATATTAATATCCCAAATAAATATTATCTCCACAATTTCTTTAATTTCCAAACTCTTCCAATAATATTTTTAAATATGACAATAATAACAATAATATTAATAATAATAGTATCAACACTATTAATCATCATATTATTATTATTATTAATCATATTTTTCTAATATTATGGAACTCAATTCCTCAAACAATTTCCACACACCATGCACCGAAAAACAAATAATACGGAAAAACCAAATAATTAAAAATGGGTGTTACACAACCCACGGTTTTCTTCATTTTTATTTACTTATCTTTTATTTTATTTTATTTTTAATTATTATTATGTGTCAACTAACGGTTTATGATGCTTGTGCTTTCAGGTCTTGTTCTCTAAATTTTATTTGCAGGATGCAGCCTCTTGACGACATGCACGTCACCTTTAGGGAGGACAACCAAAGGCAGAGGTACTTTGTTCTTCAGCAGCGTCCTATGGCACCGACCCAGTATCCAGATCTGGCCTGCATGGAAGCTTTGGGCATTGAACCCAGCATACGGTTTCTCTGTCATCAGCTCCATTGGGACGAATATGTCGATCAGTTACACCAGATCTACAGGTACCTTACTCTAGAGTTCCTTAGCTCTTTCTGCCACAAACCGTACATTGGTTAGGACGGCACTACCACATTCAGACTATTTGGTATGGAGTATGCCTTTACCACGAAATAGTTCGGTGACCTGCTCGGATTTCAGACCACCCCTGATGCTATACCTGATCTGCCAATGGGTTATTTTATGAGTCGAGACATCGACCAATTCTGGAGAGACATTACAGGCGGGGGAAGCCTCGATCCATCCACTCAGCTATCTCCAGTCATCCACAACCCAACTTTGAGAGGGTTGATGAGGAGAGCATCCTTTCAACCTGACTATTTCAGACTCCTGATCGACTACCAAACCATCCACTATTTTACATTGCATGATCCTGCTATGACCAGTGTCCATGATCCTTCCAACTGGAGTTATGCCTTGGAAGGTTATGGTGAGACGATTGATGAGCCACACATACCGCCTTCGGCAGAGTACCATCCTTCACCGCCTTCTCCGAGGACGACGATATTATCTAATAATCATTCACTACAGAGGACTGACTTATACACTCAGATAGCAGAGCTACGTATGGAGATAGTTAGACTCTACCAGACGGTCGCTGACCTCACTTTATAGGTACAGATATCAGACATGACTCATGCAACGGAAGCCGACACTTTGTACCAGGAGATCTCAGACTTGCACAGAGAGTTACACACACTCCGACATCCTGACCAGACAGACAAGCACCTAGCTCCGTGATGACACTGTTTTATTATTTTTATCGTCTGATTTATTTCCATTTTTTTGTTTGTAAACTTATCTACATTTCATATGCTCACGTTTTTCTTTCATGACATTAACTATACCGTTTATATATATATTTGTGACGATTGTTATTTCCTTATGTTATGTATTTTTATTTTTATGTTTCCTGATTTTTTGTCAAAATGAGAAAAAGAAAAAAATATGTGTGCTAGGACAGGTAACTTTCGCTACCTACACACCTCAAAAAACAAAGAGGAGCACAAAACCCAGACAAAGGACCAAAATCCAGCCCAATCACATTTAGTGAGGATGGCGCCCACCATATAGTCCATGGCGCCCGCCACGGGGTCTGGACTATATGCGGGGCAGAAGTTCCATAACCACCATTTTCACATGCTAAAACCTTCAAACCTCCATTTTTACCCATCCGAAAATCTCCCTCAAGCACCAAAAAGATCCAAACTTTATCATCCACTCACCAACCCATTAACCATTCCAAGTTCCATTTCCACCTCCCCTCACTAAAATCCATCAAAACTCCATTTTTACAAAACTCCAAAAAATACCCATTTCACTCATCTTCCATCTCAAAGGTACATCCATGGAACACGAAGGTTACGTTCTTCGTCAAGGGAAGCCCGGAGAAAGACAATGGAAAATTGTCGACAAACTGCAAAGTCGGGACATTGCTTCGACACGGTACGTGGATGACAACTGTCTGTATTCTTTAGGAATTTACCATAGTGTTTATCACCTGTTAGACACTTTAGGACTACACAAAATTTTTGCTAGACATGATCCTACCTTTGAAAGGCTGACCAAGGAATTCTTGAGTTCCCTAATTTATATTGTCAGGCCTGACACTGCTAGTACCGTCGGCACAGTACAGTTCTGAATGTTTAATGTTGAATACACTTTTAGTACCGACGAACTCGAAGAGAGGCTAGGACTACCTTTTGGTGAAGGTGCTATTTGTGAAGCACCCCTGAATTCCGATTGGTCTGTGGAGGCATTTTCCTTTAGGCACAGGTTATCAAATTTTACAATTACATCTTTTGAAGGGATACTTGCCTCCCGGATCCATAACCCGGCCATTCGCGTGTTTCGCTACATGTTAGCCTGTACTATCTTTGGCCCGGAGAATCCAAATAAGGTGAATGCAAAAGAATTACTATTTTTGCAGGAGTGCCTCACAAACAGGAGATTTAATGTGGTTCCGTTCATGATTACCCATATGACTGCCGCAATCAAGGGCACATGAACCATTGCCTTCGGGGGACTTATCACGTCTATCGTAAAGGCTCTGAATCTAGATACCGAGATAGCCACTCTAGCTCCTCTTCCTCATCGCATAATTAATTTAAAATTCTTAAAAGATATGAAAGTGTGCAAGGTTAGGAAGGAAGGGGGCTTTGAGCTTATGATCCATGAGAAGGTTATCCCATCTATTGTTTTGCCTTGCACTAGACGTACAGATGTGACTATCACGAGGAACTGGACCTATGATTTAGATGCTCCACCCATTACAGGTCCAGTACCTCCAAATATTCTTGTTGGTGATGGTGATGCTACTGATGATGAGTATGATCGGCGAGAGCAGTCTCCCGATCATCCTATGTCGCCTCACCACGTACCACCCACACACACTGCACCGTTTTCCTCTTACCATTCTGCAGGGACCGCTCCCAATTTTTATATTTTAGAGCAGATGTGGCGAGACCAATTAGCAAGAGAGGAAAGACGCGATAACTTGCTTAGTACCATACAAGAGCAGTTAACTGAAAATATGAGATTTATGCAAGAGTCTCAGTAGCAGATGAGCCAATCCATGCAAAGCATAATGCAATCGCAAGCTGCTCTGACCACTAGATTCGACGAGTTCGACGCTTCTCAGAGTGATCATTGTCGCAGCAGATCTCGCCGTCCTAGGTACTCACCGCACGCTGGCGACAACACCGGCAGCATGCCTTAGGGCCTTCAGGTAACTCGTCCCTACCTTATTTCAAAACATTGGGGACAATGTTCGATTTAAGTGTGGGAGGAGACTTTATTTATTTTTTCGTTTTTTTTTCTCATTTCTGTTATCGCTTTCTATTTTTAATTCTAGTTTATTTTCCTTATCTTTTAGTTCAGATTTTAGAATACACATGTGATTAACAAGTCATTTGCAGTATACCCTTATTCCCTCATTACTTAGCCCCACCAAAAAAAATTGACAAAAAGTGTACTATCCTGAAAATTTTTAGGCTTTGAGGCAAGTTCGAGTTAGGATGCGGATGATTTGGAAAAACCTTTTTGAAACATCGGTACCATTGTAACACCTTAGGCTTCGGGAATGTAGAAATCGACCCCGATACCCTATGTACCATGACCTTAATGATAATGTTCGTAGTAAGTCCTTAGTAGTTTATCCTAGCAGTCAGCTCCGGCCGAAGCATGATCTAAGTGAAGGACCGATGAATATAAGTGAATGATCTGTATGTTCAATAAAATTGCAACTCAGGTATAGGTAACCCTCACAAGGTCATTTAAACCCAAAAAGTTGTAAAAATTTCAACAACAAAAAATAATATAGTAATAATAAAAATAAAAATAAATATATCTTCCCATTGTTAGTTGGTTCAGAGGTGTCTGGTGCTGAACTCGGTAGGGCGGATTTCGATCCGATCCCCCACAGCTGCAATAAGGACAATAAAAGGGGTTACACCAATTTATGTACCAGAACCCCACGCTTGAGATCAGAATGACTAACATGTCACTTAACCATGAATATGTATGGATAACGGACTTAATGTGATTGCACCAGAATGAAAAGGACCCAAAAGGAGATTTAAAAGTAGGCCTAGGTACAGTAGGGTAGTATGGATTGGTTTATGTAAAATCAAAGCATATGTTCGTGTCTACGGAGAAGTGTCATTTCGATACCCGTGGTTCACTGAGTTAATACCTGTCGCTTCATCCCAGCTTGAACTTGTAAGCCCTTTTTGCCTAGATCATTTATGGATATCACCCTTTTTTTGTCATGATGTTTTGCTTGAGGGCAAGCAAAGGCTTTAGTGTGGGAGAATTTGATAGACCTAAAATATACTGTTTATTTGACTCAATTTACACATGTTATTTAGGATTTTATTTTTGTTTTCTTGTATTATGCCTCTGTTTTGTTTCTTTTTCAGGTTTTTGTATTTTCAAAGCTACTCGAGAAGAAATGAAGAAAAACGAGCTAAAAGACCAACATTTTCAGGAATTGTACACATGGCACCCACCATGGCGGGCGTCATAGGGGATGCCACAAATAGGATGAGAGACCAACTGCTGACAACTGCCACATCTCCCACTCCTTTCTACCTCAGTTCATATAGCGAGCACCATAAGGGGGTGGCGGGCACCACCCTTGCAAACTTGTTTCCTTCCCAAAAGGAGTTGGGGGGCATTCTTGTCCTTACCTGTACTTTCCTAGCACTATAAATAGAAGAGTTATGTCTCATTTCTAATTATCCAAGCTTAGTTACAGAACTCAAGCCATAAATTTCCATCTATTGTAGAGTGATAAACTTCTCAAATCGAGGGGTTATCACACTGTCTAATCGAGTCTGTAATCGGGTTTGGAGCATTCTGGAGAAGTTAATCCTGCCGACATTTTATTTCTGTCATTTACTTCAAGTTGTACCAAGATTTAAAACCTCCCGTTTGGTGCAGGTTTCTGTTTATTTACGCCCTTTTATTTATCCGCTTTTATTTCCTGCACTATTTATTTATCGCACTGTTTATTTATCGCACCCTTTTACCGCACTTTATTTATTTACCCGCACTTTATTTACTCGCGTTTATTTACCATGTCTATTTACCTTACCGTGTCCGGTTAAATCTTAAAAGCTAGGATGTGAGGATCATAGTTAAAATAGTATTCCATACGGCTGTCAGTAGAATTACTTAGGGGTTATTCTGCCTTTTAACACTTATTTTCTGCACTTAAAATCTGTTGGGTAAGATCAAAAGTCATCCAACCTTTAGATAAATTTAGTTAGTCTTAACTGTTCAAAGGAAGCGAAAGTGCTTGGTCCAGTTAAGTAGGAATCTTTAATGTTTTAGAAAACCAATTTTAAAATTATTTTTGGACGCGTTTAGGGATTTAAAGTCCAGTTCGCAAGAACCTCTTTTAGTTAAAAATTCCAGGTCAAAATACTTTTCAACTAAGTTAAGAAACTATATTTCTTAAAAAATAGGTTTAATCACTCTAACGCAATGCGTGCCTTTTTATAAGTGACAATAAGAGGGATCTATTAGGGGATAAACTCGGTTCTGAATACACGAAAGCGACAGTTCCCGTTAAATTAGTTCTTTTCATGAGTAGAAAACATTACCCCATAAGGCATTCTATTTATACACATTTGGAATACTACCTAGCTATGTGAATTACATCCAAGCCTTTTGTTTTAATTATTGAATTTATTTTTGAACTTTACTTTTATTTCGCACAACTAAACTCTTTAATGACTTGCCTTAGATAAACACCGTAACAATAGCAAATGATAGATTGACGTTTGGTCTCTGTGGGATCGATAATCTTTTATATTACTTTGACGCTATTCATGCACTTGTGAAACACGACATCAAATAAAGAGGTGAAAGATAATCAGGAAATTATAACGAATATTGTTGGGACCATTAAGATGACCCGTAGTGGTCGTATTTATCAACCAAAGGTGACCGAGGCTCCTCTAAAAGAAACAACTAATGTTGTGCCTGCCAAAGACAAAGAAGTAACATTGAATGAAAAGGATGTTGAATTTCTAAGGATTATTTGGAAGAGTGATTACAAGATCATTGACCAGTTGCATCAGACACCGTCTAAGATCTCGATTCTGTCTCTTTTAATGAATTCTTCTACTCACAGGGTAGCGTTACAAAAAGTGTTAGCTTAAGCACATTTGACACAAGACACAATGGTTGGTCAATTCGATTCTGTAATTGCCAATATTACTGCCTGCAATACTCTGAGTTTTAGCAATGAAGAGTTTCCTAGAGAGGGACCTAATCACAACCATGCACTACACGTATCTGTGAGGTTCCAGGAAGATGCTTTAGCAAGGGTTTTGGTTGATACCAGGTCTTCTTTAAATGTGCTTCCCAAAAGGACGATTGCCAAGTTGGCATATAAAGGAGCAGGCATGAAACCAACATCTCTGATTGTCAAGGCTTTTGATGGTTCTCGAAGAACCGTGATTGGGGAGGTAGAGTTGCCAATTATGATCGGTTCCCATGTTTTTAACATAACTTTTTAGGTTATGGATATCAACCCGGCTTACAGCTGTTTCTTGGGAAGGATGTGGATTCATGTTGCTGGCGCAGTAACCTCCACATTACATCAGAAAATGAAATTCGTCGTTTATGACAAGTTGGTAATTTTTCATGGTGAGGAAGATTTGGTGGTGAGTAATCTGTTTTCATTCAGGTATATTGAGGTTGGCGAGGACGCGTTGGAAACTTCTTTCTAAGCACTTGAAATAGCCAATGTTGTTCTGTTGGAAATCAAGGAACCGGTGGTTAAAAGTGGTCCACCTTTTGCATCTGCTCAGAGTATAAAAGAAACTATTGAAGAAGGTGTTCTTAAAGGCTGTGGAGAAGTCATTGAAGTGAAGGCAAAGTTGAATCATCATGGGTTGGGTTACAAACCAACTCGTGAGTGAGCATCAACCTACACTAAAGGACGTCCGAAAAATATCCGAGAGGTATTCATCAGTGGAGGCTTCCAAGTCAACAATGTTGATGAAGACATTGAAGATGAAGACGCGAGCCATTTGGTGTTTCATTGTGATGCTACATTGGACAACTGGGAAGCAGTAGAGATCCCTGTGATTATTCCTTTGCCAAAGTAATCGGTCTATTTTGTTGTTTGTTTTCGAAATTCCATAGTTATGCCCAAAGCTATTGGATTATTTTGTAGAGCCACCACACTTTCAAAATTGTTACATCCAATGAAGACATTTTGTTAAATTCTCATTGTTTTGTTTACTGCTTTTTTTTTTTTACTTTTAAAAGAAAATGGAAATTTTTTGAAAACTACCAAAAACATTTTATTTCTCTTTTGCATTTGTCTTCGTGCCTTTAATAAAATAAACAATTCAAATATGCAGAACTATCCCAAACCCCGTTGAATCCAACGACCCTGCTTTCATCCCTGACATTGATTCACCCATCTACCAAGCTAAAGATGAGGATGAAGAAGATTATGAGGTTCCTGAGGAGCTGGAAAAGATGTGCGAGTATGAGTTCACGAACCTTCAGCCACATGAGGAGCACGTTGACACCATTAATCTTGGCATTGAAGAAGACAAGAAAGTGGTCAAGATTGGTATTACACTTAGAGTAGAGATCAGACAAAGATTGGTAAGGCTTCTATAGGAATATGTTGATATGTTTGCATGGTCGTATCAGGACATGCCTGGTTTGGATATGGATATAGTTGTTCACAAGCTACCGCTCAAGCCCGAATGCCTACCTATAAAGCAAAAGCTCCAAAGAAGTAGGCCTGATATGGCTCTGAAGATTAGAGATGAGATTAAAAGGCAACTCGATGCAGATATTCTGACAATTTCCAAATACCCTTAGTGGGTAGCCAACATTGTGTCGGTGCTCAAGAAGAATGGTAAAGTCAAGATGTGTGTAGACTATAGGGATCTGAACAAAGAAAGTTCGAAGGAAGATTTCCCTCTGCCATATATTGACACTCTAGTGGACAATACCGCTCACTTCGCAGTCTTCTCATTCATGGATGGTTTCTCTAGTTACAATCAGATTAAGATGGATCCTGCTGATATGGAAAAGACTACATTTATTACCCCTTGGGGAACCTATTGTTATAAGGTTATTCCCTTTGGTTTGAAGAACGCGGGGGCAACATATCAAAGAGCGATGGTCACTCTTTTTAAAGATATGATACAGAAGGAAATTGAGGTGTACGTCGATGATATGTTTCCTAAGTCTCAGAATGAAAAGGACCACTTAGATCATCTGTTGAAGCTGTTTGAACGACTCAAAAAGTACCAATTGAGGCTAAACCCTGCAAAGTGTACCTTTGGTGTTAGATTTGAAAAACTCCTTGGTTTTATTGTTAGTCAACGAGGAATTGAGGTGGACCCTGATAAGGTTCGAGCTATCCAAGACATGTCAGCTCCACAAACTGAAACTCAAGTCAGATGTTTTCTTGGACGCCTGAATTACATTTCCCGGTTTATTTCCAATATGACCTCCACTCGTGAGCCTATCTTCAAGTTGCTCCGCAAGGAACAAACTATTGAGTGGTATTCAGATTGTCAGCAAGCCTTCGAAAAGATTAAAGGTTATCTACAAGAACCTCATATTTTGATTCTGCCTGTCCCATGAAGACCACTGTTCATGTATATGACTGTACTAGAAAGATCTATGGGTTGCGTGTTAGGTCAACATGATGAGACTGGACGCAAAGAGCACACCATTTACTATTTAAGCAAGAAATTCACTGATTGTGAAAGTTGTTACTCACTTTTAGAGAAAACTTGATGTGCTTTAGCATGAGTCGCCAGGCATCTGAGGAAGTACATGATCTATCATACTACTTTGTTGATCTCAAAAATGGATCCAATAAAGTATATTTTTGAAAAGCCTGCTCAGACTGAGAGACTTGCGAGTTGGCATATGCTGATATCCCAATATGACATCCAATACGTCACCCATAAATCTATCAAAGGGAGTATCTTGTCAGATTATCTCGCTGATCAGCCTGTGGAAAGTTATGAATCGCTCAAGTTTGAATTTCCAGATGAGGATATCATGGTGGTGAAAGATTGTGAAGAACCTAGCCCTGATGAAGGTCCCGAACCAGGTTCCCGTTGGAAAATGATGTTTGATGGATCTTCTAACTACAGTGGGCATGGTGTAGGTACCGTGTTGATTAATCCTAATGGTGGTTACATTCCATTTACAGCAAGACTTTATTTTAAATGTACAAATAACATCATTGAATATGAGCCATGCATTCCAGGCCTTGAAGCAGATATTGATCTCCAAATTAAAATCTTAGAGGTTAGTGGAGATTCAGCCTTGGTTATCTATCAAGTTAAGGGCGAGTAGGAAACTCGAAATGAGAAGTTGATTTCATATCGTGCCTATATTGTGGAGTTGATCCAGTACTTTGATGAGGTCACTTTCTGTCATGTTCCAAGGTCGAAAAACCATATAGCTGATGCTTTGGCCATGTTAGCCTGAATGTGGAGGTCAACTTTGTTAATGAAGCACCACTTATCAGTATTGGGCACAAGACTGAGCCTGCCTACTGCCAGTTGGTTGAAGAAGAAGTAGATGGGAAGCCGTGGTTCTATGACATCAGGAATTATCTAAAGAATTAGGAATATCCAGCCAACCCTACAACTTTTGGTAAGAAAAATTTAAGGAGATTAGCATCCAAGTTCTTTCTTAGCAATGATGTGCTTTACAAATGGAATCACAACATGGTCTTACTCAGATGTGTTGACGAGCAAGAGGATGACTTGTTAATTCGAGACATTCATGAAGGATCATTTAGCACTCACGCCAATGGACATGCCATGTCTAAGAAGATCTTGAGGGCTAGATATTACTCGTTGACCATGGAGAATGATTATATCCAATATGCCAGAAAATGCCACAAGTGCCAAATTTATGCAGACAAGGTGCACGTACCTCCAACATTGCTGAATATGTTGGCATCACCTTGGCCTTTTTCCATGTGGGGCATTAACATGATTGGGGAAATCGAGCCAAAAGATTCCAATGGTTATCGGTTCATATTGGTGGCTATTGATCACTCCATGAAGTGGGTTAAAGTTGCATCTTACACCAACGTAACCAAGCAAATAGTTGCATGTTTTATCAGGAAAGAGATTATAAGTCGTTATGGAATTCCGAGTAGGATCATAAAAGATAATGGGACAAACTTGAACAATAAGACGATGAAAGAGTTGTGTGAAAGTTTCAAGATTGAGCACCACAATTCTTCTCCCTATCGTTCTAAGATGAACGAAGCCGTCAAAGCTGCAAATAAAAACATTAAGAAGATTTTGTAGAAAATGGTGAAGACCTATAAGGATTGGCATGAGATGCTGCCATTTGCTTTGCATGGGTACAAAACTTCCATATGAACTTTGATAGGGGCAACCCCTTTCTCTCTGGTGTATGGGATGGATGCCATTCTTCCCATTGAAGATGAAATACCATCTTTGAGGGTTCTGATGGAAACCAAGCTTGATGAATCGGAGTGGGTTCAAGAAAGACTTGATCAACTAAGGATCAAAGGAGGATCAATAAGGCATTCAACAAGAAGGTCTGAATTCGTGAATTCCAAGAAGGATATCGTGTGCTCAAGAAAATCTTGCCAATTCATAAGGATGTGCGTGGAAAATAGGCACCTAACTATGAAGGCCTATTTGTGGTGAAAACAGTTTTCTCAAGAGGCTCACTTATTCTTACAACGGTGGATAGTGAACAGCTCACACACCCTATGAATTCTGATGTAATAAGAAAATATTATGCCTAAAGAACCCGCTAATTCGAAAACCTTGAAAGGCGACTTAGGCAAAAATGGGTATCCTAGTGGATCATAACCTATGAAGGAGATCCAGGAAAAAGTTAGGGATAAAAATAAAAAAAATAAGAGCTCGCTAAGTTAAAAACCCAAAAGGGCGGCTTAGGAAAAAATGAGCGTCTCGACGGATCGAAAACCCAAAAGGGCGGTCCAGGAAAAAGTTAGGGGCAAAAGGCATTTCACTGTATCAGATGGGTTGTCACCAATACAGAAGAATTCAAGAAAGAGTTCAAGTTCGCCGCTCTCGTCAGAAGCAAAGTTTTTGGGGAATCTTTAGTTATTAGGACTAGTAGTGGTCATTGGATTCAATGTAACCTTTCCTTGTTTCCATTTTCAATTGTAATGTTCCATGGAGCTTCGTCATTGGCAAGTTACCATTTTTGAATAAAATCAGATTTTGGGCCATTCGATTTTTGTTACTTGCCAGTTCTCTACTTTTCCTTGTTATGAAAAATGTCATTTATTTTTACATTTTTTATTTATTTATTTTCTTATTTTATTTAAATCATTTGTTTTAGCATGTTTACCAAAATACCCTTAGATTAGGAATTTTCATTTGAGTGACTTCTACAAGTTTTTTTAATCTAATTTTTTGTCATGTCGTTATGTATGATAGAGGGAGTCTTGAATATTTTTTGTGGCCTCAAATGACTTTGTTAGGTTAACTTTTGATTTTGGTTTTAGGAGCCTCGATTCTTTTGACACTTTGAGCTTGTTAAGGGTTTTTGATGAAATTTTTGTACCAATCTTATTGTGAGCTTTTTCACATGTATTCTTGAATGTTTGAAGATGACTTAAAGCTTAGAGTTGGATTTTATTTGACCATTTTTCTATTTTTGATTGGTGCATGAACTTAGGGTTCATTTTGAGCATGTCTTGGTGTTGGTTTTGACCTAGTTTTTAGACATCCTTCTTTGAGTGTTTGTATTGATGATTGTATGTTTATGTGTGGGTTTAAAAGCATGTTCTAACTTCTGACTTTAAGGTTCCAAAGTGTTCTTGATTGCCTATTTGAGTTTCCATGCATGCCTTGTTTCTTTGAAGCCTTTCTTTGATGTTTTGGCTTGTTTCTTGCATATGATTTTGTTCATGCCTTGATGGGATTCTTGTTTGTATTTCTCTTGATATCATGGTGTTGAATATGAGCTTTATGAGACATGAATTCTATTGCACATTTATTTCTTGAAGTTGTAACTTCATGTTTGAATCATTCTTTGCATTTCTTTTGTTTGATTAAGTTTGTAGCAAGTATGCTTATTTTTTTGGTGTGTGTTTGATATGTTCTTGATCATTTTAACATATTGAACATAATATGATATAGCTACTGCCCTTCTTGGATTGTTATCTCATTTGAACTCTTTGGCTTTGATACTTTGATTGTCATCATCTTTACTATAAAGCTTATCATTCAAATACTTGTTGATACAAGTTGTATATCCCTTATTCCAAAGGAAAGTCCCCATGTTGACTTGTAAGTCATTTTTAGGAAATTTAAGTTGCTTTCCTACCCACCTCATGACCTTGTTTGCATCATTTCCTTGGCCTTGTTAGAGCAATCTTCCCTCTTTGACCAAGCTTTAGGTTAGGGTTTGTAAACCCTATGTAAGTACTATTGTTATAAGTACTTATTTCCCCTTTTGGCCTTGTTAGAGCCATTTTTCCTTATAACTTAAAACTAAGTTTAGAGTTTATAAACTCTGTGTGAATACCATTTTCATGAGTACTCATTTTCCCCTTTGACTTCGTTAAAGGTTAATACCTTAGTTATTTTTTAAACTTAGACTTAGAGAGTTTGTTAACTCTATGTAAGTATCAAGGTCATGAATACTTATTCCCCTTAGAACTTTAACCACAGTCAAGAGTTCCTCACCCTTAGTAAGGTAAACTACGAATGCTCTGATTCCCTCCTAGTTAGGATCGTAGGCACGAGATATGACGTCTTGACGAGCATACTTTGTATATACCCTAGGTCTTTACCTCAGCACATTTCCCTTAGCAGGCAAACTATAGCATAACACAATTATTAACAAGAGGTTCCTGTTGAGTACTATAGAGACTTAGGATGGTAACACCTTCCATAGGTATAACCAACCCCCGAACCTTAGATCTCTATTTTTGTTGTTACATAGCGCACTTAGAGTTTTCTTCGATATTTACCCTTTCCTTTGGATAAATCAAAGCTCGGTGGTGAACTTCATGATTTGTGATTTAAATTAATTAATAGCTTGATATTCGATTCTCACTGCAACAAAGTCCAATTGGAATTCAAGTGCTATTGTGATTGAGTGGAGGTTCACATGATCATCTCTCAAGATATGTTCACTTTGGTTCATGATGTTTTGTCAAAGAAAATTCAAAAGGGTGATTATGGTTCATCATTTCTTAAGTGACAAGGAATTAGAAAGTCATCCATTCATGGTCGAGGTTTATTTCAAGATGTATTTAAGATTGTCCACCATGGAATTAAGCAATTTTTCATCTATTTTAACATGTTTTTGATGAAGAATTCAAGAAATATGCTAAAGGTTTTAAAGTTATTTTATCTTGGGTCTTGGATTAAAATTCAAACTTAAACCTCATTCTTGCAAAGACAACTTCCATTTATTTGCAAGTTCATTGTTTGAATTCATTTTAATCAAGTGTATTTACAAGTGTATTCACCATTCAAATTAAGCATGCTACACGGGTTCATCATAGTTCAAGCTTCAAATAAGTATGGTGCATGGTTACATTAAGCAAGAAAACTTCATTCAAATGCAAGTTAAGAACCAAGAAAATTTCATAGAGTTGAATTAATCATATGATGGATTTCAAAAAGAGTTAGCACAAGTTCAAGGGGTACCACAACAACAACATCAATCCAAAAGCAAATGCAAGGTTGGATATACAAATTGGAATGATGAAAGTGCAGCAATGTGAGTCACTTGCCAACATGGAACACAAGCATGATTAAAGTATCATATCATACCAAATTTCCAAGTTCAATCATGAAGGCATGTGTAAAAAGCGATAAGAGCAGTCACTATGAAAGCCCAAGTGAATTAAGAACAAGTGTAATAGAATATGCTGTTGGTGCAAAGGTAGAATAAATGATGAAAGGTAGAAATATTCTATTATGAATGACGGCAGAAAAACATGATAATAGTTACAATGATTGTCACCCTATTTATAAGCTAAAACTAGGGTTACTAGAATAAGATAAAATACTAAAATACCCTCTAACAAACTTAGGGGCTAAGAAAATAGTATAACTAAATAAATATGAATTACTATTAATATTCTAATACCATCCCTTAATTCATATTCCATCAAAACTTGTAACACCAATTCCATCCCTTAGTCTGAGAAATTGATCAGTCTTGATAGCTTTCGTCAGAACATCTGCCAATTGCTTCTGAGTGCTGCAGTGTACAACTTCTAACACTCCACTCTGAACTTGGTGTCTCAAAAAATGATACTTGGTCTCAATATGCTTGCTTCTCCCATGCAACACTGGGTTTCTGGCAAGATTGATTGCAGACTTATTGTCAATCATCAACTTCAGAGGTTTGTCTACTTTAATCTTCAGATCCTGCAACAGATTCAGAATCCACACAGCTTGGCATGCAGTAATAGCACCTGCAATGTATTCAGCTTCACAGGTTGACAACGCCACAATAGGTTGCTTCTTGGAACACCAAGAAATGGAACCTCCCAGAAATTTGAACAAGTACCCAGATGTACTTCTTCTGTCAACTCTGTCTCCACACCAATCAGAGTCTGAATAACTCAGAAGTTCTGACTCATTATTTCCTCCAGAGGGAAATAACACTCCATACTTCAGAGTTCCTTTGATATACCTCAGAATCCTGACAACAGCTTGGTAATGGGACCACTTAGGTTTACTCATGAACCTACTAACCATCCCAACTGAGTAGCAGATATCAGGTCTGGTATTGCACAAATACCTCAGAGAACCAACCAACTGTTTGAAGGTTGTAACGTCCACATCCTTTCCTTCAGAGTCTGAATCCAGTTTCTGATTTGTATCAGAAGGTGCGACAGCCATCTTACAATTCTTCAGATCAAATCTCTTCAGAAGTTCTAATTCATACTTGAGCTGATGCAAAATGATACCTTTCTCAGAATATCTGAACTCCATCCCTAGAAAGTATGTCATTTTGCCTAGATCAGTCATTTCAAATTCATTCATCAGAACTTTCTTGAACTTGGCTATCTCCTGTTCAGAACTTCCAGTCAATAGTATATCATCAACATATAAACATACCAGAGTCATATTGCCTTCAGAAGTATGCTGAACATAGACACCGTACTCCATCTCACATTTCTGAAAGCCTTGCTTCTTGAAGAATGAATCAATCTTCTAATTCCAAGCTCTGGGCGCTTGTTTCAATCCATATAGAGCTTTGTATAATCTGTACACCATCCCTTCCTGATTCTTTTTCACAAATCCAGGAGGTTGTGACACGTAAACTTCTTCTTCTAATGGACCATTCAGAAATGCAGATTTTACATCTAAATGCATCAGAGGCCAATTCCTGTTAGCAGCTATTGCAATCACCATTCTGATTGTTTCATGTCTTGCTACAGGTGCAAACACTTCAGAGTAATCCAGCCCAGGTTTTTGTAGAAATCCTCTGACTACCAACCTTGCTTTATGTTTGCCTATTGAGCCATCTAGCTTTAACTTCTGCTTGAAAACCCATCTGACGCTGATGGCTTTCTTGTCTTTTGGAAGTTCTGTCAGCTTCCAAGTCTTGTTTTTCTCTATAGCATCAAGTTCTTCTTTCATGGCCTTCAGCCAGAGCTTTTGCTTAAGAGCCTCCTCTGTACTTATAGGTTCAGAGTCTACTAACATGGCACACTGAATAACTTCTCCTTCAGAGTCTACTTCAGTGTCTTGCAGCATGTCAAATTCTGCAAATCTTCTGGGAACGCTTTTGATTCTTTGTGGTCTCTGAACTTGTTCAGAGTCTTGAGCTTCAGAGTTTCTAGCTTCAGATGATTGACCTCCAGAGCTTTGACCATCTTCAGAGTTTCGCATATTTCCAGAGTCTGAATTGCCACCAAGATCTGGATTGCCATCAGAGTCTGAATCATCAGAGTCTGGGTCATCTGGGTCACCTTCATCTTCTGAGTCTTCTTCAGAGTTTGAATCAGTATCAGAGTCAGAGTCAATATCAGGGTTTACTTCAACTTCAGAAATTCTTAACTCTGGCCTTTCTTCAGAGGTTCTAACATCAGAATCAGATTGAGACTTATCCCAATTCCAAACTTCTGATTCCTTCACAATCACATCTCTGCTGAATTCAATTTTATTGGTTTCTGGACAATAGAGCTTGTAAGCACCAGTACTGTGGTACCCTATCAGAATCATCACTTTGCTTCTATCATCCAGTTTCTGTCTTCTGGCTTCTGGAACATGTTTACAGCAAACAGAACCAAACACCTTTAGATGACTAACACTTTGCTTATCTCCAGTCCACTTCTGTATTGGAACTATTTCCTTCAACTTCTTCATAGGACATCTGTTGAGTACATACGTTGCAGTGGCAACAGCTTCTCCCTAGAGCTTCTGAGGAAGCTTCTTCTCCTTTAGCATGCTTCTCACCATATCAAGCAGAGTGCGGTTTCTTCTTTCAGCAAGACCATTGTGTTGAGGGGTATAGGGAGCAGTAACCTCATGCTCAATTCCATTCTCCTCATAGAACTTCTGGAACTCTTTGGAGTTATACTCACCTCCACCATCAGTTCTAAGAATCTTCAACTTCTGACCACTCTGATTCTCAGCCTTCATTCTGAACTTCTTGAATTCATCAAACACCTCATGTTTAAATTTAATAAGGGATACCCATGTCATTCTTGTGAATTCATCAACAAACAACACAAAGTATTTATTCCCTCCAACTGATGCTACTGGAAATGGACCACACACATCAGAATGTACAACTCCCAAGGTATGTTTTGCTCTTGGAGCAACTTCTGACGCAAATGGCAAACGTGGTTGTTTTCCTTCCATGCAAACTTTGCATGACTTCTCAGGCTTCTTAATTGCAGGAATTCCATGTACCAGCTTCTTTGAATTCAGATGTTTTAGACTTCTGAAATTCAAATGACCAAATCTTCTGTGCCACAGCTCACTCTCCTTCTCAGCACATGTTGCACTAAGACATTCTGAGTCTGCAGTTCTGACATTCACCTTGAATGTTCTATTCCTTCCCTGTTCTGACTCCATAATCAACTTCTGATTACAGTCATACAGCTTCAGAAGATTGTCCTTCATGGTAACTGAGAAACCTTTCTCAATTAATTGTCCCACACTCATCAGATTGCTTCTGATGCCAGGTACATACCACACATTCTGAATCAATGCTATTTTCCCATTGTTCAGAGTCACTCTGACATTTCCCATACCTTCTGCATTAAGATATTTGTCATCAGCACATATGATCTTTGTTCTCTTTTCAGAGTCAAAGTCAACCAGCCATTTCTTGTTTCTAGTAAGATGATTTGAACAGCCAGTGTCCATATACCACCAGTCTGTCAGATCCACATTATCAGATTCAGAGGCCATCAACAACACAGATTCGTCATCAGAGCCTCTGGCTATATTTGCTTCTTCTGATTTCTTCTCCTTGTTTGACCAACAATCTCTAGCAAAATGGCCAAACTTCTTACAACAGTAACATTGTATTTTTCTTTTGTCATACTTCTCTTTTCCCCTCTGAGCATTCTTTTGTCTATCAGAGGTTGAGCTTTCTGACTTCTGACCACCATCAGATCTTCTCCTGGCTTCTGACTGCTTCTGATACCTCCTATCAGAAGTTGCTTTCAGAGCCTGCTGTTCTACTTCCTTTCAGAAGTTCTTTCAGTCAAACGCAACTCTTGCGCTTCTAAACTGCTCTGCAGCTCTTCAATTCTCATGGTACTCAGATCTTTGGAATGTTCTATTGCTACTACAATGTAATCAAATTGAGAGGTAAGGGATCTCAATACCTTCTCCATGATTGTTTCTTCAGAAAGAGTTTCTCCACACGCCTTCATCTCATTAGTGATCAGAATCACTCTGAAGATGTATTCAGAAACTTTCTCATTATTCTTCATGTTGAGATTCTCATATTGCTTTCTCAAGGACTGAAGTTTCACCTTCTTCACTGATGCGTCACCACCATAACATCTAACCAGTGTGTCCCACGCAGCCTTTGCTGTCGTTGAATCTGCAATCTTCTCAAACACATTTACATCAACACATTGATGAATAAAGAATAATGCTATCTGATCCTTCTTCCTTACTTCCTTCTGCGCGTTTTTCTGTTCATCTGTTGCATCTGCTGCTACCGGAACATAACCATCAGTGACAAGATCTAAAACATCTTGAGCACCAAACAGTACACGCATTTGGATCATCCAACGATTCCAATTTTTACCGTCAAATACTAGAAGCTTAGTGTTCATGTTGCCATTTCCGTTCATCTTCACTTTTCACAATACACTCAATGTTTCTCACACAGTGTTTCCCAACCCACAGAATAAAATTCTGATCAGATTTTGTTCAAGATTCAACACGAATCTAAGAATCAAAATCAAACACACAAGACCTCACGTTCACTCGTGTTTCCCGTGTTTCCCAATGAATCTGAACCGAGCTCTAGATACCAATTGTTGGTGCAAAGGTAGAATAAATGATGAAAGGTAGAAATATTCTATTAAGAATGACGGCAGAAAAACATGATAATAGTTACAATGATTGTCACCCTATTTATAAGCTAAAACTAGGGTTACTAGAATAAGATAAAATACTAAAATACCCTCTAACAAACTTAGGGGCTAAGAAAATAGTATAACTAAATAAATATGAATTACTATTAATATTCTAATATATGCAAGGTGCAACAAAATACAACAAGTATAAAATTCAGCCAATGTAAAATTTGAGATACAATAACAATGCTAATACAAAGTTGTACAAAGTTCAAAGAAAATACAAAAAACCATTGAGCTTCTAGAAGGTGGGCACCTCAAATGATTTCCTAATCATTGCCCACGAATTTTGACAGTTTAATAATTCTCTTTAAGTGCAATCATGATTTCCACATTTCATCACACGAGTTTGAGCAATCTTGGAATGTACCAACAACCCTCAATTCTTCCCTATAAGTTGAGCACTCTTCTTACACAATTGCTTAAGCTTTCAGCCATTGAAACTCTATAGGAATTATAATACTCCCCTGAAACAGAGCAATAAGATTCACTCATACACTCACTTTCACCTCAAATTTCCTATCCTAAATCATTCCTTAAGCATCACTAAAGGTGTGGGAATAGAGAGTGAGCAACAAAAATCACTTACCTGAGCTCTTCATTAACGCCTGAACCTGCATATGATCAAACTTCGGCAAGGTAGAAATCTTGATCTATTTATGCAAAACTTGATACGACTGGAAACATCTTAATGCACTGAACATTTCCTCTATGGTTTGATTGTTTATTTCTCCATCATCATCATTTACTTTTAGATTTAGGTTTTGGTGTTCTTCCCGTTTAAGTTGAATTTCTCCATGATTAGGTGGAATTAGTGAAATCTAATCATAGAGAGAAAATTTATGGTCTAAGTCGAGTGTGTTGCTTGCCAATCACACCATGAAGCTTTGAAAAGTGAGATGTCATTTTCACAAGTTTGGGAGGAAGAAGATGATCTTTTTCGTGACTACTCTCCCTTAGTGTTTATTTTTATTTAAATTGTTTAGTCATATCCACCTGTCAGGCTCTATTTGGCTATGTGATGTGGCTGATTGACAAAGTGTGGTATAATTGACTTGACTCACGTACTTTCCATAAATCTAGGTTCATTCATTGTGTTTACTTATTTTAGTCATCAGATCTAAGGGATACCATGAGTTCACAATCACGTGCTTGTAAGTTGTTAGATCAGATCCATTGGATCTGATTCACTAGAGGACTTTTCCTTGTTTTTTTTTTCTAATTAGACTTGCTAGCTTTAGCCTCCAGCGCCCATGGGCCTTAATTATTACTATTTGGACACCCATAGTCCCAACACACCCTCTCCTTAGCTTTTTATTTTTATTTCTATTTGTTTTTTATTATTTTATTTCTTGATTTTTTTTTAATTTTAATTTATTTTCAATATAATTTTAACTTTTGATTTTGTCACCTTTATTATTTTTATGTCTTTTTTTATCATTTATTTTATTTTTATTTTAATTCATTTTCTTCATTTTATTTGTTTCTTTATTTTCCTTTTGCGCTTCGTATTTTAGGAGGTTAATTCATATTAATTCTCCAATATGTTTGACACATAAATTTTATTGAGCGGCCTCTCATAATATGGTTTTCATATAAATCATGCTACGATTGCTTAACATAGCCTTACATTGTCTCGATTCGATTGATTGATCACTAACCCTAACTAATAACTATTTACTTATTAATCATTGACTCCTAACTTTACTTTCTTGCAATGTACTTTCTTGCTCATTATCATTCATTTACTTGATGCGCTTTTATTTTTATGTCACGTCATCTTCGTTTACTTTTATTCATTTATCTTGTTATATAATAAAAAAATGAACAAAAACATGATAAAATTGAAAAGACCAAAAAGACTGAATTCTTTTCCTTGGGACCTAAGAAGTGAGATATAATGGGACTTATGAGAACTCATTGGACCTTGTGTATGACCTAATCTTGACATAGAGATTTATTACATACTTGTGATCTTGTTTGCAATATGGTTATTCATGACACCACCCTAAGGCAAAGGGACATGTAACTTTGATTCCAAAATCCAATGCTTAGCTTAGGACACTTTGCACACACATGGCTTCCTCTTGGGCTACCTTACAATGAGACCTTTTATTTCTTGCATCTATATCCCTTGTGATTTTTCATGTATCCTTTCCCCAATTGGTGTACTTTTTCTTCCTTGCTTTCTTTTGGCTTGGTGTTGTTTGCTGGTTAACTCCTAGGGACTAGGATCAACCTAACCATTTATAAACAATCAAAAAATCTTGATCCAATGTCAAGTGACATTTTCTCAAATAAACTCAAAAACACTTAAAAGTATGATTAGAATTGTGTGCCACGAGACTTAAGTAGTGGAGAAGGAGTAAGAATGGAGCTTCTCTACCCTCATTCTAAATGTTTTGAGCACATGACGCTTGGCATGGTCATTCGAGGTATTCGTCTCCACTCATGGACTTTATTGCAACTCAAATCACAATGACCTTATTTTCAAAACCTTAAAATCAAAATCAACTCATTTTTGCGCCTTAGGACATCATTTCGAAAACCTTTTTTCAAGGTATAAAAATAACCAACACACACTTATTTTTTACCCCGAACTATGAAGCACTGATTTCCTTATTCTACTATGAGGATACGTAGGCACAGGATTGCGAGATCCTTGCGAGCTCACTAATTTAAAAAAAAAAACTCTTTTTTCACCTTTAGCAAGTAATCTTTAGATCATAACACCCATTCACGCATAGAACAATCAAGATGGTTCCCGTTGAGTACAACGGATGTGAAGGGTGTTAATACCTTCCCCTTGCATAACCGACTTACGAACCCAAATTTGATTGTGATGACCATTTTCTTCATCTTTAGGGGGTTTTGTCGATATTTTCCCTTTCCTCAAGAATAAATAAAGTTTGGTGGCGACTCTGTATTTTTTGCATAGCGACACCATCAAGTTGAGGTCTATTCAAATCTGTCTCCCTGAACTAATTGCAAAAATGCCTCTGAACTTTTTCTTTAACCTCACCTATTGATTATAGCACCCTTCTCGCCGAGTTGACAAAGCTTATGAAGTTCCTCATGTTTCTCCCATTCATGATGTTGATAAAGTATCTATTATTTTTATCTCCATCTCTATTCCACTTCAATTTAGACTTTTGAATGAACATGCTTTCTTTGTGAGCTCAATTATGCCACATGACACTAATTGCTTTACTTCATCTACCGACTAACTCTTCCACTTGATTCTCCTTGCAATTAGAAAGATTTGTCTACCTCGTTTATTTCATCCTTTCCTTCTTCCATCTGCAAGTTAATCCCGCCAAAGATTGTAGATTTCCACCACCTAAGGCACCCTTTTAGCAACCTGAGCTTCTCTTTTAAAACAAAATCTCTTCTTCCATGAACACTAAGCTTCTTCCACTCCTTGTCCACCAATAGAACAAAATCTTTGTTTTTGAACCAGTTATCGTTGACCTTGAATGGTTTAGGTCCTCAATTCGAATTGTTGATCACAGCCCAAATTGGACAATGATCGGAGATGTCGTTTTTCCCTATCATCTAACCAACAATCTCTCATCTATCAATCAAAGGCCCTGCTAGCAAAAAAACGATCAATCATGCTCATTGATTTGCCATCTCTATTATACCAGCTGAATCTATTACCTTTAAATGGTAAAATCTATAACATTCAATTCTTCAATGAATTCTTTAAATTCTTGCATCTTTACAATTTTGTTGTAGGTCAAAAACTACCTTTCCTCTCCTTGGAGCAAACAATCAAGTTAAAATCGCCACTCAAACACCAATCTCCATCAACATGCTTCTTTTTCAACTCTATGATTTCCTTCCAAAAATTTCTCTTCAAAGCTAAATTGCAAGGGCGTTTGATTCAAATATTCATTGTATTTTTTAGATTTTGTGAATTTTATAGATGTAATATGTAATGTTTGGTTTGAAAAAAAAAAGAAAAATTGTATTGACTGTATTATTTAATGGTTGATAAAAAGGTAAATCTGTATTGACTGTATTATTTAATGGTTGATTTATTTTTGACAATGTATTTGGTCAAGTATTTTTAAGAAATGTAATTGGTCAATTGGTATTTTTATTCCTTATTTTGAATGTTCATTAAAAAATAATTTATATATTAATCTTTTGAAAAAAAATCTCCTAATAAACTATTTGGTTTATTCTTTTTTAAAGACTAAAATTAATACTGCTGGTTTATTTTAAAATATAATAAAACACCTAATACATTTCTATAATAAAAAAAAACTTTAATAATATGTATTAGGAATAAAAATAGAATTGAACTTCTCTCTCAATTCCCTACTCCCTTTCCTATTCTATATCTAACCAAATTAAGTTAAAATAATTGAATTCTATTTAGAGAGTCAAGCACTCAAATTTTCTATACAAGATTTCATGTAATAAAATTCTTCGAATAAAAAAAGTTTACAAAATTCTGTAAACACTTTCTCTCAGATATGAAATGTATTGCAATTCCGTAGTAAAAATTGAATAATTTTATTTTGTTATTTATATTGTAATCTGTTCTGGGTTGGGCCTAGAACTACTCATCCGTCGGGTAGGCTCAGCCCAATGCTATTCAGGAAGGCCCAATAAGGCCAAAGTCCCAGTGTCGGGCACGACTCTATAAACACCAGGCAGGCACCCTCCCTCTTTCGGGCAGAACCACACCTCTTCCACATGTTCACCACGTGCCCCCTCCGCGAGGACACGTCATCAGCCAACTACCCACCTCCGAAAGAGCTGGTCAGCCCACCTTCCGGAGATCACGGGACGGTTGAACTAGGGCAAAGACCACGTACTGGTCTTCACTACGCCATGTAAGCCCTAACAGTCACCTGGGTTGGGCCTGACAATCCAGTCCAACACAAGTGATTGTTGGCCCTGCACTAGGGTCTCTCTATAAATACCCTCTTTCACTAGAGGGTCAAGTATTCAATTCTCTATCTCTCTTCTGTATTTGCTCTCACTTTGGTCCATTACTTACTTTGGCATCAGAGTGTCTTACAGGTATACCCCCCATCCTCCTTGTTACTTCCGGTGAACAGCCTTCAGATCAACGACGCGTGGCAGGTCACTGATTCCCTTCTGGTCAATTCAGATCAGTGGCACCGTCTGTGGGAAACTGAGCTTCCTCGTTCCTCCGAGCAGAAGAACCAAAGCTCCTGATTTCAAAGATCATGACTAGCCCACATCACGATGACGTTGTCCATAACTCCACCCTCGTCCCAATCACCAACGGCGACGACCAGGCAGGGACCTCCCACGCCCGTGAGGGCGACACCAGGGACGGCCAGACCGCCTCTCCCTTGTCCGAGGACGCGACACATCACGTCGCTACTCGAGCAAGGAGCCCGACTGTTTTCCAGCCAGTTCCTACGCCAACTGGAGCGGACCCAACAATGACTGTCCTCTTCGCAGCCATCAACCAAACAAACCTGATGTTGTTCCAGCAGAATGAGCGTATCGGCGCGCTGGAGCAGGATATCCCGTCTTGCTCTCCCCCGCAGAGAAATCAACGTGGAGACTCCCGGAGCCTCTCTCCCCGTCCACGGGGCGCCGGCCATAACTGGAAAGGCCTCAACCTGTGGCCTCCAAGAAACGCGCCAGGTCACCTCCCCGGAAGGAGAGGCGTTCCCCGGAGCCAAGATCCAACAGACTGGAAGCCCCGACCAGAAGACCGAGGGGATGTAATCAACCCCCTCGACACAACCTGTCGCCTTCACCCTCCCATGTTCGCAATTATGAAGATGACTATAGGACCCCTCTGTCGCGGGAAATCATGGCAACCCCCATCCCCCGCGGGATGGAGAAATCGCCTATACTCTCCACGTACGACGGTACCTCGGACCCGGACGATCACCTGAAAGATATCGAGGTCATACTCGACTATAGGAACGTCCAGGGAGCCATCAAGTGCAGGCTCTTCCTGACAATGCTGAGGAAAGGGGCCATGGCTTGGTACAAAAGCCTAGAACCTGAGTTCGTCACGTCTTGAAGGGTCCTGAAGGATATTTTTTCGCACCATTTCACGGTATCGCGACGACATCCGAAGACAGAGGCCTCCCTGGGCGCCATCATCTAGGCCCCAGACTAATTCCTCAGAAACTACATTGAGAGGTTCACGAGGGAGGCAGTCCAGGTGACGACTTCGGACGATATGAAACGCTACCTTATGGAGCAAGGCCTGCGCCGCGGCTCCAAATTCTACGAAGCCGTGGCGATCCACCGCATGAACACCCTGCAAGGCTTCCTTAAGAAAGCCCGCCACTATATCCAGTACGAGGAAACTGAGGCCGCTAATGCTTCCCAGGAGTGCCGCAACCGCGAAACCCCCTGCGGGTCCCGAGAAGAAGAAGCGTCAGCCCCCCGGCATGGGGGACCGACGACGAGACGATCGCCCCAGAGAGCCCCGTGAGCAGAGGGGCTCAGCAGACCGCTTCACCGAGTACACCTCCCTAGTCGCTTCCCGCGAGCTCATACTGGTTGAATGCGTCAACTCGGAGGTCGTCCGGGGAGGTCTCCGTTTTCCCAAACCGGAATCCCCCAAGGCCAACATGGACAAGTCCAAATACTGCCACTTCCATAGGGGACACGGGCATGTAACGGAGGATTGAATCCACCTGAAGGACGTAATCGAAATACTCATCAAGGATGGACACTTGAAGAGATACACCAGGGGAGGAGATGCCCCCCGACAGAAGGCCCCCGAAGCCAAAAGAGTCGAGGACATCCCCCCTCCCGACAACGAATCCTGGCTACAGGTGGCTCTCAGCGTTAGTCGGCCTGAAGACTGGTTTTCTCTAAGAGAACATGGCCTCCCTACCGGGCATAAGCTGCTCGAAGAACCAGTGCGCCTCGTCAGCCCGTGGGAATACTTCCCCAAGGCAATGGTCATCTCAGGCGGGGCTCCGAACAAGCTCTCTGTAGGGTTGGTAAAAAGGAAGTTTGACGAGCTAATGAACAATAGCTCTGGCAAGATGAGCACGCTCGACAAATTCCACGACCATTCTAACCCGATCACGTACTACCTCGAAGAGCTCCCCGGAGGAGCCCCCCAACTTGGCCATTCCCCTACTTATCCGGACACAAATGGCTAATTTTGATGTCCGCCGCATCTTGGTCGGCGGAGGAAGCTCAGTGGATATCATGTATACCCACCTCTTCTCGATGCTACAGCTCGACGAGATAAACCTGGCCCCCCTACGTTGGCTCCGACCTCCAGGGGTTCAACGGGACAACAACAAGACCATGGGGATACGTGGAGCTCAAGGTCCCGTTCAGGGCACAAGAAACGGCTAGGGAAATCAATGTCTGCTTCCTGGTCGTCAAGTTCCCGTCCCTGTACAACTGCATCCTAGGCAGGACGACGCTGGCCGAGCTCACCACGGTGCCATCAACCGTCCAACTAAAGATGAAGTACTACACCAGGCTGGGAGCCGTCGTCACCCTTAACGGAGACATAGAAGCAGCCCGGAGGTGCTTTGAGGCAGCAATGAAGGGCCTCAGTATGATCGGCCCCCCGACCAAAGCAACCAAGCCTCCGCTAGTCCGGGAGAACAGACCAAAAGACCACGTCGATGCTGTAGACCTCGACTGCCGCTTCCCCAGCGAGCCAGATCACGAGGACGAAGCCGAAGACATTCCTCCAATGGCCAACGGGCAGCCTATCCACCCAACGTGCCCCATTCCAGACGGGGACTTCGAGATAGTAGCCCTCGGCGCGGACACGACGAGGACCGTGAAGATTGGAGCGGGACTGCCCGACCTGGCGAGGAAGCAGCGGAAGGCCTTCCTCCATGAGAATGCAGACCTCTTCGCCTGGAGCACCGCCGAAATTCCCAGCCTCGATTCCAAGGTCGCATGCCACTAACTCTCCATCTACCCGGCCGCATAAGCCGTAGTACAACATAGACGTAGGCAGTCCCCCGAAAGTCGGCGGCGGCTGAAAAAGTTGTAAAAGACCTCCTAGAGGAAAATTTTATTTCAGAAGCCTGGTATTCAACCTGGTTGTCCAACGTTGTACTTGTAAAGAAATCTAATGGAAAATGGAGGATGTGAGTTGATTACACCGATCTCAACCGGGCATGTCCAAAGGACACCTATCCCCTCCCCAACATTGACAAACTCATCGACAACTCAGCGGGTTTCAAACTATTATCCTTCATGGACGCGTACTCGGGGTACAACCAGATCCCCATGGCCGAGGACGATAAACAGATCACGACATTTATGATCGAGTCGGGAAACTACTACAACTTAATGCCCTTCGGCATAAAAAACGTTGGCGCCACCTACCAACGGATGATGAACAAAGTCTTCCGGGGAGAGATAGGCGACACGCTCGAGGTCTATATGGATGATATGATCGTCAAATCCCGCACGGAGGTCAACCACATGGCACACCTCAAGAAAGTCTTCGAGACAGCGAGGAAGTGCAGGATGCGGTTCAACCTAGAGAAGTGCACCTTTGGGGTACGCGCAGGGAAGTTTCTCGAATTTTACCTGACCGAACGGGGGGTCGAGGCAAACCCAGACAAGTGTCGGGCCTTCTCCGAGATCATGATGCCGAGCACGAAGAAATCGATACAGTCCCTCAACGGGATGCTCACGTCGTTGTCTCGTTTCGTCGCCAAATCCGCACAGCACGCCCTCTCATTCTTCAAACTGCTAAGAAAGGAAGTCGCGTTCGAATGGACAGAGGAATGCGAACAAACCCTCCTTCACCTCAAACGTGTCCTGTCAGAACCAACTGTCTTGACAAGACTTGACGTCGGGGAAACCCTCTACCTGTACCTAGCTGTATCAATCGAGGCCGTGAGCGCCATGCTAATCTGGGAAACCTCTGACGGGCAGAGACCGATCTACTTCACGAGCAAGGCCCTCCACGGTCCAGAAGTAAGATACCAGCAGATCGAGAAAGTCGCTCTGGCCCTTATCAACGTGGCCAGGAGACTCCGAAACTACTTCCTGTTCTATACCATCGTAGTCAAAATCGAGCAACCTATCAAGCAGCTGCTCGGCAGGCCCGACATGGCAGGGCACATGCTGAAGTGGTCGCTAGAGCTCTCCGAGTTCGACATTGTCTACGAAGGCAGGAAAGCGCTCAATGCCCAAGTGCTGACCGATTTCGCCGCCGAGATGACCCTCGCCACAGAGTTAACTCCCAGAACCCACAAATGGACCATCTTCGTCGATGGTGCTTCAAGCCCCTCGGGAAGCGGCGCGGGCATCATCCTGGAAAACGAGGAAGGCACAATCGTGGAAGTCTCCCTGACACTAGCCTTCCCGAAGACGAACAATCAGGCCAAATACGAATCCTTCTTGGCCGGACTCCGCCTGGAAGAAGACCTCATAGCCAAGGACATAAAAATCTTCACGGACTCCCAGTTGGTCGCATCCCAAGTCTGAGGCGAGTACAAAGCAAAGAGTGACAATCTGGCTGAATACTTGGCCCTCATAAGGGATCACATGAAAAATTTCGAGTCCGTCGAAGTACAACATGTCCCCCGTGAGAGGAACATGCGAGCAGACATCCTCTCAAAGTTGGCGAGCACCAAGAAGAAAGGCGGGAACAAATCCATCGTTCAGGAGGTCCTCGCACATCCTAGCACGGAGAGGGCAAAGGCACTTCTCGACGTCAACGCCATTAGGGACAACGACTGCTAGATGACCCCGATACACACCTACCTTAGCACGGGGCTTCTCCCCGACAATGCCAAGGAGTCCAGCACGATCAAACATCGAGTCTGCTCGTACATGCTACTCGAGAACAAGTTGTACCGAATAGGCTTCTCGATCCCTCTCCTCAAATGCGTCGAAAAAAACCAAGCCTCAACCATCCTACAAGAGGTTTATGAGGGCATCAACGTGCAATACCTAGGAGGACGATCCTTGGCGAGGAAGACGCAAAAGAGCACGTAAAGAAGTGCGGCAGGTACCAGCGGCACGGGGACATGCACCTCACCCCTCCGAGCGAACGCAAGTCCCTTTCCTCCCCTTGGCCGTTCGCCTAATGGGGGATGGATATCCTCGGCCCGTTTATTTTAGGCTCCTATTAGAACAAGTACCTGATAGTCGGCGTCGACTACTTCACCAAATGGATCGAGGCCGAAGCCCTAGCCAAAATCACGGTGCACAATATACTCCGCTTCTACAAGAGGAACATCCTCGTCAGGTTCGGCGTCCCTCTGGCCATTGTCACCAACAACGGGACATAATTCACTGACAAGAATTTCCGAGACTTCATGACCAAACTCGGGACCAAGCACCATTTTACTTCAGTCGAACACCCGCAAACGAACGACCAAGCAGAGGCCGCGAACAGGGTTATCCTACAAGGTCTAAAACGAAGACTCGGGGACGCCAAGAAAGGATGGGTCGAGGAGCTCCATAGCGTGTCTAGGCCTACCGAACAATGCCTCACTCAACCACCAGAGAGACCCCTTTTCGACTCACCTACAGAACCGAGGTAGTAATCCCGATGGAAATAAGATAGCCTTCCAGAAGGATCGAATCCCCCCTCGAGGAGGAGACCAACGAAGAGGCTCTCCGAGAGGAGCTCGGCCTAGTCGAAGAGATTCGGTCGAGAGCAGCTCTCCGCGATGCCATGCAAAAGAAAAAAATCGCCCTTCGCTACGACAGCAAAGTCCTAAGACGCGAATTCCAGGTCGGCGACCTGGTCTTACGAAGAAACCAAACGGACTCATGCGAGGGCAAGCTCGTTGCAAATTGGGAAGGCCCCTATTGTGTCTGGGACAAGACGGAACACGGGGCCTACTACCTCAAAAACCTACACGGGGACGAAATTGCTCGACCATGAAACGCTGAGAAACTTAAAAGATACTACAGTTAAACACTGCCCGTGATGAACGACTTCGCGATCACGGGAGCGCACCTTGGTACCACGCGCCTCCCAAATAACTCAACAAAAACAAACGCCTGCCCTATCGTGTGTGCGAGCAGAGCGTTCTGTTCGACGGTGACCCCTTAACCGAGATCCACCACTGCCGTATCGAGATGGCAGAACACCCAGCTCGCGATGGGACGTTCATGCCGCGGATGGAAGACCACGACCGCGGTCCCCTTCCTTAACCGACTAGGTGACATCCCCGGTCACTCCGGCCAGTTCCCTACACTACCGGACATACATACAAAAGCGTCGAGCAACATTCCCTACAACATACAAAAACATAGTCATACATACAAGCATACAAACATGCAAACATAAAAACGAGCACACACTTCAGAAACAAGCAAGAAACTACATTATAAAAGGGGCACCAGCCCAGTATTCAGTTACAACGAAAAAGGGAACGCAGGCCCGACAAAACAACTTAGCAAAATTTGGCACGCAGGCCTAAAAGCTACGGGCACACAGGCCCGGAAGCATCTACCCTAATCCTCGAGTCGATCCGCTTCAGGCTCATTGACCAGGGTGGCATCCCCAGCATCCTCAGGACCAATGGCGACCACCCGTCCCTCGACGACCTGGTGGTAGAGCCCAATCCCGTCGGTGACCAAGATGACCTCAGGATTCACGATCTTAAGTTGGTCCACAGCACTGGAGAACCTAACCTCGACAGCTCTCAGACATTCCTGCTCTAGCTTATGGATTCGGCTTAGCAAGTCAGCACAGGAGAGCAAAAGCTTCTCCTCTTCTGTCTCGTCCTCGGCAGGATAAAGCGAGGTCTCCAGCTCCTCCACGCGGGCCCGCAGCCTCAACAGTTCCTCCTCAGCAGCCTCCACCTTACCCTCTGCTTCATTCCCCCTCTTGCGCTGCTTGACCACCTCTTCCTTGCTCAGGTCTAGCTCGACAGTCAGCTTGGTCAACCTCGACTGAGAAAAAGCGAGGTCTCCTTGCAACTTGGCCAGCTCGGTAGAAGAGCAACCCTCATCACTTAAAACTAAAGCGGTTGAGAAAACTCGCATCATCCCGGCCATATCCTCAGTGAGCACCTGTCTCCGAGCATCATGACTCCCCCCGAGGACCACCTTCACTTCCGAGGCCGACACAGCTGGCGACCTTGTGTCATACCCCAAATTTGTCCTAGCTGTTTCAGAATCTTCATTAGCCCGACTTTATTTTTCAATTCGCATCGCTTGTACAACGTAACGTATTTTTTAGCAATAATAAATTTTCTCACTTTTTTTAACGAATAAATTTGTGACACGTGGCATTGTTTATTTTATTTTATTTATTATTATTTTTGTTTTATAATTTGATTTTTTATAATATGTAAGTATAATATAGTTTTAATATTAATTAATTGATTAGTTTAGATTAGGATAGAACTAGAATTACTTAATTATTAATAGATTTAAAATTTAATTAGGAATATTAATTAATTAATTAATTAATTAGAATATAATTTTTTTTATTTTTTTTAATTAGGAATAGGATTTGATTTTTTTTTAATTATTAATCAAATTTGAATTTAATTTAGAAAATAGAGTTAATTTTTAATTAATTAGAATTAGTTAGAATAGAAAATAGGTTTTAATTGGATTTCTTATTCAGAAAAATTAAAAATTAAAAAAAGAATTGGAATTGGACCGGCCCATCACTGAGCCCATTAGGAGAAGGTTGAGAGCGGTATAAGAGAGAGGACAGTATCTGAGTTGAAAAAAAACAACCCTAGCCGCTAAAATTAATATTCCCTTCTTCTTCCAGCCGCCCACTAATCTTCCTCTTCTACATCTTATTCAATACTTAAAACTCACATAACCTTCACACTGAAACTTCGACATAACCAGCAGTGGCAAGATCAACAATCAACATCCGAAATGCGTAACGACACCACGCAACGACGTAGTTCAATTCACTTCAGCTTCTCCCTCAAACTGCGACCCAGATCCATTGGAGTGAAGACACGACAACTGCAAATTCCTTCAGTCTTCTAATTGTCGGAGTCGTGCTCAAAAGTTGTTAAATGCAAGCTCGAGGTACCTATTTTGTTTTGTAATCTTCGAATTTTTCACGAATTGTATTCGTTTCAACTGCTGTGAACCGTTAGCCACTGATGGAGGTTGTTCCGATTACATATTCTTTTGTGTCGGAGTGTGCTTTGACTGAATTTTGGATTTGTGGTGGTATGGTAATAGCCATATAGATAATCATAAACTGTCATGCTTCGTTGATTGTTTCCTGCTATGACATCTATTTAGGTTTCAATTCTAGTGCATTTCATATTTGATGTGCTTCGATTGCAAACCGTTTTGATTCTATTGCAGCCAAGTAACTATGTTAGTAGTCATTGATTGCTCTGTTTTGTATTGTGTTGTTGCTTTTGATTCATACTTGAGCTTCTATTTTATGTTTAAATTGGTTGTAACTAAAATTTTTGATCTCATTTTCATTACTTGATGGCTGTTGTTGCTTATTGTTGGCTTATAATCTATTTTGTGTTGCGATTCGACTTTAAGTGGTATATTATATCGATTATCGTTCGTTATATAAAGCTTGTTTTGGTTTGTTGTACTAGATTTGTGATGCGGTTTCATTGCAATTTTCTTTGAACACTCATTTAGTATGCACTGTGGTTCTGATCCTTTTATGATTCATTGATGGTTGGAGTAGTACATATTTTTTTTCTTTCATTAAGTTACTGGTTTGAATTTCTTTTAGCAATAACCTCAATGTTGCTTTCATCTTTGTTATATACTATTACTTTGTGCAATGAAGAGATAGCCATATGTAGCTATAGATTTGTAGAAGTGTATCGGTGATAACATATACCGTTTCATTGTTTAAGGGTTTATCATGCTAGTTTTTTTTTTCATTTTTCTGTTACTGCTTGCATTTGCTCTTTATTAGTTTTTCTGTTTATATTTAATTGTCTGGTTTGCATTTTTCTATGAGATCTCTATTTCCTCTAATCCTTTAGATAAAGTCTATTATTGCTAGTTTATTAAAGAGATAAAATTGATATGTTATATTTAACTCAGTACATTTATAGTAAATGAAGTAAAAAGAATATATATATTTTTTTGGATCTTCATTTTGTTCATTTTTTTTTCTTTCATTTTTTTTTATTTTTTTTTATGAATAATCTTAAAAAAAAAAGAAGTCAAAATATAATTAAAGTAATAATAAAAGGCCATAAGACAAGAGATTTCACGTTTTAGCTAATAAGTTTAATTAGTCTCAATTTCAATGTTGGACTTTATCTTAGTTGATCTTTGTAAATAAATTTGTCTATGCAAATATTGTTTTGAGTTGCTACTATTTTTATTGATTGTATTATGTTATAAATTAAATTTAAATTCATGGCTTCGACAATTCCATGTAATTATACCGTCAAATTTTCTTAAACATTAAATTGAAATTTCGTTGCGTTATGACCATGCGTACGACACTTCAATCACCTGGTCGTCATGTATAAATCGACTTTGAATGATAAGCTCGATTCGATTTATTCTATGTGCTCAATCTCGTTTTGTACTATCCCCATTCGATAAAGATGTACCCCCACTCCCAAAATGTAATATTTTTGTCGCTTTCGTATTGTTTATGCTTTAATACTGTCAAATTATTTTCAAAATAAATTCTCGATTAGTCGAGCCATTTTACACCCCTGTAAGTCGAGTGCTGTCAAAGCCTCGCCATCAACCTTTTGGTCACAGACACAACATTTTAAAACTTAATCCTGGGCTTCCTTACAGTGATACCTATTTGATCAATTATTTCTAATTGGTCATTTAGAAGACTAGCCCACTTTGCTAGTGTACACGTTAAAACTCTAATTTCAAGCCTTGATTCATATTAAGCAATTTTCTTAAATCAAACCAAAATATTTAATAATTATTTTAACACAACTTCAATGAAAGATGAAAAAGAGAGAGTTCCAAGTCTTTGTTTCTCTCTCCCAATTGTTTGGGTCCGAGAAGTCTTTCTTAAGCTCGAACAATTGTCTTCTAAAACGATAAACTTATTCAAGTCTATTTTTCTAAACACATAGGATGAAAAAGTGAGAGCTCCAAGTCTTTGGTTCACTCTCCCGATTACTTAAGGTCTAAGAAGTCTTTCTTGAGCTTTGAGTAATCGTCATCCGATTAATACACTCTAATCATATTAAACATCTTTCATAATATTAGATGAGAAAAGAAGAGAGTTCCAAGTCTTTGGTTCACTCTTCCGATTATTTGAGGTCCGAGAAGTCTTTCTTAAGCTTCGAGTAATCCTCATCTGTTAAAATACTTTAATCACATCCTATCTTTCAAATTCCATTCAGACAACTCCTTTTACGATGAAAAAGAGAGTGTTCCAAGTCTTTGGTTCGCTTTCCCGATTACTTAAGGTCCGAGAAGTCTTTCTTAAGCTTCAAGTAATCGTCATTCGTTCAACTTATTCAAACCATATTCAATCATATCCTCTCGCATTTGAGGTTGAAAAAGAGAGTGTTCCAAGTCTTTGGTTCGCTTTCCCGATTACTTGGGTCCGAGAAGTCTTTCTTAAGCTTCGAGTAATCGTCATCCGATTAACCCACTCGAACCACATTGTTGCACCCTAAAATTTGACCAACCGGGTCCCGCATCTGGCTCGATGTTTCGACACGTTTTGCATTCGCCTTCGCATACTGCATATAGTGCATTTTCTCAATCATAGTGATTTTATCGGGATTACAGCCCTGCTGTCGCATTTCAGGTGTTTCAGACCGGTTCGGACAATCGGAGGTTATTTTGAGAAGTCGCGCGCTTCCTGGGTGTTTTCAGCTTACGCAGTGATTTTGAAGATTCATGGTGTCCGGGTTTACTGTTTGCTCCGATCTGGTCTCACGCTCTTTGTTATGTTGGTTTTTGGCCTTTGTTTGCATTTTTAAGATTTAATAGCCTTTTGTAGATTTTAAATAGGTTTTATAGATTTTCTAGAATTTAAATAGATTTCTTTTAATATTTTTAATAGTTTTAAATCTTTTTTAGAGTTTATAAATTGTTTTTAAATAGATTTTAGAATAAACTTTTTTTTAGATATTAAGTCATTTTTAGATAATAGTTTAATAGAACATTTTTTTTAATAGTTTTTAAATAGAAATTAATGGAGTTTTGATTTTTTAGATAGATAATAGATTTAGGAATAAATCATTTTTTAGATATTGAATATATTTTTAATAAATAGTTTTTAATAGAATATTAATAGAATTTACTTCTTTAGATTTTTTTATATATAGATTTTCTTTTAAATGGCATTTAATAGAATATTAGATTTTTTTAGAAATTAAATAGATTTTCTGGAATTAATTAGTTTTAATAGTTTTTAGATATAGTGATTAATTAATAGAGTAGATTTTATAGTTAATTAGATGTTAGTTGATTAGGCTAATTGATTTTTGTTTTGTTTAGTCTTAATCATTTTTCAGTTTTTCATTAATCATCATTCATTAGCCATTAATCCAGTCCCATTGTTCAATTTCGTTGGGCCCAGAGTTTTTTTTGGAGGCCCAATCTCTCAGTCCATTTTTGTCCAGCCACATGTCATTATAAAAAGCATGCCACGCGTGCTCATGCAGAGAAGAGACATCATTTTCCATTACTCAGAAGCTAGCCACTTCATTTTCCACTTCACACTCAGAATTGGCCACGTTACACTCCCTCCAGCTCCCACGTTTCCCACTTTCTCCTCTCCCCTCCACGTGTGCTTCATGCATACAACCCTCCCTGCCACTTGTCCTCACCGGAGCTTCACCGGTTGCATGGCCGCCGGCCATGCAACCACCGCCACCAACTTCTTCCGGCCACCGTTAACTACCTCCGACCACCTCCAACAACTTCCGGCCGCCACACCAATCGCCGGAAAACAAGAAAACCACCAATCTTCATGTTGTTCTTCGCCGATCTTCATCCAAGCATCACCTTCAACATTTTTTCAGCAATAATCATCAACACGTTTTCTTTCAATCTTCATCCACAACCCTCATCAACTCCGATCGATCCCCACCGTGTTCCTCCTTGTTTTCTCCAGAAGTTCATCACCCTTCAAGATTCGTTCATCCATGTATTCTTCAACTACTCCAGAAATTACTATATCATCAAGAACTTCATCTGGATCATCATAAGAACTCCAGAAATCCTCAGCGAATCTTCAAGAACTCCGTGAAGAAACTCCATCGGTTTTTGCATGTTTCCCAGAAATCATTGAATAGCTTTGTCCGTTCTTCTTCAAACTTTCGTCTTGATCTCGTCGGATTCCAATAATCTTCAACAATCTTCCAAGAAGCTTCAAGCAAACCATTTACGAGTGATCTTCCGCAAGACTCGTCCAAGAACTTGTTCACCAGGAACGTCAAGATCTCTCTGATCTCCATCCACGCTCATGGACGCATTCATCTCCAACCTTCGTTGTCCGTCTTCACCGAGCAAGACGCGGAATCTTCGCGAGTTTCTTTCCAACCTTCTTCACAAATTTCCAACTGTAACAGTGGTCGACATGGATCTTTGATCGTAGCAATCTGTTTGTGAGTTTTAGTTGTTGATATTAAGTTTGATAAGTTTGTCTGGTACGATTTGGGTGGAGGAAATGGAGACGGAGGAGGAAACGAGAGAGAGAGAGTCTGAAGGTTGAGAAACGGCCGTGAACAGTGACTGGGGAAGCTAGGGTTTGTGATATGTTGTTCTGAGTTTTGGATCGGGTGGTGTGGGCCTCTCAAAGCCCAACAGCATTTTTCACACACACCCTGCGTTTGTGTTCTCACCCCCTCCTCCATGTGTAATCTGGGCTGGGCCCAGCGAATGCTAACAGCCCCCCCCCCCCCCCCCCCCCGTTTTGGTTTTTTTAGAACCTCCTTATTGGGCTGGGCCCAGTTTCTGTTCTTTTTTTTTACTGCCTCACCCCTGGCTGGGCTGGTTGCACCCCTTGGTGTTCTTTTCTTGTTTTTCTTTATTTTATTTTCTTTTATCTTCATTTGTTTAGATTTTTTTATGAAAAAATATGAAAAGAAATGAGAAAAAGAATATTGAAAAAGAATATTGAAAAAAGAATATGAAAAGAAAGAATATTAAGAGAAAATAGTGAAAAAAAAGGAAGGAAAAAGATTTGAAAAAAAGAATATTGAAAAAGAATATTGGAAAAAAGAATATGAAAAGAAAGAATATTAAGAGAAAATAGTGGGGAAAAAAAGAAGAAAAATAGTTGAAAATGTGAAAAAATAAAGAAATAAAAAATTAGAGAATATATAGATTTTAATACTTTTCTTTTAGGATATAATTTTTCATAAGAGTTTATTTCACCTTTTTTAGAGGTAGTTTTAGAAGTCCACTTGTTAGGGGACGATTTTCCATTTGATTTTCCATGATAGATGGATAGGATTTTTTAGAAGTTTATTTTCCCGTATTCAATCATTGTAACCCATTTTCAGAATATTAATAAAACGAGATTTGAGCTGTGGTCCCGAAAGTAGCTGAACTACAGCTGCTCTGATTTCTCGTACTGAGCGAGAATATGTAGGCATATGATGCGATATCCTAGCGAGCACACTAACAACTAACCTTTTGTTCTCTCGCTGCTGTGCGATCGAGACTTTCCCACTGACGACTGATGTTATCCTTTTCTCTTGCCCGAGTGCATTTGAGACCAGACCGTAGTTTTAGTTCCCATAGGTTCCCGTACCTTTAAAACCAGCTTAATCTCTCACTTCCTGTGTGTGAGAACACCCTGCTTAGCCGTAGTTAGCCTGAACTACGAAAGCTCTGATCTTCCATGCTGTGTGGAAGTATGTAGGCACAAGACGCGAAGTCTTGGCGAGCCAATTCCCTGTAGTTTCCCGAACTACGTTGACTCTGACTTTCTCTCTTGAGAATACGTAGGCATAGAGTGCGACGCTCTATCGAGTCAATTCCCTTCCGTTTAGATTTAGCAGCCGTAGATAGATTGTTTTGCATCCTTTAGACAAACCAAGCAAGCGTGGATCCCGTCGAGTACGACGGACGTGAGGGGTGCTAATACCTTCCCCTTGCGTAACCGACTCCCGAATCCAGGATTTGGTTGCGATGACCATTCCTTTCCCGTCTTTGCGGTAGGTTTACTTCGAGCGTTTCCTTTCCCCCCGTTGGGATAAATAACGCACGGTGGCGACTCTTCTGTTCAGCCGACTCCGATTTTCGCAGTAGCGACAGCTGGCGACTCTGCTGGGGATCCAACGTCCCCTGGCTGCTAAGGACTGTGATAGTTCCTTATGCATGTGGGATCCAACGTCCCCTAAGAGAGTCAATCCTAGCGCTTGTTTGCTTGCCTATTGGGTGTTTATTATTTCTGTATTGCTATTATCTGTTGCTGTTGTGTTGTTGGGTGGGGATGTTCCTTTGAGTGAGAAGCCAGACCCAGGCTTGAGTGCACCCTAGAATTAGAGTGGAAAGTAGTGGGCGCGTACCGGCTTTGCTTGTATTAGTGTCCCGCGAAATCCATACTCGGACGAGGTTCTTCTGGTTGACTTCTTTTTCTACCCTTTGGGTCGAAGGGGTTGTTGGTTAGTTGGATTGTCGACTCCGGGAACCGATCATTTGGAAATCAGCTAAGTGAGGCCTCTTCAAGACTTGATGATACCACTCCTTCTGGGAATCGTATCGTCAGTTTTGAAAGTCTGTGACGCTGACGACCGCATAGGATGCCGTACCTTGACAGATATAGGTCCATTACCCGTGAGTGGGAGGGTTTTTGCAGGAACCTTGACTTCCAACCTACCCGTTATTTTGGTCTTTTCTTCAGAGCAAACGTACTCCGTCACCAGCACAGCAGTGTTCAGACTGTGTGGGGGCTGTGATCCCGTTGTTTGCTGCATATTGTATTTGCATTTGCATAAACGTGTTGCATCATATTGCATGTCATACTCTAGCTAGCCAGAGTTCTGATCCAGCCTTTGTTTCCTGAAGGTGATTACCCGGAGTTTGGATTGAGCAACTGTTGATTGTCAGAAGACGACCTAGGGGTTGAGTAGATTTGAGCAGAATCGAGCATTGAAGTCAGCTGAAGATTATTGGTAGCTATGTCTGAAGGCAATTTCCAGTCTCCTAATACCTTGGCAGGGTTCACTATGACGTCCAACCCTCTGTATGATTCTATGGAAGACTTTCCGCAAGCGAACAACGTTACTGCAGACCAAGTTGTACAACCTTCTGTTGAGAATCGAGATCGACATGAGCAGTCTGTTGCCCGAAATGAACGTCCTCCTCCTGTTAACAATCAAGGCGTTGTTTTCCCTGTGATGAATTACCGAAGATATATTCCAATAGCCAGGACCGTAGATCCAAGAGCTCTTGAGATGGATAGAAAACTCCGAGCGTTGGAAGAAGGAGTTAAAGCTTTGAAAATGAAAGATACTGTTAACCTGAATGCTGCAGACATGTGTTTGGTTCCTGGCCTGGTGTTGCCTTATAAGTTCAAAATGCCGAAATTTGAGAAGTACACGGGAGATAGTTGTCCGAAGCAACATTTGATGATGTTTTGTCGAAGAATGACTTCGTTTGTGCGAGATGACGAATTGATGATCCATTGCTTTCAAGATAGTCTGACTGGGGCATCTTTGAGGTGGTATATGCAGTTAGAGAAAAATCAGATTCAAGCATGGGTGGATTTAGCCAGAGCTTTTCTGAAGCAGTACGATTATAACCTAGACATAGCTCCCCATCGTATGCAGTTGCAAGAATTGTCTCAAGAGAACAATGAACCTATCAGGAAGTATGCTCAGAGGTGGAGAGAATTGCTGCTAGAGTGCACCCACGACTTTTGGACCGAGAGTTAACGAGCATGTTTGTAGATTCCCTACAAGACCCGTACTTCGAAAGACTGCTTGGACTTCCGTTAAGTTTCTCTGACGTGGTAATATTGGGAGAACGCCTTTAGTATGCCATAAGGATCGGGAAAATTCAGATTATTTCGAACGATCAAGCTGGTGAAATTGAATATCCTTGTGACTATCAGAACAAAGAAGGAGTTGTGATCAATGCAGTCATGCCAAATGTTGAATATCCTCGAGACGAATCAGTGAATTTTGTTGGTTCTTCATCTTATCAGAGATCAGTACCTCCTGTGGCTTGTTATACTGGACAAACAATTGTGCCTCAGGCACCCTATCAGGAATCTTATGTCGCTTCCCTTGCAAATCAGCGAACTCGTGGTCGAGGTTATCAGAATCAGCGTCAGAATCCGAATCGACCTCGCAACAATTTGGAACGAAGGAAAGCTCTTTTCCACCCAGTGCCTATGTCGTATAGCCAGTTGCTGCCATCTTTGATCCAGAGTTCTTTGGTGGAACCTAAAGCTCTTAAGCCAGTTCCAGAACCTTACCCTCCTGGGTACAATCCCCATGTTCAGTGTGGTTACCATGGTGGCTCTCCAGGACATTCGACGGAAGATTGTAAAGCATTTCAGGCGAAAATACAACAGTTGATCAACCAAGATCGCATTTCCTTTCGAGAAGGAATTCTGTTTGTTCATACCAACCGCTCAGTTGTCTAAGCTCGTAGATTCAGAAGGTTGTTTTCAAAGGAGCCAGTGATTGGCAGTCCTCAGACTTTTATATCATTTGCATTTGTAGTTTTCTTTTCTGTTAGTTACTACTTGCTGTAAACATTGTATGTTTCAAATGGTGATATTAATAAGGTGACTATGCATTTTTCTTAATTAATCATGTCGCTGTCGCTCATTTATTGCATTGCACTGACACTTGCATTTTATTCACTCCACTTTGTCACATGATTAGCAAAGATGGGAGGGAGGATGACGAAATAAACTCATGACCGATGATCGTATGCTTTCAGATAAGACCTTGCCGATGACGTACAAGACATTGTTTCAAATCCCCTAAACACTAGAGATATAAGGAGTTAGTTCCTTGTTAACCACTTCGAGCCAGGAAGTAGAAGTTTTTTCGGACTTTTTTAAACCCTCACATCTTAACCCGGGGCAGGGTAGTTGTCAGTTAGCTTGACCGAGCATTCAAATCCTACAGAGGAATGTTTCCATTCGAGGACCAATAACAGTTTATGCCTCTCAAGAGGTCGTACTTCGTCAACCACAATGGTTAAAACTCATCAATCAGGAGTGAAACAGTTGTAATCCTTTCGGAGCAATCAAGACAACCAGTATCACACGACTTTGTTCCAAAAAGAACAAGAAAACATAATAAAGCCCGCTAAGTAAAAAGAAACGAAAAAGCTGGAAAGCTAATACTTAGGCAAAAATCAGGGGCATCCCGCTGGACTTCAAAAGAAAACGAAAAAATCGAAAAGGACTCAAAAGGAGTCAGTCCAGGCAAAAATTAGGGAATCAAAAAGAATGAAAAAGAAGGGATAGAAAAAAATAGATCCCCAGTGAAGGACAAAGTTGTGTATACAGACACCGAAAACGAAGAAGGAGTAACTGTCACTCCGAAAAACCTTGTGAATTCCTTAGTTATGGTTCTTACCATTCAACATACCTCTCGAAGAGGCGAGCGCTCGTGCTAAGTTAACTGAACTTTAGGATCGGAGATCATCACGTAGAAGGGGTGGGTATAAATCATAAATTTTGAGCCTGATATCCTTTGTTTCACGAACCGTGAACCCGACCACGATACAACCCTTAAAAGACCTAATTGAGGTAGGGTTTATTCTGAAAGCGCATTACGATAAGGTTAAGTAACCTGACTCCTTCTGGATTTGCTAATCATATCCTTGTTGTATTTTTCACTGATCAAATCAGCGCTGCGTTTGAACTCTGGTTCATTCGTCACTCACAATCATAGCACATAAATGAGTGACAAGGCACAAAAATTTTCAAAATCTGCATAAACATTGCATTAAGATTACCATTCGTGAATAGACAATTTTATTTGCAGGTCAGTAGTTGACACGAAGGAAAATCCAACAGGGAATAATCAAACAGGACTGAATAATACAGTAGTCTGAACCAGAATGGTGTATGTTGTGAAGACCTGTGAATCAGGGGCATTATTTTCCAGTAAGTTCAGTATCAGTTAGTCTGCGGACAAGTCCCGAAGCAGTAGTTGATCAGGGGCAGTTTATTTGAGAAGCAGTTGATCAGAAATGAGTCTTCTCGAAAGCCAATCAGGGGCAGTTATACAGAAGGCTGAGTTTTGAAAGCAGAACCTTCCAGTGGGTAATCAGATCAGGTTAAGTCGCTTATACGCTCATTCAGGGGCAAAGTCACTTCAGAGACAGTGAAGACCAACTGGGTTGACAACTGTTTGATTGAGGTTGAATCCTTTTGTGGTACAGATACCGGGGCAAGTAATCTCGAGGTCGTCTTGTAGCAAGCTGTTCAGGGTATTCCCAAAAGTTGAATTGGGGCAAGTTAAGTTGTACTGGGGCAAGTTATTCAAGTAAGATTGTTTATCCCCAGCCAGAGTTGAGTATCGGGGAATCGTGTCAATACCCTTATCAAAAAAAGAAAAACCTGAACCTTTCAAATAAGAAGAGCCATGTTGTCGGTGGATTGTTATTCTACAGTTTAAACCTGTCACTTGACAAGAAAAAATTTGTAATCAAGTTGCTTCCAAAGCCCAGGTCTCGCCTGGCAAACCGGTAACCAGTTCTCGTCTGGCCCATGCTTCCGTAAACATCAGTTCCCGTCTGGTGTAGTTTATTGTGGCATCAGTTCCCTTCTGGTGCATGTTACCTGTTAACCAGTCCCTATCTGGTCATCAATTCTCTAACCTGTTTGTTACATCAGTTCTCGTCTGGTGTATGTTATTGGTACCAGTTCTCGTCTGGTCACCATTTCTATAACCTATTGTTGTATCAGTTCTCGTCTGGTACATGTCAGCTTTCAGCCAGTTCTCGCCTGGTTGTCTTTTTCTTTACCTATTATCCAGTCAGCCCCGTCTGACGTTCAAAACATAAAAAACCAATTTTCGTTCAATTTTCCTAATCTATTTTGCTATCAGTTCTCGCCTGGTAGTCTACCTTTGAATGCTAGTTCTCGTCTAGTATTTTCCATCTTGTTAATAACCCGTTTTTTATCTTTTAAACAAAAAAAAGTGTATATACCCGATACAATAATATTGTCACGTTTCCCGATACGAAGCTCAATTGATACCAGTTCCCCGATTAATGTTGAATGTCGTATGGACGTTGTTAAGTCAGAATTACTCCTCTTCAGCAGTTGAAGGTTGTGTATTGTTCCCGGAAGAATTGAGATTGTATTTTACCCCGCATCAGAGTAGGATTAGGAGTATCCCCCAGCCGATTAAGATTGATATCCTTGATAGAAGGGGCATTCTCAACAGTGAGCCGATTACAATCAACCCCGAGTTGGTTAACTCCCCACAGAGTACAATCAGTTGCCAATGATTTAGAAAGAGTATTCTCGTGCAGGGTTGTGTTTCCCTTTTCCAGCATTTATTTTGCTGAGACGATTATGTGATAACCGATTACTTTTAGTGGAGTTGTCTTTGCCTCCGGCATTTATTTTGCCAAGTGGTTTGTAGACCTGGTGTTCTCTGGCAGCCTGAGCTTACATTAGCATTTGCATATATCGTCGGATTTGCATAGCATATTCATGCCACATAGGGTATTGCAGTTACAAACGCATAACATTTACATGTCATATAGGGCATTGCATCATTTCAAGCATATGCATGTCGAAGCATAGACCAGGGTGGTTACCTATTGGCTCTCGAATATGTTCACCTGCAGAGTTGTTTGGTTAAGCTTCTCTACTCCCCCCAGCGGAGTACTTCTTCATATTTGGTTGTTACGTCAGCAACGGAAAAAAAGAAAGATTGACATATATCAAACTTCTGAAGCTGCCGCCTTCGTCGAAATAGGTGCCAGGCAGTTCAATTCAGAATTCCCCATAAGAGTTTTCCTCAGGTTCGCCAGGAACCATGAGTCGACAGAAAAGATCCCATAATAGATGGGAAGGTGTTTGCTTTTTTGAAGCATTATTCCGAAGAATCAGTGCCTGTGGCGTCACGCAGGTGATTGATGTTGAAAAAAACAGAGAAAAATTTATCAGATAATTGACCAGTTGTCGCCGTGACAACCAGATTTCAGTTTATTAGACGCTATTTCTCGAGCAGTTTTGCAGTTTATTTTACGGTTGGCAAATTCCAGGGTTTCATTTGTATTCAACCATCTTCTACCTTTGAATGATTAAAGGTTGGGCGCTCTTCAACCATTCAGGTCCAAGCCGCTTGAATAGGGGCAGCTGTTGCACCCTAAAATTTGACCAACCGGGTCCCGCATCTGGCTCGATGTTTCGACACGTTTTGCATTCGCCTTCGCATACTGCATATAGTGCATTTTCTCAATCATAGTGATTTTATCGGGATTACAGCCCTGCTGTCGCATTTCAGGTGTTTCAGACCGGTTCGGACAATCGGAGGTTATTTTGAGAAGTCGCGCGCTTCCTGGGTGTTTTCAGCTTACGCAGTGATTTTGAAGATTCATGGTGTCCGGGTTTACTGTTTGCTCTGATCTGGTCTCACGCTCTTTGTTATGTTGGTTTTTGGCCTTTGTTTGCATTTTTAGGATTTAATAGCCTTTTGTAGATTTTAAATAGGTTTTATAGATTTTCTAGAATTTAAATAGATTTCTTTTAATATTTTTAATAGTTTTAAATCTTTTTTAGAGTTTATAAATTGTTTTTAAATAGATTTTAGAATAAACTTTTTTTTAGATATTAAGTCATTTTTAGATAATAGTTTAATAGAACATTTTTTTTAATAGTTTTTAAATAGAAATTAATGGAGTTTTGATTTTTTAGATAGATAATAGATTTAGGAATAAATCATTTTTTAGATATTGAATATAGTTTTAATAAATAGTTTTTAATAGAATATTAATAGAATTTCCTTCTTTAGATTTTTTTATATATAGATTTTCTTTTAAATGGCATTTAATAGAATATTAGATTTTTTTAGAAATTAAATAGATTTTCTGGAATTAATTAGTTTTAATAGTTTTTAGATATAGTGATTAATTAGACATTATTAGTTTAATAGAGTAGATTTTATAGTTAATTAGATGTTAGTTGATTAGGCTAATTGATTTTCGTTTTGTTTAGTCTTAATCATTTTTCAGTTTTTCATTAATCATCATTCATTAGCCATTAATCCAGTCCCATTGTTCAATTTCGTTGGGCCCAGAGTTTTTTTTGGAGGCCCAATCTCTCAGTCCATTTTTGTCCAGCCACATGTCATTATAAAAAGCATGCCACGTGTGCTCATGCAGAGAAGACACATCATTTTCCATTACTCAGAAGCTAGCCACTTCATTTTCCACTTCACACTCAGAATTGGCCACGTTACACTCCCTCCAGCTCCCATGTTTCCCACTTTCTCCTCTCCCCTCCACGTGTGCTTCATGCATACAACCCTCCCTGCCACTTGTCCTCACCGGAGCTTCACCGGTTGCATGGCCGCCGGCCATGCAACCACCGCCACCAACTTCTTCCGGCCACCGTTAACTACCTCCGACCACCTCCAACAACTTCCGGCCGCCACACCAATCGCCGGAAAACAAGAAAACCACCAATCTTCATGTTGTTCTTCGCCGATCTTCATCCAAGCATCACCTTCAACATTTTTTCAGCAATAATCATCAACACGTTTTCTTTCAATCTTCATCCACGAAATCATCACTAATCTTCATCCACAACCCTCATCAACTCCGATCGATCCCCACCGTGTTCCTCCTTGTTTTCTCCAGAAGTTCATCACCCTTCAAGATTCGTTCATCCATGTATTCTTCAACTACTCCAGAAATTACTATATCATCAAGAACTTCATCTGGATCATCATAAGAACTCCAGAAATCCTCAGCGAATCTTCAAGAACTCCGTGAAGAAACTCCATCGGTTTTTGCATGTTTCCCAGAAATCATTGAATAGCTTTGTCCGTTCTTCTTCAAACTTTCGTCTTGATCTCGTCAGATTCCAATAATCTTCAGCAATCTTCCAAGAAGCTTCAAGCAAACCATTTACGAGTGATCTTCCGCAAGACTCGTCCAAGAACTTGTTCACCAGGAACGTCAAGATCTCTCTGATCTCCATCCACGCTCATGGACGCATTCATCTCCAACCTTCGTTGTCCGTCTTCACCGAGCAAGACGCGGAATCTTCGCGAGTTTCTTTCCAACCTTCTTCACAAATTTCCAACTGTAACAGTGGTCGACATGGATCTTTGATCATAGCAATCTGTTTGTGAGTTTTAGTTGTTGATATTAAGTTTGATAAGTTTGTCTGGTACGATTTGGGTGGAGGAAATAGAGACGGAGGAGGAAACGAGAGAGAGAGTCTGAAGGTTGAGAAACGGCCGTGAACAGTGACCGGGGAAGCTAGGGTTTGTGATATGTTGTTCTGAGTTTTGGATCGGGTGGTGTGGGCCTCTCAAAGCCCAACAGCGTTTTTCACACACACCCTGCGTTTGTGTTCTCACCCCCTCCTCCATGTGTAATCTGGGCTGGGCCCAGCGAATGCTAACAGCCCCCCCCCCCCCCCCCCCCCCCCCGTTTTGGCCATTCACCCCCCGTTTTGGTTTTTTTAGAACCTCGTTATTGGGCTGGGCCCAGTTTCTGTTCTTTTTTTTACTTCCTCACCCCTGGCTGGGCTGGTTGTACCCCCTGGTGTTCTTTTCTTGTTTTTATTTATTTTCTTTTCTTTTATCTTCATTTGTTTAGATTTTTTTATGAAAAAATATGAAAAGAAATGAGAAAAAGAATATTGAAAAAAGAATATGAAAAGAAAGAATATTAAGAGAAAATAGTGGGGAAAAAAACGAAGGAAAAAGATTTGAAAAAAAGAATATTGAAAAAGAATATTGGAAAAAAGAATATGAAAAGAAAGAATATTAAGAGAAAATAGTGGGAAAAAAAAGAAGAAAAATAGTTGAAAATGTGAAAAAATAAAGAAATAAAAAATTAGAGAATATATAGATTTTAATACTTTTCTTTTAGGATATAATTTTTCATAAAAGTTTATTTCACCTTTTTTAGAGGTAGTTTTATAACTCCACTTGTTAGGGGACGATTTTCCATTTGATTTTCCATGATAGATGGATAGGATTTTTTAGAAGTTTATTTTCCCGTATTTAATCATTGTAACCCATTTTCAGAATATTAATAAAACGAGATTTGAGTTGTGGTCCCGAAAGTAGCTGAGCTACAGCTGCTCTGATTTCTCGTACTGAGCGAGAATATGTAGGCATAGGATGCGATATCCTAGCGAGCACACTAACAACTAACCTTTTGTTCTCTCGCTGCTGTGCGATCGAGACTTTCCCACTGACGACTGATGTTATCCTTTTCTCTTGCCCGAGTGCATTTGAGACCAGACCGTAGTTTTAGTTCCCATAGGTTCCCGTACCTTTAAAACCAGCTTAATCTCTCACTTCCTGTGTGTGAGAACACCCTGCTTAGCCGTAGTTAGCCTGAACTACGAAAGCTCTGATCTTCCATGTTGTGTGGAAGTACGTAGGCACAATACGCGAAGTCTTGGTGAGCCAATTCCCTGTAGTTTCTCGAACTACGTTGAATCTGACTTTCTCTCTTGAGAATACGTAGGCATAAAGTGCGACGCTCTATCGAGTCAATTCCCTTCCGTTTAGATTTAGCAGCCGTAGATAGATTGTTTTGCATCCTTTAGACAAACCAAGCAAGCGTGGATCTCGTCGAGTACGACGGACGTGAGGGGTGCTAATACCTTCCCCTTGCGTAACCGACTCCCGAATCCAGGATTTGGTTGCGATGACCATTCCTTTCCCGTCTTTGCGATAGGTTTACTTCGAGCGTTTCCTTTCCCTCCGTTGGGATAAATAACGCACGGTGGCGACTCTTCTGTTCAGCCGGCGCCGATTTTCGCAGTAGCGACACACATCTTATCCTTTTGCAATTGAGGTTGAAAAAGAGAGAGCTCCAAGTCTTTGGTTCACTCTCCCGATTACTTGGGCCCGAGAAGCCTTTCTTAAGCTTCAGGTAATCGTCACCTCTAGCTAAGCATCTGACATATTAAACTCTCTTTCTCGCCCCGTGCGACTAAAACCTTTAACAACCTATTCTAACCTATCTTCTTGTCTAAACTAAAATACTTAACAAATCAAACTCTATTCCTCGCCCTCGTGCGATCCACAACTCTTCTCAAAGAACATTGTTTAGTCCCTTCTTCCGCGCATAACAAACTCGTGCTTCAGCCTCCCCTAGCAAGCAGACAAGCCAATATTTAGCAGTTAGAATGCGACCTAAACTCTCGTTCAACTCATACCCACCTTTTACCAAGAACATTGTTTAGTCCCTTCTTCCGCGCATAACAAACTTGTGCTTTAGCCTCACCTAGCGAGCAAATAAGCCAACGTTTAGCAGTTAGAATGCGACCTAAACACTCGTTCGTCAAACACAAACCCTTTACCGTAAGCTGAACTACGGCTGCTCTGATTTCTCATTCCGCAATGAGAATACGTAGGCATAGGATTGCGATAATCCTAGCGAGCACAATTCCCAAACCTTTACCCGTAGTCCCACGAACTATGAATGCTCTGATTTTCCACTTCTTACAAGTGAAGATACGTAGGCACAAGGGCCCCAATCCTTGGCGAGCACCCTATCTTAAAACCACCAATCCCCTTTAACAAGCAATTCCTTTAGAAGATAAACAAGCGTATCCACTTTCTCTCAAAGGGGAGGCAAAGCCGTACGATTGAGAACTGCAAAGCCTTTAAGCACAAGGTGCAGGACCTAGTAGACGCCAAGGTTATTAACTTTTTTGATAATGTGCCCAATGTTACCAAAAACCCTATGCCTCATCATAGGGGAGGCGGAGTCAACGCCATTATCAAGGAGGAGAGTGCAGATCTGTTGACTGATGTCAAAGACTTGAAGACGCCGCTTAGTTTCGTCAAAGCTAAGTTGCTGAAGAAGGGGTTCTTTCCAGGATGCGGAGAGTTATGCATGGCTTGTGCTACACTTCCTGATGGGTGTGAGCAGCTGGTAGAAGGTATCCAAAGTCTAATGTCTGAGGGTATTTTGCAGTTCAGCCGGAGAATTGAAAGTGTATCAGGGGAGGTTGTGCTGAAGCAGGCAGATGAAGTCGCCACCATCACCATTCCTCGTCAACCTATTACCATTTCTGCGCCCCGACCGCCCACAATCACTATTACCAGGGCCGGACCAATCCCATTCGAGAGCACTAACACCGTTCCGTGGCATTATGGCGCTGAAGTCTATTGCAATGGTCAGAAGTTAGAGCTGGAGCCGTATGGGTCGACTGTGCAGAATCTCGCCGGAGTCAGTGGTATTACTCGAAGCGGAAGAGTGTTTGCGCCGACAGAGGTTGTGGCAGAGAAAATGGTCAGAGCTGATGCTGTTGATAAGGGTAAAGGCAGAGCCGTCGAAGAGGTCCCTTGTGGGGCAGAGAAAGATTTGCTTGTCAAAGATGCCGAGGAGTTCATGCGGTTAATCAAAAAGAGCGACTACAAGATTGTAGACCATCTTCATCAGACTCCGTCAAAGATTTCTATTCTCAACTTGTTGCTGTGTTTTGAAGCGCACCGCAACGCGTTACTGAAGGTATTGAACGCTGCCTATGTACCGCAAGAGATATCCATGAATCAGCTAGAAGAGGTGGTAGCCCATGTTAATGTTGGCAATGGACTAGGTTTCACAGATTTAGAGCTGACTCCTAAAGGGAGAAATCACAACAGCGCCTTGCACGTCTCGATAGAGTGCAGAGGCACAATCATGTCGCATGTCCTGGTGGACACGGGTTCGTCGCTTAATGTGCTTCCGAAGAAGGCACTAATGAAGTTGGACACTCGTGGATTGCTTTGCACGCCCAGTGATCTGGTGGTGAAAGCATTTGACGGAAATAAGCGCCACGTTTTCGGAGAGTTGACCCTACCGATTCAAGTTGGTCCGGAAACGTTCGATACGGTTTTTTATATCATGGATATCATGCCTTCCTACAGTTGCCTCTTAGGTCGGCCCTGGATCCATGCTGCTGGCGCCGTGACATCCACGCTGCATCAAAAGCTCAAATATGCTGTCGGGGGAAGCATAGTAACCGTCTGTGGTGAGGAGGACATTATGGTGAGCCACTTGTCATCCTTTAAGTATGTTGAAATGGACGGCGAAATCCATGAAACTCTCTGCCAAGCATTTGAAGCCGTCAAGGTGAAAGAGGTAGCTCCTACCGTCATAGAGAAGAAAGAGATGAATCTCTCCTCGTTCAAAGAAGCTCGGGCCGTCGTCGAAGCCGGTTCCACCCCAGGCTGGGGGCATGTTTTGGAAATACCGATCAAGCAGGATAAGTTTGGATTGGGGTATTCTCCTGAAGCTGAAGCTTCATCTTCTTCGTCTAGCAGCTCGTCTCGTGGGAAGGGGCCGATCCTATTTACCAAAGGTGGAGTGATTTTCGAAAGCATCAACGCAGCATCTGAGGACGGCAGGGATAGCGATTGTGATCTGGACGCCTGGATTCAGCCAAGCAAGTCGGGCGAGCGCCTCAACAATTGGACCATCAAGGAGATTATCCAGCTGACAAGTGAAGAGTAATGATTTGCTTTTTGCAATCTTTGTACAACCCTATGTCCTGCCCGGGGCATAGTGGTTTTATTGTCAGGGCCTTGTTGGATTATGTACATGCATTTTGTTAATAAATCAAAGGCGTTTTCTTCGTACTCAAATATTGTGTTCTCTGTTATTCTTGTTTTATGTTTATTTTGAAAAACAGTAAAATGGTAACGAGGTTTGTGCTAACCTGCATATTCTTGCTTTAAACCTAACCCTTGTTATTGCAGGATCCACATAACAGACGACATCGACTCTGGACCCTCTACGGCTCACTACGACTTTGATTGCCCGATTTATCAAGCCGAGGATGAGATTGATGAAGACGAAAACCTTCCGGAAGAGTTGGCCCGCTTGTTGAGACAAGAGGAAAAGGTTATTCTGCCTCATGAGGAAGATATTGAGATCGTAAACCTGGGTTCTGAAGAGCTCGTCAGAAATGTCAGAGTAGGGACTGCGCTGCAGAATGATGTCAAGCATAGACTGGTCGAGATGCTTCGAGAGTATAGTGACGTCTTTGCTTGGTCATACGAAGATATGCCTGGACTTGACACCGACATCGTGGTTCATCACTTTCCGTTGCGAGAAGACTGCCCTCCAGTCAAGCAGAAACTTAGAAGGACGAGACCAGATATGGCTGTAAAAATCAAAGAAGAAGTCCAGAAGCAGTTGGACGCAGGATTTCTAGCCGTTACCACTTACCCTCCGTGGGTCGCCAACATAGTGCCTGTACCGAAGAAGGACGGTAAGGTACGCATGTGCGTCGATTATCGGGATTTGAATAGGGCGAGCCCTAAGGATGATTTCCCGTTGCCTCATATCGATGTGTTGGTCGACAACACAGCCCAGTTCTCCGTGTTTTCGTTCATGGATGGCTTCTCCGGTTACAATCAGATTAAGATGGCACCTGAGGACATGGAGAAAACGACGTTTATCACCCCCTGGGGAACATTTTGCTATAAGGTAATGCCCTTCGGTCTGAAGAACGCAGGGGCCACTTACCAGCGAGCAATGGTAACTTTGTTTCATGATATGATTCATCATGAGATCGAGGTCTATGTTGATGACATGATTGCAAAGTCCCAAACGGAGGAAGAGCATCTGGTCAACTTATTGAAGCTTTTTGAGAGGCTTAGGAAGTTCAGGCTGAGGCTGAATCCTAACAAGTGCACTTTCGGAGTGCGGTCCGGAAAGTTATTGGGGTTTATCGTTAGTGAACGAGGTATTGAAGTTGATCCTGCGAAAATAAAAGCTATTCAGGAAATGCCAGCGCCGAAAACAGAAAAAGAAGTTCGTGGTTTCTTGGGCCGAATAAACTACATTGTAAGGTTTATCTCTCAGCTCACGGCCACTTGTGAACCGATGTTCAAACTTTTAAAGAAAGATCAGGCGATTACTTGGAATGAGGATTGCCAGAAGGCATTCGACAAAATAAAGCAGTATCTTCAAGAACCTCCAATCTTGATACCCCCAGTGGCTGGACGGCCATTAATCATGTACCTGACGGTTCTGGAGAATAGTATGGGGTGTGTCCTCGGTCAGCACGACGAGACAGGCAGAAAAGAGCATGCCATTTATTATTTGAGTAAAAAGTTCACTGAGTGTGAATCTCGATACTCGATGCTGGAGAAGACGTGTTGTGCATTAGCTTGGGCTGCCAAACGTCTACGACAGTATATGCTCAATCACACCACTATGCTAATTTCGAAGATGGATCCGATCAAGTACGTCTTCGAGAAGCAGGCCCTTTCGGGTAGGATTGCCAGATGGCAAATGGTGTTAACAGAATATGACATTCAGTACGTCTCCCAGAAGGCCATTAAGGGAAGCGTATTGTCTGATTACCTTGCCGAGCAGCCGATCGAGGATTACCAGCCGATGAAGTTTGAATTCCCTGACGAGGATATTATGTTTCTCAAAGCGAAGGATTCTGACGAGCCATTGCCCGGTGAGGGGCCAGATAGGAAGTCTCAGTGGAAGTTGATATTCGATGGAGCGGTTAATTCCTATGGAAGTGGTATCGGGGCTATCATCACGACTCCTCACGGATCCCACATCCCGTTTACTGCGAGACTGACGTTTCCAGTTACCAACAATGAAGCGGAGTATGAAGCATGTATTATGGGTCTAGAAGAGGCAATTGATTTGAGAATCAAGAATCTAGACGTATATGGTGACTCAGCTCTTGTAATCAATCACATTAGAGGGGAGTGGGAAACTCGTCAAGCGAATTTGGTACCGTACATGAATTATGCCAGGAGGCTGCTTCCTTTCTTCGATCGAGTGGAACTCCATCATGTACCCAGGGATGAAAATCAGATGGCTGATGCCTTAGCCACGTTGGCTTCAATGTATAAAGTCAATCTTTGGAATGAAGCTCCAAGCATTGTGCTTTCGCGTCTTGATAGACCGGCATTTGTCTTTGCAATCGAGGGTGCCGCCGACGGCAAGCCATGGTTCCACGACATCCAGACCTTCCTTATGACTAAGGAGTATCCTGCGGGTGCGTCAACCCAGGATAAGAAGACCCTAAGGAGGCTGTCTGGAAACTTTTACCTCAATCCTGATGGAGTGTTGTATAAGAGAAACCACGATCTCGTGCTACTCAGATGTGTAGATGAGAAAGAGGCAAGTATGCTCATGGAAGAAGTCCATGAGGGCACATTTGGTACGCACGCCAGAGGGCATGCCATGACGAGAAAGATCCTGAGAGCAGGATATTACTGGTTGACTATGGAGTCGGATTACTTCAGATTCGCGAAGAAATGTCATAAATGCCAGATTTATGCGGATAAAGTTCATGTGCCGCCGTGCCCATTGAATGTCATGTCCTCCCCTTGGCCGTTCTCCATGTGGGGCATCGACATGATAGGCAAGATCGAGCCCACTGCATCCAATGGTCATCGTTTCATTCTGGTAGCTATCGACTACTTCACCAAATGGGTGGAGGCAGCCTCATACGCTAATGTGACCAAGCAGGTGGTGGCTAAATTCTTAAAGAGGGACATCATCTGTCGATACGGAATTCCCGAGCGGATCATTACTGATAATGGTTCGAATTTGAATAACAAGATGATGAAGGAGTTGTGCCAGAGCTTCAAGATTGAACACCACAACTCATCTCCTTACCGGCCGAAGATGAATGGCGCCGTCGAAGCCGCCAACAAGAACATAAAGAAGATTGTTCAGAAGATGGTTGTGACGTACAAAGATTGGCACGAGATGCTGCCGTTTGCCTTGCACGGTTATCGTACGACGTTGCGTACGTCGACCGGGGCAACTCCTTTCTCCTTGGTGTATGGTATGGAAGCTGTCCTACCGTTAGAAGTGGAGATTCCTTCTTTGCGAGTTTTGGTTGATGTGAAACTCGACGAGGCAGAATGGATTACGAATCGTTTGAACCAACTCAGCCTGATGGACGAGAAGAGGTTAGCATCGATTGCATTTGGTCGTCTGTACCAAAGCCGAATGAAGAAAGCTTATGATAAGAAGGTGCGTCCTAGAAGCTTTCAGACGGGTGATCTCGTCCTGAAGAAGATTCTTCCGCCACACTCCGATCACCGGGGCAAGTGGACTCCGAATTACGAAGGGTCGTATGTCGTCAGCAAGGTCTTCTCAGGAGGAGCTTTGTTGTTATCCACGATGGATGGTGAAGATTTTGCATCCCCGGTGAACACGGACGCAGTTAAAAAATACTTTGCTTGAAAGAGACCCGCTGGACAAAAAAAGAAAGAGTCCAGGCAAAAAAGGGGCATCCCGGCGAACCAAAAACAGAATAAAAGGTTCGGGCAAAAATTAGGAATATATTGAAAAAATGTACACCCGCGAAGTCGAAAACCTACACTGGGCGGCTTCGGCAAAAAAGGGTATCCCGGTGAACTGAAAACCCGTAAAGGGCGGTTCACACAAAAGTTAGGGATTTGAATAAGCAAATGACTGCGTTCCGCGTGTGGACTTTCATTGTTTAGTGGTTTGGAGGACCTGAGGGCCGTTTATCTGAATCAATCTCTTCCGAAGCTGAAGCGTCGGAGAAATATCGAAGTCGAGTGGGTCTTAGAGGGATCAACTCATGGTGTTCGTCTACGCCTCGTTGCCGACATTTGTATATACTGATGTATGTTTATGTTTTATTTTTGCGCGGCTTCCTCATTCCAGGAGTTTGCCTCTGTTGTAAAACATTTTTGCCCATTCAGGGGTTCACCATCAATAAAATGCATATTATTCAGCAATTCTGCTTGCCTGTTTAGCATTTATCTGTTTTGTTTGCGAATGAAAACGCCGATGTTTTTGATAAAATGCGCATACATAAACTTACGGGCCTAGGCCCATTGATTGTTGAAACAATTAATTACCTGAATGTTGTCACGAGATAGTAACCTTGATAGGCCCCTTTGAGGAGGGTATCTTGTCTGTTTGTTTGTGTTGTTGCAGGTATAGCATATTCCAGACGGTGTGCCGTACACATCCCCCGAAGCAGGGCGAGTCCTCCTTTTCCAACAGAGTTCAGTAGTCTCTCCTCCGCAGAGTATGAACGTGAGATAGTGAGCATTGATATGTCTCCCCACGTAGAGAGGATTCTCTTCCCCAAGCAGACGCATCCTGAAGGAACGTCATTTTCTCAGCTGAGTTGCGCGCCAAAGCTCATGCTCCCCCAGCACCAGGTCACAAGTGCAGATTTCGTAGAAATGTTCGGGCGCCGAAGCTCGTGTTTCCCCAGTAAAGTCGCCGCAGCAGGTGTCCCCCAGCACCGGGTCACAAGTGCAGGTTTCGTAGGAAATTGTTCGTACGCCGAAGTATGCCGCGACTGATGGTGTCAGACTGAAGTCTCCTGCGGAATTGAGATTCCCCATCAGAGCCGTATTCTCTCCCGAAGTCGGATGATTCCCTCTTCCCCCAGTAGAGTGTTGGAACAGCTGATGTTGTATTCCCCTGCAGAGTTGTACTCTCCCCCGAAGTCAGATGATTCTTTCTTCCCCAGCGAAATCGAAATTCCTCATCAGAGTCGTACTCTCCAGTGAAGTAGAATGATTTCTCTCTCCCCGGCTGAGTCCGCAAACCCCCAAGAGAGCCAAATCCTTGGTAGCAGTTGGGACCATGAGTGGTTTTCCCTAGCAGAGCGTGGTGCAGCTGATGTTGTAATTCCCCCCAGAGTCGCACTCTCTCCAGCGAAGCAGAATGATTTCTCCTTCCCCAGCCGAGTTTGCAGATGTCCAAGAGAGCCGAACCCTTGGAAGTTGATCATATCATATTTAGTTGTTTCCCCAGTGGAGTGTTGAGCAGCTGAAGTTGTTTCCCCACAGAGTTATCATCCCCGGAAGAGTAGCCGAGAAGGCCACGCAGTTTATTCTCGCGATTGATATCAGCAGGTCCAAGTTCTCGTAGAGCTTCATTCCCCTGCAGCGATCAACTGAAGTTGTTTTCCCTGCAGCAGTCAACGGAAGATCATTTCCCCGGACAGAGTCCGATTGATATTGGCGTAGCCACGTTCTCCTCAGTAGGATGATTCCTCTATCGGAGTAGTTCTTTTCCCCTTTGGCAGGAGGGTTTTCCCCCTCGGCATTTATTTTGCTGACGGGATCGCATCATTGTGCATGATTGCATATCATTTAGCATAAACGCATAGCATTTTCACCGTGTGGGGCATGGCACCGAAGCATATGCATCATAAACATGATCTAGGTTATTATCGTTCTTGTTTTACAGGTGTGCCGCCGAAGGATCAGTTGCTCAGGATGATTCCCGACATTCTCCCCAACAAAGTCGCTCGCTCAAGATGATTTTTTGAGATCCCCAGCAAGGTCTTCAGTTCAAGATGATTCTTGAAATCCTCAGCAGGGCCGTTTGCTTAAGATGATTCTTAAGACCCCAGTGCAGTCTCCCGAGTTGGTTGCTCAGATTGATACCTAGAGCCCCCAGCGAAGATCGCCCAGGACGATTCCTGAAACTCCAAGAGAGCCGAGTCCTTGGAAGCTGCTCAAGCCGTGATTGGTTTGTACCCAGCAAGAGTTGTCCAGAAAGATTCCGGGAATCCCCAGCAGAATAAAGTCTCCAGAATGGTTATCGGTTCAGGATGATTCTTGAAGGTGCCCGACGGAGTTGTTTGTTCAAGATGATTCTTGAAGTCCTTAGCAGCGTGATATATTTGCTCCAACAGTGATGTCTAATCTGAAGATTGACTTCGTGAACGCCTGAAGGCGATAGCAGAAGGTTCCTGTGGATTCAGATTTCCTTGTTGATGAATCAATGTTTGTCTGAAGACAAGGTTCAAAAGTTTGTAGATACAGCTTTTGTATGCAAGGTGATCCGTGTTGGCCTGAAGACCAAGTCAGTTGTCCTGAGGTGATGATTGATTGCGATCAAGTGAATAGTGTTTCTTCTGACTGAAGTCAAAGATGTTTCTCCAGCTGAAGCGGAGTTTGCCTGAAGGCAAAGTGTTTTGAATCCCCGTAGAGTCATGAGTGGCTCAGGATACCACTTCTCTGACTGAAGTCACAGATTTCCCAAGCTGAAGCGAAGGTGCCTGAAGGCAAGGTTATCCCCAAAGTCATGAATGACTTAGGATTCATTTTTTGGTCTGAAGGCCGAAGTATATCCCTGACTGAAGTCACGAATACTCTATAGCAGAGGCGGAGTTGCCTGAAGGCAGATCCATGTATCCTTGAAGGCCAAGGATCATTTTCTTCAGACTGAAGTCGAAGATACCTCCTGCAGAGTTGCCGACGGGCAAAGTTTACATCCTTGAAGGCCAAGGATGCTTATCTTCAGGAGTACTTGAAGATCTTTTCTAGCTGAAGCTGGAATCGCTGACGGGCAAGGTTTATATCCTTGAAGGCCAAGGATCCCATCTTCAGGAGTACTTGAAGATCTTTTCTAGCTGAAGCTGGAAGTGGCCAGGGGCCAGGGTTTCATATAGCTTTGATGTTGAAGTTCTACGATGGGCTCAGTATGCAGTAGTATTTGGATGTTCGTTATGGTTCTGAGGGAGAGCCCCAGATCAGAGTGTGCTCGGTTAAGTCTCTCATTCCCAGCGGAGTAGTTTCAAATACGCAAGTGTACCTTTTGTTCCATTTACCAGGGGTGAACCCCAGGTCAGAATTGTTCAGTGTTGTATTTTCTCCAGCGGCGATGCGGGGTATTTTGATTGTCTGACGGCGATGTCAGATTCAGTTCTCCAGCGGCGAGGCAGGGTATTTTGATTATCCGACGGCGAGGTCAGATTATGTTTGTGTCCGGCGGCGAGGTTGGATGTTTGGATTTGACGGCGAGGTCAGATTATGTTTGTTTCCGGCAGCGAGGTTGGATGTTTGGATTTGACGGCGAGGTCATATTATGTTTGTTTCCGGCGGCGAGGTTAGATGTTTAGATTTGACGGCGAGGTCAGATTATGTTTGTTTCCGGCGGCGAGGTTGGATGTTTGTTTGACGGCGAGGTCAGACTCTTTAAATCCCCAGCAGAGATGATGTTTGTACGACGGCGATGTCGAGTGTCTCTCAGAGTGATGTTTGTTTCCGGCGGCGATGTCAAATTCAGTTTTCCAGCGGCGATGTTGGGTATGCCAGATGATTTAGTTCTCCAGCGGCGAGGCGGGGTATTTTGATTGTCCGACGGCGATGTCAGATGGTTTAGTCTTCCAGCGGCGATGTTGGGTGTTGTGGTTGTCTGAAGGCAATATCAGAAGAAGTTAACGTGGATAACTGACGGCGATGTCAGATCAGTATTTCCCCAGCTAGTTGTCGTGCAGCTAGTATTGCAGTATTCGAAGATTTGTTCCCCGCAGAGTATCGTGTGCTTGTGCAGTTGGCAAATTTTCGGGTTTACCGGTATTCAACCGTCTCGCACCTTGATTGGCTGAGAGTCGTTCGCTTCTCACCCATTCAGGTTCAAGCCGTTTGAATAGGGGCAACTGTTGCACCCCAAAATTTGACCAACAATTATTTATCCATCAAGTGTTTGAAGTTTGAAAGAGATCCTCAGAGAAATTGGTTGAAACCAAGGTTGTGTGTCTCATAACTTGAGAGTTGTGGGTGCTCCCCAGATGATTCTGAGACTATGAGAGTGAACTTGATGCTTTGAGAAAGTTTATGAGATGTCTTGAAAGCCATCATGAAGCCCAGAGAGGTCATTATGCAAGAATTCAGAAGATTCAACCATGAATGGTAGAATTAGGGTTTTGACTGGGTCAACCCTAGGTCAACTGAAGATTTGGAGAAGGCTGAGACCTAATCCAAGGGCCATGAGATCATAGAATGATGTATGGAGATGTTATAAAGATGATTCCTAGACCAACTCATCATGATTGAGGAGTTTGAGAAGTTTTAAGTTAGGGTTTCTAAGGATTGTCAGTGAAAAAACCCTAGTTTGATCCCTAGCTTCCAGGCAGTTTTAGCTCAGGATATGATTGATATCTCATCTTCCCCACAACATGAATGTTGTAGAGCTTGTTCTTAGCTTTAATTTGAGTGGTAGAAGTCCTTGATAGGATTTGCAGAGCTCAAGTTATGGTTTTGACAAATTACAGGTCATCTGAGGTATGTGAATCTGGGTCCTTGAAAGTCACCCAACTTGCAGACAACTTTTTCCCTAGTAGGATGATTCCTATGATCTCTTGGTCAACATGAATGTTGAATATCATCTTCTTATCTTTCTATAGAGTACTATAAGTCCTTGATAGGATTTGTAGAACTCAACTTATGGTTTGAACAAGACAAGGGTATTTTGGTCATTTGGTGATTATAGGTCATTTTAAGCAAAGGCCATATCTCCTATTTCCAAGCCTCAAATGAAAAAACTCAAAACATAAAAGTTGTTCAAAATGGCATTTTAAGCCTAGAAAAGTGGTCATGAGTTGTTGGAAAATCTTGTAGCAAGGATTGACAAGAATGGGTGAAAATGACCTAAAAATGGCTTATAACTTAAATGGATCCAAGTTGGAAATTGGTTTGGGAGATCTATGAATCCAAAATAGGTCATCCAATATGTCATTTTGAATCCAAACATCATTTTAAAAACAATGGTTTAAATACATTTTTGGTTTGAGGTCTAAAAATGGGGGTTACTTTGTAATGTTGTTACTTGCATAATAAGGAACCTTTGGAAAACTTCACATAAGGCAAGGTTGAGCTGGTTTTTTGCACATTCCATTTCAATATCTCACAAGGGGAGATTTTGGCACAAAATTAAGGTCTTAATTCATGAGATGAGATAATACCATATGTCATTACAAGAGAATTTCCATTACTTTCTAGATGATTCTAAAAGCTTCTAGATGATTCTATTGATTGTTATATATTGAGGAGCTCACAATGAAGTAAAAGGTTGGTGAAATCAGTGGTGAATAGTGAAGGAGAGAGTGGTGTTCAATGTTTTCTTCAAGGGCAAGCAAGACTTGAATCTTCCATTACAAGCTCCTCCCATCAAAGATAGTGCAAACAGAAACGAATACTCCATTAGAGGAGTGTTTGGAAGAGACAGCAAGCACTGAAACCATCTCTACACACCTCCACCATTGCCACTTGACAGGTTGGTAAGCTTCTCCATACCTCTTTATTTATGCACATTCCATCATAGTTCTAGGGTTAGACTGGTTAAGATAGGTTAGATGATGGTTTTCTGAGAATTAGAGAAAGTTTCATGAAGTTCCATAACAGACCCTAGTTTCTTTCAGTTTCAAGAATGAGTCGTGTGGTGAGCATTAATTGACATGTGATGGCATAGATTGATTAGGGTAACATGAGGAACAAGTTTACACCATTAGATTGGAGTTCTATCAAGGTTGATGTCAGAGGAATATGTTGAAACCCTAACCTTCATGCGTTCTGTTAGAGTGATACAAGATGTTTCAGTGAAAACTATGGGTACCATCGTGTTCTTGGAGAGAAATGGAGCAACTTTGGTCTTTGGATCATGGCTTTTCATGGCCATACGAGGGAGTACGTGAGGCTGGAAAGTTCTTGCATGGATTCTGTTAAACCTGAAAACCCTAGGTTGAGTTGGAGAAGACAACTCGAGGACCGTTAGATCGTTTTTTTTAATTGACTTTTTAATATCATCCAACGGCCAGATTTTAAAATGAAAACGGAGGGAAACCATAAAGATAAACGCAGCGTTTAGCTAAATGAGAAATTTTGGGCCTCATCAAATCATCGCTACTCACCCCCCACCCAGACGGCCCAGATCATTTTTGAACTAAAACCTATTGCTAAATACACCGCGCCCTTTTCAATTTTCTTTAATTTTTCATACTGTTTTTCTGAGTGCATGTGGGCCTAACGCCATTTACTATCGACACCCCCCATCCTCTGGCCCATTTAGAAGTATAACTAGGCGCCTTTGATTTTGACACCCCCTCCCCATTTTCTTTTATTTTCTTATTTTCAATTTCTTTTATTTTCTTGCATCTATAATAATTCATAAAAAAATTGAGAAATCATTGTTTTTTAATTCTTGTTTTTTCTATATACTCATAATTTTGTGTAGAAAATTAATAAAAGTAAAAATTCCCTTTTATTTTTAGTTTAGTATTTTTAGAATATTATTCTTTTAAGTAGCTTTTAAATAGGTTTAGTTTGATACTCAATTTTGTAGAATTTAGTTTAGGACTTTCCCTTAATCTTTTTGATTCATTCTTTTTAGTGTGATTATATATTGAGCCTTAGTTCCCATAGGATTTAATTCATGATTTTTAGATTAAAATTTGAGTAGTTTGTTTAGGCTAGCATTAGGGTACTATAATTAGGGTTTAGGTTTAGCATGGGTAAAGTAAATCATTTTCTTTGGAGAGTTTTGAATTGATTTTTGGGTATGGGACTATTGGGCTAGTATGGGTAAGTATAATAGACCCTTGTGGGTAAGTATTAAATTTTTCCCCCTTGCTTTAGTATTTTCAAGTATTTTCTGAATAGGACTGTTTGTGTGGCATGTTCTGTGATTGATTGTCTATCTCTGGGGTTTATCTTTGGGGAATTGTTGTGGGGCTTAGTTTGTTTTGAAGACCTTGTTGAAGGAGCATGATGAGGGAGAAGGTTGAAGATCAAGACCCAGAGGTTGAGAGGTTGGGGCTTGTTCTCTATTTGTGAGGTTTGAGATCCTGAAGTTTGAGGGAAATTCATGGTACTTTCCTGAGGAAGGCACTATGGATGTCTTTCATTCTTTCTTCTCACCTCTTTCCTAAGTATCCAATGATGTTGGAGCCTTCATGTTAGTTTAGTTTCTCCTGAGGAGGAACATAAACCGATCACAGTTGTTGAGCCACATGGGATACGATTCCTAAGTGGAAGCCTCCTAGTACTTTCCTGAGGAAGGCACTATGGGTCTGCTCACTTAGATCCCTTAGTTCATCTAGGTTTTCGTAAGTATCCAATGATGTTGGAGCCTTCATGTGAGTTTATTTTCTCCTGAGGAGGAATGTAAACTGATCACAGTTGTTGAGCCACATGGGATACGATTCCTAAGTGGAAGCCCCCTAGTATTTTCCTGAGGAAGGTCCTATGGGTCTGTTCACTTAGTTCCCTTAGTTCATGTAGGATTTCTCAAGTATCCAATGATGTTGGAGCCTTCATGTGAGTTTAGTTTCTCCTGAGGAGGAATGTAAACTGATCACAGTTGTTGAGCCACATGGGATATGATTCCTGAGTATAAGCCTCCTAGTGCTTTCCTGAGGAAGGCACTATGAGTCTGCCTACTTAGCTCCCTTTCTTTGGTAAGCTTGTTTTGAAGCTTGAAGACTGGGATTGATTTCTCTTATGTAGGGTTTTGCTTTAGGGCATTGCTTAGATTTGATTAGGGTTCTGTTTTAGGGTTAGGATTAGAGCTTAGATGTATATAATTTCTTTCTCAAGCATGTGGTTTGTTTGCCTAATGGCACTTCATTTCTTTTATCTGTTTATTGCTTGATAGCATGTTGTTTACTTTTCAGTATGATTACTGTTATTTCATGACTGGCTTGAGGTCGAGACGAGCTTGTGGAGGCTGAAGCCCCACACACATTTCCTCCCTCACTTGCATTGCATGCATTTTACTGTTAAGCTGATGCTTTGTCTGTTTTGGTGTATCATTGACATGATCCCTTAGGACTCTCATTTCCTTTGATAAGGATTTGATGATATACTTTTAGGTTGAAACCTATGCATGACAACCTCTAGGAGTTCCCTGTTCAAACCTCAACCATAAGATGAATCCATGGCATGATAACAGTAGGACTTGATAGTCTCCCTCCTAGTTGGGGCCCGTTCTCTTCTCATCTCAAAACAGTTTAAGATACAGTAATCATGAATGATTTCTTTCGTACGTTACGAGCCTTAAGCTATCTGAGAAAGGATTGTGGGAGAGTTTCTTTTCCACGGTCTGGATGTTTAGTATGGTACCCTTTGGGTGACATGCGACGCATTCACTCTCAGGTCATAATCTCTAGTGCGGTTGAAATCGCAAACACAATAAAAAACACTTCTTTCAAAACAGGAAATAAACCGTAGTTTCCCGAACTATGTTTGCTCTGATCTTCCATGATGTGTGGAAGTACGTAGGCATAGGATGCGATATCCTAGCGAGCAACCTTCCCCATCCTTCGTAGGCCGAACTACGTTGACTCTGATTTCTCATTCTCTGATGAGAATACGTAGGCATAAAGTGCGACGCTTTGCCGAGTCATTTTTCTTTTCTTTTTCAGCCAGCCTTGATAGGTAGATAGATTACAACCAACCCGTCCAAGTAAGCAAACAAGCGTGGATCCCGTCGAGTACGACGGACGTGAGGGGTGCTAATACCTTCCCCTTGCGTAACCGACTCCCGAACCCAGACAATGGTTGCAATGACCTTGTCTTACCCTTTTTCATCAGGTTTTTCCGATCGTTTCCTTTCCCGCTCTGAGGGATAAATAACGAAAGGTGGCGAATGTTCTGTCATGCCGCTGTTGCACCCTAAAATTTGCTCAACTTTATTCACTTGGTTTATGTTTCAATATCATTAGCATTTGCATATAGAGTCATGTACATAGTCTACTCATCTGCATAGCATAAGCATAGGAAGTCATCCAACAGGGGACCAAGCATTATTCTCATCTCTAGAGACCTATCAAGAGGTTATTATCCAAATTCAATATCATTCAAGTCATCAGAAAGAATTTGAAAGCTGGGAAGTCAATGGATCAAGCAAGTGCATCCATCTCCTATCTGAGGGTATATGGGGATCATCAAGGAAAGTGTGAGCTGTGGGCTGAGCATGGAGAGTATGTGGGCATCATGGAGGACTTAGAAATTCATTTGGAGAAGGATACAAGTCATTGATATGATCACAAGAATTGCAGTTGAAGACAGTCAACTAGGGTTTCATCTGGGTCAACCCTGGGTCAGCTCTAGGTCAATTGATTGATTGAAAGGAACTAAGGGCTATTGAAGAGATGTGGGGTTCATCATTTGACATGTAAAGAAGGATAGGGTGATATGCCAAGAAGAATTCAAGAGAAATCAAGGAGAAGAGGAGTTTCTAAATTAGGGTTTCTGTGTAAAATCCCCTAATTTAGGTCAAATTTCCAAGCAAGATAAGTCAAAATACAAGCTTCAAATGGATCCTTGGCCAACATGGAACTTGTAGAGGATCTCAATACCTTTAATTTTAGTGGTGGAAGACATCAAGGAGATTTATAGAACTCAAGTTATGGTCCTTGCAAGTTACAGGTCATCTGAGGTATCTGAAATTTTGTCTGTGAAAGTGACTTGACTTCCAAGCAATCTTTACCCCTCAAGGAGATTTCAAATGAATTTCTGGTCAACATAAGAATTGTTACTCATTGTCTTATCTTTCTAGAATGGTATAGTATGCCTTCATATGATTTGTGGAACTCTACTTATGGTCTTGGCAAGCAAAGGGTATTTTGGTCATCTGAGGATTACAAGTCATTTCAAGCCTATGCCTAAAACTCATACAAGGAAGCTTCAAATGAAAAACTTCACAACATCAAAGTTGCTCAAAATGACATTTTAAGTCAAGAAAAGAAGTCATGAAAGTTTGGAAATGTATGGAATGAGACTTGACCAAAGTTGGTGAAAAATGACCTAAAAAAAGCATATAAGTTGAAAAGGTTGAAATAAAAAATTGGTTTGAGAGATCTACAAATCCAATATGGGTCATCCAATATGTCATTTTGAATCCAAACATTATTTTAAAAACAATGGTTCAAATATATTTTTGATTTGAGGTCTTAAAATGGGGGCTACTTTGTAAAGTTCATGCTTGCATCATAAGGCAACTTGGTAAAACTTAATACAAGGCAAGGAAAAGCTTGGTTTTTCATACATACACTCCTAATATCTCATGAAAGGAGATTTTAATACAAGTTTACAAAGGGGCAAGCATGAGATAAGAGATCTTCAACATATCATCAAATGAGAACTTCATGAAATTTCCACAAGTTTCTAGATCCCTCTAGGATCAATCTAGAAACTTCTCAAGCTGTTAGTAATCATCTATATAATGAAATGAAGCCATTTGTGCAGGGGTTGGTGACTGATTGTGCTTGCATACCATAGTTTGAATTCCTTCATCCAAATTGCATTTTGCTTTCAAACTCCATTGAAACTTCATCAATCATCATAATTCTTGTTATCATCATCATCTACCATCATCATAGAGCAATTGGAAAACAAAATTGAGAGGAATTCATGGCTGGTTCATGAGATCCAAAGGTTCACTCCAAGTTGCATGAAGAATTGGATAGAGTGATTCAAGAGGTGTAAGCAAGAACCAGTGCAAACAGAAGAACCTACAGCCATTGAAGATCATTGGAAGCAAGCATCAAGGCTTGAATTGAAGGGGAACCACCATAGCCATCATCACTTGCAAGGTATGCAACTTCATTCGAATCCCACTATTTATCCATTGATAGGGCATGTGGTTAGGATATATGTGATAGAGACCATTAGGGGATGATTCATGAGTAGTTTAAGGGCTGTTCTTGAAGGTTGTTTCCATGGCAGTTTCTGGTTAGTGATCAAGAACTCACATGTTAGAGTGCTATAATACTGGAGATTAGGTTTAGAATGATCACCATGAACAATAGAATGCATTAGTATAGGTTTTATCAAGAATCTTCAGCATGCGTATCAGTGAAAATCAGTGGTGCCCTAAACTTATAGCTATCGGGTTTGGCTATTGGAGAAGTTTTAGAAAAATCTGAGGCTAAGGTTTTATAGAGGGTGAAGAGTACACCATTTTTGGTCTTTGGATGAGGGGTTTTCATTGAGAGATGAAGGAGTACGCATTGGTTGAACATGGCTGCATGAAGGAAAGAATTCTGAAACCCTAGGTCTGATTTGGAGAAGACGATGAGCTGGCCGTCCGATTAGTACATTTGTTTGACATTTTAAGCGCATCCAACGGCTGAGATTTGAGTTTGAAAACGGAGGAAGAAACTGAGAGTGAAACGATGCGTTTCACTTATGAAGCGTCTGGGCCTTGGATCCGAATCTCTATCCCCACCCCCCTTTGGATAGGCCCAATGATTTTAGCGTGTTTTTACTGCTTTTCGCACCACAGATTTATCCTTTTTCTGGTATTTTTTTCATTTGATTTTCTGATGTTTCATGGGCTTAGCGCGCTTTCTATTCGCACCCCTGGTACTGGCCCATCATAATAATTGAACTGGGCGCCTTTCATTTTAACACCCCCTCCCCATTTATCTTAATTCTTTGATTTTTTTAATTTCTTTTCATTTTCATGCATTTTGTAAAAATCATAAGAAAATGAAAACTTCATATTTTTTAATGATTCTTTTTGCATAATTTTCTTTAATGAGTCTAGAAAATTATAAAAAATAAAAATTGCATTTTATTTTTTATTTGATATTTTTCCCATATTTTCCAAATAAATGCCTATTTTAGGTGTTTCATTTCATACATGAATTTGTTGATTTTTGTTCTAATAGTTGCTTTAACATTTTTAATCCATTCTTTTTAGGTTGTTTAGTTTAGACATTCAACTTGTTCATGCAATTTAGTTCCCATTTTTAGAAATTAATTTCAGGTGATTAGTTTAGGTGTGAATAACATGAACAAAATTAGGGTTTAATTGACAACATAGGTGAATAAGTTCATTTCCCTTAGGACTTAGAGATTGAATATTTTAGCTATGGGACTATAGGGACTATGGGTAGTTATTAGATCCCTCAGAAATCACTAGGATTCCCCTACTGCTATTAGTATATTACTGTATTTGATTGACTGGTATGGTGTGCCCTCTGGGGATTATTGATTTGTCTGTGTGGGTATTGGGATTGCTTGGGGATTGGGGGAGCTGAAGACTTGTGATGATGAAGCCATTGGAGATCCAGAGCTCGAAGACCAACTTCCAGAGTTGATGAGGAGATTCCTGCTAGCAGCTGTTGAGGAGATTAGGGTTTACGAGCTAGGCAGAGCTCTAGATTAGAAAGCTTGATTCTCAAACATGGAAGGTTTTGACTGCCTCCGTTCCTCTCTGTGATACAGAGTCTCTCTAAGACACTCACCCCCTTCCTTTGGAAGGCTTGGTGCTACTGTTTAAGGGATAGAACTCTTGAGAGAAAATGTCTTATGTGTTAGTAGCAATTGGTTTGCCACCCTTGGTAGTCAACTAATTGCTTAACACCCAATTCACTCTTGTGATTGATCCCTCAGCTTGGAGGATAGGACTTGAAGAAAAGCCACTGTAGAATGAAGATTGATGACAAAGATCTTGCTTGAAGGCTGTGGAGATGGAGATTGATGCTTGCTGAAGCTTAAAGTCAGATGTTGTTTCAGAGCTGCTGATGCTGTTTATTTTTCTGCTGTATTTCATTTCTGATGTATTGTTTGGTTTTTCTGGACTGTATTGTGTGCTGTTTACCCTGTTGGGTTGAAAGTGAAGTCTGTTCACTTTTGCCTATTGTTTTCTAGGTTCGAGGTTGAGTGGGACTCCCTTGCCTCGCTTGTATTGTTGCATTCATGCATTTTACCGCTTTACTGTATATATTTGCTATTGTTTCTGTTTCCGTCTATTCCCTTAGGATCTCTGTTTCTCTCTGTGCAAGAGAGGAGCATGATAGACATTAGGTCTTAACCCATGCATGATAACATTAGGTTAGTTTGATTCCCTTCGTAACTGTAGGTTAGAGTTCTGTCTCTTCTTTCTCAAAACAAACAGAAAAACACCATAAATATTTCAAACGCAATAAAAGACACTTCTTCCGTAAAAGAATGTGAACTCATCAAAACGTCATTTTTGTCCGCTGGGACTGTTAATCAGAAAAACCTTTTTCAGAAGGAGTAAAATCAATCAAGACAGACTTGTGTCGTACGTGGCCCGAACTACGTTTGCTCTGATCTTTCATGCTGTATGAAAGTACGTAGGCATAGGATGCGATATCCTAGCGAGCAACCTTCCCCTCCTTTCCCGTAGGTAGGCGAACTACGTTGACTCTGATTTCTCGTCCCAGACGGGAATACGTAGGTATAAAATGCGATACTTTGCCGAGTCATTTTATTTTCATTTTATTTTTCTTTTAACCCTTGACCTTTAGTTTAGATAGAAGTAACAATCCATATCCGAAAACAAGCGTGGATCCCGTCGAGTACGACGGACGTGAGGGGTGCTAATACCTTCCCCTTGCGTAACCGACTTCCGAATCTAGGTTTTGGTTGCGACGACCATACCTTTCCCGTGTTGTGCGAGGTTTACTCTGAGCGTTTCCTTTCCCTCCCGTGGGATAAATAACGCACGGTGGCGACTCTTCTGTTCAGTCGGCGCCGATTTTCGCAGTAGCGACAGCTGGCGACTCTGCTGGGGATCCAACGTCCCCTGGCTGCTAAGGACTGCGATGGTCCTTATGCATTTGGGATCCAACGTCCCTTAAGAGAGTCAATCCTAACGCTTGTTTTCCCGTCGAGGATTTTGTATGGATTTATATTTCTGACCTTTATTTTCAGCATTATATATTGATTATTATTGCTGTATTGGGGTGTGACGGGTGTTCTGATATTGAGTGAGAAGCCGGACCTGGGCTTGAGTGCACCTAGAATTAGAGTAGAGATTAGTTGGCGCCCGCTTGCTTTGCTTGCCTTGGTGTCCCGCGAAATCTACACTCAGACGAGGTTCCTCTGGTTGGCCTCCTGCCCCTTCCTTTGGTTGGCGTGGGTTGCTGGTTAGTTGAATTGTCGACTCTGGGGACCGATCATTTGGAAGTTGGCTAAGTGAGGCCTCTTCAGGATTTGATGATGCCACTCCTTCTGGGAATCGTATCATCAACCCTGAAAGTCTGTGACGCCGACGACCGCATAGGATGCCATACCTTGTGTCAGTTACTAGGACATCCACCTGTGAGAGGGTTTGGGGTTATGCAGGTAACTAGACTTTCAGATACCGGTTATTTCTTGATCAGAGATCCTGGGTATTTATGGAGAGTTATGAGGTCTGTCCGAGACCATTTGGAGATGTGTTATGAGGTCTGTCAGAGACCAGTTGGATAGTTCTGGGGTCTGTCAGAGACCAGTTGGAGATGTGATTTGAGGTCTACCAGAGACCAGTTGGAGTTATGGTTTGAGGTCTGTCAGAGACCATTGTTGGAGCTTTGTTTTAGGTCTATCTGAGACCAGGGTTTGAGGACTTCTAGAGAATCTATCTGAGACTTCTTGATATGGTTCAGGCTATTCAGCTACGGCATTTGGTCCCTGTTGCATGTTACTTGCATTGCATTTGTTTGCATACTCATCATCATTGCATCCCACTAACGTGTGTCTGTGCTGCAGGTGCATTTGCATTTCCCTAGTTCTAGTGTCCGGATTTCTGAGTGATTGGTCATGGCCAGCTTAAGAAGGACAGTTGCTTACAAATTGCCTACTCCTGATGTTGTTCCCCTGCTTGGGTTGATCTCTCTGGCTGATGAGGATGTTCGTAGGAGCTTCAGAATGAGCTATGGAAGACTATTGAGATTGGTGCGCAAACCCACGGAGACAGAGCTAGATGGGCTATACGCTTTGATGCAATTCTATGATCCAGCATTGAGATGTTTTACATTTGCTGATTTCATTATGGGGCCTACCATTGAGGAGTATGTGGAGTTTACTGAGTTACCCGTGCAGAACCAGGTTCCATTCATTCATTCTGGCGTTAAGCCCAAGCCGGAAGACTTGGCAAAAGCTTTGCATGTGGATGCTTCTGAATTGTTGACTACTGTTTCCCGTGGAGTTCCAGGCTTCTCGCTCCAGTTCTTGATTGGTAAAGCCCAGGAGTACTCTAAGAGCGGGTGCTGGATTGCCTTCAATGCTGTGCTGGCTCTGTGCATCTACGGCATAATATTGTTTCCCAATGTACCGGATTTTGTGGACTTCGATGCCTTCTACTTGTTTGCCGCTGGTAATCCTGTACCTACCTTACTCAGAGATTTCTACCACTCACTGCATTACAAGAATGAGAAGGGAAGAGGAAAGAATGTTCATTTCTGTGTACCATTGCTAGATATGTGGTTTAAAAGCCACCTTCCCATGAAGGGATCTTTTGTGAAGAGTGCAACCACACCTAGATGGTCAGAGCGCCTGATGAGGCTATCTTCCGAAGACGTTGAATGGTTTGATAGAGATCTGCTGGGATCCGAGCTTATATTCAGTTGTTCTGGGTACCCTAATGTTCCGTTGATAGGGAGGAAAGGGTGTATCAATTACAACCCATCCTTGTTGGTCCGTCAGTTCGGATACGCGCTGAAGAACCCACCCGCAGAGGAAGAAGTACAGGAATCTCTGTACTTCACCGGAGATTTGAAGGGGGAGTTATTAGCCAAGCTGCAGCATGCCTGGACGCGTATTAACCGAAGAGGGAAGTCGTTGTTAGGGAAGAATGACTGTCAGGCCTATGCACCTTACAGGGTTTGGATCCAGGAGAGAGCAAGTCAGTTGCGGATGCCATTTCCAGATGCACCAGTTCTTGTTCCCATTCCGGTAGCAGAGCCAACTACTGTTTCTAGGGAGGCCTACGAGCAAGTTGTGAAAGAAAAAGAAGCCTTGATGAAGATCAACGAAGGGTTAGAGCAGGAGCTAGCCCAGATACGCAGTGAGAAAAACAAGGTCGTCCATGCTTTCCAACAGCAGATTGAGCTAATGAACAGACTAGGGGCTGAGTTGACTGAGGAGAAGAAGAAGCGCGAACGTCTGGGGCAAGAGTTCAGAAGCTCCCATGACATGCTTGAATCCAAGAAGAAGGCGCTCGACGCAGCACACCGAGAGATCTCTTCTTGCAATAAAACCTGGAATGCCACGCTCACCAACAATAAGAAGAGGGAAGATAAGTTGAAGCAGCAAATTTCCGACCTCGAAGAGCAGTTGAAGTCCAGCATCAAGAAGTGTGAAGAAGAAGTGATGACCCGGTATAGTCTCCAAAATGCACTGAACAAGGCCATCAAAGGCAGAGATGAAGTTGTGTCTCAGAAGCGTAAACTAGAGGATCGCTTCGGAGAGGGGGCATGGGAGGAAACTGCTGAAGAAGTGCGACGTGTTCTTAAGAAAAGAAACCAACTTGTTGAAGGACTGCTTGCTCGACCAAGTCATCCGGAGACCAAGAAGTTGCTAGAAGAGTACCAGACTTATGGGAGTGTTTGATCTTTTCATGTAGTGACTCGTATGCTTTATTTGCATAGCGCTGACCATCACCAGGATTGTTGGTTGAGGTCATGCCTTCTTATTGTACTCTCAGTGACATTGTATTCTTGGCTTATTGGTTTCTCTGCAATATATGAGGCTCTCTGTGATTCAACTCCGATCTTTGTATTGCTTGCAACGGCACCTTCACACTAGAATCGGGAAATGAATTTCCCTAATGCACAGACACACACGTTGCATTGCATTCATATTCATATTGCATTACAGGCAATCTTTGGATGGTATCTTATTTTCCATTTTTCAGGTACTTTCAGGATTGCAGATCAGCACCCGCACCGTTATTCCACTCGCACCAACTGTCGAAGAATCATGGATCAAATGCAGAACGAGATGCAAGATGTGCGCGAGAAGCTAGCTCTCTTTATGCAGACCATGGAAGCTATTGCAAAAGGTCAGGAGAATTTGCAGGCCATGGTCCAACCTCTGTTGGCCCGAAATGCTGGTCACGGTAACGAGGATCATCAGTCTGTGCGAGTCGATACTGTTCATGGAGATGGCACTCCCACGCCAGTGGCTCCACCTGTAGTCAATATACCTGCGGTTAATGTCAACAACGCTACCGCTGCTGGGAACGGTAACATCGGAGTTGGGAACGAGACTGCTGTCCATAACGTTGGGCTTGGTGATGTCAACTTGGGTGATAATATGGGAGGCAACGGCTTTGGCAATACTGGACTCGGGTTCAACGATCAGGGATTCGACAACGCGGGGAAATATGGTTTCAATGCTCAAGGCTTTGGGCAAGATGGTTATGGTGTGGCCAATCAGGGTTACGGAGGTTTCGGAAATGTAAACGGTGCTGGGTTAATGGCTTTTGGGCCTGCTGGAGGTATTCAAGGATACGGCAACAGAGGCCGAGGCCCGGTGATGAATCAAATTAGAGCTGGCCGCAATAATGAATATGATGGGTATGGAGCTGGGAATGGTATGTGGCAAGAAGATCAGCAGGAGGACGCTTTCTCCGGCGGAGGCTTTGAAGGGCCGATGGATAACTCCCAGAATATCAGAATGCTAGAAGAGCAGATGAGGGGGGTCCTGAACCAAAGTGCTGTGGGCTTGGACATGGCAACAATGGGTCTGGTACCTGGCTTGAGGGTGCCAATCAAATTCAAAGCTCCTACGTTTGATAAGTATAAAGGGGACACATGTCCGAAAGTGCACGTGCGGGCTTATTACAGAAAGATGTTTGCATATTCAACTGATGAGAGAATGCTAATGCATTTCTTTCAAGATAGTTTGTCAGGCCCTTCCCTAGAGTGGTATATGGGGTTGGAGCCGACTAATATCAAGACATGGAAACAGCTAGCAGAGGCATTTGTAGCTCACTACAAATATAACAGCGACTTGGCGCCCAATCGGGTGAGAGCTTTAAAGAGTACGCGCAAAGGTGGCGCGATATGGCTGCCAGGGTCCGTCCTCCTTTAGAAGACAAGGAAATGAATGACATGTTCGTCGGCACATTCACAGGCTTGTTTCATGACATGTTATTTCATACATCTCTGGCCAGTTTCTCAGACTTATTTCTGATGGGAGAAAAGATTGAACGTAACATTAAGCAGGGAAAGTTCCAAGTCGAGGAATCAACTGCATCTGGCAGTCATAGGAAGACTTTTGGTGGGCGCCGTCAGGGCGAGGCAAGCGCAGTGTTTGGAGGCCGAGGCCGAGGCCGAGGCAGAGGTCGAAACCAATATCATCAGCCGCAGCAGGTGGCGAGTGTTACTATTCCATATCAACAACAATCGTTTCAGCAGCAGCCAATGCAACAGCAACAGCCACAGCAGCAGCAGCAGCCGCCTCAGCAGGGGGCACAGCAGGCTCAGCGAAGATTCCAGGGTGGTAAGCCAAGAAGAGTGTTTGAGAAGCCTCCCTCAACCTACGCAGATTTATTGCAGACATTGTTGGGTTTGAACCTGGTAGAGAAGAGAACTCTGGCACCGATAACGGGAACTCCTCCGTATGGTTATGATGCAAGCAGGCACTGTGAGTTTCATTCTGGGGCGCCGGGCCATGATATAGAGGGTTGTCATGCTTTTAAGCACGTTGTGCAGGATCTTTTGGACAATAAGGCTATCAATTTCGGAACGGCAGGTCCGAATATAGTGCAGAAACCCATGCCTAATCATGGGGCGAACGCCATTCTGACTGAGGAAGGGTTGAATCTGATTATGAATGTCGACGATTTAAAGACGCCGCTAAGCGAGATAAAAAGCAGATTGTTGCAAGGGGGTGTTTATCTAGGGTGTGACGAGTATTGCTTAGAATGCTGGACCCTAGCTGGGGGGGTGTGATGATTTGAAGAAAGGCATTCAGGCTTTAATTGATGGAGGCACATTGCAGTTTGACCGAGCAGCGACTGAAGAACCTGCAGGGGCGGTAGCAGAGGATCAGAGTGATGTGGCCACTGTAACGATTCCTCGGAAGACAATCACTATATCAGCACCGGCTCAGCGACCACCGATCACCATAACTAAGGCCGAACCAATCCCGTACGAGAACACAAAAGCAGTCCCATGGTCATATGGGTTGGAGGTGTATTGTGACGGGATAAAGATTGATGTTAATAAGCAGCCAACCGAGACTGTAGATAATGTTGTTGGTTCAGGAGGTATGACAAGGAGTGGTAGGATCTTTATATCACCTGAAGTGGAGGCCGAAAGACTAGCAAAAGGAAAAGGGAAGATGGTTGAGAATGTCCCAGTGCAAGCCAGCGAAAAAGAAGCGGCATCGAAAGACGTAGAAGAGTTCATGCGCTTGATTCGAAAAAGTGATTATAAGATTGTGGAGCATCTGAAACAGACGCCCTCCAAGATATCTATCCTGTCGTTGCTAATATGTTCTGAAGCTCACAGAAATGCTTTGTTGAAAGTCCTGGATACTTCTTTTGTACCCCAAGACGTCTCCGTGAATCAGCTGGAAGGAGTGTTGGCACATGTGAATGCAGGCCACATCTTAGGCTTTACCGACTTCGATTTGACCCCGAAAGGGAGAGATCATAATATGGCGCTGCACATATCTGTCGAGTGTAGAGGATCAGTAATGTCGCATGTATTGGTCGACACCGGATCGTCTCTGAATGTGATGCCCAAGAAGGCGATGATGAAGCTAGATGTCAGAGGAATCCTGTGCACGCCCAGTGACTTGGTAGTCAGAGCGTTTGACGGCACGCGAAGAACAGTCTTTGGATCGATAACATTGCCTCTACAGGTCGGGCCGGAGGTGTTTGCGACTGAGTTTTATATCATGGATATACAGCCTGCATATAGCTGCCTGCTCGGAAGACCCTGGATTCATGGGGCTGGGGCAGTCACGTCTACCCTGCATCAGAAGTTGAAATATATGATTGGAGACAGCGTAGTCACCGTATGCGGAGAAGAAGACATCCTGGTCAGCCATCTGTCGTCATTTAAATATGTGGAGGTCGACGGAGAGATCCACGAAACACCCTGCCAGGCATTTGAAGGGTTGCGTATCAAGGACAAGGGTCCCAGGCCGAGCAAAATGTCAGAGATAGCCGTCTCGTCGTATAAAGAAGCTCAGGCTCTGGTGGAGGCAGGAGAAGCAAAGGGCTGGGGCAAAGTGCTAGATATTCCTGTAAAGAAGGACCGGTTCGGGCTGGGGTACCAACCGTCGTCGTCAACACCTGCTGTGGGAGCACCCCGTTTCAGAGGGCCAATAACCATCTCTGCCAGTGGAGTATGTCATGAAACCATCAACGCTGCTTCGGAGTCTGACGAAGGAGACAGCGACTGCGATATGGATGCCTGGATTCAGCCAAGCACGCCAGGACAGGGACTGTGCAACTGGTCCATTCAGGAGCTTGTTCCTGTGACTCTTAAACAGTAATGCTTTGCTTTATTAATTGTTGAATAATCTGATGTCTTGCCCGGGGCATCGTGATTTGCTTAGGGCTGTGTTGTTGTGAACATTGCGTGTTAATCATTAAATAAATGGCGTTTTTTTTCATGTGCAAATATTGTAATCTCTGTCTTTCTTGTTTTGTATTTTTCAATAAAATGGCAACGTGGTTATTCGCTTTATACGCATTTTGAAGCACTTAACCATTCCTTTTGGAGGATAACATTTTCAGATGACATCCTTGAACCACCTATGACTCGTCCCGACTTTGAGCATCCGGTATTTCAGGCCGAAGAAGAGGTTGTCGAAGATAGTGACGTTCCTGAAGAACTGTCTTGGTTGGTGAAGCAAGAGGAAAGAGCCATTCTGCCTCACGACGAGGTCGTCGAAATTATCAACTTGGGGTCGGAAGGGGTTGAGAAGAATATTCGTATCGGAGCCGCACTGCAGGGCGATATCAAGCGAAGACTGGTTGAAATGCTCCGAGAGTATAGTGATGTATTCGCTTGGTCGTATGAAGACATGCCTGAGCTTGATACAGATATGGTTGTGCACCGTCTGCCACTGAAAGAAGAAGGCCCGCCAGTCAAACAAAAACTTCGCAGAACTCGACCAGATATGGCAGTAAAGATCAAAGAGGAAGTTCAAAAACAGTGGGACGCTGGTTTCCTGACTGTGACAAAATATCCTTCATGGGTTGCTAACATCGTACCAGTGCCAAAGAAAGACGGCAAGGTTCGGATGTGTGTTGATTATAGAGATTTGAATAAAGCAAGCCCGAAAGACGATTTTCCACTTCCTCATATCGATGTGCTAGTTGATAATACTGCTCAATACTCCGTATTCTCCTTCATGGATGGCTTTTCAGGCTATAATCAGATTAAAATGGCGCCAGAGGATATGGAGAAGACCACTTTCATAACGCCTTGGGGAACATTTTGCTACAAAGTGATGCCCTTTGGTTTGAAAAATGCTGGGGCAACATATCAGCGTGCTATGACGACTCTTTTCCATGATATGATGCATAAAGAGATTGAAGTTTATGTTGACGATATGATTGCCAAATCCCAGACGGAGGAAGAGCATCTGGTGAATCTGCTGAAGTTATTTAAGAGGCTTAGGAAGTTCAGGTTGAGACTGAACCCTAATAAATGCACCTTCGGGGTGAGATCGGGTAAACTGCTGGGGTTTATCGTAAGCGAAAGAGGAATAGAGGTCGATCCTGCTAAAATAAAAGCGATTCAAGAAATGTCGACGCCTAAAACAGAGAAAGAGGTGCGCGGGTTTTTAGGGAGGTTGAACTACATCGCTCGGTTCATATCTCACCTAACTGCTACGTGTGAACCATTATTCAAGCTGTTAAAGAAAGATCAAGCTGTAATGTGGAACGAAAATTGTCAAAAGGCGTTCGATAAAATAAAGCAGTATTTGCAGGAGCCTCCTATTTTGATACCCCCAGTGGCAGGGAGACCCTTGATCATGTATTTGACGGTTCTTGAGGGAAGCATGGGTTGTGTTCTCGGTCAACACGACGAGACAGGAAGAAAAGAGCATGCAATTTATTACTTGAGTAAGGAATTTACAGATTGTGAATCTCGATACTCAATGCTTGAGAAAACTTGTTGCGCGCTAGCCTGGGCCGCCAAGCGTTTGAGGCAATACATGCTGAATCATACAACCATGCTCATCTCGAAGATGGATCCTATCAAATATGTATTCGAAAAGCAGGCGTTGTCAGGGAGAATTGCCCGTTGGCAGATGGTCTTGACCGAATATGACATCCAATACGTCTCGCAAAAGGCTATAAAGGGGAGTGTGCTGTCTGAGTATCTGGCAGAGCAGCCTATTGAAGATTACCAATCGATGAGGTTTGATTTTCCTGACGAGGATATCATGTACCTAAAGATGAAAGATTGCGAAGAGTCGTTGCCAGACGAGGGACCAGAGTTGGGTTCTAAGTGGAAGATGATATTTGACGGAGCTGTGAACGCTTACGGTAGCGGAATAGGGGCAATCATCACTACTCCACACGGGTCGCACATCCCGTTTACTGCCCGATTGACCTTTGTCGTCACCAATAATGAGGCCGAATACGAAGCTTGTATAATGGGGCTCGAAGAAGCCATTGATTTGCGAATCAAACATCTGGACGTATACGGAGACTCAGCTCTGGTGGTGAGTCAGATCAAAGGGGAATGGGAGACGCGTTAGCCCAATTTAATACATTACATGAATTATGCAAGGAGATTGTTGCCTTTCTTCGACAAGGTTGAATTGCATCATGTGCCGCGGGCTGAGAATCAGATGGCTGACGCCCTGGCCACTTTATCGTCCATGTACAAAGTCAACTTCTGGAACGAAGCTCCCAGAATCATTATCTCTCGACTTGACAGACCAGCTTTCGTATTTGCTATTGATGAAGTATCTGACGACAAACCGTGGTATTTTGACATCCTTAATTTCCTGAAGAACAAAGAGTATCCGGCTGGGGCATCCAGTCAAGATCAGAAGACTCTCAGGAGATTAGCGGGTAATTTCTATTTGAATCCAGACGGTGTCTTATACAGAAGAAACCACGATTTGGTGTTGTTGCGTTGTGTAGACGAGAAAGAGGCGAAGCTGCTCATGGAGGAAATAAACGAAGGTACCTTTGGTACGCATGTTGGTGGACATGCTATGACGAGAAAGCTGCTGAGGGCAGGTTATTTTTGGCTGACTATGGAAACTGACTGTTTCAAGTTTGCGAGGAAGTGCCACAAGTGCCAAATCTATGCTGATAAGATCCACGTGCCGCCGAGTCCTCTAAATGTGATGTCATCACCATGGCCATTCTCGATGTGGGGGATCGATATGATTGGAAAGATCGAGCCGACAGCTTCTAACGGGCATCGGTTCATCCTAGTAGCAATCGATTATTTCACCAAGTGGGTAGAAGCGGCGTCTTACGCAAATGTAACTAAGCAAGTGGTGGCCAGGTTCATCAAGAGAGATATCATTTGCAGATATGGGATCCCCGAGCGGATAATCACTGACAACGGTTCAAACCTAAACAACAAAATGATGAAGGAGCTCTGTCAGAATTTCAAGATCGAACATCACAACTCCTCCCCTTACCGACCCAAGATGAATGGCGCTGTCGAGGCGGCCAATAAAAATATCAAGAAGATCGTTCAGAAAATGGTGGTGACCTATAAGGATTGGCATGAGATGCTACCTTTCGCTTTGCACGGTTATCGTACGACGGTACGCACATCAACCGGGGCAACCCCGTTCTCGTTGGTATACGGAATGGAAGCAGTATTACCATTGGAAGTTGAGATCCCTTCTCTGAGGGTATTGCGAGACGTTCAGCTGGATGAGGCAGAATGGGTGAAAGACAGGTTGAACCAATTGAGTTTGATGGATGAGAAGAGGCTAGCATCTCTAGCATACGGTCGTTTGTACCAGAGCCGAATGAAGAAAGCATATGATAAGAAGATACATCCACGGAGCTTTCAGACGGGCGACCTTGTGCTGAAAAGGATTCTCCCGCCACAAGCAGATCACAGGGGCAAGTGGACCCCCAACTATGAAGGGCTCTACGTTGTCAGAAAAGTCTTTTCAGGAGGGGCGTTGTTGTTGTCCACTATGGACGGTGAAGACTTTACGTCGCCTGTGAATTCGGACGCAGTTAAAAAATACTTTGCTTAAAATTGACCCGCTGGACAGAAAAAAGAGAGTCCAGGCAAAAATGGGGCATCCTGGCGAACCAAAAACAGAATGAAAGGTTCGGGCAAAAGTTAGGGATAAAATTGAAAAAATGTACACCCGCGAAGTTGAAAACCTACATTGGGCGGCTTCGGCAAAAAGGGGTATCCCGGTGAACTGAAAACCCGTAAAGGGCGGTTCACGCAAAAGTTAGGGATTTGAAAAGCAAATGACTGCGGTCCGAATTTGATATTGCATTTTTTAGCATTGGTGTGGGAGAATACATTCGAGAGGTCGATTATCGGATACAATATCTTCGGAAGTGCGAATACCGGGAAAGCATTAGAGTCGGGCGAGTCATAGGAGGATCAGTTCGTGGTGTTCGTCTGCATCCCGTTGCCGACATGTGTACAAAATTTAATTTGTCAAAATATTTATGCTTCTTGTGCATACTTGTATATCTGCTTTGCGTAGCTTCCTCATTTCAGGAGTTACATCTCGTGTACAAAACTCCGCCCATTCAGGGGCCCAATCAATAAAATATGTTATTCAGTACTTGATGCTGGTTCTTTACTGTTTTGTACATGATAAAACGCCTAAGTTTAATGAAACTAGCGTGTGTATAACATCACTGGCCCTTGCCAACAATTGCTAAAGCTTTGAATTAACTGAAAATAACGTCACTAACCTGAATCGATTTGGTTGCATAGGCTTGTCTTGTCTTGTTTGTGTTGTTGCAGGTTTTATAGCCGTACGAGGAAGATGATCAAAAGATTGCAATAACGAAAGACTCGGCCCCCACGCATGTCATGCATGTGCCTCCTGAAGAAGGATCGAATTCCCTAGCTAGTCGTAGCCTATCCAGAAGGCATGCTCCAACAAAGCCATTTATTCTCAGCAGAGTTGACGATTCCATGATTGTAGGTTGTGTTCAGACAGTGTGGTGTCCCCCGAAGGATTCCTTATCTCAAGCAGAGTTGGTTTAGCCTCAGAAGATTAATATCTGTGAGCTGTATTCAGACAAGTTCACCTTTCCCCGCAGGGTCAGTTACTCCCCCAGCGGAGGCAGTTGATTTTCCCTAAGAGAATCGTTCCAGCCCTAGTGGAGTTCTCTTTTCAGCAAGTGTTTTCCTCCCAGTGAAAATCGAAGATTAAGGCTCTCCCCGGAAAAGTTGGTGTGGGTCCTGGCATTTATTTTGTCAGAATACCGTGTGATATCAGTTCACTCTCCAGCAGAAGCGCATCTGGTATTCTCCAGCAGGGTGTTACTTCAGCGAGGTGTTTGGTTTTAGATTCCCAATTTCCCAGCAGAGTTGACTTCACTCTTCCGGCATTTATTTTGCTGGAACAATTTTGTAGCATCTGGCTATCCCCAGCGGAATCAGCAGTGTCTTCAGCATTTATTTTGCCGGAGCAGTTCCTGTATCCCAGCAGTTCTAGTCTGCATTGGCATCGGCATATAGTGTCATACTTGCATTCACCAAATAAAAGCGTAGCATTTCCATGTCGAATGGAGCAGTACATCATTGTCAAGCGCATGCATGTTGAAACATAAACCAGGACGGCTAACCTTTTGTTTCAAGCATTGTTCCTGTTACAGGTAGAGAGAGCCCTCGCTCAGGTGAATCAATAAGCATTCGAAGTCTCGGCATGAGACATTCAACGAAGTGTCAGCTTTGGCACCCCCACAGAGTCAGCAGGATAAGTTTCTCTTTGTCCACAAGCAGAGTTACTTATTTCCCCGCCATGGTTTCTTGTTGGAGTTTCTCTAGTCCGACCAGCGGATTGTTTCCTTCAAAGTTGTTGTTACGTCAGCATTAAAAGGTTTCATGAACCAGAAGTTCAGAGGCTACCGCCGGTTATTAAGAGCAGGCATCCAGTAGTTTGATTTCCAAGTATCCCCAGTAGAGTCCGCTTCAAAGTTGCTGTAACGGCAGTGATAAGAAGTTGGCGGACCAATGGAAGGATGAGTCCTAACGTGGACGGGTTTATTGACAGGTTTTTGCACTAAGAGAAGTGGGGGTCCTGGCGTGGGCATTTCCTCAGTTTGATGATATGTGTTAGTCCTGACGTGGACGGATTTGATTTCTTGGTATTAATCGAAGGTGGAGTCCTGACGTGGACAAAGTTGGTTATTCTTCGTGCTGGTGCCCTGACGTGGACCATTTATTTCCAGCAGATAGCTTTACACGTGATGGTGAAATGTGCGTCCTGACGAGGACAAGTTTGTAGTTCTTTGTGATGACAAGATGCGAGAGTCCTGACGTGGACAAATTTATCCTTCTTCGTGCTAGTCCTGACGTGGACACAGTCTTATTTCCCCAGCAAGTCGAAGACGTGCAGGTCCTAGCGTGGACAGGTTCTATTACTTCAGCAGGTTGAGATGTGAGTCCTGACGTGGACAAGTCTCCCTTCCCCAGTGGGTCGAAGGTGCGTGAGTCCTGACGTGGACAGATCAAGTTATTCCTAACGTGGAAAGTTTGTGTTCCTAACGTGGAAAGATGGTGATTCCTTACATGGAACGAAGTTGATTCCTTACGCGGAAAAGGTTGTATTCCTAACGTGGAAAGATTGTGATTCCTTACGTGGAACAAAAAGTTTAAAGAGAAATTGTTTCCTTACGTGGAAAAGTTTAGTCCTGACGTGGACATATTAAAGTTTCATTCCTTACGTGGAAAGATTGGAGTCCTTACATGGACAAAGTGAGGTGAAAGTTGGAGTCTTTACGGGGACGAATCAAAATGTGTTTCCTTACGTGGAAAGAGGTGATTCCTTACGTGGAAAGATTGAGTCCTTACGTGGACATATCAGATTGTTTCCTTACGTGGAAAGATAGCATTCCTGACGTGGAACGAGATTGTATTCCTTACGTGGAACGAGTGAGTTCTTACGTGGACATATCAAGTTCAGTCCTGGCGTGGACAAATCAAAGTTTGATTCCTTACGTGGAAAGAAGATAGTATTCCTTACGTGGAAAGAGGCTTGTATTCCTGACGGGGAAAGAAAGAGTGTATTCCTGATGTGGAAGGGGTTTAGTCCTGACGTGGACAAAGCAAAAGAAGACGTATTCCTTACGTGGAAGACTTTGACAAAGCAGAGAAAGGTGTTATTCCTAATGTGGAACGATTATTCCTTACGTGAAAAGGTGAGTCCTAACGTGGATGGTATTATTCCTAACGTGGAACGGTTATTCCTTACGTGGACAATGTTATTCCTAACATGGTCAAGAGTTTACTCCTAACGTGGACGATTTATTTCTGACGAGAAGGCAGACGAGCCATCCCCCAGCAAAGTTGTTGAAGTTTTTCCGAGTTGACGAAGCAGGCGTCCTAACGTGGACAAAGTTTTATTCTTACAATGATAGAAGCTTTTCAGGCTGACGAAAATAATCCCCAAGCAGTGGTGCAATTCATTTTTGCGGTTGGCAAATTTCCGGGTCCTTAGTATTCAACCGCCTCGTACCGCGAATGTCTGAAGACTCCGGCCTCTTCACCCAATCGGGTCCAAGTCGCTTGAATAGGGGCAGCTGTTGCACCCTAAAATTTGCTCAACTTTATTCACTTGGTTTATGTTTCAATATCATTAGCATTTGCATATAGAGTCATGTACATAGTCTACTCATCTGCATAGCATAAGCATAGCAAGTCATCCAACAGGGGACCAAGCATTATTCTCATCTCTAGAGACCTATCAAGAGGTTATTATCCAAATTCAATATCATTCAAGTCATCAGAAAGAATTTGAAAGCTGGGAAGTCAATGGATCAAGCAAGTGCATCCATCTCCTATCTGAGGGTATATGGGGATCATCAAGGAAAGTGTGAGCTGTGGGCTGAGCATGGAGAGTATGTGGGCATCATGGAGGACTTATAAAGTCATTTGGAGAAGGATACAAGTCATTGATATGATCACAAGAATTGCAGTTGAAGACAGTCAACTAGGGTTTCATCTGGGTCAACCCTGGGTCAGCTCTAGGTCAATTGATTGATTGAAAGGCACTAAGGGCTATTGAAGAGATGTGGGGTTCATCATTTGACATGTAAATAAGGATAGGGTGATATGACAAGAAGAATTCAAGAGAAATCAAGGAGAAAAGGAGTTTCTAAATTAGGGTTTCTGTGTAAAATCCCCTAATTTAGGTCAAATTTCCAAGCAAGATAAGTCAAAATACAAGCTTCAAATGGATCCTTGGCCAACATGGAACTTGTATAGGATCTCAAGACCTTTAATTTTAGTGGTGGAAGACATCAAGGAGATTTATAGAACTCAAGTTATGGTCCTTGCAAGTTACAGGTCATCTGAGGTATCTGAAATTTTGTCTGTGAAAGTGACTTGACTTCCAAGCAATTTTTACCCCTCAAGGAGATTTCAAATGAATTTCTAGTCAACATAAAAATTTCTACTCATTGTCTTAGCTTTCTAGAATGGTATAGTATGCCTTCTTATGATTTGTGGAACTCTACTTATGGTCTTGGAAAGCAAAGGGTATTTTGGTCATCTGAGGATTACAGGTCATTTCAAGCCTGTGCCTAAAACTCATACAAGGAAGCTTCAAATGAAACACTTCACAACATCAAAGTTGCTCAAAATTCCATTTTAAGTCAAGAAAAGAAGTGATGAAAGTTTGGAAATGTATGGAATGAGACTTGACCAAAGTTGGTGAAAAATGACCTAAAAAAAGCATATAAGTTGAAAAAGTTGAAATAAAAAATTGGTTTGAGAGATCTACAAATCCAATATGGGTCATCCAATATGTCATTTTGAATCCAAACATTATTTTAAAAACAATGGTTCAAATATATTTTTGATTTGAGGTCTTAAAATGGGGGCTACTTTGTAAAGTTCATGCTTGCATCATAAGGCAACTTGGTAAAACTTAATACAAGGCAAGGAAAAGCTTGGTTTTTCATACATACACTCCTAATATCTCATGAAAGGAGATTTTAATACAAGTTTACAAAGGGGCAAGCATGAGATAAGAGATCTTCAACATATCATCAAATGAGAACTTCATGAAATTTCCACAAGTTTCTAGATCCCTCTAGGATCAATCTAGAAACTTCTCAAGCTGTTAGTAATCATCTATATAATGAAATGAAGCCATTTGTGCAGGGGTTGGTGACTGATTGTGCTTGCATACCATAGTTTGAATTCCTTCATCCAAATTGCATTTTGCTTTCAAACTCCATTGAAACTTCATCAATCATCATAATTCTTGTTATCATCATCATCTACCATCATCATAGAGCAATTGGCAAACAAAATTGAGAGGAATTCGTGGCTGGTTCATGAGATCCAAAGGTTCACTCCAAGTTGCATGAAGAATTGGATAGAGTGATTCAAGAGGTGTAAGCAAGAACCAGTGCAAACAGAAGAACCTACAGCCATTGAAGATCATTGGAAGCAAGCATCAAGGCTTGAATTGAAGGGGAACCACCATAGCCATCATCACTTGCAAGGTATACAACTTCATTTGAATCCCACTATTTATCCATTGATAGGGCATGTGGTTAGGATATATGTGATAGAGACCATTAGGGGATGATTCATGAGTAGTTTAAGGGCTGTTCTTGAAGGTTGTTTCCATGGCAGTTTCTGGTTAGTGATCAAGAACTCACATGTTAGAGTGCTATAATACTGGAGATTAGGTTTAGAATGATCACCATGAACAATAGAATGCATTAGTATAGGTTTTATCAAGAATCTTCAGCATGCGTATCAGTGAAAATCAGTGGTGCCCTAAACTTATAGCTATCGGGTTTGGCTATTGGAGAAGTTTTAGAAAAATCTGAGGCTAAGGTTTTATAGAGGGTGAAGAGTACACCATTTTTGGTCTTTGGATGAGGGGTTTTCATTGAGAGATGAAGGAGTACGCATTGGTTGAACATGGCTGCATGAAGGAAAGAATTCTGAAACCCTAGGTCTGATTTGGAGAAGACGATGAGCTGGCCGTCCGATTAGTACATTTGTTTGACATTTTAAGCGCATCCAACGGCTGAGATTTGAGTTTGAAAACGGAGGAAGAAACTGAGAGTGAAACGATGCGTTTCACTTATGAAGCGTCTGGGCCTTGGATCCGAATCTCTATCCCCACCCCCCTTTGGATAGGCCCAATGATTTTAGCGTGTTTTTACTGCTTTTCGCACCACAGATTTATCCTTTTTCTGGTATTTTTTTCATTTGATTTTCTGATGTTTCATGGGCTTAGCGCGCTTTCTATTCGCACCCCTGGTACTGGCCCATCATAATAATTGAACTGGGCGCCTTTCATTTTAACACCCCCTCCCCATTTATCTTAATTCTTTGATTTTTTTAATTTCTTTTCATTTTCATGCATTTTGTAAAAATCATAAGAAAATGAAAACTTCATATTTTTTAATGATTCTTTTTGCATAATTTTCTTTAATGAGTCTAGAAAATTATAAAAAATAAAAATTGCATTTTATTTTTTATTTGATATTTTTCCCATATTTTCCAAATAAATGCCTATTTTAGGTGTTTCATTTCATACATGAATTTGTTGATTTTTGTTCTAATAGTTGCTTTAACATTTTTAATCCATTCTTTTTAGGTTGTTTAGCTTAGACATTCAACTTGTTCATGCAATTTAGTTCCCATTTTTAGAAATTAATTTCAGGTGATTAGTTTAGGTGTGAATAACATGAACAAAATTAGGGTTTAATTGACAACATAGGTGAATAAGTTCATTTCCCTTAGGACTTAGAGATTGAATATTTTAGCTATGGGACTATAGGGACTATGGGTAGTTATTAGATCCCTCAGAAATCACTAGGATTCCCCTACTGCTATTAGTATATTACTGTATTTGATTGACTGGTATGGTGTGCCCTCTGGGGATTATTGATTTGTCTGTGTGGGTATTGGGATTGCTTGGGGATTGGGGGAGCTGAAGACTTGTGATGATGAAGCCATTGGAGATCCAGAGCTCGAAGACCAACTTCCAGAGTTGATGAGGAGATTCCTGCTAGCAGCTGTTGAGGAGATTAGGGTTTACGAGCTAGGCAGAGCTCTAGATTAGAAAGCTTGATTCTCAAACATGGAAGGTTTTGACTGCCTCCATTCCTCTCTGTGATACAGAGTCTCTCTAAGACACTCACCCCCTTCCTTTGGAAGGCTTGGTGCTACTGTTTAAGGGATAGAACTCTTGAGAGAAAATGTCTTATGTGTTAGTAGCAATTGGTTTGCCACCCTTGGTAGTCAACTAATTGCTTAACACCCAATTCACTCTTGTGATTGATCCCTTAGCTTGGAGGATAGGACTTGAAGAAAAGCCACTGTAGACTGAAGATTGATGACAAAGATCTTGCTTGAAGGCTGTGGAGATGGAGATTGATGCTTGCTGAAGCTTAAAGTCAGATGTTGTTTCAGAGCTGCTGATGCTGTTTATTTTTCTGCTGTATTTCATTTCTGATGTATTGTTTGGTTTTTCTGGACTGTATTGTGTGTTGTTTACCCTGTTGGGTTGAAAGTGAAGTCTGTTCACTTTTGCCTATTGTTTTCTAGGTTCGAGGTTGAGTGGGACTCCTTTGCCTCGCTTGTATTGTTGCATTCATGCATTTTACCGCTTTACTGTATATATCTGCTATTGTTTCTGTTTCCGTCTATTCCCTTAGGATCTCTGTTTCTCTCTGTGCAAGAGAGGAGCATGATAGACATTAGGTCTTAACCCATGCATGATAACATTAGGTTAGTTTGATTCCCTTCGTAACTGTAGGTTAGAGTCCTGTCTCTTCTTTCTCAAAACAAACAGAAAAACACCATAAATATTTCAAACGCAATAAAAGACACTTCTTCCGTAAAAGAATGTGAACTCATCAAAACGTCATTTTTGTCCGCTGGGACTGTTAATCAGAAAAACCTTTTTCAGAAGGAGTAAAATCAATCAAGACAGACTTGTGTCGTACGTGGCCCGAACTACGTTTGCTCTGATCTTTCATGCTGTATGAAAGTACGTAGGCATAGGATGTGATATCCTAGCGAGCAACCTTCCCCTCCTTTCCCGTAGGTAGGCGAACTACGTTGACTCTGATTTGTCGTCCCAGACGGGAATACGTAGGCATAAAGTGCGATACTTTGCCGAGTCATTTTATTTTCATTTTATTTTTCTTTTAACCCTTGACCTTTAGTTTAGATAGAAGTAACAATCCATATCCGAAAACAAGCGTGGATCCTGTCGAGTACGACGGACGTGAGGGGTGCTAATACCTTCCCCTTGCGTAACCGACTCCCGAATCCAGGTTTTGGTTGCGACGACCATACCTTTCCCGTGTTGTGCGAGGTTTACTCTGAGCGTTTCCTTTCCCTCCCGTGGGATAAATAACGCACGGTGGCGACTCTTCTGTTCAGCCGGCGCCGATTTTCGCAGTAGCGACACCGGCACCTTATTTTCGCGCAAGCGACACATACAACATGTCCCAGCAAGCGAATTACATTCCATAATTAAACCATGGCCGTTTAGAGGTTGGGCTTTGGACCTGATTGGAGAAATTCGACCAGCATCCTCAAAAAACCAAAAGTATATCTTAGTGGGGATAGATTACTTTACCAAGTGGGTCGAGGCAGTGCCTTTACCTAAAGTGGATCAGGAAGATGTGATTGAATTCATTCAGAAAAATATCATCTTTAGGTTTGGACTACCAGAGACAATAACAACGGATCAAGGGTCAATCTTCACGGGTAGAAAGATGCAGGATTTCGCCAGAGAGATGGGGTTCAAACTCTTAACTTCGAACCCTTATTACACGCAGGCTAACGGGCAAGTCGAGGCAGCAAATAAGGTGGTCATTGACATGATAAAGAAGCAAGTAGGAACCAAGCCAAAAAATTGGCACAAAGTGTTGGACCAGGTTCTATGGGCATGTCGAACGTCACCCAAAGAGGCAACCAACGCCACCCCATATCGTTTGACCTTTGGTCACGATGCAGTGTTGCCAATCGAAATCCATATACAATCGATTAGGGTTCAAAGGCAACACGAAATTCCTAGAGAAGTCTATTGGGATATGATGCTCGATGAGGTCATAGACTTAGACGAAGAAAGATTGAAAGCTCTAGAATTGCTGAGAAGGCAGAAAAAGAGAGTGGAAAAGTCATACAATAAGAAGGTTAAAGCAAAGACCTTTTTAGTTGGAGACTTAGTTTGGAGAGTCATTTTGCCTATGGATCGAAAGGCCAAGACGCTGGGTAAATGGTCCCCAAAGTGGGAGGGACCCTTCCAAGTGTCGAGGGTTTTCTTTAATGGAGCCTATGAAGTGGAAGAATTGGGCGAAGATAAGAGGATATTAAAAGTAAATGGTAAGTACTTGAAAAAGTACAGGCCTGTGCTGCAAGAAGTTAAAATAACAACAGAGTAACATAAAGTATAAAGCAAAGCCACAAATGGTATTAATATTTTCCAAAATGGCGCAATAAGTCACAATAACAAAGATGGCTTCAAAGGCCAGTAAAATATAGTCTGTTACAATATGTCGGTAAATTAGAAAGGAAGATTGGCCTTCATTTTAAGGTAGTTCGCCTTCTGAGATTCGATACGTTGTTGGCACGAGGCCCTTTCTTCAGTTAATCTGGAAATTTCTTCTTCTAAGCTTCGAGCCTCTTCTGCAAAAGAGATAGCATATTCGAGTTCAGCAGCAAGGGCTGAATCGTCTTTGGAAGACAGTTGAGAAATCTTCTTTTCTTTTTTCTTGATCTTGCCCTGAAGTTTCTTGATCTTGCGTTTCCAACAGATGATATTTTCTTTGCTGGAAGCAATCTCTAGTTGGTCTCTCTTTTTCTCTTCCTCTAGCTCTTCGATTCTTTGTTCCGATTCCGCTGCACTTGTCCAGGCAGCTGCTTTACAACCAGATTTCATCGAAATGTCACCTTTGAGGCGGAGCAGCAATGTGAGGTCTTTGTAGACTTGATCTATCAAAATTCCCACCTCTCGAATGACGTTAGCAGCTTCAGGGGATATGGAGTCAAGTTTCACCTGTTGAAGAAGCGTTTTCAAAGATAGATGGGTGACGGAATCCATCTTCAGCAACATGAAAAGGTCTCCTTTAAAGATTTTGGCTTTGATCTTCGCCAAAATGTCATCTGAAGGTTTGCTAGAGACCTGGCCCTCAGAAGTTGAAGTACTCCGAGTTTTGCTAGAAGAACTGCCTCGACTGTGCAGCAGTAATTGAACATATCGGCGAGGATAGCTTTCTTTTTAGCGCAACCATTTCTTCCTTAGAGAGGACCGTTTTGCTCCGAAGAGGCATGGCATATGGCACCTCGACGGGAGTAACTTTGGTAGCATCAATACAAGCAGGCTCATCAGATTTTCCCTGTGTAATTATTTCCCCTTCTACAGGGGCAGCTTTTGTGGAGTCTTGAGCCAAGGTAGCTTCTTTCTCCTTACCATCTGACTCACCTAGCTCAGGATGGTGCATCGCTTCTTCCTCACATGCGTTGGCTTCGTCCGTGTCAACGTCGTCAGTAGCGGGTTTTGTGTGATCAAGAGGGGAACTTGTTGTGGTGGCAGGGTTGGTGTCCTCAGGTTTGGGGTCTTCGTCTTCATCTGCCGCGACTATTGTCACAGGAGCTCCCTCTTCCTCGTGGTCAGACCCATCAGTTTGGGATTGTTAGGTAGTAGTTTTTAGGGGCGAAGGGGCTGCATAAAATTCAGGTTTGTTAATTTCACCAAGAGAACTCACACCAGAACCCAAATCAGATGTAGGGATATAAGTGGGTTCACCTTGGCTGTTCAAGGATAAATAGGCAAGGGAGACGGTTGCATCGAAAGTTTGGAGGCCTCGGTAGTAGTCTGCAGTTGGGAAAATAAACCTCATGAGACGCAAGATAAAAGAGACAAGAGCTTGACATAGAAAGGTCAGAGATTCTTTCACAATACCTTTGTGGCTTCCTCAGCCGGACTAGAGTTATCACTCTCTATGGGAACGGCAGAAGGATTTGGATCATTTGTTGTGAGAGCTTTAATGGGAGATTCAGGAGGCGTGTTCTGTTTTTGTATCTTGGTGGGAGATGGAGGAGATTCGACGCTCTCTAGCCCATGAGTTACCCTTCGTTTTCTTTTTAGGGGAATATCTTCACGAGGGGATTCATCATCGTCGGAGTCTATGATGACTTGGGCTGCAACTTTTCTTCTTTTCTGAGGAGTTGGAGGTTTGCGGCCAACCTGGAAGATCGAAGTGATCAGCAAAGTACAGAAAAGCTTCAGGTGAATAAGAGCATGTAAGAATTTACCTTTGAACTTTCGATCTTTCCTTCTGTTTTATTTGTCAGAGCGTTTCTTTTGGGAGCAGTTGCGAATAACTAAAAATATAGAAGAGATAGGTTAGTAACGTTGAAGCTTCGTGAGAGGAAGCCAAATCAAAGGGAGATGACCTTCAAGGATTTCGGTCTCGATGTGAACATCTCTGATACTGACATGGAGGTGCCCTCTAAAGGTATCAAGTGTATGTTTAGTCGGAACCACCCGCTGCGCTTTAGGCTTCGACTGCTGTCGAAGTATTTTTATACTATCCTCACAGATAAACCAGTCTGGAAATGGTGGGGCAAAAGCCACGCCAAAATCAACGGTTGGTAATCGAGGTGTCTTTAGGGGAAAGAGTTTAAAAGCAACCTCATATCGTCTATCGTAAGGGATAGATGAGGGGATTTTCAGTTTCTCTATTCGTTTAGAAAATTTTTCTTTTAAAGTAACAGCAGCCTCGCAGACGGTTCGACTAACATCATTTGGTCGATAGGCAGTTTCGAAGTACTTCTGGAAAGCTTGTAACTCTTTGATATGAGTAGACGTACCTTTCTTGACTTTTTCCTGCACGTCAATAAAAGCCTGGTCAATCAAGCGTGAAAAAGTTGAAACATCAAGAAAGTTATTGGAGTAATGATTGGTCCACCAGTTGTAAAAATCTGGGGTACAAAGGTGAGAGGGTTCAAAATAAATTGGAGTAAAATGGGACTTATGGGCATAACGGGCCATTTGAGTCGAACACTCAAGTGGGTTGAAGCTAGTGGAGAGAAGGATAACATGAGACTTCTTATCATACAAGCACCTAGGCAATGATTGAATTAACCCAAATTGCCTCGACACCAAGTTGGGTTGATAAGCGACTAATATTGCTTGTCCTCTGACAAGGTTGAGCTTATGAACTATCAAGTGTGGCGTCAAGAATCTCTCCCATATCAGGTTTGATTCTGCTTCTTATTTTTGTGAAACTGGAGGAAATGACCTGGTGAACCATTCAGGGCCATACAACCTATGAGCAAAAGGGGCCATCCTGGGAGTGAATTCATGCCTTTTTGCAAACAAATGGATGAAGCTGGTAAGATTGGCACGAAGGCTTCGACCCTCTTCGTTTGGTGTCAACTGAACAAAGCGTGGCCATTCGACCCGACGTTCAGATACCTGGGCTTCGTCGACCTCTCCTTTGAAGGGAAGGTTGTGCTCGAAGGTAGCGTTTAACCATAGTTGAAGCAACCAAAATGGCCCCGCCATTATAAGAGCGCCATGGGTTTTTGGATCCCTTAGTTTATCAGCGCCTTCTCCCAAAGCCTCATACAGGCTGGCTAGTATCATCTCACTAAGGCATACGTCCCTTTTAAGGTGTAATTGATTCGCCAGGGTCAGGTACTTCCTCGCCACCTGCAAGGACTTTGTGCAAAAAATGCAACGAGACAACCACATGGCCAAAAAGGCTATGTGCTCCTCGTCTTCGACTATGTCGGTGTCTTTCTTATGATAATGATTTATGAAGGGTGTGTAAGTATGTTTCATACTACCAAAGCCTATGGTGTCCTGTGCATCAATTTCAGGATTGTAAGCCAATCCACATGGTCTTAATCCAACGATAGCAGCCATGTCGAAGAGCGTGGGAGTCACCATTCCGCAGGGAAGATGGAAGGTATGGTGCATGTTGTCCCAGAAATACAAAGAGGAAGTCAGCATTAACGGACAGTAAGGTGGCCCAACCTTCGACAGCATGATTAGGTCATAAATACCTATTTCTTTCCAATGATGTGCCTTCGCTTTCTCTATTTTTGCCAACCAGTTAAGGTAAAGTTCAGAATCTTTGAAGTACAGTGCAGCTCTAAAGAGTCTTGCTCCATCATGTAAATATTTGAGGTCCACATTGAAGAGAGAAAGGTCATCTGGGTTATCAGAAGGGATTTTGCTAGCGTCTTTTTTCCCTAAGGGTTTGGTTTTTCGATAGGAAGGGAAAAAGTCACTCAGAGTGGAATAATCAAGGTCTGGGGGTGACAATGGGCTAGACACGGCTAAGGTTTTTCCAGCCACATCAACAGGGATGATTACCTGAGATTCGTAGATGTGTCGTTTTTCTTCTGCTAACGGTTCCCTGATGAGCTGTTGGATCTTCGTGATTTTTGGTCCGCTCAAGGTAGCGAAAGGTGGCAATGCAGATGAAGAAGATGGTCTCCTAGTTTGAGTTTTCTTCTGTTGTTCAGCCATGATTGAAGTTTTTTAGAGAAGAAGGTTTTTTTTTCTTGTGTTGGAAAAACGGGTTTCTTCAGCAAAGAGGACAAGGGTAAAGGTTAGTAAAGAGTAGAAAGTCTTATGAAAAAATTCTTGGGGATTTTATAAGGATTCAGAAAATTAAGAATTCTTACGTGGGTGAAGTTAGTGGGCCACGTGTGCCACCTAGTGGAAGAAGTAAGGGGCGGTTGTAACCTATATCCCTAGGTGCTAAAAGGGTGATGATGTTTTCTGAATTTTTGTGAGTTCCAAGAAACCTGCCATGATGATGATGATGACGTCAGAAGCGTGCAAAGTGGCGGGGTTTTTAATATAAACATTTCTCTTTCTTCTGTTTTATCTTCCAAAGGATAAGAGGCAAACCAAAGGGTCTAATAGTATCGAAAAGATGGTGTTGAATGGGATACTATCAAAAAATGTCCTTTTCCTGCAATAAGGTTGAAAAGAACATTCTTTGGGGGAAATTTGTTAGCTCCCAAATTCGACACAAATTGGGTTGCTAAACATTAAGACATGATTAATGTCTAAGTAAAATGAAGCAAAGAGGTTTCGACAGCCTCTAAGGAATTTTCTAAAGCTGAACGGTTGAAATAACTTAGGAAAATTAAGAAACCGAAAGTTATGAGCATTTCGACCGTGTCAGAGGTCATTCGACCGAAATTCCACAAATGACATTGCTACGTCGTTTTGAAATTCAAAAATTAGAGGGAAGAGTTTTGTTCATAAGACACGTGGCGAGTTCTAGAGCAGGAAGTTACATGCAAATGACACTTGTTAGATCGAGAAGACATTAGGAAGTTATTAGCAGTTAATTATTAGCATTATAAATAGGGATTTGTTAGGCAGATTTCTGTGTGTTTTACCATTTGTACAAAGTAACTCCAATCAAATTTACTCAAAGTACCCGAGTGCGAGAAAAGAGTATTTTCACGGAGAATGTACGTTATATAAAATCACCAACTTTTCAATAAAGTCTTTTACAATTTCAGCAACATTTACATTTCCTCTGTCGAACCACTTGTGCAAGTGTTACGTTTTGCCTTTACCTTTCCTGCATCCTTTACTCTAAATCCTTCTTCCCTTTAAATTTTTTACCCTTTTCGATCAACCCTTTTACAAATCTTTTACAGCGTTTCTTTAAGTTTATGCACTTTAAAATACCCAGTCAAAGTCTCTTTCATTACCAGCACATTTACCATTTCGTTATCACAAGTACTTTAAATTTAATTCTAAACGTAGGATACTTTAGCACATGTCTTAGGATCAATCTGATCGATCCTGTGAGTCACCAAAGTCAAATTTGGAAGATCAGTGGTTGTTTTCCGATTTTCAAGGGAAACACACTGGAACTAAAAATACTTAAAATGGGCGTTACACGTGGCAGGTCACTGATTCCCTTCTGGTCAGTTCAGATCATAATCTTTATAAATATTAGAATTGATAGTAAATTTATTTTAAATAATATTAAAAGACCTAATACATTTCTATAAAAAAAAAAGTTTGTAATATATATTCACGTAACAAAATAGACACCATAATTCTTAATATAGATGAAATTTATCATGGAGTTTTACTAAGAATTGAGGAAATATATAGTCTAAATAAATAAAAGAAAACAAGTCCTAAACTATAAATTATGTTTACAATAACTTTCAATAAAATATTAATATTTGTTTTGGGCTGATTATATCTTTTTCGAACTGACCATTATGAGATGGATCAATCCGGACCAAAATATATTAATAGGCTATCCATTCACACTTTTAGAATATTCTTCTTGCCACTAAATTATAGCATACCTCGCTACAGGAGATTTACATATCAATGAAGCACATCTAATGGTCCTTCGCACTCTATAACTGAAAAATAGTGAGGTCATTATTCATCTCCTCTCTATATAGTGAATAACGTCATTTCATGTAACAAGTTTCAAACAGTATTTGCATACTCTACACTTTCACATATTGACTTGAGCATCAGAGTGCTAACCATGTAGGTATGCCCCTGCTCTCTCTTTTAGAAGCCCCACTCTGTCGCAACTTCCACATCTATCATTATTTCTGGTTCTAGAACGAAAAATTCATGCCATTTGTAACAAGCTACTTTTGTTTCCTGGGTTTTTATCGAGAACAAATCATTTTTGACCTCAAGAAAGATCTACACTAGAGATGAATTGAGTGTAAGTCATATCATCTTAGAAGATGATCGAAAAACATGTTCTGTTTCAAAACTGGTTTTTCACATGTCATCATCGGTCGATGCATTTTGAAACGTCACCTCGGCTAATACTTCACCATTCTCTGATTTCTCCTAGTTAGACTCTGATTCAAGAATTCAACAAGTTAATATGCCAAAGTTAAGATTCCTATATGAATAAAAGGTCGATAGAATCATAAACTCTAAACTACTGCTTGTCATCACACCTGTCATCGCTGATCACGCCCTGACGAGGCTCTTAGTAGATTGAAATTTCAGTTCTACGCAGGAAAGATGTTAGACACAATGTATTAGACAATGTGTACCATAAAAAACCGTTTAACACAGATTATGACATGCTAAGGAATATAATGCAGAAATCATTAAAGAATACAATATATTTTTTAACCCAGTTCAGTGCAACATTACATACATCTATGAGCTTCCAACCTAAGAAAGGAAATTCACTCTCAATAGTATTAGTACAATTAGTATTAGATGAACAAATCTTGTTAAATGCGTACTTCCTAATACTACATGTGTCTTTCTATTTAGGACTCCCCCTAAATATTACTTTCTCTTAATCACCACCTTAGTGATCAATGTTTCAAAAGTTTAAAGATGTTGAATTACAACTCAACTAACAAAATTAACCTTTATGCCTTAAATATTCAAATGAGGCTTCTTTAGAAGTTTACAATAAAAAACAACAAGAATACAAATACTCGAAAAACAAAACCCTAACACACTAGATCTTCAATACTTGCGTGTCTTCAAAGGTATGAAAGAGTCTCCTTAAATAGAAATTCATCTTAGGGGATTTTCTCCAATGGGCAATAGGTTTGATACATAATTAATTTTGATGTAGATTTGATTTGCTTAGACATTAATGAACACCAAGAGATTTGATTTGATTTGATTTTTATTCAATTTAATATTTTTAGAAAATATTACTAAATAACATATTGATAAAAGATACAACAACAAATCTTATTTGAATCAAGTAGAGTTTTGCTCAGAATAACTCACAAACCATTGTTTGCAGACTGAGACCAGAAGTTGCACACATGTTGGAACATCTTGTCACACGTGTTGCATCTTCACCAAAAATACATCTTGTACTACCCATGTTGCTTTATCTATATTAGTCAATCAAAAGAACAAAAATCTCACCCTTTGGCAAATTTTGGCTAAAACAACTTACAACCTTTCTACTAGATGTGCAGGAGTAAAACAAAACAATTCTCATATAGGAGAATACACACATAGACATGTCATAGCACCCACACAATAACAAACATAATCAGTGAGAGACTTACACATATGCTCACACACAAACATGCTCACATATTTGAAAACTAGATGTCAGACCAGATGCTCCAATATATGAGCACACAAGAAATTTATGAGCACAAGTAGCACACTACATCAGAACATCAGAACACGAGAATATCATCATCAACAATAACATAAGTAGCATCACATCAACTCACATCATTCTACATGAGCATACATGCATGCACCCGCCATTACTCCCCCATTCTTGTTTCATGTGCAACAATGACTATAAGAGAGAGAAAATAGATTTATATCCTTGTGTTGCACCCCAAAATTTGACCAACCGATTCTCCTGTCTGACTCATGGTTTAAATTCATATTCGCAAATCAGACGCATGATATTTGTGCACAGACAGAGGATATCAGAGTCACAACTTGATTTTCGTCTATCAGATATGGCAGATCCAGTCCAGATCATCAGGGTTTTATTTTCGGGAATTTGTGCGCTCCTCGGTGATTTTTAGCTTACATAGTGATTTTGGGATATTCTGATGCCCGGGGTTCTCTGTTCGGTTCGATCTGGTCTCGTGCACTCTTTTATGGGGGTCACTTGCATTTGTCTGCATTTTTTAGGGTTTGATAGACTTTTGTGGATTTTAAATAGGCTTTATAGATTTTTCTAGAATTTAAATAGGGTTTTTGTATTTTTTTTAATAGTTTAAATCTTTTTTTTAGAATTTTATATAGATTTTTTAAATAGATTTAGTAGTTTTTAATCATTTTTAGAATATATTAGATTTTAAATTTGTTTTTAATTGTTTTAGGCAATATAGAAAATATTATAGATTTTTCTTTTATGTTAATATAGTTTTAATAGAAAAAATATCTTTTAATAGATTTTTCTTATTAGTTTTAAATAGATTTACTAGTTTTAAATAATATTAGAGATTAAATAGAGATTATTAGGATTTTATTAGTTGTAGTTTAATAGAGGTTTAAATAGAGTTAATTAGATTTTTAATCACTTTTTAGAGTTTAATTAGGTTAATTGAATTCATTTAGTTAATTAGGATTAATCTTTTGTTTAGAAGTTAATTGAATTTGTTAGAATTAATTAGGATAGATTAATTTTAGTTAGAATTAATTGTAGTGTTAATTAGCTAATTAGGTTTTAATTGATTTTGAATTAGATATAATCAGATTTGATTTTTTTAATCCAGTTTATTACAGGTTTTTGGCAAGCATTTCCGTATGGGCCCAGTACATCTTTTTGGAGGCCCACATCATCCATCAGTCCATTTTTTCTTTCAGTCCAGCAAAAAGGACACTTGTCAGCATATAAAACAGGCCACGCGTTACACTCTGGAGGACCCCACCACATCAATTCAGAAACCTCTCCTCACGCCACGTCCCCCCCCCCCCCCCCCCCCAGCTGGCCACCACTTTCTCTCTCTCTCTCTGTGCATGTTCTCACGCGTGTCACCACCCAGCCTCTCCCCTTCGCCACCTGTCACGCCCTCAGTCCTCGCCTGAGCTTCGCCGGAAAACACACTGGCGGCCATGCATCCCCCATAACCTACTCTCGCCAGCAGCTCTAACCGTCTCCGGCCACCGTCCTTGCCGGAAACTGCAAATTATCCAGAAATCCCAGATTCATACTCCTTTCTTCTCCGATCCTCTCCGTTCGCCTTCATCCACTACCTCGCCGGAGAACTCGGTCACGTCGCCGGAAACTTCAAAGGATTCTTCATCAAAGTTTTCCAGAAACCACCCAAAACCTTCGTCATTCTTCAGCGAAAACCCAGAAATCGTTCAAGCACCTTCGTTCTTCATCGTTTCCCAGGAGCAATCTCCTTCAGTTTCCCAGATTCGCTCGATCTTCTCAGGATCAAGAAGGTTTTGTTGTCTTCGTGTTCTTCATCAAGAACTCCGTCCACCTCGTAGATCCTTCATCTAGATCTTTCCTTCAAGATTCTCCAGGATTGCTTCAAGTCCTTCAACGAACTTCCTCCAGAACATTCCAGGTCCTTTCGCTTCATCTTCATACGCGTTCGTCAACCACAAATTCTCCTGCAAGCGGCTTGGATCTTCGTTGAAGGAGTTTCGTTCTCCAATACGCTCCAGTTCGCTCCAGATTCATCTCCAGGTATGCTTTCTGAAACTCGTTGCATGTTCTATAGCTTCAGATTGCATTGTTTTCACTGATCTATAGAATGGCTAGGGTTTTGAGGAATTGGTTGATGCGTAGTTTGAATGTATAACACTGAGATTTGTTTGAGGCTGACCTAGGATTGTTAGGATTTGAGTGTGTTGAGGCATGGATTGATGGTGTTGCTGCGTTTGCGTTTGATTTTGGATGAGAGTTTCAGAGAAGGTGAGAGGAGCGAACGGCTAGGGTTTGGCTTGCAGTAGATGAACAGTGTTTAGGGATTGGGGGAAGGGGTTTGGTTTTGTTGCTAGGGTTTCATGGATTAGGGTTAGGGTTTGGGTTTAGGCCCAAACACGTGTTACTGAAACAACACCCCCGTGTTACTCGCTATCCCCCTCTTTCGTGTGAGAGACAGATGAGTGTGGGCTGGGCCTTAGGCCCTTAACGTTATTCGCACCCCCTGGTGCGTGAAGCCCCATAGAGACTAACGTGAAAAGCCTGCTAGCTGCACCCCCCCCCCCCAGGCGTTTTTTTATTTTTATTTTGTAGCTGATTTCTGGTAGTGCTGGGCTTAGGCCCTAAGTGTTTTTCGCACCCCCCAGGATCAGGGCCCAATGCAATAATAACTGAGAAGCCTTGCTTTCAGCACCCCTCCCTTTTTCTTTTCAATTTTGTTTTTAATTTCTTTTACTATTTTCTTGTTCTTGGAAAATTCATAATAAAATAAAAACATTTGTTTTTTATTTCTGATTTTTTTCTACCACTTCATGAAAAGGTCTAGAAAATCATATAAAAAATAAAAATGTCACTTTATTTTTGTTTGCTATTTTTGGTATATTTTCCATTTAATTGATTTTCTTAATATTCTTTAGTGCATGCATATTGTTAGAAAATTCATAAAAAATAGTAGGTTTAATCAAATAATTCCGTTCTTTTTTCTGTATACTCGTAATTCAATGTAGAATTTTATAGTGCAAAAACATTAGCTTAATCATGCATTTTCATTTTAATTGCATTTTTTGTATTGTTTTGATATTGAATAAATGGTTTGTGGATATGTCTGCTTTGTTGATTTTAGTTCTATCATCTGGTATTGAGTTTTGCTCTGTTCTTTTAGTATGTTGTCATAGAGCCATGTAGGCTTCCCATAGATTTTTGATAGATTTTTGTAGGATGTTCTGATATTGTTTTAGTCTGAGTTTGAGGATAGGAGAAGTCTTGATGGCTTCAGACTTTGAAGTTCAACTGTGGTTGAACTTCAGAGGTAGTACCTTGTGGTTTGATGGCCTGTGGGTTCTTCTTGAAGATGGGAGCTGGTTGAAGTCCTGTTGGAGCTTGCAAGGATGCATTGGATTGAAGACCTAGTCTAGAAGCTTGTTCCCTGTTTGTGAGGTTCGAGATCCTGAAGTTTGAAGGGAGTTTATGGTACTTTCCGGAGGAAGGCACTATGAATGACTTTCATTCTTTCTTCTCACCTCTTTCTTAAGTATCCAATGATGCTGGAGCCAACTTGTGAGTTTAATTTCTCCTGAGGAGGAATGTAAACTGATCACAGTTGTTGAGCCACATGGGATACGATTCCTAAGTGGAAGCCCCCTAGTACTCTCCTGAGGAAGGTCCTATGGGTCTGTTCACTTAGTTCCTCTAGTTTATCTAGGATTTCTCAAGTATCCAGTGATGTTGGAGCCAACTTGTGAGTTTAGTTTCTCCTGAGGAGGAATGTAAACTGATCACAGTTGTTGAGCCACGTAGGATACGATTCCTAAGTGGAAGCCTCCTAGTACTTTCCTGAGGAAGGTCCTATGGGTCTATTCACTTAGTTCCCTTAGTTCATATAGGCTTTCTCAAGTATCCAGTGATGCCGGAGCCTTCATGTGAGTTTAATTTCTCCTGAGGATGAATGTAAACTGATCACAGTTGTCGAGCCGCATAGGATATGACTCCTGAGTAGTAACCTCCTGGTACTTTCCCGAGGAAGGCACTATGAGTTTGTCTGCTTAGCTCCCTTTCTCTGGTAAGCTTGTTCTGAAGCTTGGAGACTGGGATTGATTCCTCTTGCTTAGGGTTCTGGTTAGAGTTTTTGCTTAGATCTTTGCTTAGAGTGTTGCATAGGGTCTTGTCTAGAGATAGATTAGGAGATTGTTTCAGGTTTTGTTTAGGGGCCCTGCTCAGGGTTAGTCTCTTTGTGTTGTTTGACTTGTATGGTGTTGTGTTGCATTAGACTTAGGTATCCATCTAGATAGTTCTGAGGTAAGTGCATCTTAGAAGTAGGCTTTGTGTGCATGAGAAGTTGAGGTGGTCCTCCTTTTGCTTGTCTGTTATTGGGTGGCTTTGCTTGTTGGTATTTAGTAGAGCTGAGCTCCCTTGCCTCTGTGGTTTGCGGCCTTTGCGCCTTGTTTGTTTAGTTGTTGTATTCATGCATATTTTCAGTATTTCTTCACTTTGCAGTATTTTCTGTTTGTTGTATAGTCCTGTTGCCATGATCCCTTAGGAGCTCTGACTTCTCCGCTGCGGAGTCGTTACGATAGACATTAGGATGGTCAACCAGGCATGAGATCAGTAGGTAGATTCCCCTTTTCCAGCTATAGTCTAGGGTGTCTTTTCCCTTTCCTTTCAGTAGGAGTTTTTGAGTAGCTTGTCGTAGTTAGCTGAACTACAGCTGCTCTGATTCCTTGTGTCAGACGAGGATATGTAGGCATAGGATGCGATATCCTAGCGAGCACACTAACAACTATCTTTTGTTCTCTCGCGGCTGTGCGATCGAGACCTTCCCGCTGACGACTAATTGTTTCCCCTTTCTCTTGCCCGAGTGCATTTGAGACCAGATCGTAGTTGTAGGTCCCCGAACCTTAGAGACCAGTTTATTTTCTCACTGCTGTGTGAGAGCCCCCTGTTTAGCCGTAGTTAGTCGAACTACGTTTGCTCTGATCTTCCATGCTGTGTGGAAGTACGTAGGCACAGGACGCGATGTCCTGGCGAGCAACCTTTTCCCCGTTTAGACGTAGGTAGTCGAACTACGTTGACTCTGACTTTCCCATTGCACGAGGGAATACGTAGGCCCAGAACACCGTATGTTCTGTCGAGTCCTGTCCTTTTATTTTCTTTCAGACTAGCCATTAGCGTAGATAGATAAACACACCCTTTTCCTTATAAACACCAAGCGTGGATCCCATCGAGTACGATGGACGTGAGGGGTGCTAATACCTTCCCCTTGCGTAACCGACTCCCGAATCCAGGTTTTGGTTGCGATGACCATACCTTTTCCCGTCTTTGCGAGGTTTACTTCGAGCGTTTCCTTTCCCGCTCTGAGGGATAAATAACGCACGGTGGCGACTCTCCTGTCAAGCCGGCGCCGATTTTCGCAGTAGCGACAGCTGGCGACTCTGCTGGGGAATTACAGCATCTAGGGACTTTTCCCATCCCTTATGCTGGGACCGTTTCCCATCCCCTACGCGAGTCAATCCTAGCGCTTGGGTGTTTATTTGTTGGGTGTTGTGCATATTGTGTTTTACTTTCCTGCACTTTACTTTCTTGCACCTTTACCTTTCCGCATTTATTTTCCAGCATTATATTATTATTGCTGTGGGCAAGGGAGGTTACTGTGAGTGAGAAGCCGGACCTGGGCTTGAGTACGCACCTAGATATAGTTGTGGAGAGTAGTAGACGAACCTGTCTGTTGAGCAGGCACAGTTCCCTACGAAATCTACGCTCAGACGAGATTCTCGCAGAGGTGCTCCTTTCCGGTCCTGAGGATCTGAGGGGAGTCCAGACGTGAGGATTGTCGACTCTGGGGACCGATCATTTGGAAGTCAGCTAAGTGAGGCCTCTTCACGACTTGATGATGCCACTCCTTCTGGGAATCGTATCATCATTCATGAAAGTATGTGACGTTGATGACCGCATAGGATGCCGTACCTTTGTCCGTGGATTAGGTCTATCATACCTGTGAGAGGGATTGGGTTATTGCAGGAAAACTGGCCTTCAGAAACCATGATTCAGCAGTTATCAGATGGTGTTCTTGATTAATCTCCAGGTGTATTGTTTGGATCAGATGGGTTCCTTATCTGAGGTTGATGTTATTATCAGATGGTTTTCTCGTCAGATACAGAGGTTCAGATGGATTTCTCACCAGGGGATTGATATTTTGAGTATCAGATGATAGTCAGTGTCATGAGGTTCTGGTGCCCGTGTTGGTTTTCTGCTCTTGATCACAGAGATGTTCCTCTTCAGGCTACAGCATAGCCCCTGTGTTCGCAGATTGCATTATTTATCATATTGCATCATTGCATTACCATCTGCATTCAACTAACGTGTGTGTATTGCAGGTACATATTTTCCCTCCTAGTTCTGGTGTTTGTTCCTAGCAAGACATGGAAGCCACGAAGAGAGTATTTCCCTACAAGTTTCCATCTCCGGATATCAGTCTATTGTTAGAGTTGATTGCTATTGCAAAGAAGAGGGTAATGGGTGACTTCAGAAAGAGATATGGGAGGATTCTGACCTATGTTTATCAGCCATCAGCCTACGAGACCAGCGGCATCTATACCCTGTTACAGTTCTACGATGCGGAGCTCAGGTGTTTTGTATTTCCCGACTTTGTTTTGGCTCCTACCCTGGAGGAGTATTCTGCACTTCTGGACATACCGATTCGTGAGCAGATGCCTTTCTATCGTACGGACGCTGAGCCTAAGCTGGCTGAGCTTTCTGCCATCCTGTGCTTGAAAGAGTCTGAGCTGACCGGGAAGATGATCAAAAGAGGAGATGTATGGGGATTTCCGTTGGATGTCTTGGTGGAGAAGGCTCGGGAGCATGCCCAGAAGGGTAGCTGGAGTATTTTTGACGTCATCCTTGCTGTATGTGTGTATGGCATCGTGCTGTTCCCGAACATTCCTGATTTTGTTGACTCAGATGCCTTCTATATTTTGGCTGCGAAGAACCCAGTTCCTACTTTGCTGGGAGATATCCACCACTCTACCCACTACCAGAATGAAAAGCGGCGAGGAAGGAATGTGTCTTGTTGTGTACCTCTCCTGTGCAGGTGGTTCACCAGTCATATGCCTAAGTCAGGCCCTTTTGTCACCTCTATTGATTCTCTAGGATGGCCGGAGCGCTTGATGGGGTTGACTGCTAAGGATGTGGTATGGGTTAGCGAAGAGGTATTCGGAGTTGAGGTCATACTCAGATGCGAAGGATTCCCGAATGTTCCGTTAATAGGAAGGAAAGGTTGTGTCAATTACAACCCTTCCTTATTGATCAGGCAATTTGGGTACGTACCTCAGGGAGCGCCGAAGCCCGAGGAGATACAGGAATCTCTGTATCTCACTGGGGCAATAGGGAAAGAGATGCTGACCAAGCTCGAGAAGGCATGGAAAAACTTGCACAAGAGAGGGAAACCTTCAGGTAGCAGAGGGGATATTCGAGTTCCTGGCCCGTATGTGGAATGGATTCGTGAGCGAGCTGTGAAATTCCTTATGCCTTATCCAGCGGTTCAGCCATTGCATCCTTCTCCGGTGGAGGAGCCTACCACTGTGGACATACAGGTATTCAAGCAGCTGATGGCAGAGAAAGAAGAGCTGGCAAAGGCTAAAGAGGCTTTAGAGCAGGAGAATGCCCAGCTTCGTCATGAAAAGATTGAAACAGGATATATTTGTAAGCAACAGGCTGAAACTCTGAAACATCTGAAGACTACGTTATTGGAATTGACTGAAACCAAGAAGCGTCTGGAGTTAGATGTAGACTCAGTTAGTAGTGTGTTGGCCACTAAGAAGCAAGAGTTGGAAAGGGCCTACACGAAGCTAGCTAAGTTCAGAGAGCATTGGGATCTCACTATGACCAAGCGCAAAGAGAGGGAAGAAGAGCTGAAGACGCAGGCAGCTCAGTTAGAAGAACAGGTCAAAGCGAAGACTGAAGAGCTTGAAGAGGAAGTATGCCGCCGATACGAGGCCGAGCGCAGGATGATAGATGCCATGAAGAATCTGGAGGATTTTCAGCACAGAGCAGATGCCAAGAGACCCAAACCTGGGGATGGTGCTCAGGATAAGGCGTGGGAAGACTTTGTCAGAGACATCCAGGGGACGGTCAGAAAGAGGGATCAGCTGATAGAAGGTTTGATTCGTCGACCAGATCACGCAGAGACGAAAAAGATGGTCGAAGACTTCCGCAACCGTACCCGTACTTGATTTCTCTCTTGTATTCTGTATGTTGAGATCACCACCAGGCATGTTGGCTGGGATCCTCCTTATCATATCAGCTGTATGAAGCATAGTTATGTAACCTCTTGACAAGACTGTTATTTCTAATGAATATATGAGGGTTTTTCTAAATATTGTCTTTATGGTTTATCTCGTCTTGCTACCACTGACACTGGAATTGGAGGGGAAATATCTCCAATGCACACATGCACGTTAGCATTTTTGTATTTCTGTTTGCATAAATCACATTGCATAGCATTACTCTAGCAGGTCAGAGCACTTATCCAGCCTTTGTTTTCACCAGAGAGTGATTCTCGGGGGATGGTTTGAGGCAAAAGTGGAGTGTTGAAGACGACCAAGGGGCTGAAGCAGATTTGAGCAGAATCAAGCAGTGTAGTCAGTTACAGGTAATCGATAGCTATGTCTGAAGGAAATTTCCAGGCTCCTAACACTTTGACAAGGTTTACTATGGCGTCCCACCCTCAGTATGATTCTATGGAAAACTTCCCGAACAACCTTACTGCAGACCAAGTTATGCAGCCTACTGTTGAGAACTGAGGTCGGCGTGAGCAGTTTGTTGCCCGAAATGAACGTCATCCTCCTGCCAACAATCAAGGTGTTGCTTTTCCTGTGATGAATTACCGGAGAGATATTCCAATGGCCAGGATGGTAGGTCCAGGAGCTCTTGAAAACGATAGAAGACTCCGAGCATTGGAAGAAGGTATAAAAGCCTTAGAAGCAAAAGATGCCGTCAACCTGGATGCTGTAGCCATGTGTCTGGTTCCTGATATGGTGTTGCCGTACAAGTTCAAAGTGCCGGAATTCGAAAAGTACACGGGAGATAGCTGTCCGAAGCTGCATTTGGTGATGTTCTGTCGAAGGATGACTTCGTTTGTGCAAAATGACAAATTGATGATCCATTGCTTTCAGTATAGCCTGACTGGGGCATCCTTGAGGTGGTATGTGCAATTAGAGAGTAATCAGATCCGATCATGAGTGGATTTAGCCAGAGCTTTCATGAAGCAGTACGATTACAACCTGGATTTGACTCCTAGTCTCGTAGATCTGCAAGAATTATCTCAGGCGGAGAATGAATCGTTCAGAGGGTATTTGCGAAGATGGAAAGAATTAGCCGCTAGTGTTCAACCACCGCTTCCGGAAAGAGAACTGGTGGACATCTTCTTAGGTACTCTGAAAGGCCATTATTTTGACAAATTGTTCAGTTGCACAAACTTTGTGGGCCTGATAAGACTGGGAGAGCTTGTTGAGAGAGGACTCAGGAGTGGAAAGTTTCGAGATGTTCCTTACGTCCCAGTTGATAAGATTGAGTCAGTTGTCAGTTCTCAAGAAGAGTGGGAAGGAGATGACGCCACCTCAGAATCTCTAGCATCTCAGGATCAGTTTTCAGACACTTCAAGTCAACGATCATCCTATCGTCGAGCGCGTCAGCACGCCCCACGAAGACCAAGGAAACCTGAAAGGCAGTTTACTCAGCTACCGGTGTCGCACAGTCAGTTGTTGCCAGATCTGGTCAAAAGTGGATTGATAGTGCCGAAAGAGACTAAGCCGGTGATTCCACCATATCCTCCAGGTTTTGATGCCAGCGCCTGCTGTGAGTACCATGCTGGGGCACAGGGGCATTCAACCGATGATTGTAAGGTGCTTAGAAGCCAGGTTCAAGATCTGTTAGACTCTAGCCGGATTTGCATCACTCCTCAGGGTTTTGTTCAGATTAATGATTTTCCATCATCCAGTTGTGTGGGTTCGTCAGTTAATGTCATGGAAGACTCCACAGGAAGTGTGTGCTCTGAAGATTGTCAATCAGAGAGTTCAGTTGTGTGGGAGAAGTTTCTAGAGGTTTTTGCGCCGGGTGTCGCATCTGTTTTCTCTGCTTAATCCGTTTAGCTTTTGTGCACTAGTGTCTGCCGACCACCACCAGGATTGTTGGCTGGGGTCATTGTATTCATACTCATTTGTGCTTACGTGCTGCTTTTGTTGGTTATACATGTGTGGGAGATGTTTGTCTGTGTGCTGATAGCTTGAGTTTCTCTTTGTCTCATTATGAATATGTGTTTGCTTTCTGCGTTGCATTATTGTTTAAACAGGTACATCAGAACCGTGGGTCTCATTTCCTCATCGTCCAGTTTGTTGCAGGAACTCCTTCAGAGGTATGGAACAGAATCAGTTTGAATTGATTGAAGTCCGAAGCCAGCTGGGGCAGATGATGAGAGACATGCAAGAGATGCGTCTGGAGCAGAAGATTCTCAAAGAGGAGAACAGTCAGCTGAAGACCCAAGTGAGCTTGATCATGGAAGTAGTCAAGAATGTGCTTAGGAAAGAGGACGATCAGCTATTTGAAGCCGCAATGAAGAAGCTCGTGCCACCCGTGCATGTGGAACCTGAGCAGCAGCAACCAAAGATGCATACGGCTCAACGGAGGATCCAGGAAGGGAAGACAAAGAGAATATTTGAGGCGCCGCCTATGACATATGCTGAGATCTTGCAGACCTTATTGAGGTTTAATCTGGTTAAAAAGAGAACGTTAGAACCACCAACGAGAGTGCTTCCTCATGGGTACGATGCCAGTAAGCAATGTGAGTTTCATTCAGGGGCATCCGGACACGACATCGAGGGTTGCCATGCTTTTAAGCACAAGGTTCAAGACCTGATTGACTCGCGCGATGTTGAATTCACGCCGAGCGGCGTAGCCGTACGTATTGCTCCTGTCTCAGTCGATGCTAAGATGACAGATGTTCCTAAAGCTGCGGTGGGTCAGAAGCGTATCCTAGACTCCATGGTGTCAGAATCTCCAGGCCCACAACTGTTGCCTATTCCTGGGGCAGATCTGAGAAAGAAAATGGCTAAGCATAAGGAGGGCGTTAATCAATACAGTGAAGGTCAAGAAACCGATGTTGCATTTGATACGAAGGGTGTTCAGGAGTCAACCCGATACCAGCAGCAGCAGCCTCAGCAGCAGAACCAGCAGGGGTATAAAAGATATCAGAATCGGGCTCCCCTGGCAAACCGTCATCTTGAAACTCCACCTATGTCATATGCACAGCTTCTGCATACGTTGCTTCAGCTCCAATTGGTTCATAAGAGGACAATGGCTCCCTTAACAGGGGCACCACCACCGGGGTATGATGCCAATGCTACTTGTGAATTCCACACTGGGGCACCTGGCCATACGATTGAGAATTGTAAAGCTTTTAAGCACAAAGTGCAGGATCTACTTGATAGTGCAGCAATCAGCTTCGGGCAGGAAGGTCCCAAAATCATCTGAATGAAGGAGGAGGGGCTCTATAATTTGGTTGTGTCGTTGCAAGCGGATCAGGACAGCATCGAATTGTCTCTAATAAAGATAGCTGGTTCAGCAGCAGGACAGATATGAAAGCCCGGTTCTCGGAAGCTAGCATATTTTCTTTGTTTTAGTTTGTCATTTCTTTACATTTGTAGTTGCTTTCCTGTTTGAATTTGTAATCTTGTTTGTAAAACCTGTTGTTTTCATTCAATTGATGATAATGAAATAAATATGCATGTTTTGATTAAATCCATTCGTGTTCACTAACTATTTTTACAAATGTCCAACGCTTGGTTAAGAAGAATTTGGGGAGGATGACGAAAATGACTGATATGCAACTGCCGATATTGTATGCTTTTGAAATAAAACCTGTTGATGATGTACAGGCATTGTTTCAAATCCTTAAACACCGGAGTTATAAGGAAGATAATCCCTTGTTAACCCCTTTGAGCCTTGTAGTAGGAGTTTCTTTCTGTGAATGAAAAACCCTCGATCTTTAACCTGGGGCAGGGTAGGTGTTAGCTAATTTGATCGAGCGTCCAAATTGCAAAAGGAATATTCCCGTTCGAAGATCAATCACACCCCTAGAGGTCGTGCCTAAAAACCACAATGGTTCAATCAAGAGTGGGACAGCCACATCATTTCCCAAAGAGTCAGACAACCAGTGTCACACGACTTGTTCGAAAGAAAAAACGAAGAAAAAAAAAGAAGAATCAAAAGCCCGCTAAGTCAAGAAAACTTCAAAACAAATGACTTAGGCAAAAATGAGGGCATCCCGCTGGACTTAAAAAAAATCAAAAGAAACTCAAAAGGAGTCAGTCCAGGCAAAAGTTAGGGATATGAAAAGAAAAAGAAGAAAAGGATGACAAAAGAAAAATCCTCAGATGACATGCGAGTCGTGTGACCTCAAGTGTCGAAGACGAAAAGTGAATGGCCGTCACTCCGGAAACTCATAGTTTCTTGAACTATCATTCCTATCTTTCAACCTCTGAGAAGTGAGCGCTAAGGTTGAATTAGCTGAACGTAGGATGGGAGAACATCAAGGAGAATGGGTGGGTTAAAATAAACTTTGAGCCTTTACCCTTTCTTTCAAAACTGTGAACCTGACCACGTTACAACCTTCAAAAGTCCTAATTGAAGCAGGTTGTTTCGAAAGCATACTCCGGTAAAGGTCGCGTCGATTCTGACTCTTAAAAGGGTTCCTCTTACCATGTTGATACTAATGTTGATAAATGTTTTGTGCATCATATGCTATAAACTGTTTTTCCTTTTCCCAGTGAACAGATTGGATGTCAAAGCTGTCATATGTGTTGCATTAGTATGTCTTTTACGCAGAACAACTTGTTTTACTCGCGAGTAAGCGCTCGACAACAGGAAAGCTTCTTACAGTGGAAAGTATGGTCAAGACAGAATGCAGAGCGCCCGAATTTTCCGAGAGCAGGGGCAAGCTATTATTGTGATCCTCAGTCAGGGCAGCCTTTCGAAGACAATTATCCTGGGGCAATCAGGTTGAGATTCAGGCAAATACGGCGTAGTCAGGGGCACTACTCTGAATCAGATAATCAGGAGCGAGGTCATCGCAGTCAGGGGCAGGCCATCTTAAGAGCGCAGAGGTTGTCATTTGATGTGAAGCATCTCTCCGAAGTTCAGAATGCTGGGGCATGTTATATCAGACCATCAGGGCTCAGATTTGCAGATTTCCTTTCGAGAACTATCCCCACGGAGATCCCGCGGGCTGGGGCATATCAGAAGTGAAAGGATTGGTCTTCTCCGTTTCAGCAGGGTCATTCAGAGTTGTTTGAGCAGATTTCAGTCGATTTTCGAGAGCGAGACGAATGCGGGAAGTCGTGTTACTATCCTTTGACTCTTCCACTAAAAGGCTGCGTATTCAGGCAGAGTGTTTTCCAGCTTCAGTTATGCCGGACCCATCACAGATAGCCTAAGAGTTCAAATCCATGTTGGCAATCACTGTGAGGCCCATCCGTGTCGGCGCATCAGGTTCCAGATCTAATCTTCGGCAGTACGCGGGAAGAATCCGTCTATTTTTTCCAGCAAAGTCCAATTCGTCGTTGGTATGGGTAAGCTATCCCTAGAGGAGTCCAATCATATTCAGCACATCTGCTATTTCACAGCGGAGTTATATTCCCCAGCAGGGTATTACTTCGTCAAGGTGTTCGATTAAGTCCCCAATACCCCCAGCGGAGTGGATTTCACTCCCCCAGCATTTATTTTGCTGGGTTAATCCTGTGATACCCGGTTTATCCCTAGCGGAGTTGGCTTCGTCTTCAACATTTATTTTGCTGAAGTGGTTTTCGGTGCCCAGCTCTCTCCGGCAGCTCGAGCCTGCATTAGCATATTGCATGCATCATCATATTTGCATCATACTTGCATGTCATTTTCAAAATGCGTAGCATTTCCATCCTAAATGGAGCATTACGCCATAGAAAGATTAAAGCATATGCATATGCATACGAAGCATAAGTCAGGTTTTCTGCCAGCCTCACATGGCGCGTGAATTACTCTGTGATCAGTTCAGGGGCATTTATCCAGCGGCAGTGTTCAGACAGTTCAGCAGATTATTTGTATCAGATCATACAATAGTTGTGCTTTGATCAATCAGTCATATGGTATCGGCAAACTTTTCTTCACGTCGATTCATATTGACGATGTGTTCCTCCAATAAGTGGATTTCTCCGTCTATCATTAGACGTCTTGAGTTTGAACGTGGTTTTCTTCCCGTCTATCCTTAGACGATGTGAAGTTTTGGGTGATTTTCAGTGGGGTTCAAGACGGGGTTTCTCTAGCAAGTGGCTTTTCTTTCCGTCTATCGGTAGACGATGTGAAGTTTCAGGTTATTGTTCAGCGGGTTTCTTATTGTCAGATCATACAGATGGGGTGTTTCCCCAGCGAGTCTTCTCCGGCTATCTTTGATTGTTGAGGGGTTTCAAAACGATATTTCGGATAGTGGTTTTCTTTCTGTTTATTGGAGGAAATGACGTTTCAAGAGGGACTTTTCTGACCGTCAATCCTTATTGATGTCGAGGCTCTTTGAAGAATGTTCAGTTTTCGTGATTGTCGATTCTTATTGACGACATGGTTCTTTAAAAGTGGTTTTCTTCCCGTCGGTCCATACTGACGATGTGGCCCCTTTAAGGATATTGATCTTTCCATCAATTCCTGTAGACAGAAGGATTCTGAAATTCGAGGGATGGTGTTGAATTGCGTAAGAATTTCTTCCCGTCTATCCTTAGACGATGTGAATTGATTTGTTTCATCAATCAGGATGATCCCGTCTACCCTTAGACGATGTGAGTTTGGAGATTATGGTTTCTTTCCGTCTACCCTTAGACGATGTGAGTATGGAGATTATGAATTTCTTTCCGTCTATCCTTAGACGAGGTGAATATTGGTTTGTTTCATCAATCAGGATGATTCCGTCTATCCTTAGACGATGTGAATATTGATTTGTTTCATCAATCAGGATGATCCCGTCTACCCTTAGACGATGTGAGTATGGAGATTAATGCTTTCTTTCCGTCTATCCTTAGACGATGTGAGTATGGAGATTAGTGGTGTCTTTCCGTCTATCCTTAGACGATGTGAGTATGGAGATTAGTGGTGTCTTTCCGTCTATCCATAGACGATGTGAGTATGAAGATTATTTCTTTCCGTCTACCCTTAGACGATGTGAGTATGGAGATTAATGGGTGTCTTTCCGTCTATCCTTAGACGATGTGAGTATTGGTGTTTCCTCCATTCAGGGTGTCTTCCCGTCCATCTTTGGACGATGTGAGTATATTTCTCTTCCTGCCTATCAGTAGGCAATGTGAAAGGATCAGGGATTTTTGTTGCAACCCTCAGGGTTTGTTATATAGGGCATCACAGGTAATTGGCATTCAAATCAGGAGTTCTTTATCAGATGATTGATCAGTCTGTTGCCGTAATGACTAGACTCGGTTCAGGATTTTATTCCCCAAGCAGTTTACAGTATATTCTCGCGGTTGGCAAATTTTCGGGTTTTATTTGTATTCAACCGTCTCGTACCTCTGAATATTTGAAGGCTGAGCGTTCTTCAAACCCTTCAGGTCCAAGTCGCTTGAATAGGGGCAGCTGTTGCACCCCAAAATTTGACCAACCGATTCTCCTGTCTGACTCATGGTTTAAATTCATATTCGCAAATCAGACGCATGATATTTGTGCACAGACAGAGGATATCAGAGTCACAACTTGATTTTCGTCTATCAGATATGGCAGATCCAGTCCAGATCATCAGGGTTTTATTTTCGGGAATTTGTGCGCTCCTCGGTGATTTTTAGCTTACATAGTGATTTTGGGATATTCTGATGCCCGGGGTTCTCTGTTCGGTTCGATCTGGTCTCGTGCACTCTTTTATGGGGGTCACTTGCATTTGTCTGCATTTTTTAGGGTTTGATAGACTTTTGTGGATTTTAAATAGGCTTTATAGATTTTTCTGGAATTTAAATAGGGTTTTTGTATTTTTTTTAATAGTTTAAATCTTTTTTTTAGAATTTTATATAGATTTTTTAAATAGATTTAGTAGTTTTTAATCATTTTTAGAATATATTAGATTTTAAATTTGTTTTTAATTGTTTTAGGCAATATAGAAAATATTATAGATTTTTCTTTTATGTTAATATAGTTTTAATAGAAAAAATATCTTTTAATAGATTTTTCTTATTAGTTTTAAATAGATTTACTAGTTTTAAATAATATTAGAGATTAAATAGAGATTATTAGGATTTTATTAGTTGTAGTTTAATAGAGGTTTAAATAGAGTTAATTAGATTTTTAATCACTTTTTAGAGTTTAATTAGGTTAATTGAATTCATTTAGTTAATTAGGATTAATCTTTTGTTTAGAAGTTAATTGAATTTGTTAGAATTAATTAGGATAGATTAATTTTAGTTAGAATTAATTGTAGTGTTAATTAGCTAATTAGGTTTTAATTGATTTTGAATTAGATATAATCAGATTTGATTTTTTTAATCCAGTTTATTACAGGTTTTTGGCAAGCATTTCCGTATGGGCCCAGTACATCTTTTTGGAGGCCCACATCATCCATCAGTCCATTTTTTCTTTCAGTCCAGCAAAAAGGACACTTTTCAGCATATAAAACAGGCCACGCGTTACACTCTGGAGGACCCCACCACATCAATTCAGAAACCTCTCCTCACGCCACGTCCCCCCCAGCTGGCCACCACTTTCTCTCTCTCTCTCTCTCTCTCTCTCTCTCTCTCTCTCTCTCTGTGCATGTTCTCACGCGTGTCACCATCCAGCCTCTCCCCTTCGCCACCTGTCACGCCCTCAGTCCTCGCCTGAGCTTCGCCGGAAAACACACCGGCGACCATGCATCCGCCATAACCTACTCCCGCCGGCAGCTCTAACCGTCTCCGGCCACCGTCCTTGCCGGAAACTGCAAATTATCCAGAAATCCCAGATTCATACTCCTTTCTTCTCCGATCCCCTCCGTTCGCCTTCATCCACTACCTCGCCGGAGAACTCGGCCACGTCGCCGGAAACTTCAAAGGATTCTTCATCAAAGTTTTCCAGAAACCACCCAAAACCTTCGTCATTCTTCAGCGAAAACCCAGAAATCGTTCAAGCACCTTCGTTCTTCATCGTTTCCCAGGAGCAATCTCCTTCAGTTTCCCAGATTCGCTCGATCTTCTCAGGATCAAGAAGGTTTTGTTGTCTTCGTGTTCTTCATCAAGAACTCCGTCCACCTCGTAGATCCTTCATCTAGATCTTTCCTTCAAGATTCTCCAGGATTGCTTCAAGTCCTTCAACGAACTTCCTCCAGAACATTCCAGGTCCTTTCGCTTCATCTTCATACGCGTTCGTCAACCACAAATTCTCCTGCAAGCGGCTTGGATCTTCGTTGAAGGAGTTTCGTTCTCCAATACGCTCCAGTTCGCTCCAGATTCATCTCCAGGTATGCTTTCTGAAACTCGTTGCATGTTCTATAGCTTCAGATTGCATTGTTTTCACTGATCTATAGAATGGCTGGGGTTTTGAGGAATTGGTTGATGCGTAGTTTGAATGTATAACGCTGAGATTTGTTTGAGGCTGACCTAGGATTGTTAGGATTTGAGTGTGTTGAGGCATGGATTGATGGTGTTGCTGCGTTTGCGTTTGATTTTGGATGAGAGTTTCAGAGAAGGTGAGAGGAGCGAACGGCTAGGGTTTGGCTTGCAGTAGATGAACAGTGTTTAGGGATTGGGGGAAGGGGTTTGGTTTTGTTGCTAGGGTTTCGTGGATTAGGGTTAGGGTTTGGGTTTAGGCCCAAACACGTGTTACTGAAACAACACCCCCGTGTTACTCGCTATCCCCCTCTTTCGTGTGAGAGACAGATGAGTGTGGGCTGGGCCTTAGGCCCTTAACGTTATTCGCACCCCCTGGTGCGTGAAGCCCCATAGAGACTAACGTGAAAAGCCTGCTAGCTGCACCCCCCCTAGGCGTTTTTTTTATTTTTATTTTGTAGTTGATTTCTGGTAGTGCTGGGCTTAGGCCCTAAGTGTTTTTCGCACCCCCCAGGATCAGGGCCCAATGCAATAATAACTGAGAAGCCTTGCTTTCAGCACCCCTCCCTTTTTCTTTTCAATTTTGTTTTTAATTTCTTTTACTATTTTCTTGTTCTTGGAAAATTCATAATAAAATAAAAACATTTGTTTTTTATTTCTGATTTTTTTCTACCACTTCATGAAAAGGTCTAGAAAATCATATAAAAAATAAAAATGTCACTTTATTTTTGTTTGCTATTTTTGGTATATTTTCCATTTAATTGATTTTCTTAATATTCTTTAGTGCATGCATATTGTTAGAAAATTCATAAAAAATAGTAGGTTTAATCAAATAATTCCGTTCTTTTTTCTGTATACTCGTAATTCAATGTAAAATTTTATAGTGCAAAAACATTAGCTTAATCATGCATTTTCATTTTAATTGCATTTTTTGTATTGTTTTGATATTGAATAAATGGTTTTTGGATATGTCTGCTTTGTTGATTTTAGTTCTATCATCTGGTATTGAGTTTTGCTCTGTTCTTTTAGTATGTTGTCATAGAGCCATGTAGGCTTCCCATAGATTTTTGATAGATTTTTGTAGGATGTTCTGATATTGTTTTAGTCTGAGTTTGAGGATAGGAGAAGTCTTGATGGCTTCAGACTTTGAAGTTCAACTGTGGTTGAACTTCAGAGGTAGTACCTTGTGGTTTGATGGCCTGTGGGTTCTTCTTGAAGATGGGAGCTGGTTGAAGTCCTGTTGGAGCTTGCAAGGATGCATTGGATTGAAGACCTAGTCTAGAAGCTTGTTCCCTGTTTGTGAGGTTCGAGATCCTGAAGTTTGAAGGGAGTTTATGGTACTTTCCGGAGGAAGGCACTATGAATGACTTTCATTCTTTCTTCTCACCTCTTTCTTAAGTATCTAATGATGCTGGAGCCAACTTGTGAGTTTAATTTCTCCTGAGGAGGAATGTAAACTGATCACAGTTGTTGAGCCACGTAGGATACGATTCCTAAGTGGAAGCCTCCTAGTACTTTCCTGAGGAAGGTCCTATGGGTCTATTCACTTAGTTCCCTTAGTTCATATAGGCTTTCTCAAGTATCCAGTGATGCCGGAGCCTTCATGTGAGTTTAATTTCTCCTGAGGAGGAATGTAAACTGATCACAGTTGTCGAGCCGCATAGGATATGACTCCTGAGTAGTAACCTCCTGGTACTTTCCCGAGGAAGGCACTATGAGTTTGTCTGCTTAGCTCCCTTTCTCTGGTAAGCTTGTTCTGAAGCTTGGAGACTGGGATTGATTCCTCTTGCTTAGGGTTCTGGTTAGAGTTTTTGCTTAGATCTTTGCTTAGAGTGTTGCATAGGGTCTTGTCTAGAGATAGATTAGGAGTTTGTTTCAGGTTTTGTTTAGGGGCCCTGCTCAGGGTTAGTCTCTTTGTGTTGTTTGACTTGTATGGTGTTGTGTTGCATTAGACTTAGGTATCCATCTAGATAGTTCTGAGGTAAGTGCATCTTAGAAGTAGGCTTTGTGTGCATGAGAAGTTGAGGTGGTCCTCCTTTTGCTTGTCTGTTATTGGGTGGCTTTGCTTGTTGGTATTTGGTAGAGCTGAGCTCCCTTGCCTCTGTGGTTTGCGGCATTTGCGCCTTGTTTGTTTAGTTGTTGTATTCATGCATATTTTCAGTATTTCTTCACTTTGCAGTATTTTCTGTTTGTTGTATAGTCCTGTTGCCATGATCCCTTAGGAGCTCTGACTTCTCCGCTGCGGAGTCGTTACGATAGACATTAGGATGGTCAACCAGGCATGAGATCAGTAGGTAGATTCCCCTTTTCCAGCTATAGTCTAGGGTGTCTTTTCCCTTTCCTTTCAGTAGGAGTTTTTGAGTAGCTTGTCGTAGTTAGCTGAACTACAGCTGCTCTGATTCCTTGTGTCAGACGAGGATATATAGGCATAGGATGCGATATCCTAGCGAGCACACTAACAACTATCTTTTGTTCTCTCGCAGCTGTGCGATCGAGACCTTCCCGCTGACGACTAATTGTTTCCCCTTTCTCTTGCCCGAGTGCATTTGAGACCAGATCGTAGTTGTAGGTCCCCGAACCTTAGAGACCAGTTTATTTTCTCACTGCTGTGTGAGAGCCCCCTGTTTAGCCGTAGTTAGTCGAACTACGTTTGCTCTGATCTTCCATGCTGTGTGGAAGTACGTAGGCACAGGACGCGATGTCCTGGCGAGCAACCTTTTCCCCGTTTAGACGTAGGTAGTCGAACTACGTTGACTCTGACTTTCCCATTGCACGAGGGAATACGTAGGCCCAGAACACCGTATGTTCTGTCGAGTCCTGTCCTTTTATTTTCTTTCAGACTAGCCATTAGCGTAGATAGATAAACACACCCTTTTCCTTATAAACACCAAGCGTGGATCCCATCGAGTACGATGGACGTGAGGGGTGCTAATACCTTCCCCTTGCGTAACCGACTCCCGAATCCAGGTTTTGGTTGCGATGACCATACCTTTTCCCGTCTTTGCGAGGTTTACTTCGAGCGTTTCCTTTCCCGCTCTGAGGGATAAATAACGCACGGTGGCGACTCTCCTGTCAAGCCGGTGCCGATTTTCGCAGTAGCGACACCTTGCACGCTTCCCTTGCATTGACTGCTATAAAATCTCACGTATGCAAATACCAAGAGCACCCCCTCAACTTTTCAAACTGAGCTGCATTTATAGCCTTAGTGAATATGGCATCTAAGCTCGAATTAAAGAGAACGTGAGAATATCAACAAAGAAAACATGTTTGCCTCCAAGACTTAAAGATTGTGAGTTGTTCTGAGATACCGAAGTTAATAAAGATGGTAATTTCATCCATTTTGGACGTATGACCGAATCCAAACCCGATAAAATAGTGGAGGCTTTGAGTGATCCAAAATGGATTTGTGGTATGAAGGAGGAGCTGAAATTGATTGAGAAGAACAAGACTTGGGAGTTAGTTGATCCACCGATAGGGAAGAAGTCAATTGGTTTAAGATGGGTGTACAAAGTGAAGGAAAATCCCAAAGGTGAAATAATCAAGCATAAGGCTCGATTAGTTGCAAAGAGGTTTTTAAAAAGAGAAAACATAGACTTTGAAGATGTATTTTCACCGGTGGCTAGAATTGAAACAATTAAACTAGTTATTGGTATTGTGAATAACAACAATTGGCCCACCTACCAAATGAATGTCAAATTTGTATTTTTTTTTAATGAACTGCTTGAAGAGGAGGTATATGTAGAATATCCCATTGGTTTTGTTGCAAAAAACCAAGAGTCAAAGTTCTACAAGTTAAGGAAAGCTTTGTATGCTTTGAAACAACCTCCAAAGGCTTGGAAAAAGAGGATAAATGGTTTATTAAAGGATATTGGCTTCAAGAAGCCTGTATCTGAACATGGTGTGTATGTGAAGAAGGATACAAATGAAAGGGTGATAATCATTTGTCTATACGTAGACGATTTGTTGATTACGCGAAGCGATGAAGAGTGTATTTCTAAGTTCAATAATGAACTTGTGAAGGAGTTTGAGATGACTAACCTTGGCCTCTTGTCATACTTCCTTGGCATAGAGTTTTACAAGTCCAAGAGAGGACTTCCCATGAACCAAAGAAGGTATAAGCTTGAGATTCTGAAGAAGTTTGAAATAGATTAATACAATGTTGCCATTACTCTAGTTAAACTAAGTCTACAGTTGTCCAAGAATGAGGATAAGTAAGAGGTCAATCAAAGTTAGTATATGAGGTTGATTAGATCCTTGCGTTATTTGTGCAATACGCGACTGAATTTGGCGTTTAGTGTCGGTATTGTAAGTATATTCATAGAGAGGCCGAAGGTATCTCACTTGGCTGCATTCAAGAGAATTCTAAGATACATCAAAGGATCTATTGGATGCGGAATTCACTTTCCCACAATGGACAAGGGAAGAAAATACAATTTGCTCGATTTTACCAATTCCAATTGGTGCAGAGATAAAGATGATCGAAAGGTTATAGCAGGATACATCCTTATGTTCGACAAAACACCAGTCTCATGGTGTTTGAAGAAGGAACCAGTAATAACACTTTCTTCTTGTCAGGCCGAGTACATTGCCGCTTTGTTGTGTGTGTGCCAAGCCGTGTGGTTAATGAATTTGTTGAACGAGCTGGGCAGCGAAGAGGGTGACGTTGTAATGCTCATGGTTGATAACATTCATGTATAAACCTTGCTAAGAACCCAATTGCACATGGGAGGAACAATCATATTAAGACAAGACTTCACTAATTGAGAGAACTTATTAGTGAAGGAATGTTGAGATTGAGATATTGTAGAAGTGAAGACCAAGTGACCAATTTGTTGACCAAGGGAGTCACGATTGTTGTGTTCAAAAGATTGAAGAAGTTAATAAAAATAGAAGACTTGGAAGACTTGAATTAAAGTGGTGTGTTAAGAATATAAGATAATTCAAGTCAATGCAACAGATTGCAGCTTTATGTCAACAGGCTGCACCCCTTTGTAAAATGTCAAATTGAAGTAAAGTGCAACTGGTTGCACTAATAATACAACTTGTTACACCTGAATCATTTTTGATTGCACTAATAATACAACTTGTTACACCTGAATCATTTTTGATTAAAACTGAAACATAAGCAAAGTGCAACTGATTGCACTAATAATTCAACCGACTACACATAAAAATTTAAGTTTTATTGTTAATTAAATATTCATCATAAGCAAAGTGCAACTGATTGCACTAATAATTCAACCGATTACACATGAAAATTTAAGTTTTATTGTTAATTAAATATTCATCATCTATCATCAATTGTATTGTTGTATAAATAATCTTAAAATATCTTGTGACAAATTATTTAAAAAATTATTATACTTTTAACTCTCAATTACTATCTCTCAAGTTTTAACTATTACTCCATTATTTTTCAGCAAAATTATGATTTCAAGTTTTAACTATTGAGTGCATTTCTAGAGAGATCGAGGAAAAGACGCATAGAATCGTTCCCGGATTAAAGTCAAAGAATCCAAGTCCGTGTGTTTTGTGTGTTGTATTTGTCAATAATTTTTAACACTGCGAAGTACCAACAAGAAAATGGTATCAAGGAAAATTTTGAGACAAACAAACAGCTATTTAACAAGACATTACAGAACATTTTTCACTTCTTATTAAACGTTCTTTTGAGGTCCAAACTAACTAAATCGACAAGACACAACATCTATAGAGTTAAGTTCAAATCAACAACAATAAATAAATAAAACTATATTCCACTAAATTATCCTGTTACATCTATCACATTCATGTAGTAAAAAAATTATCAATAATAATCTCCAAAAATCCATTAAACCCTTCCCAGCAAACACAATCAGTGTATGTTTGAATTTCCAGTGATTTTAACAATCACCTTTCAACACTGTCTCCATCATCTCCGACGCTTTTCTCCGAGCAAACGTCTCCGTTGAAATCCTGCAATCTGATTCCCTCCCTCTCCAACCATACAACACGACGTCTCAATCCATCCAATTCATCTTCAATGAAAATAATTCTTTCCTTAAGAGTTAGATTCTGTTCTTCAAGACGTGTGATATGTAATTCCTGTTCATCAACCCTATTCTCTAAACTACTTTCACTTGGATATATCATCTCAAACCTGCTTAAATCACTGTTCAGTCTCTTCTCTACTTCCAAATGTTCACCATCATTGTTTTCCGAATCTTCGGAGCTTTCTTTCTCCGACCTGACGCGAATTAGCCCTTTCATTGTACCATATCCGTCAACTCCCCACTTTTCCTTTGCCATATCGACTACCACCTCTGTCGACGGCGATAGTGTCGGTGTTGTCAAGATCGCCGGAGTCATCTCACAAGGTGACACCAGAGAAGCCATGCCGCCGGTCTTCTTTGCGCGGATTATGAACGATGTCGTATTGCGTGGCGCGAATGGAGCGGAGAAACGTCCACCGCCGCTGGTAAACCTCCTCTTTGGAAAATGAAATCGTCGAACCTTGCTGGCGAATCGGTTCGTCTCCGATGAATCGTTAGGGTTTACACGGCGTTTGTCAGGGCGTCTCTCGGGTTTGTTTCCGTTCCATTTAACACGACCTGGGTAATGGCCGTTGAAAGTTGGCGGTCGAGAAAAACTGGCCGGATTTTCCGACTCGTAAGGTGGTTGGCAAAGCGACCAAGCGGCGTAATTTCGAGGAGTCTGCTGGTAGATCTGAAACTGGCCATTCATTATTTCATTCAAAGAGAAAATCAGATGACGAAAAAAATGAAGATAAAATTTTTAACTGAAATTGATGATTAAATATATTAATCAGGATTATTTTGTGATGATAAAGTGAGAGACTAGTGACTTTGAATGAAATGAACGGTAGATATTCACTTGTGATTGTGGAATCAGATTCACAAGGTTTGTGTAAAGTAGGAACGAAAGTTTAGCATTGACTATACTCCTAATTCCGTACCAGTGCTAAGGTTCTAGGTTGTAAAAGGGTTTGAGTGTGTGGTTTTCTGATGGGTATAAATAAATAAATAGAAGCGTTTGAGTGTAAGAGGTAGATAACTTTTTATTTATTCAAATATTCAATGTATATTTTAAATTCTATGAATTTTATTTAGAGGCTATATTCAATGTTTTGTCAAAAATAAAAGGAAAAATTGTAATGACGGTGTTATTTAGTAAAAAAATTATTTTTTACAACGTATTTGGGCAACCAACTTCTATATTTCAAATTAAAAATTTTCATTAAAAATGATTTATATATCAAACTATTTTTCTCTGAAAAAATCTCCTATTAAATTAATAGCTGTATTACTTTTAAAAATCAAAATTAATATTACGTATTTAGTTTAAAATATAAAAAAAAATATCTTATTACATTTTTATATAAAATTATTTTATAATACATATTAGAGATAAAGATAAGATTAAACTTATCCATTGTATTAGGAATTGGATCTTGACCCAATTTCTATACTCCATTTTTTTTTACTACCTAACATAATTCAGTTAGAATAATTGAATCTCTTATTAAATAATTGAACTTTTATCATCAACATAAGTTAAAGAACATAGAACTTTTATCAAAATCATCCCTTAAACAAAATATAATTTTTATCAAAAAAAAATTAAATCACATAGAATTTTTATCAACAACATAGCATAGCTCAACAAAAACAAAATAATCAACAACAAAGAACTTTTATCAACAACAACATACCTTAAACAACATTGAATTTTTATCATCAACAACATAACTTAAACAACATAGAACTTTTATTATCAACAACATAACTTAAACAACATAGAACTTTTATCAACAACAACATACCTTAAACAACATACAACATAGCTTAACAACATATAACTTTTATCATCAACAAGATAGCTCACAACACAACATACAACATAACTCAACAAAAACAAAAATCATCGACAATATACAACTTTTATTATCAACAATAAAACATTAACATATCACGAAAAAACATCAAAACTATATCTCATAACACAAAAGGTGGAAATATCTACGTACCTGAAATGTGAAGAAGTGAAAGAAATGAGTTTTGTGTAACACATTTTCTTGATCCATAAGTTTGAAGAAGATATGTTGGAGTTTTGTGTAGAAGTCGTAAGGATAAGGCGTGAGAGAGTCATTACTACGAAAAACATCTATGACAACGGTTGGAAAAGGGATATCACCACACTAGTCCAACCGTTGTGAGGTAAGGTGTGATTGTATGTATGATACTTTCCACCACGGACGTGCGACCGTGATTGTATCTATGTAGTCCTTACCTACTACAACGCTTACTTTAAACAACCGTTGTGCTACCCTTTAATGCAACATATTTAACAACAGTTGTGCTAAACAACCGTTGTGATATATAGACCCAAGTTTATTATAAATTATGTGGAATGCTTATTTTGCCAATGCTCATTAAACATATCATCTTTCAATCTGCACTAGAATATTATAATATGACAAATTAAGTTATATTAGAAGTACAAGTTCACTTTTAATTCTATAGAAGAGTTTTTCAACACATTATCCGTATTTTGTTCTTTGACAATAAGAAATTGGTTTAATGATCCTCCTCTCAGAGATGGTTTAAATTCCTCATCCTAGGATCAGGGACCTACTTAAAGTGGCATTGAAGTCGAAGTTGTGGCCGTTTCCCTCGCAATCCATGAGTTTCTTCAAAGAAGGGTTTGCCGTTGCAAAACACGACTCCACAAAGAGAAATGGAGATCCTCGGTTTCAAAAGCCAGTGAAGATTGGTGGGAATGAAAAGCAGGTCCTAGTTCAAGCTAATGTCTTGTTAAGTTAGATTCTTGAATTGGAAGATGAAGTTATGCAACCAAGTACAACAATTGTTTGTTCATACAAACACGTTGTCATAGGGTAACACAGGAATGATTGTGGTCCACGTGTTGAGAAAGAGACAATTTAGAAGAACTTTTAGGAACCAAGGAGAAAAGAGAAAGGTCTAAGGATAGAATAACGCAAGTTTGGCGATTAAGAGTGTCCTAAAATCATCCTTTCTCTAGAAGAGGGGTTTCATATCTCTCAACCTTGGAAGAATGGTGTCATAGTTAATATGTTGGGAAGATGCATTGGATTTAAAGCTTTGGAAACCAGATTGCAACAACTATAGGGGTGGAAAGGCATCATCAACATTGTGGATCTTGGGCAAGAATTCTTTCTTGTTACCTTTACTTGTGATGAGGATCAAGAATTCGCCTTGATAGAGGGTCATTGGATGATTTATGATCACTACTTGACTGCGAGAGTTGTCCTAATTTCTACCTAACTGGAGATGCGATTGAAGAGCTTGTGATTTGGGTCCACATCTTAGGTTTTCCTATAGAGTACTATGATAGTAAAGTCTTGATGTACATAGGCAATAAGATTGGGAAAACAGACAAAGCAAACAAGAATACACTCTCTAGGGAGTGAGGGAAATATGTGAGACTGTGTATCCAAGTTAATATCTTGAGACCTTTGCTTGCTATGTTATCGATCAAGGGCATACATTATAAAATTGAATATGATGGGCTTCACCTCATTTGCTTTTCGTGTGGGCTATTTGGTCATGCTACCAACGGTTGTGTCGAGAAAAAATCTCCCCAAACTAAAACTAAAGCCAACCCTATTAATAGAGAACAAGTTCAAGGAACTACTACAGTTGATGTCGGTATCAAGGAGGATACAGAGGATGATAAAGCTGGTTCTTCTGGGAAGAGTAAAGGCACTGCTAGTTATATGGGGTCTAGATTCCAGACCCTAAATGAAGTCTTTCCTGAAGTGGAGGAGCATAAGGAGTCTGAGCTTCACCCTACCAGCATTGTTAAGGATGTTGTAAGAAAAGCTACTGATGACACAGGTGTTGTAAGGATAAAAGTTACTCAAGGTAAGAAAAGGGAAGGGTAGTATTGCCACCAAAAGCAATGGGATTCAGGAGTTAGATGAGTTACTGTCAGTAGAAGAAGCAAGTGGTCTAGTCACATGGTTAAATCTAAAAGGGTTCTTCCACTTGAGCAGAGAAAGGTGATTATGAGGATGCTGATAAAACTCAAAGTATTAGGCGCCATAATCTTGACCAACTTAGCCTTAAAGTCATGAGAGCTTAAGGTGCAGATGTGGATGTTAATCCTGATTGTTGTCCAACCAACACTCCTTTATTCCATTCTGATGCTGGCATACATCTCAATTCTTGTGAGAAAGATCTTAACATGGAAGTTGGTGTTGACTCTAATACTAAGGATGAAGTGCCAGATGTGGACTTTGTTGAGAAAACTCCCGTAGATCTTCAAGGGGCTACATTTTTGCACTCAATTCCTTCATGATTGAAAACCAAGTTAAAGTTATGTTCTGGAACTATCACGAAGCGGGTAATGAGGACTTTGTTAGAGTTTTCAAGCTCTATACAAGATAACATCATCCTGATATTTTCATTGTTATGGAGACTCTAATTAACCCTAACATACTTTGCAAAAAAATCAATCTTTTATGGTTCAATGGTTTTACGTGTTCTCAAAATCAAGGTTTTGTTGAGAGGATTGCTATGGATTGGAAAAGTGAGCATATTCAACTAAATCCCCTTCAAAACCATTTCCAATTTTAGCACGTGCAAAACAAAAGTGGAGACAAAGCTTCTTGGAACCTCATTGTTTTTTATGCTAGTGTTTCCCGTGAAAATTGGAAAACAACCGCTGATCTTCCAAATCTAACTTTGGTGACTCACAAGATCGATCAGATTGATCCTAGGACATGTGCTAAAATTTAATCTATGGAAAATATTAAAGACTGAACACTTCAACAATGTCTATGAAAAAAGGGGAATTGAAATGTACGGTTCGACAGGAATGTAAGAACGTTAAATTGAAAGAAAAGGGTAAAAACTTTAATAAAAAGGCTTAAAAGAACAAAGCATAACGCTAAAGACGTAACTTGCAGGAAAATAAAAGATGAACTCTTTTAAGATAAAGTGAAAGTAAATTTCATTAAAGCATAAAAATGGTGTTTTTATATTACGTACATTCTCCCAAGACTCTTTTCTCTACACACGGATATTTTGAGTAAATTTGGAGTGACTTGTATAATAGTAAACACAACACACTGAATCCTATGGCTAGAACCCCTATTTATAATAATGAAATTAACTGCTGTTAACTTTCTAAGATAATCAACCTCTGACAAGTGTCGTGCTACATGCATTTTCCTCTTGGATGTGTGCCACTTGTTTCGTTCAGGAATGAGAAAGCATAACTACTCCCTCCTTTATTTGAATTTCAAATTCTGCTAGTGTTTGGCCAACATTCTCGGTCAAAGGTAACTTTGATCTTAGAAATATTTTCTAAATCCCAAAAAGTCTCCCTTTCTTATGTGAGCGCCTTCGATTTCATTTGTTGTAAAGACCAAGTCGAAGGCTTCTTCACATTACCTCGAGAAATCAATATTTATACCAAAAACTCTAATTTAATGTGGGCGTCAAATTTCTGAGCTGACAAATTGCCCCCGAAAAATGTCTTTTTCGACACTGCTGAAGAAAAAAGCCATTTTTTTATAGTGTCTTATTCGACGCCGTCTTTCGACCCCACATAGGTGTCAACGTAACTAACCATCCATGACATAAAAGAAATTGTTCAACTACTTTTCAAGCACGTCTATGACGTCATGGCCAATTATGAAAATAATTTCTTGGAAACCCCACCAAATCCCAGACCATCATCATCTCACCTATGACCTATGAGATCGTGGGCATAGGTAATAACTGCCACCGCCCCCACTTTTTCTCCTGGGACGCCACGTGTCCCACTACCTTTTAGCCCTCAATGATGAATAGTGACCTTTGATTACTTCCAGACATCTTATAAATAATCCCCCCAGAAATCATTTCTACTTTTTCCACTCCAAGCAATCACTAAGCATTTCTCCCAAACACTCCTAACTTTTCTTCAGTAAACCCATTTTTACTTAAACCCTTAACAATGGCATCCTCCACTGCTGTTGCTCAAGATTAGAAGAAAAACCCAAAGGTCAAGGTGCCAAAGAGTGTGTCATTGCTTCCTCCCTTTGCTACACTAAGCGGACCCAAGATGGTGAAGAACCAATAGTTCATTCCAGAACCTCTCATAGAAGAGAAGAGGCACATCTATGAATCTCAGGTAATGATTCTCATAAATGTTGCAGGTAAACCCCTAGCTTTAGTTGGTCCTCTATCTCCTTTAGGAATAGATTATTCAAACATTAGCGACTTCTTTCCCTCCTATCGCAAGACTAAACCTTTAGGGCAGAAAGATCAAACAAAAGTACCCACTGAAGGTCCTAATAGTATAGCTTTGCACAACGTAGACCTGAAGTATCTGAATAATAGGTTCAGGCTGTTCAGAGCAACTCCCTATTTCAAAGATTCTGAACTTTATTTGAACTGGTTGACCAAAGTAGAGAAGGTCAAGGCAGAAGCTTGGAAAAAATATAGGATTTATGACTTGATCATGATGTCGAAGACAGGTCCCACTTACTGCCCCATTCTACTGGCCTTTTCTTTATATTTCTGGGATAGTACCCACTATACCTTTCACCTTCCTTGTGGGATGATGACACCCACTCTTTTTGACCTAGCTGCTATCACATGGCTAAAACCTCATGGATTGGCCTATGATCCTGAAGTGGATAACCAGGACAACATAGGGTTTTCCACCACCAAGCACACATATACCCACTTCATCAATCACTATCACAACAAAAAAACAGACAATGTCGAAGACCAAGAACACATAGCATTTCTGGCTATGTGGCTTTCTCGTTGTGTTTTTTGTACCAAGTCTTTGCAGGTGGCAAGGAAGTATCTTACTCTAGCCAACCAACTACATCTGAATCGAGGTATTTGTTTAAATGAAATGATATTGGTCAGCTTATATGAATCTCTGAACGAAGGTGCTGGTCGACTGAAAAGCCAAGAGAGTAACGAGAATCTCTTGATGTCGGGGTCTTTCTGGCTACTCCAACTCTGGCTCAATGCCACATTCGAGACTAGCCTTCCTAGAAAAGAAACGGTCGACGAAGAAGACCCAGAGATAAAGGAGAGGTGAGTCGAATGGACTCGACTGGTTAAGCTAACCCCTAGAGAAGAGGGGTAAACACTCAGGGCCTCTATCTCTGGCTTTATTAAGATGTTCGCCAAACGACATGAGTTTATACCATGGATGGCCCTGTTTGCATAAAGGAAATACGGTCATGAATGGTTTACTAGAGCCTTCCCTCCCGCGCTCAAAAAACATGAGGCAAAGTCAATGCTTGTTTGGGAGGGTTTTCTGATCCCTCGACTCATTGTCCACAAACTCAACCTTCTGAAGGGCCAAACAGGTTTGATGGCCTACCAGCCAAATCTTGTCTCTCGGCAGTTTGATTTGGTTCAAACATTGCCCAAGTGTCTATATGACAAAAAGGTTCATGTGATCCTTCCCCATACTATCTACAATGGTATAGAGAGTTCAACACCTCTTGCTCGACATGCCCACAAATCTCTCCTTACCCATGTTTACTTCGAGCCCTCTCACCCCTGCACCCAGGAATTTTATAACTGGTGGTCGAGGCATTACACTACAAAGTTCCTCAATGTTTCTAGTTTTATTTGCTTGATTGACCAAACTTTTGTTGATGTGCAGGAGAAGGTCAAGAAAGGTATATATACTCACATCAAAGAGATTTAAGCCTTCCAGAAGTACTTTGAAACTGCTTATCGACTAAATGATGTTAGTCGAACCATCCGCGAAGCTGCTGTTATGCTGAAAGAATTTTTTTTAAAGAAAATGGAGAATTTAAAAATCCCTTCATACGTTCCTCCTGAGAAACGCTATGAAGTGGCTTTCTCCCTATTTCCCCCAAAGACTCCTCGACTGCCATCTGCTGACTTTTGAGTGGCCCTTGCCCCTCCATTTCCAGATTGGTTCATCTATGAGGATTCTATAAAGATCCTTCGCCAACAGTCGAAACACAAGGCCCAGCGGGTGGTTCCGACTAAACATACGCTCGACAGTTTCAAAGGGAACCTTCATGTCGGTATCGAAGATGTTCGCATCGAATCTTAAATTCTTGAAGGTCGTCATCCTTCGATTTTATGTTCCTTTATCTGAACTCTATTTTACTAACCTGTGGCAACATTATTTGTTTTGCAGCTGCACCTAAGAAAAGTACACCTCAACCACTGGTTGAGATAAAGGTTGAAGGCAACAAGGTATTTTACATGCCTCTTTATTTTATTGATATGGTCTTGATTTCCTCTAATGCTTCTTGGTAACTCAGGCTTCCCGTAAACTACCTCCAACACCCCCAAGGAAGTTGAAGAGGGCCACTGCCCAAATTATCATTGACTCAGAGGATGATGACGAATCTCCTCCTGAAGACTTAGAATTGAAGAAGAGGAAGAGAGCCAGCCAAGGGAAAGATGTTGCTGGTAGCCAATCTGACCCAAGACGGCTAAGGTCTCCAAAAAGACTACACCCACTAGTGGCGGTGCAGAAACCTCTGCTAAGGCTGCCTTGACCCTAACCACAGTTCTTGTTGAGAGTGACAACTCTAGTCTTGCTGCTAGGGGTGTCAAGGTAATTCACACCTCAATTTTCCTCAAAATTACCTTTTACTTATACCTTGTTTCCTTTTACCATCACTTACTTCCCTTTTGATTCAGGCTGATGCAGGTGGCTCGAAGCCAACAATGGACAAATCTCCTTCTCCAGCCACCATCCTGAATAGCCAAGGTGAGCCCACTTACCATCCTACGTCTGATTTGGGCTCTGGAATAAGTTCATTTGGTGAAATTAATAAACCTGGCTTTGAAACAGCTCCCCCTTCGCCTGCAAAGACTGCTACCCAACAGTCTAAAATTGATGGCTCTGATCATGAGGACGATGATGCACAGCATAATCTTAAGACACAAGATACGAGAGACATCCATATGGATGAAAACGCTACTTTTGCTGATGAAGGCAATTCCCCAGTGGACGATACTTTTGGTGTTGAAAACGTTGATCTAGCAGGGAGCGAGGAGATGGAGGAAGATGATGAGACCATAAATTAAAATAAAACACAATTAAATCAAATAAATATCAGAGTTTCCCTTCAAAAGTGGGATATCACATTCACACAAAAAAATTCGACAAAACACTTCATTAGATGATTTTCAAAATAAAGCAGCGAAAAATTGTCATTAGTACATCATTCTCGGCCATCTGCCAATTTACATAAAACATTCATTAAGAGAATTCACCAAAATAAGATACGCCACAGGAATACAACAAATTTAATCACAATAAAAGTAGACACCCAAGTCCCGTGTTACGTATCAGAGCATCCTAAGACTCGACCTGCACACCACTATCCAAGCTAGCTATGCACCTGGGTTATTTGTACTTCCGAAGAAGTATAGACCACAACAACAACAAAGGGGTGAGAAAACATGATCAAAATTATCGGTAATAGGATACATGAATAAAAGGCAGTAAATAACCAAATCATCACCCCACCAACATCAAACAAGACCTACTGTCCAATCATCAACACAACATACAGTAATGCAAGAATGCAACTCAACACCATGCATGTGGTACCGACTCATTGGTTCATTCAATCGAACCCGGATAGATCACTTACGCTCCTCCTGAGACATGATCTATCCCCACCATTCTCCACAAAGGAGTACGGGTGAATCACTTACGCTCCTCCTGAGACATGATTCAACTCCGCAATTCTCCACAAAGGAGTACGGAAGGATCACTTACGCTCCTCTTGAGACATTATCCATCCCACCAAAACATCATAAGAGAGTATGGTTGAATCATTTACGCTCCTCCTGAGACATGATTCAACCCTACCAAGACACCATGAAAGAGTACGGTTGAATCACTTACGCTCCTCCTGAGACATGATTCAACCCCACCAAGACACCATGATATGCACAACACCAAATGCACAACACACAAAATCAAGCACACTAAGTGCACACGATCCTCCTGATCATGTAACACCCTTCTAACCCCGCAGAATAAATATAAATAGATCAGAGTAATTATCATGCATTTCACAAAAGGGTGTCACATAAATTTCCAAAACATTACACAACACCTGTCATGCTCAATAATATAAAAATAACTTTCTGCTTTTCATACACCTTCACATTAACATGTAGCAGCGGATTTGCTTTAATCATGATAGACATAATAAAAGTCTCATGCTCATCTCATTTTTAATACTTAGGCTTAAAAGCCAATTCTTCATATAATTCAAAATAACAACAACAAAATAAAGTAGAGTACATAAAATATCTCTCCAAATATGAAATCAAAATATTCCCCGGTGTTACATAATCAGAGCATGACTCGACCCAAAATAAATAAAGACACAACTCAAGCTACTCCAACGGCTACCTCGTGCTAGAAGCAACTCTACTCCTCAGTACCTGAGCGATGTCGTATAAAACATCATTCCAACAGAAGGGTGAGATTTCACATAATTATTGAAATTATAAGATAATATATAATTTAAGGCATACAAACATAATCACTATTATTCTCACACTTCAAAAGTTTCGTCAACACAATATTATTCAAGTAACCATACTATTCACAAGTATATACACACAACTCCATAATTCACCAGTTTATCAGTTCCACATATCACACATAATCTCATAGCACATAAATATACATAATGAGACTCAATGCAAAACTCAATGCAAGACTCAATGCAACTCATGCCATGTGGTACCAACACTTGTTATTATTTTTCGGTTTTTACATTTAAACCGGGTCCGTTCCCTAGACCAATAACACACAAAAAGCCCATTCCCTAAGCTTTCAAACCCCGCTCTAGGTTTGGGACAAGTCACTAGCTCCCACGGAACTAACAAACATTGCCTCTTGACACAATGATGTGTATGCAAGTTCAACAATCATATGCAATTAAGACCATACACCAATCTTAATACCAAGCATATCTTCAATAATTCATCACACTTGAATTATCACACATTTGCACATACACATGCATCAACACACTCCAACTTCAATTTACACATCACTAATTAAATATAAAATATTTAAGTCATCATCAATAATTAAAAATCAATATTCATAAACAGTCAATATTAAATGGTTAATCCAATACTCAATAACCAATTCAATATTTAATAAGTAATTAATATTTTAACAAGCAATCATTATTTAAATAAATAATCAATATTTTAATAAATATGCAAGAATATTCAATAAATAAATAAATCTTTAATATTTTAATAAATATTCAACATCTTAATATAGGTTTAATATTTGAATAAAATTCTATATTTAATAAAGTTTCTATATTTTAATAATAATCAATATTTTAATAAGTTCCAATATTCATTGAAGTCTCAATAATTTATATAAAGTTTTAATATTCTATTAATGTTCTAATTTCAATTAAAAGTCTTCCGCTACAGAATATTAAGTCACGTATCACTTCATTTGGTTTGCGATAGCAACTTGGAGAAAACAATATTGTTTCTAGTTTCTACACTACATGAACTATCTTTCTTCAAAGCCTATATCCATTTCCTATGATTTTGTTTAAGCACTACAGAGAATTGAGAGTATGTAAGAGACACATTCTATTTCCAACTAATTCTTACTACAGTTCGAGGATAGAAGTAATATAATGAAGAAACAACCTCATTTTGTTATAGAATCACAAAGGTAGAATTCACTTTTATAGGGCCACCTCATGTAAAAGTGAATTATTAATATATAAGGAAGTAATATCTATTTTGCTATAGGGGAAAATACATTAAAAAAAATGAATATTTTCTGAAAAGTGAATACTTCATTATATACAACATTAATTTCCTTGTTCTTCACTACAGTTATAAAGAAAGGCACATGCTAATACTTACTCAATTTATATAGGATACTTATTCAATTTTATTAATAAGTTGCTACAGGATATTAATTTAATGAAATATTGACCTTTCATTCTTTCTAGCGCTACAGTACTCACATTCCAATTTACTCATTACCAACCACTTCCATGCGCTATAGTTGATGAAAAAGAATAAAAATTATAATCTCTATGCTATTATATCTGGTTCACTACAATAGTGATTAAAGGCATAATGTGTTACAGTATCATAGTTTGTAAAAGGAATCACATTTATAAGATAGAAAAGAAAAATAATATGACGCTACTGTTCATCAAATATATATATTCCAATTCTAATTCTAACAAATTTACTCTAAATATTTAATAGGTCTCTATAGTATATCAACATATTAATTTCAAATACAATTAAATTAACACATCTCAAAAATTATCTCTAAAACCTAATAATTTCCAATCTCATAAAATTTTGGGGATTTATCCTAAACACTTTCTACTACTCATTTATACACTATCATATAACCCAATAATCATACAAAAACTCACCCTTACCTTGAATTTGTTGAACTTTTGCTCTTTCTCTTGAGTTTCCTCCTCTTCTTCTCCACTCCTCTCTTTGCCTCTTTTCTCCTTTCTATCTTTTCTTTCTTTTTATTCTCTTTTATCCCATTCTCTTATTTTATATAATTCTCACAATTTTAATTAACCTAGTAATTCCAATGGGCTTAATAACTCATGTCTATTCACACCCCCAAATAGGCCCAATCAATTAATCTAACAATTCTATATTATTCTACAAATTAGAATATATCATATAAGTTAAATAATAAAATTAAATCAATTATTTCGAATATGTCCAATAATTCAATTAATCCAAACAACTCAAATAAATCAAATAATTTATATAAATTCAATAAATCAACTAATTCAATTATATCAAATAAATCACATAAATTAGTTAATTCAATTAGGCCTAAAATCACATAATTAATCAATTAATTTAATTAATAAATAATTACTAAAAATTGGGGTGTTACAACCCTCCCCCACTTAAAATATTTTCGCCCTCGAAAGTTACCTCAAACAAATAACTCGGAGTAAGACTCACGCATCTGACTCTCAAGCTCCCAAGTCACGTTTCCACCAGTTGGTCCTTCCCAAGCGACCTTCACCAAAGCAATCTCTTTACCTCGAAGTTGCTTCAACTCCCGATCCTCTATCCGCATAGGTGATGTCTCCACAAATCCCCTACATACTAGATAGTTCTCTTTGTCTGTCCAGTTCGTCCACGGATGCTAGACAGAGTTCAACTTCAACATGACACCCAAAGCGTCTACAACTTTCTCAAAATCTCAACGAAAATTCAGATTCCCATCTGACACAATATTCGACGGTAACCCATACTACCCCGCAACTTCCTCACTATACCTCTTAGCTAGCTTCAGCATAGAATGATTCATCCTCATTAGTAAGAAATGAGTTAATCTTGCCAATCCATTCATAACCACCCAAGCCGAATCATATCCCTTCACATTTCTTCGGAAAACCCGACAAAAAATCCATGGGAATACTATCCCATACCATTTAGAAATATTCAACAGTTGTATCAGGTCCAACAACCTCTGATGTTCACACTTCGACTTCCGATAAGTCAAACCAGCACATACCACTTCAACCATTTTTCTCTTCAACTATGGCTCTCAAAATAATTTCCTCAGATCCGGTTACATCTTCATAGTACCGGGATGGATACTCCATCTACCTAAATACTCTTATTCCACTTAATAATATCTAGAACACAAACTCTATCACGACATTTCATGATACCATTTCCATTAATCTGAAAATCATCCCTCCGCCTTTAATTCCTCAGATTCAACCAATCTACCAACTCAAACCAGAGTTCTGTCCTTATCGAATCTCGTCAAGAATGCCACTAGTAAGGTCCAACATACTAAGCTTAGCTCCATAAGAAGTCTCTTCACAAACCAACTCATACCCCAAAATTGCTCAATCAGTCATAACTCTTTTCACCACCCTCATCGGCATATGCAAGGATTTCCAAGTCAATGCATAAGCTACCACGTTTTGATTTCCCCGTATGGTAATTCAATCCGAAACCATAATCCATTCCGGAGTCCCAATTATTTTCTCTGCCTCATTTTCAACTCTTCCAAATCAAATAAATACCTTAAGCTCTTGAGGTCACCAAACATATCAAATCTCAAACTAACTAATTGAAGCTTCCAACTCCGGCACAACCACAACAGCAACTAAGTCTAAATCACTTGTCAGGTGATTCCTTTTATGTACTTCAAGTTGCCTTAAAGCATAACCAAAACTCGCTGAAGTTTCACTTAGCATATCATCCAATCATATCAACAAAGCATCACAAAACACAACAAATGGTCCTGTCGGGTTCGTCAAAAATCAACACACGATACGTTTTCAATTTTCTGCTATAATTGAACCAGGTAATGGCCTCAAAATTTTTTTTCCTAGAAAGAGCATCTCGTTAGCTTTCCAACGCTTCGAACGGGGACTAAAACCGACTTACGGATCAAGAGATATGAATTTTCGAAGTTTCTCCAAAACAGAATTTTTCTGCATAAAGGCTGCTACGGGTTTGAGCATTTTCGCCCGAAAATCCGACCGATTCAATTATTTTCTTCGAAACAAACACATACTCATTCATACCAAACATATATTAGTGATTTAGAACCATCAAACGTGAAATCTACGACTTCTGATTTCAATCCGAATCTTAAATCCTCAAATCTCCAAAAATGCAAAAACTTATAAAAATCCATCAAATTCGATAAAACAAGCATACTCAATCACGACCTAACATTACCCGACACAACGGTGTAATCTATTCCAACTTTCGTCCGTAAAAACATTGATTCCGTAACAAGCTGTGATCTCAGAATTCGACGTACGACAACAATTTCACACTTAGAAGGTCATTCGACACATCTTCAACTCTTGGAATATTTAAATGTCTAATTATACCAATATTGCATTCCACATCTTACTTTCTTTAATAATCATCAGAAGTCACTGCCCACCTTTAATCTACTTGACCTCACAATCTACTGTCTTAATACACACACCAGACACAAGTCTCAAAGCTACTCAATCAATTTAGTTCTTTGACCATCCAACAGACATATAATATGAAGCTCCCAATATCGAATTAGTTTCCGTAACTAAGTCGATCACAACTCCACTTCACTTCTTGGCTGTATATCACTATCTCGCTAGGAAAGTTTCCAAGCAACCACAATTAATTGGTAAACCACCAACTTCTCCACTTTCATCAACACTCACAATTTCCATCAAAATTAAACATCTCTGCATCATCCTACACCGACTCATCAAAACAATTCTTAAGCACTTAGCTTAACTCAAGACAATTCGTTGCTCACGCCATCTAAGCTTGCAAGACACTTCTATCCCATCCAACACAATCTCAACTACTATCAACAAGAGATTAAGGATGATCAGTTCCTCAATTTATCGATAGACAGCCGAAAATCATGATGGGGTATAAACCATCTTTACCAAACTATAAGAGCGTTTAACCACACACTGAGCTACAACTCCACACTTGCAGCATCCTGGAGAAGCACAAGTTTCTCCCCCACTTAGATCATTCCCACTTCTGTAGACGAGATTAGACAACAAACACGTACCGACAGTGTTTTCACACACATGTCGCATACAAGGGAACAAACAACATTAGACAACTTGGCCGGACGGACTGACCTGCTCTGATACCACTAATGTAACACCCTTCTAACCCCGCAGAATAAATATAAATAGATCAGAGTAATTATCATGCATTTCACAAAAGGGTGTCACATAAATTTCCAAAACATTACACAACACCTGTCATGCTCAATAATATAAAAATAACTTTCTGCTTTTCATACACCTTCACATTAACATGTAGCAGCGGATTTGCTTTAATCATGATAGACATAATAAAAGTCTCATGCTCATCTCATTTTTAATACTTAGGCTTAAAAGCCAATTCTTCATATAATTCAAAATAACAACAACAAAATAAAGTAGAGTACATAAAATATCTCTCCAAATATGAAATCAAAATATTCCCCGGTGTTACATAATCAGAGCATGACTCGACCCAAAATAAATAAAGACACAACTCAAGCTACTCCAACGGCTACCTCGTGCTAGAAGCAACTCTACTCCTCAGTACCTGAGCGATGTCGTATAAAACATCATTCCAACAGAAGGGTGAGATTTCACATAATTATTGAAATTATAAGATAATATATAATTTAAGGCATACAAACATAATCACTATTATTCTCACACTTCAAAAGTTTCGTCAACACAATATTATTCAAGTAACCATACTATTCACAAGTATATACACACAACTCCATAATTCACCAGTTTATCAGTTCCACATATCACATATAATCTCATAGCACATAAATATACATAATGAGACTCAATGCAAAACTCAATGCAAGACTCAATGCAACTCATGCCATGTGGTACCAACACTTGTTATTATTTTTCGGTTTTTACATTTAAACCGGGTCCGTTCCCTAGACCAATAACACACAAAAAGCCCATTCCCTAAGCTTTCAAACCCCGCTCTAGGTTTGGGACAAGTCACTAGCTCCCACGGAACTAACAAACATTGCCTCTTGACACAATGATGTGTATGCAAGTTCAACAATCATATGCAATTAAGACCATACACCAATCTTAATACCAAGCATATCTTCAATAATTCATCACACTTGAATTATCACACATTTGCACATACACATGCATCAACACACTCCAACTTCAATTTACACATCACTAATTAAATATAAAATATTTAAGTCATCATCAATAATTAAAAATCAATATTCATAAACAGTCAATATTAAATGGTTAATCCAATACTCAATAACCAATTCAGTATTTAATAAGTAATTAATATTTTAACAAGCAATCATTATTTAAATAAATAATCAATATTTTAATAAATATGCAAGAATATTCAATAAATAAATAAATCTTTAATATTTTAATAAATATTCAACATCTTAATATAGGTTTAATATTTGAATAAAATTCTATATTTAATAAAGTTTCTATATTTTAATAATAATCAATATTTTAATAAGTTCCAATATTCATTGAAGTCTCAATAATTTATATAAAGTTTTAATATTCTATTAATGTTCTAATTTCAATTAAAAGTCTTCCGCTACAGAATATTAAGTCACGTATCACTTCATTTGGTTTGCGATAGCAACTTGGAGAAAACAATATTGTTTCTAGTTTCTACACTACATGAACTATCTTTCTTCAAAGCCTATATCCATTTCCTATGATTTTGTTTAAGCACTACAGAGAATTGAGAGTATGTAAGAGACACATTCTATTTCCAACTAATTCTTACTACAGTTCGAGGATAGAAGTAATATAATGAAGAAACAACCTCATTTTGTTATAGAATCACAAAGGTAGAATTCACTTTTATAGGGCCACCTCATGTAAAAGTGAATTATTAATATATAAGGAAGTAATATCTATTTTGCTATAGGGGAAAATACATTAAAAAAAATGAATATTTTCTGAAAAGTGAATACTTCATTATATACAACATTAATTTCCTTGTTCTGCACTACAGTTATAAAGAAAGGCACATGCTAATACTTACTCAATTTATATAGGATACTTATTCAATTTTATTAATAAGTTGCTACAGGATATTAATTTAATGAAATATTGACCTTTCATTCTTTCTAGCGCTACAGTACTCACATTCCAATTTACTCATTACCAACCACTTCCATGCGCTACAGTTGATGAAGAAGAATAAAAATTATAATCTCTATGCTATTATATCTGGTTCACTACAATAGTGATTAAAGGCATAATGTGTTACAGTATCATAGTTTGTAAAAGGAATCACATTTATAAGATAGAAAAGAAAAATAATATGACGCTACTGTTCATCAAATATATATATTCCAATTCTAATTCTAACAAATTTACTCTAAATATTTAATAGGTCTCTATAGTATATCAACATATTAATTTCAAATACAATTAAATTAACACATCTCAAAAATTATCTCTAAAACCTAATAATTTCCAATCTCATAAAATTTTGGGGATTTATCCTAAACACTTTCTACTACTCATTTATACACTACCATATAACCCAATAATCATACAAAAACTCACCCTTACCTTGAATTTGTTGAACTTTTGCTCTTTCTCTTGAGTTTCCTCCTCTTCTTCTCCACTCCTCTCTTTGCCTCTTTTCTCCTTTCTATCTTTTCTTTCTTTTTATTCTCTTTTATCCCATTCTCTTATTTTATATAATTCTCACAATTTTAATTAACCTAGTAATTCCAATGGGCTTAATAACTCATGTCTATTCACACCCCCAAATAGGCCCAATCAATTAATCTAACAATTCTATATTATTTTACAAATTAGAATATATCATATAAGTTAAATAATAAAATTAAATCAATTATTTCGAATATGTCCAATAATTCAATTAATCCAAACAACTCAAATAAATCAAATAATTTATATAAATTCAATAAATCAACTAATTCAATTATATCAAATAAATCACATAAATTAGTTAATTCAATTAGGCCTAAAATCACATAATTAATCAATTAATTTAATTAATAAATAATTACTAAAAATTGGGGTGTTACAGATCACATCACCATGCATCATATATACATATATTTAAACATACCAATCAATTTTATTAATTACATTAAACATTAGGAAATTCACATTCTATCACCAAGTATATATTCCTCACCATTAAACATCGTCCCTATACTCATCGTGACCAAAGGGATCCTACAAAACATCAACATTGGATGGAACCACAAAAATAAAACAAGCTGATGTCACACTCGCTGGCCCCCTCGCCTAGCGAAGCCTCAGCGAACGCTCGCTGCCTCACTCGCCTAGTGAACCTGCTAGTGAAGGCAGACAGTGTTGTTGCACCCTAAAATTTAACCAACCGGGTCCCGCATCTGGTCCTTGTTTCGACGCATCTCGCATTCTCATTTACATACTACATATAGTGCATTTCTTCAATCATGGTGATTTTATCGGGATTACAGCCCTGCTGTCGCATTTTAGGTACCTCAGACCGATTCAGGTAATCGGAGGTTATTTTGGGAAGTCGCGCGCTTCCTGGGTGTTCTCAGCTCACGCAGTGATTTTGGAGATTCTCGGTGTTCGGGTTACTGTTTGCTTCGACCTGGTCTCGCGCTCTCTTTTATACTGGTTATTTGCCTTTGTCTGCATTTTTAGAATTTAATAGCTTCTTGTAGATTTTAAATAGGCTTTATAATTTTTTTTAGAATTTAAATAGATTTTTTAATCATTTTTGGAATATTAATAGTTTTTTTAAATAGTTTTAATAGTTTTAATTTTTTTTTTAGAGTATATTAGATATTAAATGGACTTTTATCATTTTCTTTTTAGAATAATATAGAATAATAATAGATTTTTCTTTTATTAGTTTTAAATAGATTTTAATATAGGAGAATATAGTTTTTTTCTTTTATTAATAATAGAGTTTCTTTTAAATAAATTAGATGTTATTTCATAGAGAATTATTAGAGTTTTTTTGTAGATTAGTGGAATTATTAGGGTTTTATTAGTTTAGAAGTTAATTAGAGTTAATAGAGTTTTTAGGTCAGTTTTAATTAGGACTAGCTTAATCAATAATTAGTTTATTAGTTTAATTTTTCGATTAGAATTTAATTGGTTCATTAGTTAGTTGGTTAATTAGTTTAATCATTTCCATTAATCCTTTTAATCCAGATTTAGTTTTTTTTCAGTCCATATTTGTTTTTGTTCGTTGGGCCTCATTTCAATTCATCCAAAGCCCAGTTCGCAAGTCCAGAATTGCCAGCAGGTCCTATATAAAGCATGTACACGTGTTGTACAAGGAAGGGAGGCCACGTTTTACACTTATACGCAGCCACATCACAACTTCACTCTCCCTCTCTCTGCCACGTATCGCACATGCAACCTCTCTCTCCACTCACCAAGACACGTGCCTCCCTCTGAAGCCCCACCGGTTGCATGGCCGGCGGCCATGCAACCACCGTACCAGAGTTGCGCCGGCCACCATAACCGATCCTCAACCAACTCCGGCCGCCATACCCGTCACCGGAAACCCCAAAACTCCAGAAATCCTTCTGAATCTCCATCTCTCACCTCTCACCATCACCTTCCACCGATCACCATCTCCGATCATCATCATCCAATCTCCATGAAACCTTCTCCATGAAACCTTCAACGACCTTCAACCTGCTTCAGTGTTCATCTGGTTCTTCGTGTTCCTCAATATCGGTTTTCCAGAAACTCGTGAAGATCCTTCGAATCTTCATCCCTTTCTTTAAGGCCTCCATCAATTTCGCCCAGAAAATCATAATCGGTTAGCAAAAATGATTCACAGGTTTCATCAGTTTTTCCTCATTTCCAGAAATCATCCAGTTCATCATTACCATGGATCGTCACCAACAAATCTTCAGAGCGCTCATCCATTTCGTTTTCCAGAAATCGCTGTGGATTCATCGCTCATTTTCAAGATCTTCAAAGATCTTTGAAGATCATCTTCAACATGCAAATTTCAAGAACGTTCAATATTAGCCGTTTTTCCAGATCCATCGCAACTCCAAGATCGGTTGATCTTCATCAAAGCTTGCTGAAAGCTCCGTCAACCTTCATCCAAGAACCTTCAGGACCTCCAACGACATCTTCATCCATCAAGAACAACTTTCCAGATCCTCATCAACATCTTCTAGATCTTCATCCCAATTCATCCTGTGTTCGTCATATCTCCAGATTCATCAATCGCCTAAAAACTTCGTCATCCACATGCAACTTCAAAGATCCAAGATGTTCAAATCCTTGCAATCCAGTTCGTCAAGAACTTCCAGATTTCGCCTCCAGATACTCTTCATGACTCCTAATCGTAACCGCAAGAGATTGAAACAGAGATAGGAGGCGGATTGAAGAGAGGGAGTTAGGGTTGAGAGAGAACGAAAGAGAGAGCGGCTGATGGAAGAAGAACGACGCTAGGTCCGTGAACAGTGAAGAGGAAATTGAGGAAGATTAGGGTTTTTGCTGAAGAAGCTATTGGATGATGGACTCGGGGACTGTGGGCCTGGGTAGGCCCGTGAATTTTTACTACTTGCACCTCCGTCTTTACTTTCTTCCCTCCCTCCCCGTGTGTGTGTTTTGTGTGATTGGGCTGGGCCCTGGTTTCTTTTACTGACCATACCCTCCGTTCCATTACTACACCCCCTGCGTGTGCATCTTTTTTAGTTTGGGCTGGGCCTGCTGATTGTTCTTGCTGCATATCCCCTGTAACAGTGTACCTCCCCTTTTTCCTTTTTCTTTTCTTTATTCTATTTTGTTTAGAAAAAAAAATATATGAAAAGAAAAGGAAAAATACATGAAAAAAATATTTTGAAAGAAAAGAAAAATACATGGAAAAATATTTTGAAAGAAAAGAAAAATGTGAAGTGTAGAAGAAATATAAAAGGAAAGAATATGAAAAGAATTGTTGAAAAAGAAAAGTGAAAAAGAAATAAAGAAAAGTGAAAAAGAAATATTGAAAAAGAATATAGGAAAATAGTGAGAAAAATAGAGAAAAATAGAGAAAAAAAATATATATGAAGAATATTTTGAAAAAAAGAAAAGAGAAAAGAAACATTGAGAAAAAGAGAAAAAAAATATTAGTGTAGATTTAATATTTTTTAGAGTACATTTTTTCATAGAAATTCTTTTACACCTTTTAGAGGTAGTTTAGAAGTCCACTTGTTAGGGGACTATTTTCCATTTGATTTTTCATAGGATAGGATAGTATTTCCTAGGAGATTTATTTTCAGTATTCACTCATTGTAACCATTTTTCAGAATGTTAATAAAACGAGATTTGAGTTGTGGTCCCGAAGTAGCCGAACTACAGCTGCTCTGATTTCTCGTACCAGACGAGAATATGTAGGCATAGGATGCGATATCCTAGCGAGCACACTAACAACTAACCTTTTGTTCTCTCGCTGCTGTGCGATCGAGACTTTCCCGCTGACGCTTAATGTTACCCTTTTTCTCTCTTGCCCAAGTGCATTTGAGACCAGACCGTAGTTTTTCCCATAGGTTCCCGTACCTGTAAAACCAGTTGAATTATCACTGCTGTGTGAGAATACCCTGTTTAGCCGTAGTTAGCCTGAACTACGTAAAGCTCTGATCTTCCATGCAGTGTGGAAGTACGTAGGCACAAGACGCGAGGTCTTGGCGAGCCAATTTCCCTGTAGTCCTGAACTACGTTGACTCTGACTTTCTCTCTTGAGAATACGTAGGCGTAGAGTGCGACGCTCTATCGAGTCAGTTTCCCTCCGTTTAGATTTAGCAGCCGTAGATAGATTGTTTTGCATCCTGTAGACAACCCAAGCAAGCGTGGATCCCGTCGAGTACGACGGACGTGAGGGGTGCTAATACCTTCCCCTTGCGTAACCGACTCCCGAACCCAGGTTTTGGTTGCGATGACCATGCCTTTTCCCCGTTTTTTGCGAGGTTTACTTCGAGCGTTTCCTTTCCCTCCGTTGGGATAAATAACGCACGGTGGCGACTCTTCTGTCAGCCGGCGCCGATTTTCGCAGTAGCGACCGCTGGCGATTCTGCTGGGGATAGCCATAGTTCCCTAGACGAGTCTGCTGGGGATCCAACGTCCCCTGGCTGCTGGGGACTGCGATAGTTCCTTATGCATGTGGGATCCAACGTCCCCTAAGAGAGAGTCAATCCTAGCGCTTGTTTGCTTGTCTATTGGGGTTTATTTATTGATATTATCTGTTGCTGTTGGGGTGTGACGGGTGTTCTATGATTGAGTGAGAAGCCGGACCTGGGCTTGAGTGCACCTTAGACTTAGAGTAGAGATTAGTGGGTGCGTACCGGCTTTGCTTGTACTAGTGTCCTGCGAAATCTACACTCGGACGAGGTTCTTCTGGTTGACTTCTTTTTCTACCCTTTGGGTCGAGGGGGTTGTTGGTTAGTTGGATTGTCGACTCCGGGAACCGATCATTTGGAAGTTAGCTAAGTGAGGCCTCTTAAAGACTCGATGATGCCACTCCTTCTGGGAATCGTATCGTCAGTTTTGAAAGTCTGTGACGCTGACGACCACATAGGATGCCGTACCTTGACAGATATAGGTCCACACCTGTGAGTGGGGGGTTTTTTTGCAGGAAACTTGACTTCCAACCTACCCGTTATTTTGGTCTTCTCTTCAGAGCGAACGTACTCCGTCAGCAGCGTAGCAGTATTCAGATTTGTGTGGGGGGCTGTGGTCCCGTTGTTTGCTGCATTTTGCATATCATGTGCATAACAGTGTTGCATCATATTGCATATCATCCTCCAGTTAGCCAGAGTTCTGATCCAGCCTTTGTTTCTTGAAGGTGATTACCCGGAGTTTGGATTGAGCAGCTGTTGATTGTCAGAAGACCTACCTAGGGGTTGAGTAGATTTGAGCAGAATCAAGCATTGAAGTCAGCTGAAGACTACTAGTAGCTATGTCTGAAGGAAATTTCCAGTCTCCTAACACCTTGACGGGGTTCACTATGACGTCCAACCCTCTGTATGATTCTATGGAAGACTTCCCGCAAGTGAACAACGTTACTGCAGACCAAATTGTACAGCCTTCTGTTGAGAACCAAGGTCGACATGAGCAGTTTGTTGCCCGAAATGAACGTCCTCCTCCTGTCAACAATCAAGGTGTTGCTTTCCCTGTGATGAATTACCGAAGAGATATTTCAATAGCCAGGACCGTAGATCCAAGAGCTCTTGAGACGGATAGAAAACTCCGAGCGTTGGAAGAAGGAATGAAAGCCTTGAAAATGAAAGATGCTGTTAACCTGGATGCTGCAGACATGTGTTTGGTTCCTGACCTGGTGTTGCCTTATAAGTTCAAAGTGCCGAAATTTGAGAAGTACACGGGAGATAGCTGTCCGAAGTAACATTTGATGATGTTCTGTCGAAGAATGACTTCGTTTGTGCGAGATGACAAACTGATGATCCATTGCTTTCAAGATAGTATGACTGGGGCATCTTTGAGGTGGTATATGCAGTTAGAGAGAAATCAGATTCAGTCATGGATGGATTTAGCCAGAGCTTTTCTGAAGCAGTACGATTATAACCTATACATAGCTCCCCATCGCATGCAGTTGCAAGAATTGTCTCAAGAGAACAATGAACCTATCAGGAAGTATGCTCAGAGATGGAGAGAATTTGCTGCTAGAGTGCATCCACCGCTTTTGGACCGAGAGTTGACAAGCATGTTTGTAGATTCTCTACAAGATCCGTACTTCGAAAGATTGCTTGGACTTCCGTTAAGTTTCTATGACGTGGTAGCGTTAGGAGAACGCCTTGAGTATGCCATAAGAATTGGGAAAATTCAGATTACTTCAAACGATCAAGCTGGTGAAACTGAATATCCTTGTGACTATCAGAGTGAAGAAAGAGTTGTGATCAACGCAGTCATGCCAAAGGTTGAATATCCTCGAAGCGAATAAGTGAATTTTGTTGGTTCTTCATCTTATCAGAGATCAGTACCTCATGTGGCTTGTTATACTGAACAGACAGCTGTGCCTGAGGCACCATATCAGGAATCTTATGTCGCTTCCATTGCAAAGCAGCGAACTCGTGGTCGAGGTTATCAGAATCAGCGTCAGAATCAGAATCGGCCTCGCAACAACTTGGAACGAAGGAATGGTCCTTTTCACCCAGTGCCTATGCCGTATAGCCAGCTGCTACCATCTTTGATCCAGAGTTCTTTGGTGGAACCTAAAGCTCTTAAGCCAGTTCCAGAACCTTACCCTCCTGGGTACAATCCCCACGTTCAGTGTGGTTATCATGGTGGCTCTCCAGGGCATTCGACAGAAGATTGTAAAGCATTTCAGGCGAAAGTACAAAAGTTGATTGACCAGGATTGCATTTCCTTTCGAGAAGGATTTTTGTTTGTTCATCCTAACCGCTCAGCTGTCTAAGCTCGTAGACTCAGAAAGTATTCTCCAGCAAAAGCCAGTGGTTCAGACAGGCAGGCGCCTCAGCATTGGCAGTCCTCAGACTTTTATATCATTTGCATTTGTAGTTTCTTTTCTGTTAGTTACTACCTGCTTTTAAACATTGTATGTTTCGAATGGTGATAATAATAAAGGGACTATGCATTTTTCTGAATTAATCATGTCGCTGTCGCTCATTTACTGCATTGCACTGATACTTGCATTTTATTCACTCCACTTTATCCCTGTGACTAGCAAAGATTGGAGGGAGGATGACGAAACTAAACTCATAACCGATGATCGTATGCTTTCAGATAAGACCTTACCGATGACGTACAAGGCATTGTTTCAAATCCCTAAACACTGGAGATATAAGGAGTTAGTCCCTTGTTAACCACTTCGAGCCAAGGAGTAGAAGTTTTTTCGGACTTTTAAACCCTCACATCTTAACCCGAGGCAGGGTAGTTGTCAGTTAGCTTGACCGAGCATTCAAGTCTTACAGAGGAGTGTTGTCTTTCGAGGACCAATCAATTTACACCTTTCAAGAGGTCAAACCTCACCAATCAGGAGTGAGACAGTTACGATCCTTTCGGAGCAATCAAGACAACTAGTGTCACACGACTTTGTTCCAAAAGAAAGTAGAAAGAAAGCCCGCTAAGTAAAAAGAAAGAAAAAGCTAGAAAGCTAATACTTAGGCAAAAATCAGGGCATCCCGCTGGACTTCAAAAGAAAACGAAAAAATCGAAAAGAACTCAAAATGAGTCAGTCCAGGCAAAAGTTAGGGGATCAAAAAAATGAAAAAGAGGGGATATCAATAGAAAAATTTTCCCCAGCAAGCCACAAAGTTGTGTACACAGACACCGAAAGCGAAGAAGGAGTAACTATCACTCTAGAAAAGCCTTGTGAATTCCTTACTTGTGGTTCTTACCAGTCAACATACCTCCCGAAGAGGCGAGCGCTTGTGCCAGGTTAACTGAACCTTAGGATCGGAGATCATCATGTAGAAGGGGTGGGTACAAATCAAAATTTGAGCCAAATATCCTTTCTTTCACGAACCGTGAACCCGACCACGATACAACCCTTAAAAGACCTAATTGAGGTAGGGTTTATTCTGAAGCGCATTACGATAAGGTTGAGTAACCTGACTCCTTCTTGATTTGCTAATCATATCCTTGTTGTGTTTTTCACTGACCACGTAAGCACTACGTTTGAACTTTGGTTCACTCGTCACTCTCAATCATAGCATGTAAATGAGTGTCAGCTCAAATTTTTTTCAAAATCTGCATAACCACTGCATTTAGATTACCATTCGTGAATAGACAATTTTACTTGCAGGTTAGTAGTTGACATAAAGGAAATTCCAACAGGGAATAATCAAACAGGACCGAATGATGCAGTAGTCTGAACCATAATGGTGTATGTTGTGAAGACCCGTGAATCAGGGGCATTATTTTCCAGTAAGTTCAGTATCAGTTAGTCTGCGGACAAGTCCCGAAGCAGTAGTTGATCAGGGGCAGTTTATTTGAGAAGCAGTCGATCAGAAATGAATCTTCTCGAGAGCCAATCAGGGGCAATTATGCAGAACATGGAGATTTGAAAGCATATACTTCAGGTGGATAATCAGATCGGGGTAAGTCGCTAGAGCGTTCATTCAGGGGCAAGTCGCTTCAGAGACAGTGAAGACCAACTGGGTTGACAATTGTTTGATTGAGGTTGAATCCTTTTGTCGTACAGATACCGGGGCAAATATTCTCGAAGTCTTCTAGTGGCAAGCTGTTCAGAGCAAGTATTCCCAAGAGTTAGATTAGGGCAAGTTGAATTGTATTGGGGACAAGTTGTTCAAGCCAGTCTTTTTATCCCCAGCTGAGTGTACTGGGACAAGTTGTTCAAGCCAGTCTGTTTATCCCCAGCCAGAGTTGAGTATCGGGGAATCATGTCAATACCCTTGTCAAAAACCTGAATATTCTAAATAAGAAAGGCCTTGCTGTCGTTGGATCATTATCCTACAGTCTAAACCTGTTGCGTGTCAGTAACCAGTCGGTTCCAAAGTCCAGTTCTCGCCTGGCAAACCGGTAACCAGTTCTCGTCTGGCCCATGCTTCCGTAAATACCAGTTCTCGCTTGGTACCTGTTTTCGTTTAACCCAGTTGTCGTATTGTCGACCTTTTTCCGTAAATACCAGTTCTCGCCTGGTACTGCCTTTCTCTTAACCAGTTATCGTATTGTCGATTTGCTTCCCGTAAACATCAGTTCTCGCCTGATGCATGTCAACTTCCAACCAGTTCTCGTCTGGTTGTTTTCTTTTCTTTAACCTATTGTTGTATCAGTTCTCGTCTGGTACATGTCAGCTTTCCGCCAGTCCTCGCCTGGTTGTCTTTTCTTAGCCTATATCCAATCAGCCCCGTTTGACGTTCAAAACATAAAAACCAATTTTCGTTCAAATTTCCTAATCTATTTTGCTATCAGTTCTCGCCTGGTAGTCTACCTTTGAATGCTAGTTCTCGTCTAGTATTTTCCATCTTGTTAATAACCCGCTGTTTATCTAGAAAGACCAAAAAAATGTGTAAATACCCGATACAATAATCTGTCAGGTTCCCCGATACGAAGCTTAATGGATACCAGTTCCCCGATTAATGTTTGAATACCGTATGGATGTTTTTAAATCAGAATTGCTCCTCTTCAGCAGATGAAAGTTGTGTATTATCCCCAGAAGAGTCGAGATTGTATTTTACCCCGTATCAGAGTAGGATCAGGAGTATCCCCAGCAGATTAAGATTGATATCCTTGATAGTAGGGGCATTTCCAGCAGTGTGCTGCGCGCAATCAACCCCAGTTTGGGTCAATCCCCACAGAGCATAATCAGTTGCCAATGGTTTGAAGAGAGCATCCCCAAGCAGAGTTGTTCTTTCTTTCTCCCCAAGCAGGGTTGCCTTTTCCATTTCTCCAACAGGACAGTTATCCCCAGCGGATTTGGTTTCCCTTTTCCAGCATTTATTTTGCTGAGATGATTCTGTGATATCAGGTTACCTTCAGTGGAGTTGGCGTCTACCTTCGGCATTTATTTTGCCAAACGGTTTGCAGACCTGGAGTTCTCTGGCAGCTCGAGCCTGCATTTACACTTGCATATATCGTCATAGCATTTACAAACATATAGCATATTCCTGCCGTATAGGGCATTGCAGTTATAAACGCATAACATTTACATGGCATATAGGACATTGCATCATTTCAAGCATACGCATGTCGAGACATAGACCAGGATGGTTACCTATTGGCCTTCGAATTTGTTCACCTGCAGAGTTGTTGGATTAAGCTTCTCTTCTCCATCAGTGGAGTGATTTCTTCACATCTGGTTATTACGTCAGCACTGGAAAGAAAAACGAAGAAAGATTGACACATATCGAACTTCTGAAGCTGCCGCCTTCGTCGAAATAGGTGCCAGGCAGTTCAAATTCAGAATTCCCCAGGAGAGTTTCCTCAGGTTCGCCGTGAACCATGAGTCGACAGAAAAGATCCCATAACAGATGGGAAGGTGTTTGCTTTTTTGAAGCATTATTCCGAAGAATCAGTATCTGTGGCATCACACAGGTGAGTGATGTTGGAAAAAAAAACAAGCAGAGAAAAATTTATCAGATAATTGACCAGTTGTTGCCGTGACAATCAGACTTCAGTTTATTAGACGTTATTTCTCAAACAGCTTCGCAGTTTATTTTTGCGGTTGGCAAATTTCAGGGTTCCATTTGTATTCAACCATCTTCTACCTTTGAATGATCAAAGGCTGGGCGCTCTTCAACCATTCAGGTCCAAGCTGCTTGAATAGGGGCAACTGTTGCACCCTAAAATTTGACCAACCGGGTCCCGCATCTGGTCCTTGTTTCGACGCATCTCGCATTCTCATTTACATACTGCATATAGTGCATTTCTTCAATCATGGTGATTTTATCGGGATTACAGCCCTGCTGTCGCATTTTAGGTACCTCAGACCGATTCGGGTAATCGGAGGTTATTTTGGGAAGTCGCGCGCTTCCTGGGTGTTCTCAGCTCATGCAGTGATTTTGGAGATTCTCGGTGTTCGGGTTACTGTTTGCTTCGATCTGGTCTCGCGCTCTCTTTTATACTGGTTATTTGCCTTTGTCTGCATTTTTAGAATTTAATAGCTTCTTGTAGATTTTAAATAGGCTTTATAATTTTTTTAAGAATTTAAATAGATTTTTTAATCATTTTTGGAATATTAATAGTTTTTTTTAAATAGTTTTAATAGTTTTAATTTTTTTTTTAGAGTATATTAGATATTAAATGGACTTTTATCATTTTCTTTTTAGAATAATATAGAATAATAATAGATTTTTCTTTTATTAGTTTTAAATAGATTTTAATATAGGAGAATATAGTTTTTTTCTTTTATTAATAATAGAGTTTCTTTTAAATAAATTAGATGTTATTAGAAATTTAATAAAAATTTTAATAGAGAATTATTAGAGTTTTTTTGTAGATTAGTGGAATTATTAGGGTTTTATTAGTTTAGAAGTTAATTAGAGTTAATAGAGTTTTTAGGTCAGTTTTAATTAGGACTAGCTTAATCAATAATTAGTTTATTAGTTTAATTTTTCGATTAGAATTTAATTGGTTCATTAGTTAGTTGGTTAATTAGTTTAATCATTTCCATTAATCCTTTTAATCCAGATTTAGTTTTTTTCAGTCCATATTTGTTTTTGTTCGTTGGGCCTCATTTCAATTCATCCAAAGCCCAGTTCGCAAGTCCAGAATTGCCAGCAGGTCCTATATAAAGCATGTACACGTGTTGTACAAGGAAGGGAGGCCACGTTTTACACTTATACGCAACCACATCACAACTTCACTCTCCCTCTCTCTGCCACGTATCGCACATGCAACCTCTCTCTCCACTCACCAAGACACGTGCCTCCCTCTGAAGCCCCACCGGTTGCATGGCCGGCGGCCATGCAACCACCGTACCAGAGTTCCGCCGGCCACCATAACCGATCCTCAACCAACTCCGGCCGCCATACCCGTCACCGGAAACCCCAAAACTCCAGAAATCCTTCTGAATCTCCATCTCTCACCTCTCACCATCACCTTCCACCGATCACCATCTCCGATCATCATCATCCAATCTCCATGAAACCTTCTCCATGAAACCTTCAACGACCTTCAACCTGCTTCAGTGTTCATCTGGTTCTTCGTGTTCCTCAATATCGGTTTTCCAGAAACTCGTGAAGATCCTTCGAATCTTCATCCCTTTCTTTAAGGCCTCCATCAATTTCGCCCAGAAAATCATAATCGGTTAGCAAAAATGATTCACAGGTTTCATCAGTTTTTCCTCATTTCCAGAAATCATCCAGTTCATCATTACCATGGATCGTCACCAACAAATCTTCAGAGCGCTCATCCATTTCGTTTTCCAGAAATCGCTGTGGATTCATCGCTCATCTTCAAGATCTTCAAAGATCTTTGAAGATCATCTTCAACATGCAAATTTCAAGAACGTTCAATATTAGCCGTTTTTCCAGATCCATCGCAACTCCAAGATCGGTTGATCTTCATCAAAGCTTGCTGAAAGCTCCGTCAACCTTCATCCAAGAACCTTCAGGACCTCCAACGACATCTTCATCCATCAAGAACAACTTTCCAGATCCTCATCAACATCTTCTAGATCTTCATCCCAATTCATCCTGTGTTCGTCATAAGATTCATCAATCGCCTAAAAACTTCGTCATCCACATGCAACTTCAAAGATCCAAGATGTTCAAATCCTCGCAATCGAGTTCGTCAAGAACTTCCAGATTTCGCCTCCAGATACTCTTCATGACTCCTAATCGTAACCGCAAGAGATTGAAACAGAGATAGGAGGCAGATTGAAGAGAGGGAGTTAGGGTTGAGAGAGAACGAAAGAGAGAGCGGCTGATGGAAGAAGAACGGCGCTAGGTCCGTGAACAGTGAAGAGGAAATTGAGGAAGATTAGGGTTTTTGCTGAAGAAGCTATTGGATGATGGACTCGGGGACTGTGGGCCTGGGTAGGCCCGTGAATTTTTACTACTTGCACCTCCGTCTTTACTTTCTTCCCTCCCTCCCCATGTGTGTGTTTTGTGTGATTGGGCTGGGCCCTGGTTTCTTTTACTGACCATACCCTCCGTTCCATTACTACACCCCCTGCGTGTGCATCTTTTTTAGTTTGGGCTGGGCCTGCTGATTGTTCTTGCTGCATATCCCCTGTAACAGTGTACCTCCCCTTTTTCCTTTTTCTTTTCTTTATTCTATTTTGTTTAGAAAAAAAAATATATGAAAAGAAAAGGAAAAATACATGAAAAAAATATTTTGAAAGAAAAGAAAAATACATGGAAAAATATTTTGAAAGAAAAGAAAAATGTGAAGTGTAGAAGAAATATAAAAGGAAAGAATATGAAAAGAATTGTTGAAAAAGAAAAGTGAAAAAGAAATAAAGAAAAGTGAAAAAGAAATATTGAAAAAGAATATAGGAAAATAGTGAGAAAAATAGAGAAAAATAGAGAAAAAAAATATATATGAAGAATATTTTGAAAAAAAGAAAAGAGAAAAGAAACATTGAGAAAAAGAGAAAAAAAATATTAGTGTAGATTTAATATTTTTTAGAGTACATTTTTTCATAGAAATTCTTTTACACCTTTTAGAGGTAGTTTAGAAGTTCACTTGTTAGAGGACTATTTTCCATTTGATTTTTCATAGGATAGGATAGTATTTCCTAGGAGATTTATTTTCAGTATTCACTCATTGTAACCATTTTTCAGAATGTTAATAAAACGAGATTTGAGTTGTGGTCCCGAAGTAGCCGAACTACAGCTGCTCTGATTTCTCGTACCAGACGAGAATATGTAGGCATAGGATGCGATATCCTAGCGAGCACACTAACAACTAACCTTTTGTTCTCTCGCTGCTGTGCGATCGAGACTTTCCCGCTGACGCTTAATGTTACCCTTTTTCTCTCTTGCCCAAGTGCATTTGAGACCAGACCGTAGTTTTTCCCATAGGTTCCCGTACCTGTAAAACCAGTTGAATTATCACTGCTGTGTGAGAATACCCTGTTTAGCCGTAGTTAGCCTGAACTACGTAAAGCTCTGATCTTCCATGCAGTGTGGAAGTACGTAGGCACAAGACGCGAGGTCTTGGCGAGCCAATTTCCCTGTAGTCCTGAACTACGTTGACTCTGACTTTCTCTCTTGAGAATACGTAGGCGTAGAGTGCGACGCTCTATCGAGTCAGTTTCCCTCCGTTTAGATTTAGCAGCCGTAGATAGATTGTTTTGCATCCTGTAGACAACCCAAGCAAGCGTGGATCCCGTCGAGTACGACGGACGTGAGGGGTGCTAATACCTTCCCCTTGCGTAACCAACTCCCGAACCCAGGTTTTGGTTGCGATGACCATGCCTTTTCCCCGTTTTTTGCGAGGTTTACTTCGAGCGTTTCCTTTCCCTCCGTTGGGATAAATAACGCACGGTGGCGACTCTTCTGTCAGCCGGCGCCGATTTTCGCAGTAGCGACCGCTGGCGACTCTGCTGGGGATAGCCATAGTTCCCTATACGAGTCTGCTGGGGATCCAACGTCCCCTGGCTGCTGGGGACTGCGATAGTTCCTTATGCATGTGGGATCCAACGTCCCCTAAGAGAGAGTCAATCCTAGCGCTTGTTTGCTTGTCTATTGGGGTTTATTTATTGATATTATCTGTTGCTGTTGGGGTGTGACGGGTGTTCTATGATTGAGTGAGAAGCCGGACCTGGGCTTGAGTGCACCTTAGACTTAGAGTAGAGATTAGTGGGCGCGTACCGGCTTTGCTTGTACTAGTGTCCCGCGAAATCTACACTCGGACGAGGTTCTTCTGGTTGACTTCTTTTTCTACCCTTTGGGTCGAGGGGGTTGTTGGTTAGTTGGATTGTCGACTCCGGGAAACGATCATTTGGAAGTTAGCTAAGTGAGGCCTCTTCAAGACTCGATGATGCCACTCCTTCTGGAAATCGTATCGTCAGTTTTGAAAGTCTGTGACGCTGACGACCACATAGGATGCCGTACCTTGACAGATATAGGTCCACACCTGTGAGTGGGGTTTTTTTTTGCAGGAAACTTGACTTCCAACCTACCCGTTATTTTGGTCTTCTCTTCAGAGCGAACGTACTCCGTCAGCAGCGTAGCAGTATTCAGATTTGTGTGGGGGGCTGTGGTCCCGTTGTTTGCTGCATTTTGCATATCATGTGCATAACAGTGTTGCATCATATTGCATATCATCCTCCAGTTAGCCAGAGTTCTGATCCAGCCTTTGTTTCCTGAAGGTGATTACCTGGAGTTTGGATTGAGCAGCTGTTGATTGTCAGAAGACCTACCTAGGGGTTGAGTAGATTTGAGCAGAATCAAGCATTGAAGTCAGCTGAAGACTACTGGTAGCTATGTCTGAAGGAAATTTCCAGTCTCCTAACACCTTGACGGGGTTCACTATGACGTCCAACCCTCTGTATGATTCTATGGAAGACTTCCCGCAAGTGAACAACGTTACTGCAGACCAAGTTGTACAGCCTTCTGTTGAGAACCAAGGTCGACATGAGCAGTTTGTTGCCCGAAATGAACGTCCTCCTCCTGTCAACAATCAAGGTGTTGCTTTCCCTGTGATGAATTACCGAAGAGATATTTCAATAGCCAGGACCGTAGATCCAAGAGCTCTTGAGACGGATAGAAAACTCCGAGCGTTGGAAGAAGGAATGAAAGCCTTGAAAATGAAAGATGCTGTTAACCTGGATGCTGCAGACATGTGTTTGGTTCCTGACCTGGTGTTGCCTTATAAGTTCAAAGTGCCGAAATTTGAGAAGTACACGGGAGATAGCTGTCCGAAGCAACATTTGATGATGTTCTGTCGAAGAATGACTTCGTTTGTGCGAGATGACAAACTGATGATCCATTGCTTTCAAGATAGTCTGACTGGGGCATCTTTGAGGTGGTATATGCAGTTAGAGAGAAATCAGATTCAGTCATGGATGGATTTAGCCAGAGCTTTTCTGAAGCAGTACGATTATAACCTATACATAGCTCCCCATCGCATGCAGTTGCAAGAATTGTCTCAAGAGAACAATGAACCTATCAAGAAGTATGCTCAGAGATGGAGAGAATTTGCTGCTAGAGTGCATCCACCGCTTTTGGACCGAGAGTTGACAAGCATGTTTGTAGATTCTCTACAAGATCCGTACTTCGAAAGATTGCTTGGACTTCCGTTAAGTTTCTATGACGTGGTAGCGTTAGGAGAACGCCTTGAGTATGCCATAAGAATTGGGAAAATTCAGATTACTTCAAACGATCAAGCTGGTGAAACTGAATATCCTTGTGACTATCAGAGTGAAGAAAGAGTTGTGATCAACGCAGTCATGCCAAAGGTTGAATATCCTCGAAGCGAATCAGTGAATTTTGTTGGTTCTTCATCTTATCAGAGATCAGTACCTCATGTGGCTTGTTATACTGAACAGACAGCTGTGCCTGAGGCACCATATCAGGAATCTTATGTCGCTTCCATTGCAAAGCAGCGAACTCGTGGTCGAGGTTATCAGAATCAGCGTCAGAATCAGAATCGGCCTCGCAACAACTTGGAACGAAGGAATGGTCCTTTTCACCCAGTGCCTATGCCGTATAGCCAGCTGCTACCATCTTTGATCCAGAGTTCTTTGGTGGAACCTAAAGCTCTTAAGCCAGTTCCAGAACCTTACCCTCCTGGGTACAATCCCCACGTTCAGTGTGGTTATCATGGTGGCTCTCCAGGGCATTCGACAGAAGATTGTAAAGCATTTCAGGCGAAAGTACAAAAGTTGATTGACCAGGATTGCATTTCCTTTCGAGAAGGATTTTTGTTTGTTCATCCTAACCGCTCAGCTGTCTAAGCTCGTAGACTCAGAAAGTATTCTCCAGCAAAAGCCAGTGGTTCAGACAGGCAGGCGCCTCAGCATTGGCAGTCCTCAGACTTTTATATCATTTGCATTTGTAGTTTCTTTTCTGTTAGTTACTACCTGCTTTTAAACATTGTATGTTTCGAATGGTGATAATAATAAAGGGACTATGCATTTTTCTGAATTAATCATGTCGCTGTCGCTCATTTACTGCATTGCACTGATACTTGCATTTTATTCACTCCACTTTATCCCTGTGACTAGCAAAGATTGGAGGGAGGATGACGAAACTAAACTCATAACCGATGATCGTATGCTTTCAGATAAGACCTTACCGATGACGTACAAGGCATTGTTTCAAATCCCTAAACACTGGAGATATAAGGAGTTAGTCCCTTGTTAACCACTTCGAGCCAAGGAGTAGAAGTTTTTTCGGACTTTTAAACCCTCACATCTTAACCCGAGGCAGGGTAGTTGTCAGTTAGCTTGACCGAGCATTCAAGTCTTACAGAGGAGTGTTGTCTTTCGAGGACCAATCAATTTACACCTTTCAAGAGGTCAAACCTCACCAATCAGGAGTGAGACAGTTACGATCCTTTCGGAGCAATCAAGACAACTAGTGTCACACGACTTTGTTCCAAAAGAAAGTAGAAAGAAAGCCCGCTAAGTAAAAAGAAAGAAAAAGCTAGAAAGCTAATACTTAGGCAAAAATCAGGGCATCCCGCTGGACTTCAAAAGAAAACGAAAAAATCGAAAAGAACTCAAAATGAGTCAGTCCAGGCAAAAGTTAGGGGATCAAAAAAATGAAAAAGAGGGGATATCAATAGAAAAATTTTCCCCAGCAAGCCACAAAGTTGTGTACACAGACACCGAAAGCGAAGAAGGAGTAACTATCACTCTAGAAAAGCCTTGTGAATTCCTTACTTGTGGTTCTTACCAGTCAACATACCTCCCGAAGAGGCGAGCGCTTGTGCCAGGTTAACTGAACCTTAGGATCGGAGATCATCACGTAGAAGGGGTGGGTACAAATCAAAATTTGAGCCAAATATCCTTTCTTTCACGAACCGTGAACCCGACCACGATACAACCCTTAAAAGACCTAATTGAGGTAGGGTTTATTCTGAAGCGCATTACGATAAGGTTGAGTAACCTGACTCCTTCTTGATTTGCTAATCATATCCTTGTTGTGTTTTTCACTGACCACGTAAGCACTACGTTTGAACTTTGGTTCACTCGTCACTCTCAATCATAGCATGTAAATGAGTGTCAGCTCAAATTTTTTTCAAAATCTGCATAACCACTGCATTTAGATTACCATTCGTGAATAGACAATTTTACTTGCAGGTTAGTAGTTGACATAAAGGAAATTCCAACAGGGAATAATCAAACAGGACCGAATGATGCAGTAGTCTGAACCATAATGGTGTATGTTGTGAAGACCCGTGAATCAGGGGCATTATTTTCCAGTAAGTTCAGTATCAGTTAGTCTGCGGACAAGTCCCGAAGCAGTAGTTGATCAGGGGCAGTTTATTTGAGAAGCAGTCGATCAGAAATGAATCTTCTCGAGAGCCAATCAGGGGCAATTATGCAGAACATGGAGATTTGAAAGCATATACTTCAGGTGGATAATCAGATCGGGGTAAGTCGCTAGAGCGTTCATTCAGGGGCAAGTCGCTTCAGAGACAGTGAAGACCAACTGGGTTGACAATTGTTTGATTGAGGTTGAATCCTTTTGTCGTACAGATACCGGGGCAAATATTCTCGAAGTCTTCTAGTGGCAAGCTGTTCAGAGCAAGTATTCCCAAGAGTTAGATTGGGGCAAGTTGAATTGTATTGGGGACAAGTTGTTCAAGCCAGTCTTTTTATCCCCAACTGAGTGTACTGGGACAAGTTGTTCAAGCCAGTCTGTTTATCCCCAGCCAGAGTTGAGTATCGGGGAATCATGTCAATACCCTTGTCAAAAACCTGAATCTTCTAAATAAGAAAGGCCTTGCTGTCGTTGGATCATTATCCTACAGTCTAAACCTGTTGCGTGTCAGTAACCAGTCGGTTCCAAAGTCCAGTTCTCGCCTGGCAAACCGGTAACCAGTTCTCGTCTGGCCCATGCTTCCGTAAATACCAGTTCTCGCTTGGTACCTGTTTTCGTTTAACCCAGTTGTCGTATTGTCGACCTTTTTCCGTAAATACCAGTTCTCGCCTGGTACTGCCTTTCTCTTAACCAGTTATCGTATTGTCGATTTGCTTCCCGTAAACATCAGTTCTCGCCTGATGCATGTCAACTTCCAACCAGTTCTCGTCTGGTTGTTTTCTTTTCTTTAACCTATTGTTGTATCAGTTCTCGTCTGGTACATGTCAGCTTTCCGCCAGTCCTCGCCTGGTTGTCTTTTCTTAGCCTATATCCAATCAGCCCCGTTTGACGTTCAAAACATAAAAACCAATTTTCGTTCAAATTTCCTAATCTATTTTGCTATCAGTTCTCGCCTGGTAGTCTACCTTTGAATGCTAGTTCTCGTCTAGTATTTTCCATCTTGTTAATAACCCGCTGTTTATCTAGAAAGACCAAAAAAATGTGTAAATACCCGATACAATAATCTGTCAGGTTCCCCGATACGAAGCTTAATGGATACCAGTTCCCCGATTAATGTTTGAATACCGTATGGATGTTTTTAAATCAGAATTGCTCCTCTTCAGCAGATGAAAGTTGTGTATTATCCCCAGAAGAGTCGAGATTGTATTTTACCCCGTATCAGAGTAGGATCAGGAGTATCCCCAGCAGATTAAGATTGATATCCTTGATAGTAGGGGCATTTCCAGCAGTGTGCTGCGCGCAATCAACCCCAGTTTGGGTCAATCCCCACAGAGCATAATCAGTTGCCAATGGTTTGAAGAGAGCATCCCCAAGCAGAGTTGTTCTTTCTTTCTCCCCAAGCAGGGTTGCCTTTTCCATTTCTCCAACAGGACAGTTATCCCCAGCGGATTTGGTTTCCCTTTTCCAGCATTTATTTTGCTGAGATGATTCTGTGATATCAGGTTACCTTCAGTGGAGTTGGCGTCTACCTTCGGCATTTATTTTGCCAAACGGTTTGCAGACCTGGAGTTCTCTGGCAGCTCGAGCCTGCATTTACACTTGCATATATCGTCATAGCATTTACAAACATATAGCATATTCCTGCCGTATAGGGCATTGCAGTTATAAACGCATAACATTTACATGGCATATAGGACATTGCATCATTTCAAGCATACGCATGTCGAGACATAGACCAGGATGGTTACCTATTGGCCTTCGAATTTGTTCACCTGCAGAGTTGTTGGATTAAGCTTCTCTTCTCCATCAGTGGAGTGATTTCTTCACATCTGGTTATTACGTCAGCACTGGAAAGAAAAACGAAGAAAGATTGACACATATCGAACTTCTGAAGCTGCCGCCTTCGTCGAAATAGGTGCCAGGCAGTTCAAATTCAGAATTCCCCAGGAGAGTTTCCTCAGGTTCGCCGTGAACCATGAGTCGACAGAAAAGATCCCATAACAGATGGGAAGGTGTTTGCTTTTTTGAAGCATTATTCCGAAGAATCAGTATCTGTGGCGTCACACAGGTGAGTGATGTTGAAAAAAAAAACAAGCAGAGAAAAATTTATCAGATAATTGACCAGTTGTTGCCGTGACAATCAGACTTCAGTTTATTAGACGTTATTTCTCAAACAGCTTCGCAGTTTATTTTTGCGGTTGGCAAATTTCAGGGTTCCATTTGTATTCAACCATCTTCTACCTTTGAATGATCGAAGGCTGGGCGCTCTTCAACCATTCAGGTCCAAGCTGCTTGAATAGGGGCAGCTGTTGCACCCTAAAATTTGACCAACCGGGTCCCGCATCTGGTCCTTGTTTCGACGCATCTCGCATTCTCATTTACATACTGCATATAGTGCATTTCTTCAATCATGGTGATTTTATCGGGATTACAGCACTGCTGTCGCATTTTAGGTACCTCAGACCGATTCGGGTAATCGGAGGTTATTTTGGGAAGTCGCGCGCTTCCTGGGTGTTCTCAGCTCATGCAGTGATTTTGGAGATTCTCGGTGTTCGGGTTACTGTTTGCTTCGATCTGGTCTCGCGCTCTCTTTTATACTGGTTATTTGCCTTTGTCTGCATTTTTAGAATTTAATAGCTTCTTGTAGATTTTAAATAGGCTTTATAATTTTTTTAAGAATTTAAATAGATTTTTTAATCATTTTTGGAATATTAATAGTTTTTTTTAAATAGTTTTAATAGTTTTAATTTTTTTTTTAGAGTATATTAGATATTAAATGGACTTTTATCATTTTCTTTTTAGAATAATATAGAATAATAATAGATTTTTCTTTTATTAGTTTTAAATAGATTTTAATATAGGAGAATATAGTTTTTTTCTTTTATTAATAATAGAGTTTCTTTTAAATAAATTAGATGTTATTAGAAATTTAATAAAAATTTTAATAGAGAATTATTAGAGTTTTTTTGTAGATTAGTGGAATTATTAGGGTTTTATTAGTTTAGAAGTTAATTAGAGTTAATAGAGTTTTTAGGTCAGTTTTAATTAGGACTAGCTTAATCAATAATTAGTTTATTAGTTTAATTTTTCGATTAGAATTTAATTGGTTCATTAGTTAGTTGGTTAATTAGTTTAATCATTTCCATTAATCCTTTTAATCCAGATTTAGTTTTTTTCAGTCCATATTTGTTTTTGTTCGTTGGGCCTCATTTCAATTCATCCAAAGCCCAGTTCGCAAGTCCAGAATTGCCAGCAGGTCCTATATAAAGCATGTACACGTGTTGTACAAGGAAGGGAGGCCACGTTTTACACTTATACGCAGCCACATCACAACTTCACTCTCCCTCTCTCTGCCATGTATCGCACATGCAACCTCTCTCTCCACTCACCAAGACACGTGCCTCCCTCTGAAGCCCCACCGGTTGCATGGCCGGCGGCCATGCAACCACCGCACCAGAGTTCCGCCGGCCACCATAACCGATCCTCAACCAACTCCGGCCGCCATACCCGTCACCGGAAACCCAAAAACTCCAGAAATCCTTCTGAATCTCCATCTCTCACCTCTCACCATCACCTTCCACCGATCACCATCTCCGATCATCATCATCCAATCTCCATGAAACCTTCTCCATGAAACCTTCAACAACCTTCAACCTGCTTCAGTGTTCATCTGGTTCTTCGTGTTCCTCAATATCGGTTTTCCAGAAACTCGTGAAGATCCTTCGAATCTTCATCCCTTTCTTTAAGGCCTCCATCAATTTCGCCCAGAAAATCATAATCGGTTAGCAAAAACGATTCACAGATTTCATCAGTTTTTCCTCATTTCCAGAAATCATCCAGTTCATCATTACCATGGATCGTCACCAACAAATCTTCAGAGCGCTCATCCATTTCGTTTTCCAGAAATCGCCGTGGATTCATCGCTCATCTTCAAGATCTTCAAAGATCTTTGAAGATCATCTTCAACATGCAAATTTCAAGAACGTTCAATATTAGCCGTTTTTCCAGATCCATCGCAACTCCAAGATCGGTTGATCTTCATCAAAGCTTGCTGAAAGCTCCGTCAACCTTCATCCAAGAACCTTCAGGACCTCCAACGACATCTTCATCCATCAAGAACAACTTTCCAGATCCTCATCAACATCTTCTAGATCTTCATCCCAATTCATCCTGTGTTCGTCATATCTCCAGATTCATCAATCGCCTAAAAACTTCGTCATCCACATGCAACTTCAAAGATCCAAGATGTTCAAATCCTCGCAATCGAGTTCGTCAAGAACTTCCAGATTTCGCCTCCAGATACTCTTCATGACTCCTAATCGTAACCGCAAGAGATTGAAACAGAGATAGGAGGCGAATTGAAGAGAGGGAGTTAGGGTTGAGAGAGAACGAAAGAGAGAGCGGCTGATGGAAGAAGAACGACGCTAGGTCCGTGAACAGTGAAGAGGAAATTGAGGAAGATTAGGGTTTTTACTGAAGAAGCTATTGGATGATGGACTCGGGGACTGTGGGCCTGGGTAGGCCCGTGAATTTTTACTACTTGCACCTCGGTCTTTACTTTCTTCCCTCCCTCCCCGTGTGTGTGTTTTGTGTGATTGGGCTGGGCCCTGGTTTCTTTTACTGACCATACCCTCCGTTCCATTACTACACCCCCTGCGTGTGCATCTTTTTTAGTTTGGGCTGGGCCTGCTGATTGTTCTTGCTGCATATCCCCTGTAACAGTGCACCCCCCCCTTTTTCCTTTTTCTTTTCTTTATTCTATTTTGTTTAGAAAAAAAAATATGAAAAGAAAAGGAAAAATACATGAAAAAAATATTTTGAAAGAAAAGAAAAATACATGAAAAAATATTTTGAAAGAAAAGAAAAATGTGAAGTGTAGAAGAAATATAAAAGGAAAGAATATGAAAAGAATTGTTGAAAAAGAAAAGTGAAAAAGAAATAAAGAAAAGTGAAAAAGAAATATTGAAAAAGAATGTAGGAAAATAGTGAGAAAAATAGAGAAAAATAGAGAAAAAAATATATATATGAAGAATATTTTGAAAAAAAGAAAAGAGAAAAGAAACATTGAGAAAAAGAGAAAAAAAATATTAGTGTAGATTTAATATTTTTTAGAGTACATTTTTTCATAGAAATTCTTTTACACCTTTTAGAGGTAGTTTAGAAGTCCACTTGTTAGGGGACTATTTTCCATTTGATTTTTCATAGGATAGGATAGTATTTCCTAGGAGATTTATTTTCAGTATTCACTCATTGTAACCATTTTTCAGAATGTTAATAAAACGAGATTTGAGTTGTGGTCCCGAAGTAGCCGAACTACAGCTGCTCTGATTTCTCGTACCAGACGAGAATATGTAGGCATAGGATGCGATATCCTAGCAAGCACACTAACAACTAACCTTTTGTTCTCTCGCTGCTGTGCGATCGAGACTTTCCCGCTGACGCTTAATGTTACCCTTTTTCTCTCTTGCCCAAGTGCATTTGAGACCAGACCGTAGTTTTTCCCATAGGTTCCCGTACCTGTAAAACCAGTTGAATTCTCACTGCTGTGTGAGAATACCCTGTTTAGCCGTAGTTAGCCTGAACTACGTAAAGCTCTGATCTTCCATGCAGTGTGGAAGTACGTAGGCACAAGACGCGAGGTCTTGGCGAGCCAATTTCCCTGTAGTCCTGAACTACGTTGACTCTGACTTTCTCTCTTGAGAATACGTAGGCGTAGAGTGCGACGCTCTATCGAGTCAGTTTCCCTCTGTTTAGATTTAGCAGTCGTAGATAGATTGTTTTGCATCCTGTAGACAACCCAAGCAAGCGTGGATCCCGTCGAGTACGACGGACGTGAGGGGTGCTAATACCTTCCCCTTGCGTAACCGACTCCCGAACCCAGATTTTGGTTGCGATGACCATGCCTTTTCCCCGTTTTTTGCGAGGTTTACTTCGAGCGTTTCCTTTCCCTCCGTTGGGATAAATAACGCACGGTGGCGACTCTTCTGTCAGCCGGCGCCGATTTTCGCAGTAGCGACCAGTGTCTACTGGAAGTATTCGCTACCCAACTCGCCTAGCGAATTCCTAGCGAATGCTCGCTACTAGCTCGCTCAGCGAAGGTGCTGGCGAACGTCTGCGATTTCACAAAATCCTCACTGTTCAGAAATTCATCAGAAGCTCAAAAATCGTCTGATTCTCACTCAACCAGTACCTATAGTCTTAGCCAACATTCTATGACTAATCTACACGACTTAATCTAAGTTTTATCCGATAAACATCAACTCTACCGATTAAATCATTTTCGATCCAAAACGGTAAACTACTCAGAATCACCCAAACCACCCAAACAATCCTTATACAATCACATGCAAGTAGTTCACCATGACAAAAATGAACAGAAACACAACAACATACTAATCATAATCATCAAATCCCTGTGGGGTTAAGGAATCCCCAACTACCCAATTCATGCAATTACCAATCCCAATCCGTTTCTCCCCCTTACCTCGATTAATCGCTTCGGTCGATGTAGAATTCCTATGAATATGATTGCTCTTCCTTGTTTCTCTTCCTTCCTTGTTCTTCCTCTCAAACTCTCTCTCCACTTGATCATGTTTTATCTTCTTCCTCTTTACCGTATTTTCTTTCCCCTTTTCCAAAAACTCTCTAATACCCCTCTTAAATCCCTTATTCCTTATTTATCCAATTAACCTTAATAATAATAATAATATTACTATTAATTATTAAATCATTATCATTATTAATTATATTATATTAATATTAAAGTCGATAGTTTCTTAAATAATCTCCACAAAAACACGCCGAAATAAAATAACACCAGAAAGACTAAATAATTAAAATGGGTGTTACACCATGCATCAATCTAAGCTGGATGGCCACAGTGATGAAAATACTGGCGACGAAATGGATGAAGACAAAGGAGATGATGTACAAAGTAAGGAGGAGAATACTGGGAAAGGTCCTGACAATGAGCCAACCCAAGTCGAGGTCGTTGCCACTCCAGCCACTGCTGCTGCTACTGAAGGCAAAGCAACATCCACTATGTATGGAGCATGCCTTACTGAAAAGGAACTTGGCGCCCTGAAGATCAGCAACCCTAGACAATACATCAAGATCCTTCTTGGCAGTCGAGGAAGTTCCTTTAGCAAGACTCTCAGTGCTTCGACCTCTAAAGACCAACCTTCGAGCAAGCCTGAAGAAAACATCCTTTAAAAGATCAAAGAAAAAATCTTTAGGGGTGATCTTTTCACTATCTTGCAAATGGACCATGTTACCCACATATCTTTGAAGAATCTTCTTTAACAAGTAGACATTCATGTTGTTTCCTCTGAGTCTGCCACCCTCATCCTAGAACTTGGTACTATGATTGACCAAGTTTATGGTGATCTCAAACGCCTGCCTTAGATCGAAAAATCCATTTTGACAAAAACCGGCAATGAGGCTGCCGCTTGGGCTTCTGCTATTGAATCCGAGAACAGGGTAGCAGAATTAGAGTAAAAAACTTGACCGGTAAAATAGCAAGTGTACTATTTTGACCGATGTAGTAATAAGGGAAAGGTTCCCCGAAAATCGATATCGAGGACTGCGTATGAATACAAGTCTATAATTATGCAATTGAACAAAAAGGAAATGGGTTTTTGGTTTGTTTTGCTCTACAAAGGTAAAGGCTAGAAGGCAAAAGAAGTAAAATAAAGGTTTTAGACAGTTATGAGGAGCATGCTAGGGTAGGGTGTATGAAAAGTCTTGTAACAACCTTAATTCTTAGTTTCAGAAATTACCGCTCAATTCAATCATTACCGATTTTAAAGATTAGTTAACTCTAATTCCATAGCAGAAAACCCTTTGGTATTCTCCCTATACCCCAATTCCTTGGCAGTATAGGAACAATACCAAGCAATTTATTTTATCTAAAACATTACGGTTACTATAGGGTATCCCCATTCCTAGGCAATATCTACTATAGTATTATCGTATAAAAGTGTTAACAATAGTTTTTCCAAACTTAAGGTTAACCGTAAATTGAATCCTTATTTGTCAGATAAGAAAAGCCTTAAAAACATTATACGATAACAACGATCATGAGAAAGCAGTGAAATCACTAATTCAAAGAAAACAAGGTTATTTCAGAGTCAATTCAGGGACACCCCTAGCATTGGGGGGTTTAGCTACTCATAATATTTAAAATAAATTCAACAATTAGATTGAATATTACAAGATAACAGGGTTACCTTGATCTTCAATTGCTTCTGCTCATGAAAACCTTCAGTTTCCCTAATCCTTGATCGCTACAATTCTTGATCGTAATATTCTTTCTATGTCCAAAGGTCCCTTTTTACTTCTCAAAACACGACTTAAATAGTCTCAGGTCCAACCCATCAATAGGGAAATAACCAAAATACCCTCATGGATCACAAATGCCCGAAATCCAAGAAAAATAGAAGATGAAGTGTTTTAGCCAACACGGGTCGTGTCGGCTGACACGGGCGGCCGTGTTGGCTCCCTGTTACATTTGCACGAGGGTTTTCTATGTTCCAGGTGTACTGACACGGGACGTGTTAGCTGACACGGGCGGCCGTGTCAGCTCCCTGGTTTCCACCAATTCTTGCCTTTCTGAGCACTTCCTGACACGGGCCGTGTCAGGTGACACGGGCGGCCGTGTCAGGTTCTTGATCCACTTCAAAACTCTTCCGAATTCTTGTTGTTTTTCCCAGTTTTTGCATCTGATTCTCCTTGATTGCTTACCTAAACCTAGAAACAACGGAAATACCAAACCGATGGAAATACCAAACCGACGCGTAAAATGCAATAAAACGAATGAAATGCGACTAAACAATAAAAATGATCCACTAAAACTAATGGTAAAATAACGTATAAAAACCACTGATCAAACTCCCCCAAACTTAAACTATTGCTTGACCTCAAGCAAAAAGCTTGGATAAATAACTTTCTGATCAAACAGCATATCAAGTGAAGGACTTAAGAATGTAAGGTGTGTCGATACTCATACGTGAGTCTTTGTTCTGATCGGCTAAAACTAGTTTTCTCGGTAATCATCCTTTAATGAAGGTATTACATAAACACACACCGCGGTAAAACCACGGACCTAAATTCCCCTTTCGGCCACCTCTCCAACTATGCTTTGGGCTTAAGTCTTTTCTTCGATTTTCTACCCCTTTCATTTGGATAATCAGATTAAGACATTTTTTATGGCTTTCTTTCACATGTACAATTTTGATCGAGACTTTTTCCATGGCACCTTTGTTATTTTCTTTTTTTTCTAGCTTATTTGCGTTTATTAGTCCACTTTGGGACGACTATAGAGATTCAATCGCCGTTAGGCTAAATAACCGGGTGAGGGTTACCCAACTTATAAGGACTAGTTGTCTTTACCGTCATTATTCAAAAAAAAATTGGTGCCACGAGTCATTCTCACAATCAATCTATAAACATGCGATTTTTTTTAATCATGCCAGACTATCATTATGAACTAATCGAGAAATACTTCTCAAACCCAAGTACTATGGCCCAAATCTACACGTTGGACTCGTTTCCTTACTTCGGGGAACTTAGGGTGTTCAAATTATACCTCAATTTCCAAAATTTCCAAGTTCCTTAGTTTTAACTCCTCTTCCCTCGAACTCTAAATACTTTCCTGACTACCTCACGCACATAGAATTCACCAGAAATGTTTTTTACGGTCTTCATATGGGGCGAATTCGACATGATTTTTTACCGAACTCAATTAAAAAGGTATTTAAATTGACAATTCAAAACAGTAAAACCTCCCCCAAACTTGAACTAAACGTTGTCCTCAATGTTTAAGAACAAGAGAATAAGAGATGTACTCACAGAGATCCTCACAGAGGGGTCGACAGGTAATGCAGCACCTCTTTGCTGCTTACACGTTTTCCCTTGCAAACTCTCGTTTATTCCTGCAAAAAAAACCACAAAAAGAAAAGCATAAATCCTTAAAATTTGTGGGTTGCCTCCCATGCAGCGCTTCATTTATACCCATCAATAGGGAAATATCCAAAATACCCTCATGGATAAAAAATGCCCAAAATCCAAGAAAAATAGAAGATGAAGCGTTTTAGCCAACACGGGCCATGTCAGCTGACACGGGCGGCCATGTAGGCTTCCTGTTACATTTGCACGAGAGTTTTCTATGTTCCAGGTGTGCTAACACGGGTCGTGTCTGCTGACACGGGCGGCCATGTCAGCTCCCTGGTTCCCACCAATTCTTGCCTTTCTGAGCACTTCCTGACTCGGGCGGCCGTGTCAGGTTCCTGGTCCACTTCAAAACTCTTCCGAATTCTTGTTGTTTTTCCCGGTTTTTGCATCTGATTCTCCTTGATTTCTTACCTAAACCTAGAAACAATGGAAATACCAAACCGGCGCATAAAATACAATAAAACGAATGAAATGTGACTAAACAATAAAAATGTTCCACTAAAACTAATGGTAAAATAACGTATAAAAACCAATGATCAGGAAACCAGGGGAAAGAACAAGCAGGAGATTGCCTTTAATGAGAAAAACATTGCTTCCTGGGAGCGAAAGATCAAGAAGCTTCGAGCCAAGATCTCAAAAGCTAACAAACGTAATGTCGAATTTTCTGCCTTTGACGACTCTGGCCTCTCGAAAGAACTTGATAATGCCATAACCTTTTCCTGAGGAAGCTCGACAACTGGAGAAAGAAGTTGCACGCCTAAGGTCTGACAAAACCTTGTGCAAAAAACGCCTTGATCTCCAAAAGTCGAAATATCTGAAGATGAAAGAGAATCTCTCATTTTAGCTTGTTAATTTCCTTGTAATGTTTACTTTTGAATATCATGTGTCATATTCTTTCAGACTTTATTATGTAATGATTTCAAGCCATTTTGGCATTTATAAATACCATTTTTGCTCTATCTTATACATTGGATTATTCTCTAAAGATTCTAATTTCTTGAAATGGGCCTTCCCATTTTGGGGACCATTTGCCAAAGGCTCTAAACCTAATGAGATGAACCTAATGAGTTGAACCGAATTGTTCGTGAACTTATAACTAGTCTAGTTTGAGCTTATTAAAAAGTTCGTTTCGAACTCGAACTTGAACAATTCTTAATGAGTCGAGTCGAGTTGAGGTGAGTTTGACTCGACTCGACTCATTTCCAGCCCTAAGGCCAATAAATGCCTTGACGAAACAATAGCCATTTCATCTTATGGCCTACTTGGCATTCCCCACACTCCCCACTATGGACCGTCAATAGGGCTAGATATGCCTATGATTCACTAAGGCATTTAAGTAAGACCCCCTTAGGGGTCTTTTTAAATAACTGATTTCCTAGAAGAATGAAACTTAGAGCTTGATACTTGACCTTTCGCTCTGTAGGTGATGTTGGATTACGTAAGTACTCGACTAAAGGATTCCTCCAGTCTTTATCCGTCAGACTATCTGCTGCAAAAATCTCAAAGTTTTCCTCATCAGCATATCCAAACTTCGTTGCTTCTAGATTTGATGGACGTAATCCAACAGACACGACTTTACCTCTAGCTTTGATTTCCTCCTGTAAGCTTTCCTTCGAAACCTTATACCCGAAGGCAATCTGAGCTAAGTCATTCTCCACTTGATTCTTCAGTCGAGGTATATGTCGAATGCTCGCCACTTCAAATTTTTTTAGTAGTCTGTTGGCTATTACAAAGTACGTGATAAGACTTTCCTTAACACACTATTACTCCTTTATAATTTGCTTTATAACCAACTGTCGCTACTGCGAAAATCGGCGCCGGCTGAACAGAAGAGTCGCCACCGTGCGTTATTTATCCCACGGGAGGGAAAGGAAACGCTCAGAGTAAACCTCGCACAACACGGGAAAGGTGTGGTCATCGCAACCAAAACCTGGATTCGGGAGTCGGTTACGCAAGGGGAAGGTATTAGCACCCCTCACGTCCATCGTACTCGATGGGATCCACGCTTGTTTTCGGGTATGGATTGTTATTCTATCTAAACTATAGTTCAAGGGTGAAAAAGAAAATAAAATGAAAATAAAAATGACTCGGCAAAGTATCGCACTTTATGCCTACGTATTCCCGCCTGGAACGAGAAATCAGAGTCAACGTAGTTCGCCTACCTACGGGAAAGGAGGGGAAGGTTGCTCGCTAGGATAACGTATCCTATGCCTACGTACTTTCATACAGCATGAAAGATCAGAGCAAACGTAGTTCGGGCCACGTACGACACAAGCTTGTCTTGGTTGATTTTATTCCTTCTGAAAAAGGTTTTCTGATCAACAGTCCCAGCGGACAAAAATGACGCTTTGATGAGTTCACATTCTTTTACGGAAGAAGTGTCTTTTATTGTGTTTGAAATCTTTATGGTGTTTTTCTGTTTGTTTTGAGGAAGAAGAGACAGAACTCTAACCTACGGTTGCGAAGGGAAACAAACTAACCTAATGTTATCATGCATGGGTTAAGACCTAGTGTCTATCATGCTCCTCTCTTGCACAGAGAGAAACAGAGATCCTACGGGATAGGCAGAAACAGAAACAATAACAGATATATACAGCAAAACAGTAAAATGCATGGATGCAACAGCACAAGCGAGGCAAGGGAGTCCCACTCAACCTCGAACCTGGAAAACAATAGGCAAAAGTGAACAGGCTTCACTTTCAACCCAGCAGGGTAAACAGCAAACAATACAGTCCAGAAAACCAATCAATACATCAGAAATGAAATACAACAGCAAAAGAGACAGCATCAGCAGCTCTGAATCAACAGCCATCTTCAAGTAATCTCCAATCAGCTACAGGCTTCAACAAGCATCAATCTCCATCTTCATGGCCTTCAGGCAAGGGCTTTGATCATCAGTCTTCCATCTGCAATGGCTTTTCTTCATGCTCAAACCTCCAGGATGAGGGATTAGTCACAAGAGTGAAGTGAATGAATGTTAGACAGTTAATTACCTACCAAGGGTGGTTCATCAACTGTTAACATTAAACAGAAAGTTTCCTCTCAAAAGTTCTATCTTTCAAATGTATTCACTGATCCTTCCAAAGGAAGGAGGTGGATATTTGAAAGAGACTTTGAATCATAGAGGAAGGATGGATGCAGACAAGGCATTCCATGTTTGAGAAACAATCATTCTACCCTAGAGCTCTGCCTAGCTCCTAAACCCTAGTCTCCTCAGCAGCTGCTAGCAAGAACCTCCTTTCCAACTCTGACAGTTGATCTTCAACATCTGGATCTCCAATGGTCTTCATCTTCACAAGTCTTCAGCTTCCCCAGGTCCCCAGACAAACCCAATACCCAAGCAAGCAAGCAATAATCCCCAGAGGGCACACCACACCAGACAATCAGATATACAGCATATCAATAGCAGTAGGGGAATCCTGATTTTTTCTAAGGGATCTAATAGCTACCCATAGCCCCTATAGTCCCATAACTAATCTAGTTAAATCCTAAGTCCTAAGGGAAAGAATCAAACTTCCTAAGTCATCACCTAAAAACCCTAATTTGTTCATGATGTTCAAACCTATTTTAATCACCTAAAATTAATTCCTAAAAATGGGAACTAAATTGAATCTACAAGCTTAACATCTAATCTAAACAGCATAAAAAGAATGAACAAAAAATATGAAAGCATTTAGTAGAACAAAAATTACTAAAATGATGCATGAAATGAATCTATTTAAAATGACATTTATTTAGAAAATATGAAAAAAATATGAAATAAAAATGAAAATGCAATTTTATTTAATGAAAATTTTCTACACATCCTAATGAAAATGATGTAAAAAGAATGGATTAAAAATGAATTTTTATGAATTTATTATGAATTTATGAAATGAATGAAAAATTAAAATGAATTAAAAACAATTGGAATAAAAATGAGAGGGAGGGGGTACTAATAGTAGGCGCGTTCAGTTCATTTCAGGATGGGCCAATAATGGTGGGGTGCGTATATCAAATTGGTTAAGGCCCAGAACCAAGTCAGAAATAATAAAAATGGAAAAAAACGCAGGGGGTGAAAATAATAACGAAATCACGTGCAAATAGAATTGGGCTTGAAACTGGGGGGTGGGATTAGCAGCATCCACTCAGGCCCGCCCGTTTCAATTAATGAAACGGTGCGTTTGGCACCTGACTCATCTCCCTCCAAAACTGAATTGAATAAGAGCCATCCGATCACTCTCTTAGTCAAAAGTCTAACACCAAATAAACGGCCATGATTTCGTCTTCTTCAATGGATCAATGAATTAGGGTTTCAGCTCCATGGCCACCATGCACGAGCTAACTTCAAGCTCTTAGCTCTCCCTCTCCAGGCCATGACACGCCATGCTATAAACACGAAAACTACTCAGAATTCTTCCCTCTACAATCCTATGGTCTTAGATTGATTTGAAACTCACTAGATCAACAAACCCGATAGCAACAAGATCTGGTCACCATGAACATACTCTGAGATGCATCATCACAATTCTCCCTCAAACCTAGACTAAACTCTTCCATAACTAATGGTGATTAACCTGCGCTAACAACCTAGAATTCTAATGCACTAAGCCACGAGTTTCAAGCCTTAACAGTTTTGTACACCTGCTAATCATCATCACCAAACCACTCCAAATTCATCCTAATTGCTCTACTAACCTTCTACATTACATCTAAACTAACAAAATCATGCTAACCTAATTGAATTAAGCTGTTTGAATGAAAACACACCTGGTGTAAAATCTTGAAAACAGCTATGGAGACTTGTGGATCTGAGGCTTCCAAGGCTGGGATTTTGATCAATTAACTCAATACTCAATTCTGTATGCAATACTTTGATGATTCCTGGCTTGAATTGTGCTGTCCAATGGAGATTGTGATTTTGATGTTGATGATGGAAGTGCTCGAAAATGGAGGAATCACACTTGGTTCTTGATTGAATTATGATCTATGATGATGAAACAGTATAATGAAGTTGATTTTGATGATGATTTGGTGAAGAATTTGAGGAATTGGAATGAAACTTCAATGAAAAAGAATGAGAGAATTTGGGAGATTCTTGGTGAAAAATGAAGCCAACCCTTGATCAATCCTCATTTCATGAATATATAGACCCCAATGGTAACTTCTAGATCCATCTTGCACATTCCCTTGCCTTCCAACTTTGATCCATTTTTGAAATGTTTCTTAAAAGGCAAGTAACCATGAATATCTTTCTTTTTTCCTTCTAAACTCAAAAAAGTGTTTGAACCATTGTTCTTAGAATTGCTTTTCCATTCAAAATCATATATTGGAAGTCTCCATTTGGACTTAGAAATCTCCCAAACCATTTTTTCTCTTGACTTTATTCAAGTTATAAGCCTTTTTAGTTCAACTTTTGACCAATCATGCAACTCCATGCTATGAGCTTTTCCAACAACTTGTGACCTTCTTTCTAGACTTAAAATCCCATTTGGAGCAAGTTTGATGTTGTAAGTTTTTCCATTTGAGGCCTCCTTGTATGAGTTTTGGACATAGGTTAAAATGACCTGTAATTCACAAATGCCCAAAATACCCTTTGCTTGCCAAGACCATAAGTTGAGTTCCACACATCATATGAAGGCATACTATACCATTCTAGAAATCTAAGTCAATGAGGAACAATTCTTATGTTGACCAAGAATTCATTTGAAATCTCCTTGAGGGGTAAAAATTGCTTGGAAGTCAAGTCACTTTCACAGACAAAATTTCAGATACCTCAGATGACCTGTAACTTGCAAGGACCATAACTTGAGTTCTATAAATCTCCTTGATGTCTTCCACCACTCAAATTAAAGGTCTTGAGATCCTCTACAAGTTTCATGTTGGCCAAGGAGCCATTTGAAGCTAGCACTTTGACTTATCTTGCTTGGAAATTTGACCTAAACTAGGGGATTTTACACAGAAACCCTAATTTAGAAACTCCTCTTCTCCTTGATTTCTCTTGAATTCTCCTTGGCATATCTCCATATCCTTCTTTACATGTCCAATGATGAACCCCACATCTCTCCAATAGACTTGAATGCCCCTTTAATCAGTCAATTGACCTAGGGTTGACCTAGGGTTGACCCAGATGAAACCCTAGTTGACTGTCTTCAACTGTAGCTCTTGTGCTCTCATCAATGACTTGTCTCCTTCTCCAAATGACTTTCTAAGTCTCTCATAAGGTCTAGATACTCTCCATGCCTTCAACTCACAGCTCACAACCCTCTTGTTGACCCTCAGATCCCCTCAGCTAGGAGATGGACTCAAGGCTTGATCTGCTGAACTCTTTGCTTTCAAATTCTTTCCTGATGACTTGAATGAGATTGGATTGGGATAATAACCTCTTGATAGGCTTCTAGAGATGAGAATAATGATTGGTCCCCTGTTGAATGACTTGCTATGCTTATGCTATGCAGATGGTTAGTCTATGTACATGACTCTATATGCAAATGCTAATGACATTGAAACATAAACCCAAGGAATAAGGTTGGGCAAATTTTAGGGTGCAACAGCTGCCCCTATTCAAGCGACTTGGACCCGATTGGGTGAAGAGCCCGGAGCCTTCAGACATTCGCGGTACGAGACGGTTGAATACTAGTGAAACCAGAAATTTGCCAACCACAAAACTAAATTGCGCTCCTGCTTGAGGAACGACATTCATCAGCTGAATTTGACTGTTACAGTAACCCACTGATCTCGCGCGACCGTGCTGGGGATTGTCTTCATCGTTCTGAAGAGGATTCTGTCATCACAGATTGCTTGCTTGTCCACATTAGGACTCTGTCTGTCATCAATACGAAGGAATCTCAACTAAAACCTGTCCACGTTAGGACTCCCCTTGCTGTTAACCCAGAAAAATCTCGGCAACTCCGCTGGGGATAATTCGTCTGCATTTCCATAAACTGAATCGCCCACGTTAGGAATAACACTCTTCCACGTTAGGAGTAACACCTGTCCACGTTAGGAATAACATCATCCACGTTAGGAGTCATTTCTTCTGTATCTGTCCACGTCAGGATTAACCCTTTCATCTTTCCTCGTCAGGAAGCAATCTTCTTTCCGCGTAAGGAGAACTATACCAATCTGTCCACGTAAGGACTCCAATACCACTTGACATGTCCGCGTCAGGACTCCAATCTTTCCACGTAAGGAATACACCTTTGGTTCTGAACCTGTCCACGTCAGGACTCAACTTTTCTTGCATCTGTCCACGTAAGGACCCCAATTTTTCCACGTAAGGAGAAAATCTTCTTTTTCCACCTTAGGAATAACTTCTTTGATCTGTCCGCGTCAGGACTAAACTCTTCCACGTCAGGAATAATCTCTTTCTTTCCACGTCAGGAATCAATCTTGATATGTCCGCGTGAGGACTTAATCTTTCCACGTAAGGAATAAACTCGTCTTTCCACGTAAGGAAACCATTTTTCTTCCACGTAAGGAATACTCTTGATATGTCCACGCAAGGACTCTAATCTTTCCACGTTAGGAATCGAACCTTGATCTGTCCACGTCAGGACTAAACTTTTCCACGTAAGGAAACACCTTCTTAATCTGTCCACGTTAGGACGCCACTCTTTCCGCGTCAGGAATCACCTCTTTTGATATGTCCGCGTCAGGACTACATCGTCCACGTTAGGACCCACTTCTCCACGTTAGGAATAACAATTTCTTCGATTTGTCCACGTCAGGACTCAGGCGTCTTCGACCCGCTGAGGAAATAAGACTTGTCCACGTAAGGACTCACATCCTTGTCTGATCTGTCCGCGTCAGGACACCAATACACAGAGTAATTACTTTTGTCACCGTCATGACCTCCCATTCCACTAATTTCTAGAAACCGAATCTGCCCACGATAGGACTAACACACCTCACCAATCCAGGGAAATAAACCTGTCCACGTTAGGACGCCCACTTCTGAAGAAATCCCGTCAATATAGGAATAAATTGTCCACGTCAGGACTTAGTTCTCCATGATCCTCACCCACAAACTTCTTAGCACTGACGTGACAGCGACTTTGAGGCGGACTCTACTGGGGATGTCTGGAAACCAACTATCGGACGCCTGCTCTGATAACCGGCGGTGGCCTCTGAAATTCTGGTTCATGGAAATCCTTTTAATGTTGACGTAACGACAACTTTGCAGGACACAATCCGCTGATCGGACTAGAGAAACTTCAACAAAAACTCTGGCGGGGACATAAGTAACTCTGCTTGGGGACAAAGAGAAACTTATCCTGCAGACTTTGTCGGGGAAAACAAGAGAAATTTACACAAATAACTCTGCTCGGAGACAAAGAGAGCTTCATCATGATAACTCTGTGGGGAATACTGCCTAGACTGACATTATCATTGGATGTCTCATGCCGAGATCTTGAATGTTTGGTAGCTCATTTGAGCAAGAATTCTCTCCACCTGAACTGCTAGAGTACAGAAACGGCTTCAGCAAAATAAATGCTGGAAGGATAATGCCGACTCTGCCGGGGATAGCCAGATGCTACAGAATTATTCCAGCAAAATAAATGCTGGAAGGGTGAAATCGACTCAGCTGGGAAATTGGGAGCTCCAACCAAACGCCTTGTTGCGGTAACCCCCTGCTGGGGAATAGCAGATGCGCATAGTTCGATCGGACTTTCTGCTGGAACGTGAACTGATATCACCAGTATCTCTGACAAAATAAATGACAGGACCCACCATCAACTCTGCTTGGGAGAGTCTTAATCTTCGAGTTCCACTGGAAGGAATGGAAAACACTTGCAAAGAGAATTCCGCTGGGGATGGGATGATTCTCTTGGGGAAAATTAACTGACTCCGCTGGGAGAGAGTGCGTGACCCTGCGGGGAAAGATGAACCTGTCTGAATACAGCCTTATGATCTTGGAATCGCCAAACTCTGCTGAGGACGAATAACTTTTCTGGAGCACGTCCTTTGGCTAAGTTACGGCTAGCTGGGGAATTCTATCCTTCTTCAGGAAAAACATGCATGCCCTGCATGGGGATTAAGCCTTTCGTTATCGCAATCTTTTGATTATCTTTCTCGTATGGTTATGAAACCTGCAACAACACGAACAAGACACGACAAGCCTATGCAATCAAATCAATTCAGGTTAGTGACGTTACACTCAGCTAATTCAAAGCTTTAACAATTGTTGGCAAGGGCCAGTGATGTTATACTCATGCTAGCTTCAATAAACTTAGGCGCTTTATCATGCACAAAACAGTAAAGAACCAGAATCAAGTACTGAATAACACATTTTCATTGATCGGGCCCCTGAATGGGCGGAGTTTTTGTACACGGGATGTAACTCCTGAAAAGAGGAAGCTACTCAAAGCAAATACATAAGTATGCACAAGAAGCATGAATATTTTGACAAATTAAATTTTGTACACATGTCGGCAACGGGATGCAGATGAACACCACGAACTGATCCTCCCATGACTCGTCCGACTCTAATGCTTTCCCGGTATCCCCACTTCTGAAGAGATTGTATCCGATAACTGACTTCTCAAATATATTCTCCCACATTGATGCTCATTGAATTCGGACCGCAGTCATTTGCTTTTCAAATCCCTAACTTTTGCGTGAACCGCCCTTTACGGGTTTTCAGTTCACCGGGATACCCTTTTTTGCCGAAGCCGCCCAGTGTAGGTTTTCAACTTCGCGGGTGTACATTTTTTCAATTTTTATCCCTAACTTTTGCCCGAACCTTTCATTCTGTTTTTGGTTCGCCAGGATGCCCCATTTTTGCCTGGACTCTCTTTTTTCTGTCCAGCGGGTCTATTTTAAGCAAAGTATTTTTTAACTGCGTCCGAATTCACAGGTGACGCAAAGTCTTCTCCGTCCATGGTGGACAACAACAACGCTCCTCCTGAGAAGACCTTTCTGACAACGTATGGCCCTTCGTAGTTGGGGGTCCACTTGCCCCTGTGATCTGCTTGCGGCGGGAGAATCCTTTTCAGCACAAGGTCGCCCGTCTGAAAGCTTCGCGGAAGTATCTTCTTGTCGTACGCTTTCTTCATTCGTCTTTGGTACAAACGACCGTATGCCAGAGAAGCTAGCCTCTTCTCATCCATCAAACTCAGTTGGTTCAATCTATTCGTTACCCATTCTGCCTCGTCCAGCTGAACGTCTCGCAATACCCTCAGAGAAGGGATCTCAACCTCCAATGGTAATACCGCTTCCATTCCGTATACCAACGAGAACGGAGTTGCCCCGGTTGATGTGCGTACCGTCGTACGATAACCGTGCAAAGCGAAAGGTAGCATCTCGTGCCAATCTTTATAAGTCACTACCATTTTCTGAACAATTTTCTTGATATTCTTATTGGCCGCTTCGACAGCGCCATTCATCTTGGGTCGGTAAGGGGAGGAGTTATGATGTTCGATCTTGAAATTCTGACAGAGCTCCTTCATCATCTTGTTGTTCAGATTTGAACCATTATCTGTGATTATCCGCTCGGGGATCCCATATCGGCAAATGATATCTCTCTTGATGAATCTAGCCACCACTTGCTTCGTTACATTTGCGTAAGACGCCGCTTCCACCCACTTGGTGAAGTAATCGATTGCTACTAGAATGAACCGGGGCCCATTAGAAGCCGTCGGCTCGATCTTTCCAATCATATCAATTCCCCACATCGAAAATGGCCATGGAGATGACATCACATTTAAAGGACTTGGAGGCACATGTATCTTGTCAGCATATATTTGGCACTTGTGGCACTTCCTCGCGAACTTGAAACAATCAGTTTCCATCGTCAGCCAAAAATAACCTGCCCTCAGCAGTTTTCTCGTCATAGCATGCCCACCAGCATGTGTACCAAAGGTACCTTCGTGGATTTCCTCCATGAGAAGCTTTGCCTCTTTCTCGTCTACACAACGCAACAACACCAAATCGTGGTTTCTTCTGTATAAGACGCCATCCGGGTTCAAGTAGAAATTGCCTGCTAATCTCCTGAGAGTCTTCTGATCTTGACTGGATGCCCCAGCCGGATACTCTTTATTCTTCAGGAAATTAAGGATATCAAAATACCACGGTTTGTCATCAGATGCTTCATCAATAGCAAATACATAAGCTGGCCTGTCCAACCGAGAGATAGTGATTTGGGGAGCTTCGTTCTAGAAGTTGACCTTGTACATGGAAGACAAAGTGGCAAGGGCGTCAGCCATTTGATTTTCTGCCCGCGGTACGTGATGCAATTCAACTTTGTCGAAGAAAGGCAACAATCTCCTTGCATAATTCATGTAATGTATCAAATTGGGCTGCCGTGTCTCCCATTCCCCTTTGATCTGATTCACTACCAGAGCTGAGTCTCCGTATACGTCTAGATGTTTGATTCGCAGATCAATGGCTTCTTCAAGCCCCATTATACAAGCTTCGTATTCGGCCTCATTGTTGGTAACGGCAAAGGTCAATCGGGCAGTAAACGGGATGTGCGACCCGTGTGGCGTAGTGATGATTGCCCCTATTCCGCTACCGTAAGCATTCACAGCTCCGTCAAATATCATCTTCCATTTGGACCCCAACTCTGGTCCCTCGTCTGGCAATGGTTCTTCACAGTCCTTCATCTTTAAGTACATGATATCCTCGTCAGGAAAATCAAACCTCATCGATTGGTACTCTTCAATAGGCTGCTCCGCCAGATACTCAGACAGCACACTCCCCTTTATAGCCTTTTGCGAGACGTATTGAATATCATATTCAGTCAAGACCATCTGCCACCGGGCAATTCTACCTGACAACGCCTGCTTTTCGAATATATATTTGATAGGATCCATCTTCGAGATGAGCATGGTTGTATGATTCAGCATGTACTGCCTCAAACGCTTGGCGGCCCAGGCTAGCGCGCAACAAGTTTTCTCCAGCATTGAGTATCGAGATTCACAGTCTGTAAATTTCTTACTCAGGTAATAGATTGCATGCTCTTTTCTCCCCGTCTCGTCGTGTTGACCGAGAACACAACCCATGCTTCCCTCAAGAACCGTCAAATACATTATCAAGGGTCTCCCTGCCACCGGGGGTATCAAAATAGGAGGCTCCTGCAGATACTTCTTTATTTTATCGAACGCCTTTTGACAATTTTCGTTCCACGTTACAGCTTGATCTTTCTTCAAGAGCTTGAATAATGGTTCACACGTGGCCGTTAGGTGAGATATGAACCGGGCAATGTAGTTCAATCTCCCTAAAAACCCGCGCACCTCTTTCTCTGTTTTAGGCGTCGGCATTTCTTGAATCGCTTTTATTTTAGCAGGATCGACCTCTATTCCTCTTTCGCTTACGATAAACCCCAGCAGTTTACCCGATCTCACCCCGAAGGTGCACTTATTAGGGTTCAGCCTCAGCCTGAACTTCCTAAGTCTTTTAAATAGCTTTAGCAGATTCACCAGATGCTCTTCCTCCGTCTGGGATTTGGCAATCATATCGTCAACATAAACTTCGATCTCTTTATGCATCATGTCATGAAAAAGAGTCGTCATCGCACGCTGATATGTTGCCCCAGCATTTTTCAAACCAAAGGGCATCACTTTGTAGCAAAATGTTCCCCAAGGCGTTATAAAAGTGGTCTTCTCCATATCCTCTGGCGCCATTTTAATCTGATTATAGCCTGAAAAGCCATCCATGAAGGAGAATACAGAGTATTGAGCGGTATTATCAACTAACACGTCAATGTGAGGAAGTGGAAAATCGTCTTTTGGGCTTGCTTTATTCAAATCTCTATAATCCACGCACATTCGAACCTTGCCATCTTTCTTTGGCACTGGTACGATGTTAGCAACCCATGAAGGATACTTCGTCACAGCCAGGAAACCAGCGTCCCACTGTTTCTGAACCTCCTCTTTGATCTTCATTGCCATATCTGGTCGAGTTCTGCGAAGCTTTTGTTTGACTGGCGGGCAATCTTCTTTCAGTGGCAGGCGATGCACAACCATATCTGTATCGAGCCCCGGCATATCTTCATATGACCAAGCGAATACATCATTATACTCTCGGAGCATTTCAACCAGTCTTCGCTTGATATCACTCTGCAGTGCGGCTCTGATACGAATATTTTTCTCAACCCCTTCCGACCCCAAATTGATAATTTCGATGACCTCGTCGTGAGGCAGAATGGCTCTCTCCTCTTGCTTCACTAACCAAGACAGCTCTTCAGGAACGTCGCTATCTTCGACAACCTCTTCTTCGGTCTGGAATACCGGGTGATCGAAGTCGGGACGAGTCATAGGTGGCTCAAGGATGTCATCTGAAAATGTTATCCTGCAAAAGGAATGGTTAAGTGCTTCAAAATGCATATAAAGCGAATAACCGTATTGCCATTTTATTGAAAAATACAAAACAAGAAAGACAGGGATTACAGTATTTGCCCATGAAAAAACGCCATTTATTTAATGATTAACCCGCAATGTTTATAACAACACAGCCCTAAGCAAATCCTGATGCCCCGGGCAAGACATCAGATTATTCAACAATTAATAAAGCAAAGCATTACTGTTTAAAAGTCACAGGAACAAGCTCCTGAATAGACCAGTTGCACAGTCCTTGTCCTGGCGTGCTTGGCTGAATCCAGGCATCCATATCACAGTCGCTGTCTCCTTCATCAGACTCTGAAGCAGCATTGACAGTTTCATGACATACTCCACTGGCAGAGATGGTGATTGACTTTCTGAAATGGGGGGCCCCCACGGAAGGAGTTGATGACGACGGTCGGTACCCCAGCCCGAACCGGTCCATTTTCACAGGGATGTCCAGCACTTTGCCCCAGCCCTTGGCTTCTCCTGCTTCCACTAGCGCTTGAGCTTCTTTATACGATGAGACAGCTATCTCTGGCACTTTGCTCGGCCCGGGACCTTTGTCCTTGATGCGCAAACCTTCGAATGCCTGGCATGGCGTCTCGTGGATCTCTCCGTCGACTTCCACATATTTAAACGACGATAGATGGCTGACCAGGATGTCTTCTTCTCCGCACACGGTGACTACGCTGTCTCCGACCATATACTTTAACTTCTGATGCAGGGTAGACGTGACTGCCCCTGCCCCATGAATCCAGGGTCTTCCCAGCAAGCAGCTGTACGCAGGCTGTATATCCATGATATAAAACTCCGTTGCAAACACTTCCGGCCCCACTTGCAGAGGCAAAGTAATCGATCCGAAGACTGTTCTCCGCGTGCCGTCAAACGCTCTGACTACCAAATCGCTGGGTGTACACAAAATTCCTCGAACATCCAGCTTCATCATCGCCTTCTTGGGAAGCACATTCAAAGATGATCCGGTGTCAACCAATACGTGCGACATTACCGATCCTCTGCACTCAACCGATACGTGTAATGCCATATTATGATCTCTCCCTTTCGGAGTCAAGTCAAAATCGGTAAAGCCCAGACTGTGGCCTGCATTCACATGCGCCAATACTCCTTCTAGCTGATTCACGGAGACATCCTGGGGTACAAAAGAAGTGTCCAGGACTTTCAGCAAAGCGTTTCTGTGAGCTTCCGAACACAACAGCAATGACAAGATAGATATTTTGGACGGCGTCTGCTGCAGATGCTCCACAACCTTATAATCACTTTTCCGAATCAAGCGCATGAATTCTTCTACATCCTTCGATGCTGCTTCTTTTTCATTTGCTTGTACCGGAACATTCTCAACCGCTTTCCCTTTTCCTTTCGCTAGTCTTTCAGCCTCCACTTCGGGAGATATAAAGATCCTGCCACTCCTCGTCATGCCTCCTGAGCCAACAACATTGTCCACAATCTCCACTGGCTGCTTGTTAACGTCGATCTTAATCCCATCACAATACACCTCTAGCCCATATGACCATGGGACTGCTTTCGTGTTCTCATACGGGATTGGCCCGGCCTTAGTTATGGTGATAGGTGGTCGCTGAGCTGGTGCTGTAATAGTGATCGTCTTCCGAGGAATCGTCACCGTGGCCACATCACTCTGATTATCCACTACTGCCCCTGCAGGCTCATCAGTTGCCGCTCGATCAAACTGCAATATACCTTCATCAATTAAGGCCTGAATGCCTTTCTTCAAATCCTCACACCCCCTAGCTAGGGTCCAACAATCTAAGCAATATTCGTTACATCCTGGGTAAACACCTCCTTGCAACAGTCGGCTCTTTATTTCGCTCAGCGGCGTCTTTAAATCTTCAACATTCATAATAAGATTCAGACCTTCCTCAGTCAGCACGGCGTTCGCCCCATGATTGGGCATGGGTTTCTGGACTATATTCGGACCTGCCGTTCCGAAATTGATAGTCTTGTTGTCTAAAAGATCCTGCACGACGTGCTTAAAAGCATGACAACCTTCTATATCGTGACCCGGGGCCCCAGAATGAAACTCACAGTGCCTACTCGCATCATAGCCGAACGGGGGAGCTCCCGTTATTGGTGCCAGAGTTCTTTTCTCTACCAGATTCAATCCCAACAATGTTTGCAATAAATCAGCATAGGTCGAGGGAGGCTTCTCAAACACTCTTCTCGGCTTATTACCCTGGAATCTTCGCTGAGCTTGCTGTGCCCCCTGCTGAGGCTGCTGCTGCTGTGGCATTGGTTGCTGCTGAACCGGTTGTTGTTGCTGGAGTGGTTGTTGTTGATAGGGGATAGTAACACTCGACACCTGCTGTGGCTGACGATATTGACCTCTTCCCCTGCCTCGGCCTCGGCCTCGGCCTCCAAATACTGCGCTAGCTTCGCCCTGACGGCGCCCACCATAAGCTTTCCTATTACTGCCAGATGCAGTTGATTCATCGACTTGGAACTTTCCTTGCTTAATGTTACGCTCAATCTTTTCCCCCATCAGAATCAGGTCCGAAAAACTGGCCAGAGACGTATGAAACAGCATATCATGAAACAGCCCTGTGAATGTGCCGACAAACATATCATTCATTTCTTTATCTTCTACAGGAGGACGGACCCTGGCAGCCATATCGCGCCACCTTTGCGCGTACTCTTTAAAACTCTCCCCCTTCTTCTGCGAAAGCCCGGCCAACTGGACCCGATTGGGCGCCAGGTCGCTGTTATACTTGTAATGGGCTACGAACGCCTCCGCCAATTGCTTCCATGTCTTGATATCAGTTGGCTCCAACCCCATATACCACTCTAGGGAAGGACCCGACAGACTATCCTGAAAGAAATGCATTAGCATTCTTTCATCAGTGGAGTATGCAGACATCTTTCTGTAATAAGCTCGTACATGCACTTTCGGACATGTGTCTCCTTTGTACTTATCGAACGCAGGCGCTTTGAACTTAATTGGCACCCTCAAGCCAGGTACCAAACCCATTGTTGCCATGTCCAATCCCACAGCACTCTGGTTCAGGACTCCCTTCATCTGCTCTTCCAGCATTCTAATCTTTTGGGAATCATCCATCGGCCCTTCAAAACCTCCTCCGGAGAAGGCGTCCTCCTGCTGATCCTCTTGCCACATACCATTTCCAGCCCCGTACCCATCGTACACATTATTACGTCCAGCTCTGACCTGATTCATCCCCGGACCTCGGCCTCTGTTGCCGTACCCTTGAACACCTCCAGCGGGACCAACAGCCATAAATCCAGTACCGTTGCCATTTCCAAAGCCTCCGTAACCCTGGTTGATCATACCATAACCATCTTGCCCAAAGCCTTGAGCATTAAAGCCATACTTGCCAGTGTTATCGAATCCCTGATCGTTGAATCCGAACCCAGTATTGACAAAGCCATTGCCTCCTAGATTATCTCCCAGATTGACATCACCCAGCCCAGCATTATGGACAGCAGTCTCATTCCCCCCTCCGACGTTACCGTTTACAGCAGCGGTAGCGTTGTTGACATTAGCGGCAGGTATATTGACCACGGGCGGAGCCACTGGCGTGGGAGTGCCGTCTCCATGAGCAGTATCAACCCGGACAGACTGATGATCGTCATTACCATGACCAGCGTTGCGAGCCAACAGAGGCTGGACCATGGCCTGCAAATTCTCCTGCCTTTTTGCTATAGCTTCCATGGTCTGCATGAAGAGGGCGAGCTTCTCGCGCACATCCTGCATCTCGTTCTGGATTTGGTCCATGATCTTTCGACAATTGGAGCGTGTAGAATAGCGGTGCGGATGCTGATCTGCAATCCTGTTAAGTACCTGGTACAGGGCAGGACATAAGACACCATTCAAAGATTACCTGTAATGCAATATGAATATGAATGCAATGCAATGTGTCTGTGCATTAGGGAAGTTCATTCCCCCAGTTCTAGTGCGAAGGTGCCGGTGCAGTGACAGTGCTGACAATAGGAATATCGGAGCTGAATCATAGAAAGCCTCATATATTGCAGGGAGAATCAATAAGCCCAGGGTACAATATCACTGAGAGTACGAAGAAGGCATGACCTCAACCAACAATCCTGGTGATGGTCAGCACTATGCAAATAAGGCATACAAATAACTACATGAAATGATCAAACCCTCCCAAAAGTCTGATACTCTTCGATCAACTTCTTGGTCTCCGGATGGCTTGGTCGATCAAGCAGCCCTTCAACAAGCTGGTTTCTCTTCTTAAGAACACGGCGCACGTCTTCAGCAGTTTCTTCCCACGTTGCTTCTCCGAAGCAATCTTCTAGCTTTCGCTTCTGAGACACTGCTTCATCTCTGGATTTGATTGCCTTGTTCAGTGCATGCTGGACACTATACCGGGTCATCACTTCTTCCTCACACTTCTTGATGCTAGACTTCAACTTCTCTTCGAGGTCGGAAATTTGCTGCTTCAGCTTATCTTCCCTCTTCTTATTGCTAGTGAGCGTAGCATTCCAAGTCTTATTGCAAGAGGATATCTCTCGGTGAGCTGCGTCGAGCGCCTTCTTTTTGGCTTCCAGCATGTCATGGGAACTTCTGAACTCTTGCCCCAGACGTTCGCGCTTCTTCTTTTCCTCGGTCAACTCAGCTCCTAACCTGTTTACCAGCTCAATCTGTTGTTGGAAAGCATATACGGCCTTGTTTTTCTCGCTGCGTGCCTGAGCTAGCTCTTGCTCTAACCCTTCGTTAACCTTCATCAAGGCTTCTTTTTCCTTCACAACCTGCTCATAGACTTCTCTAGAAACAGTAGTCGGCTCTGCTACCGGAACGGGAACAAGGATTGGTGCATCTGGAAACGGCATCCTCAACTGACTAACCCTCTCCTGAATCCAAACTCTGTAAGGTGCATAGGCCTGACAGTCATTCTTTCCTAACAACGGCTTCCCTTTGCGGTTAATACGCGTCCAGGCATGTTTCAACTTGGCTAATAACTCCCCCTTTACGTCACCTGTGAAGTACAGAGATTCATGTACTTCTTCCTCCTGAGGTGGATTCTTCAGCGCATATCCGAACTGACGAATGAATAGAGAAGGGTTGTAATTGATACACCCTTTTCTTCCTATCAGCGGCACATTAGGGTACCCAGAACAACTGAAGATGAGCTCAGATCCCAACAGGTCTCGATCAAACCATACAACGTCTTCGGAAGATAGCCTCATCAAGCGTTCTGACCAACTGGCTGAGGTTGCACTGTCTACGAATGGTCCCTTCGTGGGGAGATGACTCTTGAACCACATATTCAACAGAGGAGTACAGCAGTAAACAACCTTTCCCCTTCGGTTCTCATTCTTATAGTGCAATGAATGATAGAAGTCTCCGATCAACGTTGGCACTGGGTTGCCTGCAGCAAACAGATAGAAAGCATCCAAATCCACAAAGTTGGGCAAGTTAGGAAACAGCACAATTCCATAAATGCATAAAGCCAAAATAGCATTGAAAACCACCCAACAACCGTTCTTGGCGTACTCTCGAGCTTTGACAACTAAGAAATCCAGAGAGAAACCTGACACCCCAAGCCAAGAAGTCAATAACAGATCTGCTGCATCCATATGCAAGGCTTTGGCTAAGTCCTCCAACTTGGGCTCAGCAGCAGAGTGAATATAGGGAACCTTGTTCTGCACAGGAAGCTCAGTAAACTCCACATACTCCTCAATGGTAGGTCCTAGAATGAAGTCAGCAAAAGTAAAGCATCTCAATGCGGGGTCATAGAACTGCATCAAGGTGTATAGCCCGTTCATCTCATCAGCAGTGGGCTTGCAGACTAATCTCAGTAATCTCCCATGGCTCATTCTAAAGCTTCTTCTAACCTCCTCATTAGCAAGAGATATCAGACCAAGCAAAGAAGTAAGATCAGGTGCAGGCAGCTTATACGCAACTGTTTTCCTCAAACCAGCCATAATCAATACTCAGAAGTCCGGGCACTAGAACTAGGGAAATGCAAATGCACCTGCAGCACAGACACACGTTAGTGAAATGCAAATGGTAATGGATATGCAGGCAATGCAATGCAAGTAACATGCAACAGGGACCAAAGCTGCAGCTGAATAGCCTAAACCCAATCAAGAAAGGTCTCAGATAGACCATCCAGAAGTCATCAAACCCTGGTCTCAGATAGACCTAAAATAAAACCCCCATACTGGTCTCTGCCAGACCTCACACCATAACTCCAACTGGTCTCTGGTAGACCTCAAATCATATCTCCAATTGGTCTCTGACAGACCTCAAGATTCTCCTACTGGTCTCTGACAGACCTCAGAACACATCTCCAAATGGTCTCTGACAGACCTCATAACTCTCCAAATGGTCTCTGACAGACCTCGTAACACCTCTCCAAATGGTCTCTGACAGACCTCATAACTCTTCATAAATACCCAGGATCTCTGATCAAGAAATAACCGGTAGTCTGAAGGTCTGGTTACCTGCATAACCCTGAATCCCCTCACAGGTGGGTGGCCCTATAACTGGCACAAGGTATGGCATCCTATGCGGTCGTTGGCGTCACAGACTTTCAGGGTTGATGATACGATTCCCAGAAGGAGTGGCATCATCAAATCCTGAAGAGGCCTCACTCAGCCAACTTCCAAATGATCGGTTCCCGGAGTCAACAATTCAGCTGACCAACAACCCCTTCGACCCAAAGGGTAGAAAAAGAAGCCAACCAGAAGAACCTCGTCCGAGTGTAGATTTCATGAGACACTAATGCAAGCAAAGCCGGCACGCGCCCACTACTTTCTACGCTAATTCTAGGTGCACTCAAGCCCAGGTCCGGCTTATCTCTCAATATCAGAACACCCGTCATGCCCCAAATACAGCAATAATAATCAATATACAAAGCTGAAAATACAAGGTTAGAAATATACAATAACTCCATGCAAAATCCTCGACGGGAAAACAAGCGCTAGGATTGACTCTCTCAAGGGACATTGGATCCCAAATGCATAAGAACCATCGCAGTCCTTAGCAGCCAGGGGACGTTGGATCCCCAGCAGAGTCGCCAGCTGTCGCTACTGCGAAAATCGGCGCCGGCTGAACAGAAGAGTCGCCACCGTGCGTTATTTATCCCACGGGAGGGAAAGGAAACGCTCAGAGTAAACCTCGCACAACACGGGAAAGGTGTGGTCATCGCAACCAAAACCTGGATTCGGGAGTCGGTTACGCAAGGGGAAGGTATTAGCACCCCTCACGTCCATCGTACTCGATGGGATCCACGCTTGTTTTCGGGTATGGATTGTTATTCTATCTAAACTATAGGTCAAGGGTGAAAAAGAAAATAAAATGAAAATAAAAATGACTCGGCAAAGTATCGCACTTTATGCCTACGTATTCCCGCCTGGAACGAGAAATCAGAGTCAACGTAGTTCGCCTACCTACGGGAAAGGAGGGGAAGGTTGCTCGCTAGGATAACGTATCCTATGCCTACGTACTTTCATACAGCATGAAAGATCAGAGCAAACGTAGTTCGGGCCACGTACGACACAAGCTTGTCTTGGTTGATTTTATTCCTTCTGAAAAAGGTTTTCTGATCAACAGTCCCAGCGGACAAAAATGACGCTTTGATGAGTTCACATTCTTTTACGGAAGAAGTGTCTTTTATTGTGTTTGAAATCTTTATGGTGTTTTTCTGTTTGTTTTGAGGAAGAAGAGACAGAACTCTAACCTACGGTTGCGAAGGGAAACAAACTAACCTAATGTTATCATGCATGGGTTAAGACCTAGTGTCTATCATGCTCCTCTCTTGCACAGAGAGAAACAGAGATCCTACGGGATAGGCAGAAACAGAAACAATAACAGATATATACAGCAAAACAGTAAAATGCATGGATGCAACAGCACAAGCGAGGCAAGGGAGTCCCACTCAACCTCGAACCTGGAAAACAATAGGCAAAAGTGAACAGGCTTCACTTTCAACCCAGCAGGGTAAACAGCAAACAATACAGTCCAGAAAACCAATCAATACATCAGAAATGAAATACAACAGCAAAAGAGACAGCATCAGCAGCTCTGAATCAACAGCCATCTTCAAGTAATCTCCAATCAGCTACAGGCTTCAACAAGCATCAATCTCCATCTTCATGGCCTTCAGGCAAGGGCTTTGATCATCAGTCTTCCATCTGCAATGGCTTTTCTTCATGCTCGAACCTCCAGGATGAGGGATTAGTCACAAGAGTGAAGTGAATGAATGTTAGACAGTTAATTACCTACCAAGGGTGGTTCATCAACTGTTAACATTAAACAGAAAGTTTCCTCTCAAAAGTTCTATCTTTCAAATGTATTCACTGATCCTTCCAAAGGAAGGAGGTGGATATTTGAAAGAGACTTTGAATCATAGAGGAAGGATGGATGCAGACAAGGCATTCCATGTTTGAGAAACAATCATTCTACCCTAGAGCTCTGCCTAGCTCCTAAACCCTAGTCTCCTCAGCAGCTGCTAGCAAGAACCTCCTTTCCAACTCTGACAGTTGATCTTCAACATCTGGATCTCCAATGGTCTTCATCTTCACAAGTCTTCAGCTTCCCCAGGTCCCCAGACAAACCCAATACCCAAGCAAGCAAGCAATAATCCCCAGAGGGCACACCACACCAGACAATCAGATATACAACATATCAATAGCAGTAGGGGAATCCTGATTTTTTCTAAGGGATCTAATAGCTACCCATAGCCCCTATAGTCCCATAACTAATCTAGTTAAATCCTAAGTCCTAAGGGAAAGAATCAAACTTCCTAAGTCATCACCTAAAAACCCTAATTTGTTCACGATGTTCAAACCTATTTTAATCACCTAAAATTAATTCCTAAAAATGGTAACTAAATTGAATCTACAAGCTTAACATCTAATCTAAACAGCATAAAAAGAATGAACAAAAAATATGAAAGCATTTAGTAGAACAAAAATTACTAAAATGATGCATGAAATGAATCTATTTAAAATGACATTTATTTAGAAAATATGAAAAAAATATGAAATAAAAATGAAAATGCAATTTTATTTAATGAAAATTTTCTACACATCCTAATGAAAATTATGTAAAAAGAATGGATTAAAAATGAATTTTTATGAATTTATTATGAATTTATGAAATGAATGAAAAATTAAAATGAATTAAAAACAATTGGAATAAAAATGAGAGGGAGGGGGTACTAATAGTAGGCGCGTTCAGTTCATTTCAGGATGGGCCAATAATGGTGGGGTGCGTATATCAAATTGGTTAAGGCCCAGAACCAAGTCAGAAATAATAAAAATGGAAAAAAACGCAGGGGGTGAAAATAATAACGAAATCACGTGCAAATAGAATTGGGCTTGAAACTGGGGGGTGGGATTAGCAGCATCCACTCAGGCCCGCCCGTTTCAATTAATGAAACGGTGCGTTTGGCACCTGACTCATCTCCCTCCAAAACTGAATTGAATAAGAGCCATCCGATCACTCTCTTAGTCAAAAGTCTAACACCAAATAAACGGCCATGATTTCGTCTTCTTCAATGGATCAATGAATTAGGGTTTCAGCTCCATGGCCACCATGCACGAGCTAACTTCAAGCTCTTAGCTCTCCCTCTCCAGGCCATGACACGCCATGCTATAAACACGAAAACTACTCAGAATTCTTCCCTCTACAATCCTATGGTCTTAGATTGATTTGAAACTCACTAGATCAACAAACCCGATAGCAACAAGATCTGGTCACCATGAACATACTCTGAGATGCATCATCACAATTCTCCCTCAAACCTAGACTAAACTCTTCCATAACTAATGGTGATTAACCTGCGCTAACAACCTAGAATTCTAATGCACTAAGCCACGAGTTTCAAGCCTTAACAGTTTTGTACACCTGCTAATCATCATCACCAAACCACTCCAAATTCATCCTAATTGCTCTACTAACCTTCTACATTACATCTAAACTAACAAAATCATGCTAACCTAATTGAATTAAGCTGTTTGAATGAAAACACACCTGGTGTAAAATCTTGAAAACAGCTATGGAGACTTGTGGATCTGAGGCTTCCAAGGCTGGGATTTTGATCAATTAACTCAATACTCAATTCTGTATGCAATACTTTGATGATTCCTGGCTTGAATTGTGCTGTCCAATGGAGATTGTGATTTTGATGTTGATGATGGAAGTGCTCGAAAATGGAGGAATCACACTTGGTTCTTGATTGAATTATGATCTATGATGATGAAACAGTATAATGAAGTTGATTTTGATGATGATTTGGTGAAGAATTTGAGGAATTGGAATGAAACTTCAATGAAAAAGAATGAGAGAATTTGGGAGATTCTTGGTGAAAAATGAAGCCAACCCTTGATCAATCCTCATTTCATGAATATATAGACCCCAATGGTAACTTCTAGATCCATCTTGCACATTCCCTTGCCTTCCAACTTTGATCCATTTTTGAAATGTTTCTTAAAAGGCAAGTAACCATGAATATCTTTCTTTTTTCCTTCTAAACTCAAAAAAGTGTTTGAACCATTGTTCTTAGAATTGCTTTTCCATTCAAAATCATATATTGGAAGTCTCCATTTGGACTTAGAAATCTCCCAAACCATTTTTTCTCTTGACTTTATTCAAGTTATAAGCCTTTTTAGTTCAACTTTTGACCAATCATGCAACTCCATGCTATGAGCTTTTCCAACAACTTGTGACCTTCTTTCTAGACTTAAAATCCCATTTGGAGCAAGTTTGATGTTGTAAGTTTTTCCATTTGAGGCCTCCTTGTATGAGTTTTGGACATAGGTTAAAATGACCTGTAATTCACAAATGCCCAAAATACCCTTTGCTTGCCAAGACCATAAGTTGAGTTCCACACATCATATGAAGGCATACTATACCATTCTAGAAAGCTAAGTCAATGAGGAACAATTCTTATGTTGACCAAGAATTCATTTGAAATCTCCTTGAGGGGTAAAAATTGCTTGGAAGTCAAGTCACTTTCACAGACAAAATTTCAGATACCTCAGATGACCTGTAACTTGCAAGGACCATAACTTGAGTTCTATAAATCTCCTTGATGTCTTCCACCACTCAAATTAAAGGTCTTGAGATCCTCTACAAGTTTCATGTTGGCCAAGGAGCCATTTGAAGCTAGCACTTTGACTTATCTTGCTTGGAAATTTGACCTAAACTAGGGGATTTTACACAGAAACCCTAATTTAGAAACTCCTCTTCTCCTTGATTTCTCTTGAATTCTCCTTGGCATATCTCCATATCCTTCTTTACATGTCCAATGATGAACCCCACATCTCTCCAATAGACTTGAATGCCCCTTTAATCAGTCAATTGACCTAGGGTTGACCTAGGGTTGACCCAGATGAAACCCTAGTTGACTGTCTTCAACTGTAGCTCTTGTGCTCTCATCAATGACTTGTCTCCTTCTCCAAATGACTTTCTAAGTCTCTCATAAGGTCTAGATACTCTCCATGCCTTCAACTCACAGCTCACAACCCTCTTGTTGACCCTCAGATCCCCTTAGCTAGGAGATGGACTCAAGGCTTGATCTGCTGAACTCTTTGCTTTCAAATTCTTTCCTGATGACTTGAATGAGATTGGATTGGGATAATAACCTCTTGATAGGCTTCTAGAGATGAGAATAATGATTGGTCCCCTGTTGAATGACTTGCTATGCTTATGCTATGCAGATGGTTAGTCTATGTACATGACTCTATATGCAAATGCTAATGACATTGAAACATAAACCCAAGGAATAAGGTTGGGCAAATTTTAGGGTGCAACACCAACTCTGAGTCTCCCATTATTTCGACTCGAGTTGCCCCCAATTCTAACAAAATTTCAAGTCCTACTATTAAGGCCTCATATTCAGCCTCGTTGTTAGAACAAAGTCCTTCGACCTTGTACTTAAATTTTGTTGGAATTTTTTCAGGCAAAATAATTAGCACGCTAATGAATGTTCCCTGTTTATGGCTGGAGCCATCAAATTATAACTTCCAAGGTTCCAGTTCGACGTAATTCAAAGTGCTTTCATTTATGGAGTGGTCGACTATAAAGTTTGCTACCACTTGTCCTTTAACTGCCTTCAAAGGCTTATATGTTAAAGAATAATCAGTCAATGCTAGTGCCCACTTACCAACTCGACTATGCAAGATAGGTTTAGACAACATATGTTTGATAATATGAAAGTGAGACGAAACATAAACATCAACTGGTTTTATATATTGGCTTAATTTTGTACAAGAGAAATACAAGCATAAACATAATATTTCTATCATGTTATACCTAGTTTCTACATCATTCAAAACTCTACTGAGGTAGTAGATGGCTCTTTCGACGCCATTCTCATCCTCTTGAGCCAACATGCTCCCTAAAGTTTTGTTTGACGGTGTTATGTACAACCTCATACTCCTATTCCTACACGGTGACGAAAGAACTAGAGGATGACTTAGGTAGTCCTTGATCTTGTTGAAGGCTTCCTGTTGACCTTGCCCTCATTAGAATCCCTCTTTATTGAATCAAAGCAATGGTGAAAAGGCCTGCACTTTTTCGCTTAGGTTCGATATGAACCTTCTCAAGAAGTTTATCTTGCCCAGCAGTGATTGCAACTCCTTTTTTGTCGATGGCACTTTCGCTTCCATGATGGCTTTGGTTTTGTTCTAATTAATCTCGATCCCCTTTTTGTGGACCACAAAGCCTAGAAAATCCCTTGCCTGCACACAAAATGCACACTTAAGAGGACTCATTTTAAGACCATGTCTTTTCATCGTCTCAAAGGATTGTCGATGATGGTCTAGGTGTTTCTTCCTTGAAATAGACTTCACCACAATATCGTCAATATATATTTGCATGAAAGTCTCTATATAATCATGGATGATTGAGTTCATTGCTCGCTGATATGTTGCCCCAGCATTTTTGAGGCTAAAAGGCATCACTACCCATTCGTAGGTGCATAAGGCTCCAGGACATCGAAAAGCTATTTTAGGGACATCATCTTCAGCAATTCAAATTTGGTTATAACCAGAGTATCCATCCAACATACTGAGATACTCATGTCCTGCAGCAGAATCGACTAGCATTTCTGCCACAGGCATAGAATATTCATTCTTTGGAGTTGCAGAACTTAGATCTCTAAAGTCTATGCAAACTCTTAAAGAACCATTCTGTTTAATAACAGGCACAATGTTAGCCAACCATTCGACATACCTGGTGTTGCACCCTAAATTTTGACCCCTTAGATCCTCATCATCATTTTAGGGTCATATTCGTTTGATTATCTGACCATAACCTATTTCAAGTTGTCTTTGTCAAGATACATGCGAATTAGGGTTCCGCACCGTCAAAAATCGAGACTTCGACAATATGATCAATCAATGTTTTGGATTGATTCTCCATAAAACAAATTCAAAGATATCACATTGGGTCATGTTTTAATCCAATCGGAGGTTGTCACCCCTAGATCAAGCACAGTGCAGTTCAGGGTACCCGATTAGGGTTTTCGAGCAGGAAAAGTCAACTGTAGTTTGACTTTGGATTTAAAGGAAGGTTCAATGATGAAACTTTGGTCCAACAAGTTTATAAGGCTTAGTGAAGTCCCCTCAAAGAGTTTCAAGGTCTTGGAAGTCCCGAAACAAGAACAGACGGTCCGATAGTCATCGATCGATCGTACGGTTGACCGAAAAGTCAACTCTTTAATCTTAAGGAATTGGACTTCATGATGTGAATAAAAAATGTTCCTTATGTCATATTACACCTCCCCATAAAATTTCATGGCCATCGGATCAAGGATTGAGGAGTAATCAAAAAGTTGGGAAATCAAGGTTTTGAAAAGGGCAAAGTCATAACTCCTTAACCACACAAGGGTTATTGACCTAGTTTCAAGAGGAATGAGTTCCTAACACAAGCATCAATATTGTAGTACCTAATTCGGGCTTTTTAAAAAGTACAAGTGGGTTCCATAACTCTTCCTGTTTAGAGAGAACCAAGGTCCACAAGTTGGCAAAAACTCATATTGGAAAAACCAGGTCAGCATGAGTTTTTTTTTTTTGATTCCAAAACCTCTCCAAATCGATGCTAATTAAAGACTAAGCCTCATTTATGATGTTTATATTGATAATTAACATTTTTACATCAATTTCCACGAAAATGGCACAAAGATTAAAGGAAATCATTATTTAATGCAAGTTGCAAAAGTGAATAGTGAAGAAAGAGAAAAAAGGTGGCTACCATTGTCAAATCATCAACTTTAATTCAACAAGTCACCTCCTATCCTATGAAGCATGATGAAAAAATCTATAGGGCATGGGGAATATCTTAGTAGAGTGGCTTAAAGATAAAGGTGAAGATTTCATTGGAAAACTCAAAGATTTTCATGATGGAAGGTTAAAATTGACAATTTGCTTCACTTTTGCCCATACCTTGATTCAAGGCCTTTGGCTATAAATAGAACTCACTTACTACATCAAAAACACACAAGTTCCATGCTAGAAACCAGCTAGAACTTTCTTCCTTACACAATCACAAGTTCTTACAAAATCTCATTAAGTTTCCAAAATCCCTCAAAATTTGCTTTTGAAAAACACCTTTCAAAACCATTTCCAAACTTCTTCCAACTCAAGAAACACTTCAAACACATAAAGTATGATGTATTGAAGCTATCCAAGTCACTTACACACTTATGTAACAAGACCTTGGAAGAGCTCTCAAGATCTCTGGTTTTCTTATTGCTTAAGCTTGCTTCAAGAGGTAAACCTAAAACTCATAAATGTGAACTTTCCACTTGCATTCCACATGTTACCATGACTGTTTTTTTTACCATGATGATCTTGAAAATTTTCAACTTGTAACTTGATTTTTCTTGTGAGATTGATCTTGTATTATTCTTAAAATTTTGTTAACATGTTTAAATAATCAAATTTGTTTGATTCATTGTCTTACCATGTGCATTTTATTCCTTTTATCATTTAGATTTTCATGTTTTGTTCATCCAAACTTCAAAAAATCATAACTCATCCATTTTTCATCATTTTGAACCCATTCTTTTTGCATTGTGTTTATCTTGATACCTACTTTCATGTGATATTTTTTAATTCCATGTTTGTTCATATTTTCATGCCTTTTGGTTGCTTGTAAGTTGCCTTTGTATTGAGATCGTTATCTCGCGTATGCAGATGAATTTCTTTTTCACCGTGATCATTTGTGTTATGATATTCACTCATTATCATTTATAATATGTTAGTTAACATGCTAGGGTACTCTCCCTTGGTTGTTACCATGATTTCATATTGCTTTCCTCCTAAATTATGAGGTTAAACTAATTTGCTTGTATTTGATTGTCATCGAAACATGTGGTTGTTACCTTTAATCTTTGTTAAGATATACCTTTAATATTTGTTAAGATATGCTTTCATCTTTGTTAAGATACATGATATTTGGTTGTAACCATGCCCCTTTTGTTTAAAGTATTGATTACTTTGTTAATTATTTCTTCCCCAAGTGATGGAACTTTTTTAGTTCTCATCCAAGTTGCCTCATCTCCTCCCTTCCAAAGGAAAGTCTCTCTATTGACCCTTGGGTCATAGATAGCTCAATACCCTCTTAGGACTCGAAAGAGCCTTAACCCCCTTTTTGGTCTGGATAGAACCAATAGGATATAAACTCATAGGTCTGGATAGAACCTTCCCCTCTTTTGGTCTGGAAAGAACCAATTGATTCCTTAGTTCGAGCCCGAACTACGACCACTCTGATTTCTCATTGGACAATGAGAATACGTAGGCACAAGATGCGATATCTTGACGAGCAACCTTCCCCCTCACTAGGAGTGTTTACAACTAGAACCCTAGGATAGAGTTGTTAACTCTATGTAAGGATCATGGATATGATCACTTACTTCCCCCTTTGAGTGTTACAACATAGACATAGAGAGTTTTGTGAAACTCTACACAAACATTATTATGTTTGTTCCCCTTTGAACCTTGATCGCAATCAAGCGTTCTTCAACCCTAGTGAGGTGAACTATGATTGCTCTGATTCTATCCTAGTTAGGATACGTAGGCAGAGGACGCGATGTCTTTGCGAGCAAACTTAGAAACAATCTTAGGTCTTCATCTATCATAACCTTCACCTTTTTACCCAATACCCAAACCTTAGCAAATATTTAACAAACTTAGCATACAAACAAACAAAAGGTTCCTGTAGAGTACTATAGATGTTTAGGATGTGAAATACCTACCCTATGCATAACCAACCCCCGATCCCCGAATCTCTTAGCGTTGTTGTAACATCGCGCAAAAGGTTCTTTCTTTTTTTAGACCTTTCCTTTGGATAAATTAAAGTCCGGTTGTAAAAGAATTAAGGTTCAAGTTAATTCAATAGCTTGATATCCGATTTTCACCGCAACAGAATGGCGACTTCACTAGGGAGACTTAACTTGAGGGTTTAGCCTATTTTGTTTGTTTATATGCTATATTTGTGAATATTTGCTTAGCATGTATATTTGTCAATATATTTGTTTGTGGTTGGATATTGGGTGCTTTGAGTGGTGAGACAGTATTATACCCGTACTTGAGTGCACTTATGATTGGATGGTGGTATATTCAAGAAGGCTTATAGGGAGTTGATTCCCGACCAAGCTAACTTGAGAAACCACCGCTCAGTGTAGGCCCTTTTGAGAGTTAGTGATGTTGAATGAGTATTCATGAAAACATTACTACTCTCAACAAAGGAGCCGTTGACACTGTGGACCTTTAGATTACATTTTCACCCCACTTTGGCCTTGTTAGGACGTAGTGCGATGATCATAAGGGAGTAATTCCGAAATGGTTGATACGCGATACTACACTCGGACGAGACTCTCTTAAGAATATTATCAATTACCGAGTAATTTGGGAAATTGGTAATATCCGAAAGATGGGTTGATGACTCTAGGAACCGTGTTAGAACCCGTTCGGCAGGTACAAACAACTCATAGTACAAATCCTTGGGGATGGATAGACCTTTGACCCCATGCTAGGGAGCCTTTGTGTCTGCATATACATTGTATTTGTAAATACTTGCCTTTGTGTTGTGTGTGCATCATCCCACCATATCACCATAAGCATATCATGTCGCAACTAGTTTTGTAAAACTCAGTCGATCTCTGGTATTCTAAAAAAAAAGAAGTTGTAACTTTTCCAATGATTGATGAAATGAGGGCTTTTAACTTAGTCAATCTTCTGAGTTTTGTAAAACCAGTTTGCTTTCGCATTGCATTTGCATTATGCATTTGCATTTCTCAGCCTTGCGTCGCTTTTGATCAGAGATAGAGAAGGGATACCTAGCACATATCCAGGACAAATGGCAACAATTGAGGGACTTTTGAAAGCCCAGAAAATGCTGAAGGAGGACATCAGAATTCTCAAAGGTCAGATGAATTGGGTTCTAGAGACATTACAGAACATGATGAAAGAAGAGGGTCCCCTTGACCATGTGACGTCCAGAGAAATTAGGGATGCATTATCTCCGATGATTCCTCCAACTCAAGGACATTCTCGGTATCAACCACCAGATAATCGTCGATTGCGTCAGCACGCTTAACAAAGACCAAGGAAACCAGAGAGTTCGTTTCCAATGCTGTACGGTCAGATATTGCCAAATTTGATCCAAGGCGAATTGATAATACCGAAGGAGCTGAAACCAGTAATTCCTCCTCATCCTATGGACTTCGATACCAATGCCAAATGGGACTATCATACTGGGGCACTGGGGCGTTCAACTGAAGACTCTCACCAGCCGATGTTTGTTCCTCCTCAAGGTTCTCAAAGCCGGAGATTGAACAAGAAGGATCATGTTAGGAAAAATAAGACTTACGGTAGACCAACTCCAGTACCGTTAAGCAAACTTTACCCGCTATTGATTCAGAATTCGCTAGTGACTCTGCGATTAGCCAAACCTGTGCCAGGACCATGGCATAATGCAAACCTGACCTGTGAATTTCACAAAGGAGCTGAAGGACACAACCTAGATGCATGTCTAGCATTAGGGTTCATTGTTAAAGAGCTTATCATTGACAAACACCTGATTCTCGAAGAAGATCACCCAGAAGTAGAATGTGGATATCGTACCGGGACAACAGGGCACCTAGTCGAAGAATGTGAAGGTTTTAAACTGAGACTGCAAGAGTTGCTGAGACCTCAGGAGGATAAATCAAATGAGAACGCTGATATTCCTAAATCCAAAGGCAAAGGACCCGTGAGACCCCTCACAATTCTATATCACAAGGAGCAAGTGGTGGTTGGAGGTGTTTCCCCGCATGGGCCTGAAATTTGAATTTTGTTTTGTTAAACAATTTTAATTCCCTAAGGCTGGCAGCTGTAGACTGTTTCAGCATTTTGTTGCATTTTCTTTGCATTTGTGTTGCTCGTAAACTGTTGTTTATTTGAATTTGGCAATATTTAATGAAATGTTTGTGCATCTTTTGATTAAGTCCATTCGTTTCACTCTTTCTTTTTTCATTGTTATGAAATACCAAAAATGCAAGAAAATTTCTTTTGTTTACTAAACTGTTGTTTAAAACAAAGATTGAGGAGGATGATGAAAACTATATCCATAATTGCTGTTGATATGCTTTCAATTTCACTTTGCCAATGATGTAAGACATTTTTTTTCGATCCCTAAACACTGGAGAAATAAGGAAGATAATCCCTCGTTAACTCTTTCGAGCCTAGAAGTAGGAGTTTCTTTCTTTACAAAAACAAAACCTTACATCTCAAACCTGGGGCGGGTAGTTCTCAGTTAACTCGGAGATATGTGCATACAAGACACTTTTCATATAAGAGTGGTGCATTCAGGTTTTTCTTCGCACACAACAAGAAAGTGTCGAAGATGCTTTTCAGCTTAAAGGACGATGATGGTTCACCGTAATCATTAAACAAGGTAGTCACCGCAATCAAGCGTTCTTCAACCCTAGTGAGGTGAACTACGATTGCTCTTATTCTATCCTAGTTAGGATACGTAGGCAGAGGACGCGATGTCTTTGCAAGCAAACTTATAAACAATCTTAGGTCTTCATCTATCATAACCTTCACCTTTTTACCCAATACCCAAACCTTAGCAAATATTTAACAAACTTAGCATACAAACAAACAAAAGGTTCCTGTAGAGTACTACAGATGTTTAGGATGTGAAATACCTACCCTATGCATAACCAACCCCCGATCCCCGAATCTCTTAGCGTTGTTGTAACATCGCGCAAAAGGTTCTTTCTTTCTTTAGACCTTTCCTTTGGATAAATTAAAGTTCGGTTGCAAAAGAATTAAGGTCCAAGTTAATTCAATAGCTTGATATCCGATTTTCACCGCAACACCTGGCAGTGCGGATAAACTTGTATCGAAGGAGTCTTTCGACTTCCTCTTTTATTTTTGAGAGAATTTTTGGGGCGAACCGCCTTGGATTCTGTTTGACTGGCTTCTTCCCATGCTTGATTGGAAATTTGTGTTCGACCAATTCTCTCTTTAAACCAGGCATCTCATCATAGTCCCAGGCGAAACAATCTTTAAATTCTTGCAGTAGCTAGATGACTTCGACCTTAAGTTGTGGGTCAAGATTGACGCTAACATATGTTGGCCTTCTGGTCACTCCCTCTCCTAGGTCGACTTCTTCCAATGGGTCCTGCGCTAACATCTTAATGTTGTTCGCCAGTGGATCCTTTTCAAATCCCAGAGGCTCTTCATCATAGATGGTATCAAGCCTCTGGCTTTGTTCCACACCCCGAACCTTATCAGGTGGTTCTCGGTCGAAGTCCTTACCAGGACCTTCTTGGTGAAAATAAAACTTGTCCCTGTCGGCCATATGTTCATTAGCAGCTTCCAAAGCCGCCTGTAATTTGGTTTCAGCCATATAGGCCAAAATTCTTCTCAATGCCTCAAACTCAGTCATTATCATTGAATTCGCTTCCCCACCCTATGGGGTCCACTGTAGGCTTGTCAAGGTATGGGATCCTTTCTTCTGGAACTTCCTTATATCACCGAAACCCATCTACATGGTATAAGTACAATGAGCAGAATGTTTCATCATCTGGGACAAATTCAAAGTCAGCTGGGGCACAAGGGGCAATGCTAGCCAAATGTTTGTCGAACTGTCTTCGGTCGACATGATTTATAGGTGCTTTGAAATACCCCTGATCAGCTTCAATGTTCTCCACTATGCCATCTGGCCTCCAACCGGTGATTCGTTGATGCATCGAAGATGGCATTGCACCAATGCTATGTATCCACTCTCGTCCCAAAAGCATATTGTAATTAGCCTTTGTTTCTACCACCATGAAGACAGTAGGCCTAGTAATCGTCCCAACTTTCAGGTCAACTTGTATTAAACCCATTGTAGAGACAACTTTTCCTTCGTAATTCGAAAGAACCATATTATGTGGCTTTGTGTCGGTGTCATATTTGCCAATTTTGTTCAGTAAGAAGTGTGGCATCAGATTTATCGATGCACTAGAATCCACCAAAATTTTGTTCACTGGTACATTTTCTACCTTCCCAGTGATGTAAAGAGGCTTTGGGTAGCTTTTTATTGCCTCTGTAGGTCGCTCGAAGACATTATGTTCTTCTATGCACCCATTGTTCATGATATAGTAGCACACAGGCTTGTGTGCCGCCATTTCTACCTCAGTGTAAGCATCTAGATTTTCGACCTCTATAATTTGGTTGAAGTCCCTGGGCATTACAGATACCAAATTGACTAAGATATCCAAAGAGGCATCAGAGTCAGAGTCGAAGTTATCCGTCATCCCTTCATTATCCTCGACCGTCCTTTTATGTTCAACCTCTTGAGATGGGAACAATTTTTCCCCACAGGCATTTTCTCAGTAATCTTGAGTTGATTCCCTTTGTTATAAGTAGGGGAATTAGTGTTGGACTCTCCCTGGTTCTTTGATGAAGCCTCCCTAAGGTCTTTTCTTCTTCTCTGTTCCCTCCTCCATTGATATCGCGACATCGGGTTCTTCCCTTTGTAATTCTCAGAGACATGTGCATTTTTGGAGGATTGAAACTCCTTTCAATAGGTGATTGAAGAACCACGGTCGACGTCAAAGTTCTTCCATTTCTGATGTCCTTTATGTCTGTCCTCATTAGGTCTGACCCATTTTCCGTGTGAAACTTCAGCAAATGGCTTAAAGGTAGCAGGCCTTGCTCCTGGCGCTCTAGCATTAGACTCAGATTTTCTTGGATCGAAGCTTCGATGGCCATGATTGGCCTTCTCCCACTTCTGCTTTGCCTTTCGCACCCCTTCAAGTTTCTAGGCAGCCTTCTGGTCGAAGATTGCGTTGCATCTGGGGCACAACATGACACCAAACCCTTTCTTTTGGTAGCGATGAAGGAATTCGACAATGGTCTCCTCCTGTCTTGGATATGCCATTTTGTTGCACTCTTTCTGGCAGCTTGCCTCATCGTCTTCCATGGTCTTATGTGGTGTTATTTTGACTATATTTACGTCCACGTCAACGTCATCACTTAGGTCTAGACTATAAAAGTCCAACTCAAGCCCTTCAGCAGCCTCATCTACCTTAACAAAACCATCCCCAGCTTCTTCGGATACCAGCATCAGGTTGGAATCTTCAGTGACCCCATCACTCAAGTCATCAGTAACTTTGTCGAAGCCATCAATGGCCTCCCTCATGAGTTTTTCTGTGGTATTATTTCAAAAGCCTATAGTGACCTTGGCTAGAACAGTATCATTGGTGAAATCTTCAGTAATTTCCACCATATTAATCGAATAGTCGAAGTCATCAGCAACTTCGACCATATGCACTTCTGTGGGCTCAGCATAGTGGGCATCCATCGCTTGCAATGGATCAGAGTCAATTTTTATTTGACTATTGCTTTTCTCTTCAAACTTCAGTCTTCCCTCTTGGATAGCACTCTGAATAATATCCCTGAAAAGAAAATATTGAGAAGTTTTATGACCCAAAAAATAATGGTACTTACAAAATCCTCTCTTTTTTATTTGTTCCAAAGGTGGCATTTTAGCGCCAGCAGGTACTATCATTTGCCCATCTTTAACTAACAAATCAAAAATTCCATCACATTTAGTGATATCGAAAGTATATTTTTTCTTTGGAAACTTGTCATTCTTTTCAGATTCGACAAAACGTTTTCCCTTTGAGGGGCTAACATTTTACAAGCATATGGAGGACCCTGCTTTAATTCAGCAACATCTATCTTGTTCTCATCGAAATACAATGGTTCGTCATGTAAACCCTCGATATTCTCATTATATTCTACATAAGCTACCTTCTTACTCTTATTAAATTTAGTCTTTTCGTCTTTCAGACGCTCTAGCTGTTGAACCTTATCAGCTAGTTGGGCCATATCTCTCAGATACTGGATATCTAATTTCTTCCTAATAGAGTAATCAAGGCCACCAACATCCATTTTGACTAACTCATGTTCAGGTACTTGAGTAAAACACCTAGCCTTAAGTAGTCGGAACCTATTTAGGTAATCTTCTATTGGGTCAGAAAACTTTCATTTTATGCTAGCCAATTCCTTCAAACTAATCTTAGTTTGTCCCATATAGAATTGTTCATGGAATAAACGTTCCAACTGGGTCCAATTACAGATTGAGTTAAGGGGTAGGATTGTAAACCAGGTGAAAGCATTTTTAGTGAGAGAGCTTGGAAAGTATTTTATCCTAAGACTTTCATCATTTGCAATCTCTTCAGCCTCGATCATATACCAGGCTACGTGTTCGACAGTAGATTCAGTAGTATCTCCTGAAAATTTGGTAAACTTTGGCACCTCCGTCCTAGGAGGGAATTCTGACTGGAGAATATAATCTATTATTGGTGACGTATAATTTGGCCTAGTAAAACTGGAATTTACCCCATTTCGAGGCATTATTCTTTCGACCATGGTTGCTAAGTTATTATCGACATCTATGTTATTACGTCGAACCTATTGTATAACATAGTCATCATATTGATTTCAATTCACCATAATCACTTCTAAGTTCTCCCTCTACTAAAATTGGTGATTGGTCCCTAGGTCGTTCGACCCTAGGAGGTTCGAGTCTAAGGGGTTCGACTCTCCCTTGATTTTCTAGATTTGCCTTAGGTACGTTTCCTAGGTTACATCGTGGAATGTTTTCCATCATGGTTGTGCCTCTAACAGAGGCTGGTACAACCATAAATTATTGAAATTCTAGTGACAGACAATCGATGTTATAAGGGATGTTATGACATTCACTTATGGACAGATTATTAAGCTTATTAGTAAACAGGTAATTAAAGCAGTAAATAACACAGGAAATTATTTACCTAGTTCGGTGCAAATCACACCTACTCTGGGGGCTACCAAGCTAGGGAGGAAATCCATTATAAGCAGTGTTAATTCAGAGGCAAACTACTAGTTTGCACTCTTCACTTAAGACCTACCCAATGCAATTTCAATCTAACACTAGACCTAAGTTCCCACTCACCCCCCCCCCCCCCTTAATCATAGAAGTGATCTCAACCAAATAACTAATAGATTTAAACAGAAGACACACTTCAAATAAATCTTGATCTTGCTTCACAACTTCAATCAAGAGACACAACACTCATGCATAAAAGCTTAGAGTGACACAACCAACATACAACTCAAAATTACACTAGTCCAATATAATCATCTAGGTGATGATTGCTTGGATCACAAGGAAACCTAAGACACAAAACCACACGTGAAGATCAAACTACACACAAGAATTCTTCACTCAAATTCCCTGCCTTTCAATAAGAGATGCAACTCTTATTTATATGCAGCGCAAGGGCCTTGGATCTCAGTTGCACAAATTAGGTTTAACCAAGTTAAACTACTTTCCATAATTCAAGTTGCTTTCAAATAGGTCATAGGCGTTTCATGTTATGCTCAACACTGCCTAGAATCTTTCCTGAATTCTAGCCTGAGATAACTAAGGAACCATAAAAGGGTTTCCTAGAATATAGCCTGAGATAATTCAGGAACCATAACAGAAAAACAAACAGCGCCCTAGCTGGCAGCTACCTGATGTCATAACATTCAGCATGACATCCAATACACTTTGTTCTAGCTAACCAAACTTACCCTGTAGTATACTACACAAGTATGTCATGACATCAGTCAAGACATCTACACACACAACAATGTTTTACCATAAAATGCAGCCAATAAAAAACATCTACAAACTCCCCCTTTGGCAAATTGTTTGCTAAAACAATCTGTCACCACATCAGAGAACACATGCAGCAGAAAAATTAACACACGACCAATCATGCAGAATAGCTAATACCCTACCAATCAACTAAACATGTTGTACTACTATCATACACAACCATACTTAATGATCTGGATTATGGATGTCAAAACATCTAGGTTGGCATCCTGAAAAGCACCTGTTCCACAATACAAAATATCACCTGCTAGTTCTGACTGCAGATGTCACAACATTTTGCAGAACATCCTGTGATTCTCCCCCTCAACTGATGCATAACAAATCATGGCACATCAGCCAAACACAACCTACCAGCAACCTGCAGAAACACACACACCCAAGCACAAGCATCAACTAGGCTACTGCTAAGTTCCAAACAAGGAACACACACACATATCTAGCAGGACCAACAGCCTACACATCAGCACACCTGCAAAACAACAGCATATCTCATCTTTCATTTGTGAAGGACATACAACTAAACCTGCTTTTCAACTACTTCTCCCCCTTTTAGCCACAAATTTAGATCATAACTAATGAATTAGCATTGATCAAACAAGGTCAGAAACAAATATGTTAAGGGTATGGAAACCTCAATAATACAATCCAACCAGAAAGAAAAAAACAATCTAATCTGCCAAAGCAAGCACCAGCCCAACAACCACCTAGCTAAAAGCAAATTAAGCTTCCTCCTCAGAAGAACTGGAGCTATCTGTTGAGACATCTTCATCACTATCTTCAGATTCTTCCCCTGACACAGCCTTACTCCTTTTTCCATGAACACCATCAGAACTGGGGAATGGATCAATGCGAGCAAGAGGTGTGGAGATACCATGCACAATACGACCTTTTTGGAGAATCTTAGTGACAAGTTCCCTTATGGATCTGTCAACATATGTAGAGCCTTCCTTGTTCAACATTCTAGTAATGTTGTCTCCAGAGGGGTCAGAAGGTTTACCTGTAGAGTGTTGTTTGGATGTTCCAGCTTGAGGAGACGTAGCATCAGGAGCATCTTTGAAGGTGTTGGGATGGGCATTAGTTGGGGAACCATCTCGTTTGGAAGCCATTGTTTTGTTGAAGGAGAAAAATATTAATGGCTGGGGGTTATTCTGAAGCGGCGGAGAGGATGAGGGACTTGTAGGTGTCGTGAGATAACAAGTTTGTGTGGAGTAAAGGGCTTTAGCGGTCAAGGGCGTGGAATGCAATAAAGGAGGGGGTTGGACCAAGTTTTCTCCAATAAGACTTCTTTTAAACTAAAAACTCCCTCTCGCCGGTAATTGTTATAAGTCCTCATACATGCAAATTCCCAACTTTCCTCTTAGATTCTCAAACTGAGTAGCATCTAGAGCTTTTGTAAAAATGTCAGCTAGTTGTAGTTCAGTGGCCACATGCTCCAGGGTAATCACTTTGTCTTTCACAAGATCTCATATGAAGTGATGTCTGATATCAATATGCTTGGTTCTACTATGCTGAATTGGGTTCTTGGAAATATTGATTGCACTAAGATTGTCACAGTACAATGTCATGACATCCTGAGTACCATTGTATTCAGTTAACATTTGCTTCATCCAGACCAGTTGGGAACAGCTGCTACCAGGTGCTATGTATTCAGCTTCAGTAGTGGATAAGGAGACATAGTTTTACTTCTTGCTGAACCATGATATTAGGTTGTTCCCTAAGAAGAAACATCCATCAAATGTGCTTTTTCTGCCATCAGCACTCCCAGCCCAATTAGCATCACAATACCCATATAGAATAGGGTCACATCCATGAGAATACAGCATACCATAATCACAAGTTCCATTCACATACTTGAGAATCCTCTTGACTTGATTTATGTGGCTCATTTTGGGATTTGCTTGATATCTTGCACACACACCAACTGCAAAGGCAATATTAGGTCTACTAGCTGTTAGATATAGCAAGCTTCCAATCATGCTCCTATACAAGCTTTGATCAACACTAGTACCACCTTCATCTTTAGATAACTTCAAATGAGTAGGTGCAGGAGTTCTTTTGTGACTAGCATTATCCATGCCAAATTTTTTGACTATGTTCTTGGCATATTTACTTTGGGAGAGAAAAATGGAATCTTCCATTTGCTTAACTTGCAGCCCAAGAAAGTATGTTAACTCTCCACAAAGGATTATTTCAAACTCAGATTGCATTTGATTGACAAACTTTTTAACCATCCTATCTAACATCCCACCAAAAACTATGTCATCCACATAGATTTGAGCAATCATGATCTTTCCACCCTCATCCTTCACAAAGAGGGTCTTGTCTATCCCTCCTTTCCTGTATCCATTATGTCACGGTGAAATTTGGATACTAAACTATTGATTAGTTTGAATCTTTAATTCATTTTGCAACCGAACTTTGATTTGTCCAAAGGAAGGGATAAAGATCGAAATTCCCATGATGCAACGCAAATGCAAGGTTTAGAGAGTTTTAGGTTCGGGGTTGGTTAAACTTAGGGAAGGTACTAGCATCCTAAATTTCTGTAGTACTCTACAGGAACCTCTTGGTTTATGTTTGTTTATTGCTAAGTGTTTATCTGCTTAAGGTATAAAAGACCTAGGGGTTTATTTCTAAGTATACTCGATAAGATGTCGCATCTTATGCCTACATATCCTTACGGGAGTGGAATCAGAGTGTTTGTAGTTCCCCTAAAGGGTTTGAGGGGTTCTTGGACTGTGGTCAAAGTTCCTACGGGTTTAGGGTAGTTGGTTGATTGATTTTAGGAGAAGAGGTGTGTTTTCATTTTAAGGGAGATGTAACCGCCACAGGTTGTACGAAAATAGTCTTTGCATCGTCTTAAGAAAAGGACTTACGTACTCGGATAGGAATCAGCGAGGTACACCTTTATCTCTCTTAAGGCAAAGTCCCTATGGCTTGATTGTATTGTTGTGGGGGTGGAGGTTCTATCTCACTTAAGATGATTGACATCTTTCTCTAATGTGTTTGAATTTATTGTATGTTTTGAGTTGTATTGTTTGTTTCTATGTTGTAGAAGATAGAGAACGGTCCTTCCTATGGGGTAGGATCTATCTTAATTGATCGACTTGAATGAGATCAAGGATCGTAGGGGAGAATGATGCAAATGATGTGCACTACACACGATTGTTGAATCATGTGTAGGTTTTTCCTTTGGACGGATGCAATGCGATGAAATAAATTACGATAATGTAAATTACTGTAAGATGAATTGCGGAAATAAAATCATACACATACGCATGAAAGCGCTGAAGTGTGTGAGAGTGAAGGTGTCGTGGATGTGAGTGTGCATGATTAGATGGAGTTTTACGATGTTTGCTTGATTTTAATTGGTTGATTTGATTCTTAGTTGAATTATTTATGAGAAAATATATTATGTTTGTAGTGAAATTAGTCAAGAAAAGGTTGTAAATTTTTTATGTGTATTGATGTGTGAGAATAAGTTATTAATTTTAGATTACGAGTTTAAATTAAGTTGATTGTTTTTTCTTTTTTAATAAAAGGTTTTGGTTATTATCGAATAAATTAAATTAAACAAGCCATATTACTATAAATTATGAGTTAGGTTTTTTTAAAAGACAAATAATTTTAATAAAAAGTCAAGTTATCTGATAAATTGGTATAAAGAGAATTAATCAATAAATTAAAGGGTTATAAAAGGTTTGCTAATTATTTTTAATTAAGAAGAACTAATTATAATGAAGATTAATTTAATAAATAGTAAAGATAAAATAAAAAAAAGGATGAGTTAATTATATTAATCAAAAAGGTTTACTAATTAAAAAAAAAAAGCTAAGTTGAGATTAATTAATTGATTTGAATAAAATAGGTTTTAGTGGGTTTGAAAAAAAAGATTATAATAGATTGAGGTTAATTAATTAATAAAATAAGGTTAAAATGTTTAAACCAGATTAAAACGGGTTAATTAAGATTAAAAGGTAATTAAGGGGGTTAAACGATGATTATCGGTGGATGTGTTGTGTGTGTGTGAACAGGTACACAATTAATCATGATCAGAAGCAAAAGAAAAACGAGAAAAAAAAGAACCCTAGCCCCCCAAATCCCCAAATTGATTCCTTTCCGTTCATCACTCTCCGATCGCGTCTCTCTCTTTCTATCATCTCCGATCGCGATTTCGATCTCTTCTCCTTCTTTTCTCTCGTTAATCTCCTCCTTCTTTTCTCTCGCAAATCTCCTCCTCATCTCTTTAAACTCGCCAAAAGACCTATCAAAAACTCCGCAAAACAACAATCAATTAAGAATTAGCAAATTCAAATGAGGAACGCGTTACCTATGGTAAACAATGAAGGTGGCTCGTCGGTGACTTCACGATGGCAATTGAAGAGGGTGGAAGTCAAGGCGGCAACAGTGGTGCTTATGAAAAGATAAGTGTTCTTTCTCCTTTTTTTACAAACTCTGGTTTTTCTCTGTGGAACTCTGTGGACTGTTGTGTATTTGGACGATCTCCCCCCTTTTGTGTATGAATGTTGCTCTCTCTTTATAGTCTAAATTTCTCAAATGCATTGAAACAAATTTGAAAACCTTCCATCTTCGGTTGATTTTTGTCTGTGATATCCTGTTAATGTTTAATGTGATTCCCTTTCCATCTCATCTTGTCTGATCTTGATTTAATGTTTTCAATTCTTGACGCAGATTGATGGAGACTCCCCCTGATCTCGTGAGTTAATACACTTTATTGTCCTTCCCAAATCAGCAGGGCATGTTTGTGTCAATTTGGTAAGTTATTGATTTTGTTTCAATCTTGTATTGGAATAGTATTGGTGTCATTATTTCCCTTTTTGAATCTTGCGTTTTTTTCCGTTTGAAAACTCACTATGCTTCTCTTCCTCTTGACCTCAGGTTATTGCTTCCTATATTCCTTCGCGAAGGACAAGTTCGTCAATGTTGGGTTCTTCTGAAATCTCAACTAGGAGTTGGCTAGCTCAATCGTCCTATGACAAACAATCTCGCGACATTTCTTTGTTTACCCGCAGGTTTGAGGGGTTAGCTTGGAAAGGACTTGTTGCGTTACTTGGGACTCTTCAAGATTTGAGCAATTCTCAAGTTGTGCAGGTATGGTTCTTGATGTCTCGTAGTGTTTATCTGTGCTGCGTAGTGGGATTGACAATCACTGTTAGTGGCACAGGTGACGTGTTACTATGCTCTTCGCACTACAAAGGAGGAACCACACCATTTCTTGGATGACCTGAGATTTGCTCTCTGATTATGTTCTTGCATATGTATCAGTCCTACAGGTGCGTGAATGTCGTGATGAAGGTGTTGCCTTATTTGTTTTGCTCTGTAAGCTCTTTGAATACTTGATGAGTTTGTGATTGCATTTGACTCCTTTTCTTTACATTATTGTCGCAGGCTGTTCTAATTAATCCTTGTATGGCTTTGACAGGCTGTGGTGCCGACGTTGTGTAAGTTGGCGGCAGGGTGTTTGGCTTGATGAGAGGATAGGGACTAGTTTTGGCTGGTCCTGTTGTTGGTTGAATTTGTTGTCCTTGGGCGTTTGCACTTGTGTGGGCGAATTTAGATTTGCTGCAACAGAAATTTGAGTTTGGCCCCTTGCAGAATCCTCTCACTGAGGTGACTATGTAACAACAGTGTTGCTGCTCTGTACTAGACTTTGAGGAAATGCAGATACAGCCTTGGGATACTTGGTGGATATTGAAGATTTATCAGAGTAGATACTTCCATTACTTGTGATCGGTGTTTTGCGAGCAATGGCCACAGCTGCTGCTGCAAATTGATTCCGCTTTTGAAGCTGAAGAATGAGCTGTATTGGTGTTGAGTTTCTTCCTCAATTCATCATGAATGTTGGCATGTTCTAACAGTCAAATAAATAATGGCTCTTTGGTTATTTGGTACTGTGAGTTTGGTGGTTGAAACTTGCGGTTAACTCAAATAGGTTGTCTTCTTTTCAGGTGCAAGTAACATTCTAAACCAAGCCAAAAACCAAGTAATTAGCACGTCGAAACTTAATCCTTGACAGTGAATTATTATGTTAACAGGCAGATGTTATGGATTATTGCAGTTCTGCCTTGGGATGGTCAATCACGATTTTCCCGAATTTCCGCTTACGTGAGCAATCAACTTCTTCTCCTAATGTTTTTTATGCCATTAAAACTATTCACGAAACCAAGTTGATTCAAATTATGCAGGAGCTAATACGGAAGCTAAGACGACCGAAGTGGCAAATAACTTGTATCACAACCTCGCGTTGAAAGATTCAGCAGCCTGTCGCAGTCTTCACTTTGAACCGAGTTGGTGAGTGTATTCCCTTCTCAAATTCTTCCTGTTCAATTTACCCTTCAACTGTCTCTGCTTCACCTGTTCCTTATCTGTTACTTTACCAACCTCAGCTTTGTGCATCGTCACTAAAGGAGATTGAGAAGGAGATGGAATTAAACCACTCTGCGGGAAGCTAGAAGCACGCTGCCATCTTTCACCATCAGGGCTATTTCCTGATTTACCATAGATTGCATTGGCCCAGATATAATCTCTCCATATTGCATAGCTGTCTGTGTGTGCGGATTCCTTAAAACACCAAAATTACCTCCTTGGCCTGGTCGGGACTGAGCGGGAATTCTGAGCAAAACAGAGTTGGAGGCGGTACATGTGACGGAGCGTCAATTATAAGTCTTCATGAACTCAAGATTTGCATATAGGTTGAATTGAACTTCTTGTAGTTGTATTGTTGTAATGGTAGCTTATAATTGCGGAACCGCTACATGGCTGAACCGTAGCTATTTAACTCTAGATTCGTAAGAAGTGGTCATCAACCTGTAATTTCCTTGTCCAATAAGAGAAACGGTGTATGTAGCTCAAACTTGCATATCTTGAACTCTTGGTCTTGTTTTGAAATTAACTCTTATAAAAGTATGAATTTAAATTTCCCTCTTCACTAAGGAGAAAACTTGACAGGGACCAAGATCTCGATTTAAGGGGGTCTAATCATGAAAATGCGCTAGAGATGTTCTTAAAGCAAAATAAACCTGCACACACTCGTTAATCGTGAAGAAAACATTCATATTAAAATAAGGTCAAATAACAACGAAATAAACCTGCACACACTTGCGGTCAAAAATTAGGGTGCGACACATTAGTAGTGAGAAACTCAGTCAGTCTCTCATACCAAGCTCTAGGAGCTTGTTTTAATCCATAAAGAGCTTTCCTCAATTTGTATACATGATTTGGCAGGTTAGGATCATCAAATCCCTTGGGTTGTTCCACATATACTTCCTCATTCAAATATCCATTTAGAAAAGCACTTTTCACATCCATCTAGAATAATTTGAACTTCAGAATGCAAGCAATTCCTAACAGAAGCCGTATTGACTCAAGTCTTGCAACCGATGCAAAAGTTTCATCAAAATCAATTCCTTCAACTTGAGTATAACCTTGTGCCACTAGTCTAGCCTTGTTTCTGGTTATAACTCCTTTTTCATCAGATTTGTTCTTGTAGATCCACTTGGTGCCAATGATGTTTGTTCCTTCAGGTCTTAGAACCAATTCCCATACTTCATCCTTTTGAATTGTTCCAATTCATCTTGCATGGCATTGATCCAATACTCATCAGTTAGAGCCTCTTTCACATTTTTTGGTTCAATCTTGGATACAAAACATGAATTTGAGATGATCTCTCTAGATCTGGTAATTACACCACTGTTGGGATCTCCAACGATAAGATCTTTGGGATGATCTTTCAGAATTCTGATAGAAGGTTCTTTGTTGAGAGCTTCTGTCTCAGAGTCTGGAGGTATAACTTGAGGATCTTCAACATCAGCATGTGTTTCAAGGAATGTTCCAACATCCTCTATGACATTGGTTTCTTCATGCTGGTCATCAATAATAGCATTAATGGATTCCATTAAGACTTTTGTTCTGGAGTTGAATACTCTATATGCTCTTCTGTTTGTAGAGTATCCCAAGAATATGCCTTCATCACTTTTGGGATCCATCTTTCTCCTTTGTTCACGATCTGTCAGAATGTAGCATTTTCTTCCAAAGACATGGAAATACTTCACAGTAGGTTTCCTTCCTTTCCATAGTTCATACAGAGTGGAGGATGTTCCATTTCTCAAGGTCACTCTGTTGTGAACATAACACGCAGTGTTCATTGCCTCAGCCCAAAAGTGCATAGGTAATTTCTTTGCATGAATCATAGCTCTAGTAGACTCTTGAATAGTTCTGTTTTTCCTTTCCACTACTCCATTTTCCTGAGGGGTAATAGGAGAAGAGAATTCATGGCTGATTCCTTCAGATGAGCAGAATTCAGCAAACTTGGAGTTTTCAAACTCCTTTCCATGATCACTTCTGATTCTGACAACACCACTTTCCTTTTCTCTTTGAAGTCTAGTACAAAGATCTTTGAAAACTTCAAATACATCTTATTTTTCTCTGATGAAACTTATCCAGGTATATTTGGAGTAGTCATCAACAACCACATAAGCATACTTCTTCCTACCAAGACTTTCTACCTGCATTGGTCCCATCAAGTCCATGTGTAGCAGTTCCAGAATTTTGGATGTTGTAAGATGTCCAATCCTTGGATGTGACATCTTGGTTTGCTTGCCAACCTGATATTCACCACAGACCTTTCCTTCATCAATTGTTAGCTTTGGAATTCCTCTCACTGCTTCCTTGGATATGATCTTTTTCATCCCTCTTAGATGAAGATGTCCAAGTTTTTGATGCCACAGTTTTACCTCCTTTTCTTCTTTGGCCATAGAACAAACAATGGAGTTACTTGAGACTTTAGGCTCCCAAAAGTAACAATTGTCTTTAGATCTAGATCCCCTAATGACTTCCTCATTTTCTCCATTGGTGACAACACATTCTCCCTTAGTGAATTTGACATTGAGTCCTTGATCACAGAGCTGACTGATACTAATAAGGTTTGCAGTCAGCCCTTTTACCAGTAACACATTGTCTAGGTCTGGAACTCTAGGACAGTCTAGTTTTCCAACACCTTTGATTTCCCCTTTTGCTCCATCACAAAAGGTCACATAACTAGTGGAATGAGGTTTGATGTTCACCAATAGGTTCTTTATTCCAATCATATGTTTAGAACAACCACTATCAAAATACCAGTCTTCTTTGGCTGATACCCTTAGAGAGGTATGAGCTATTAGAGCAACATCCTTAGTAACCCATTGTTGTTTCTTGATAGGAGCATCCTGTTTGGGTTTGACTTGATGGATGTGGCTGGGAAAGCCATACAGCCTGAAGCAAAAAGGCTTTATGTGTCCAAATCTTCCACAGTAGTGACACCTCCACCTTTTGAAATTTATCTTTGTCTTGTTCATGCTTCTGTTCCCCTGATGTTGAGACATCGGTCGTGACATTCGATTTAACCTATGATTTTCAGGCTTTGGCTTCTTGAACCCCAAGATGGGTCCCTGTTCACCAACAAAACCTATTCCAGACATGTCTCTTGCTTTCTGACCAACTTGTAGAATTTCTTCTAGAGTGTCAGTCCCATTGTTCAACATCCTGATGGACTTTGACATCTGATCAAGTTTGGAATTCAACAAACTGACTTCACTGTTGAGTGAGTCTATGGTTGCAAGATTCTCTTTCTTCTCAGCCTCCAACTCCCTTATGAGTTTCTTTTTCTTCTCCCCTTGTTGGTACACTTCTGCACTTCTGATACACAACTTTTTATATGAAGCTGCAAGCTCATCAAAAGTCAGCTCATCTTCACTAGAATCATCATCAGATACACATACACTAGTTAGTGCAGTGACATGTTTTGCAGATTCCTCTTCTGATCCACTCTCAGAATCTCCATCAGACCAGGTGACAGTTAGAATTTTCTTTTGCTTCTTGAGGTAAGTGGGACATTCAGCTCTAATGTGACCATAGCCTTTACATTCATGACACTGAATTTCTTTGCCTTGGTTGGGCTTTTCTTCAGGTTTAACTCTTCTGTTGATGTCAGAGGAGATGTTCTTGACATTAGGCCTGGCCTTCTAATATATTCTTTTGATGAGTCTGTTAAATTGTCTTCCAAGCATAGCTATAGCTTCTGATAGATTTTCCTCACTTCCAACATTGCCTTCATCTGAATCCTCTTCAGCATTTGATACAAAATCTATGCTTTTGTTCTTCTTTTCAGTATTTTCACACATTCCCATCTCAAAGGTTTGGAGAGAACCAATGAGTTCATCAACCTTCATGTTGCTGATATCTTGAGCCTCTTCTATAGCAGTAACCTTCATGGAAAATCTCTTGGGCAATGATCTGAGGATCTTCCTTACAAGTTTTTCTTCATACATTTTTTCTCCTAAAGCTCCTGAGGTATTGACAATCTCAAGAATATTCATGTAGAATTCATGAATGGTCTCATCCTCTTTTATTCTCATATTTTCAAACTTAGTAGTTAGCATTTGTAGGCTAGATGTAACACCCCGTTTCCCAAAATAAAATAAAACAATTAAATAAGCACACATCAGAGTATCTCCCACAACGGGATGTCACAATTCACACTAAAATTCCATAAAACACTTTTCCAAAATACTTTAACTGAATTTTTCAATAAAATTACAGCGGAAAAGATATGGTCTGTCATAACACAAAATATCATATACACACATCATCCATATCCATCATCACCATCATATGTACAACATTGGCTATCTGCCCAAAATACATAGCATCACCATACATCACCACACATATACAAAATCAGATACGCCACAGGGGCACACAAAATCAACATAAAGCGATAAAACTCCCAAAAAGGCGCTGGTGTTACGTATCAGAGCAGTCCTACGGAGACACCACAATCCAATCTAGCTAAGCACCTGAATTGTCTGTACTTCCGAAGAAGCACAGACCACATCAGCAACAAAGGGGTGAGAATCACGATTAAATAATAATGGTATAGTAGTACATGAAATAAAAGGCAGAAATCTTAATAATACTATTCCATATACATATCATCCGGACTCACGGTCCCACCATCAACCACAACATACAATCATGCAACAAATGCACTCACTCAACTCTTAACACACGGTACCAACTCACAATCACGATGGGCACTTGGCCATCAACCTTCCACTCAGGAGCTCATATCAACGATGGGCACTTGGCCATCAACCCTCCACTCAGGGAGCACACCACACCGATGGGCAACTGGCCATCAACCCTTCACAATGGGAGCACCATAACAATACCGATGGACACCTGGCCATCACCCTCCCCACTGGGAGCACAAAACAATAACATCGATGGACACATGGCCATCACCCTCCCCACCGGGAGCACAATACAATAACATCGATGGACACATGGCCATCACCCTCCCCACCGGGAGCACAACACAAAATTCACACGCATCAAACATCTGGCACACCAAGTGCGCACCAATCCTATCGATCCACCCCTCACACAACATATACATATACACAGCGCACAAGGCGTACCGATCCCACGGATCCATACCTATCACAAAATACATACACAACAAGCACACACAGTGCGTCGATCCCACGGATCCATTCACCACACAAATTATCACATACAATGCACACAAGGCATGTCGGTCCTACTGACCCAAATACATCACATACATATTAAGCACACAAGTGCATCCGATCCTACCAATCCAATCGTCACACAACAACACAGAATCACAACGCATATAAAGCGTATCGGTCCCACGGACCCACTTACCACAACACATCACTACAACATACTCAATGCGTAACGATCCTACTGATCCGCATATTCCGCACACTGTGCATACATCTCACATACGCATCCACATATATTCATTCCTAATCGAAGGATACATAGCCACTTTAGGCATCACCGCGTACTTCAGTTTAATCGTTCGTATCAACGAGTATTCAAGCACACGCCCTCTACATCACCTACATGCTCTCAACTGATCCACAATAACCACGTACTCGCTCACAACCAACAAGGGTCCAACCACGCTAGATCGGAACAACACAGCAGAAAAATCACAAAATGTTGTCATGTTCGCTGCCATTCGTCTGGCGAAGCCCCACAGCGAACACTCGCTGGGACTCGCCCGGCGAAACCCCTAGCGAAGCCAAAGAGAAGCAAAAGGCAGCATTCGCTGCCCAGTTCGCCTGGCGAAGGCTCGCCCCCATTCACCCAGCGAATGCACACGAATTCTGCAGAAAACAACTCTCAGCTCAAAGTCGGAAACGCACTCCGAGCTTAGTCGATTCTATTCCCAAGCCGAGCCCTATCATACCAGACAATCGTTCCACCACCCGACTATAACATCCAACTCAGTTCTGCTCGGTAACGCTTACATCTATGCAATTACCAACTTCCGGTATAACTCCGAATTTACCCGGAAACCCCAAATGCTCTCAAACCAATTCCCACAGCCACATGCAACGAAATCAAACACCATAAACACAACCATCACAGAATTATAAACACTAAATCAACATCATATTAACATCAATCTATGGGGATTAGGGATTTTCCCCTTTTCTACCAATTTCATGCATAAACCAATTCAACCGATCAATCCCCCTCTTACCTCGAAATGCAGCTTGATGATGATGAAGCTTCAAGAATTCCACACGAATTGACAGCCCAACGAACTCTTGCTCTTGCTTCAGACCTTGTTATTCCTCTTCAACCGTGTTTTCTCTTCTTCTCCTTCACAATCGTATTTTCCTCTTTTCCTTTTTCCCCTAAATGCCACAAATACCCTTAGTTCCAATTAATCCTTATTTTCTTATATTCCAAATAATATTAATAATATTCCTCATAATACTTTTATTCCAAAAATCCAATTAAATTATAATTTTACTCATAAAATTAATATTAGTAATAAAAATGATAATAATTAATAATAATATCACATTACTATTAAATATCATATTTTTATCACTGCATACCAATATCATGAGTTCTTGATCCTTCAAAAATAATCCTCAAGCACAATCTCAAATAAAATAATCCTGAAAACCAAAAATAATTAAAATGGGCGTTGCAACTCTCCCCCACTTTAATTATTTTCATCCTCGAAAATACCTGATGGAAACAACTCTGGATACGCTTCCCGCATCCTGCTCTCCAGTTCCCATGTCACACTGCCTCCTGCAGCACCTCCCCAAGCCACTCTCACCAAAGGTATCTCTTTTCCTCTGAGTCGCTTCATCTTGCGATCCTCGATCCTCAACGGCAACGTCTCCATAGTTAGATTCTCTCTAACTTGGACTTCATCCCTCTGAATCACATGAGACAGATCGTGCACATACTTCCGAAGTTGCGACACGTGAAACACGCCGTGCAAGTTTGAAAGCTCCGGCGGCAACGCCACCCTATAAGCCACATCACCAATCCTCTGCAAAATCTGATACGGTCCGATAAACTTCGGATCCAACTTCTTGGACTTCAATGCACGTCCAACACCAGTCACTGGGTTAACCCTCAAGAACACATGATCACCCAAACTGAATTTCAACTCTTTCCTGCGGTTATCATAATAACTCTTCTGCCGATCCTGAGATGCTTTCATCTTTTCACGGATCATCTGCACTGTCTCAGTAGTCTGCCGTACCAACTCTGGCCCCAACACAACATGCTCACCCGACTCATACCAACACAAAGGAGTCCTGCACCTCCTACCATAAAGAGCCTCAAACGGTGCCATCCCGATACTGGAATGGTAACTGTTGTTGTACGTGAACTCTACCAAAGACAAATGAGTATCACACGTACCACCTTTCTCCAACACACAAGCCTGCAACAAATCCTCCAAAGTCTGAATAGTCCGCTCCGACTGCCCATCCGTCTGCAGATGATAAGCTGAACTCAGCTTCAACTCAGTACCCAAAGCCTCTTGCAAACTCTTCCAAAATACAGAAGTGAACCTCGGACCTCTATCCGACACAATACTCAACAGCACACCATGCAGCTTCACAATTACCTGAATATAAATCTCTGCCAGCTTCTCCAACGGAAAGCTAATACTGATCGGTACAAAGTGTGCAGACTTCGTAAGCCGATCCGCAATCACCCAAATATCATCAAATCCTCTCGCCGTATTCGGAAAACCTATAACAAAATCCATAGCAATACAATCCCACTTCCAAACCGGAATCTCTAACGGTTGCATCAACCTAGAAGGTCTCTGATGCTCCACCTTCGCTTTCTGACAAACCAAACAAGCATAGACATAACGAGCAATATCCTTTTTCATGCCCGACCACCAAAATAACTTTTTCAAGTCCTGATACATCTTCGTAGCTCCTGAATGAACACTCAGGCTACTACGATGTCCTTCATCCAAAATCGAATTCTTCAACTCATCATAATCCGGCACGCAAATTCTGCCCCGAAACCTCAACACACCCACACTATCCAACCTGAAATCACTATCGGAGTCACTTCCGGCCTCTCGCATCAAATCCACAAGTTTCACATCCAACTTCTGATGTTCTCTAATCATGTCCAAGAAATCATTCTTCACTTGCAATTTACCCAACATCACACCATCTGTCGTGAATTCACAAACCATGCTCAAATATCTAAACTGCTCAATGAGCTCCATCTCTTTCACCATCAAAGCTGACATATGAATTACCTTCCTACTCAATGCATCTGCAACAACATTCGCTTTCCCTGGGTGATAACTCAAACTGAAATCATAATCTTTCAAGAATTCCAACCATCTCCTCTGCCGCATATTCAGCTTTTTCTGATCAAACGGATATTTCAAACTCTTGTGATCACTGAATACCTCAAACCTTGATCCATATAAATAATGTCGCCAAATCTTCAGCACAAAAACTACCGCAGCCAATTCAAGGTCATGAGTAGGATAGTTACGCTCATGCACCCTCAATTGCCGTGAAGCATAGGCTACCACTTTTCCATTCTGCATAAGAACTCCGCCCAATCCCATTTTGGACGCATCACAATATACCACAAAAGGCTCACACGGATTCAGTAACACCAACACCGGCGCTGAAGTCAATCTCTTTTTCAGTTCCTCAAAACTCTCTTCACAAGCCGCATCCCACACAAACACTTGATCTTTCCTTGTCAACTGAGTCAACGGCAAAGCCAATCTAGAAAAGCCTTCAATGAATCTTCGGTAATACCCTGCTAAGCCCAAAAAGCTTCTAACCTCTGTTACCGTCTTCGGCGGTTCCCACTGTAACACCGCGCTCACCTTAGATGGATCCACAGAAACACCATTACCCGAAATAACATGCCCCAGAAAACTCACCGTCTTCAACCAAAATTCACACTTCGATAACTTGGCAACCAACTTGTTATCCTTCAACACCTGTAAAGCGATCCTCAAATGTTCCGCATGCTCTTCCTCAGACTTAGAATAAATTAGAATGTCGTCAATGAATACGACAATAAACTGATCCAAATAAGAATGGGAGATACAGTTCATATATTCCATAAACACACCCGGCGCATTAGACACTCCGAAAGAAATTACCGCATACTCGTAATGTCCATATCGAGTCCTAAACACCGTCTTCTGAATATCACCTTCTCTCACTCTTATCTGATGATAACCCGACCTCAAGTCAATCTTACTGAACACAAGAGCTCCCACTAACTGATCCATCAAATCATTGATCATTGGAAGAGGATATTTGTTCTTGATGGTCACTTTGTTCAACTGACGGTAATCGATGCACAACCGCATGCTACCGTCCTTCTTCTTCACTAAAAACACTGGAGCTCCCCACGACGACACACTTGGTCTAATAAACTTTCTGTCCAACAACTCTCCAATCTGAGTCTTCAACTCGGCTAGCTCCACTGCCGACAACCTGTACGGCGCCATAGAAATAGGCCTCGTACTAGGAATAAGATCAATGCTAAACTCAACCTCTCTCTTCGGAGGCAACTCAGTAATATCATCTGGGAACACCTCCGGAAACTCATTCACCACGGCTAACTCATCCAACAATGCCTTGTTGTCAACAGACAGTGTTGCAAATAAAGCAAACACCTGCGCTTCATCTTCCAACAAGGTTCTCAATTCCTTACCAGACAAGGAATCTGCCAACGCTTCCTCTTCAGGGGTCAAAAATAATAACACTTTCCGAAAACAATCGATGTACACTCGGTTGAACTCCAACCAGTTCATACCTAGTATAACATCCAAACCACCAAGTGGCAAACATATCAAATCCACACCGAAGTCTCGGCCAAAGATAGTCAGTGGACACTTCAAACACACTAGTGAAGTAGTCACTGAACCAATCGAGGGAGTTTCAATAGTCATCCGCCGCTCAAGAGTAGTCGACACCAAACCTAACCTCTTCACACAATCAACATAGATAAACGAGTGGGTCGCACCCGTATCAATCATAGCAGTTAAAGGAATGTTATTGATAAAACAAGTACCTTTGATCGAACATTCTCCATCTTCCGCTTGAGTTCCCACAACTGCAAATACTTTACCCGCCACCTGAGGCACCTGAGCCCTCTCCGGCTTCTCACAATGAGTACTAATGTGGCCCTTCTCACCACAGTTATAACAAGTAGGCATATTAGTCTTACAATCCGCCATCACATGGCCCAACTTCCCACACTTCAAGCACTTTTTCGCATCAGGAGGACAATCATTGGCGCGATGACCCAAGCCACCGCACCGGAAACACTTCGTACCAGCCAACGACCTACCCTCTTTGGGCTTCCTATCAACAGCACCCTTGAACTTCCCCTTACCAGTCGGAACACTGTAAGGAGTACCACCAAACCTTTGTTTACCCTTATGATCACTTGCCGCCTTGTAGTGTGCGATCCTCACACGGTTATCGTTATCATAGATACGACTCCTACTCACCAACTCAGGATAGCTCCTGATTTTCTGACATGCAATTCCCATCTTGATCTCTGGCCTCAGCCCATTCTCAAATTTCAGACACTTTGAAGTCATAGCTTCCTCAGTATTGTAATGAGGACAATACTGAGCCAGCTCCTCAAACTTAGCCGCATACTCGGCTACCGACATACTGCCCCGTTTCAATTCCAAAAATTCCACCTCTTTAGCACTTCTGACATCTTCTGGAAAATACTTCTCCAGAAATCCAGACCGAACCACCTCCCAAGTTATCGGAGTCCCCGAAGCTTCTATCCTCTGACGTCAATTATCCCACCAAGCCTCGGCCTCCCCCTCGAGCATGTGAGTACCGAACCTCACCTTCTGCTCGTCACTGCACCCCATGGTTCTGAAGATTTTCTCTATCGCCTTCAGCCATTTCTGTGCAGCTACCGGATCTAAAATCCCACCTTCAAACTTTGGTTGCTTGTTGCTCTGGAACTGCGTCAGGTCTCTAAAGTGAGCTCCCATAGCCAGATTCTGGTTGGCCACCACTTGTGCCATAGCCTGCATCGCCGCAGCCAACGCCGCGTCATTTCTCCCAGCCATACTGCTCAACAAAAACAATCCATGTTAACAGAAAGCAAGCAACTCTATCCTATAGACAAACTCAACACACTACACTGGCCGGACGGACCGACCAGCTCTGATACCAACTTGTAACACCCTGTTTCCCAAAATAAAATAAAACAATTAAATAAGCACACATCAGAGTATCTCCCACAACGGGATGTCACAATTCACACTAAAATTCCACAAAACATTTTTCCAAAATACTTTAACTGAATTTTTCAATAAAATTGCAGCGGAAAAGCTATGGTCTGTCATAACACAAAATATCATATACACACATCATCCATATCCATCATCACCATCATATGTACAACATTGGCTATCTGCCCAAAATACATAGCATCATCATACATCACCACACATATACAAAATCAGATACGCCACAGGGGCACACAAAATCAACATAAAGCGATAAAACTCCCAAAAAGGCCCCAGTGTTACGTATCAGAGCAGTCCTACGGAGACACCACAATCTAACTAGCTAAGCACCTGAACTGTCTGTACTTCCGAAGAAGCACAGACCACAACAACAACAAAGGGGTGAGAATCACGATTAAATAATAATGGTATAGTAGTACATGAAATAAAAGGCAGAAATTTTAATAATACTATTCCATATACATATCATCCGGACTCACGGTCCCACCATCAACCAAAGCATCCAATCACGCAAAAAATGCACTCACTCAACTCTTAACACACGGTACCGACTCACAATCACGATGGGCACTTGGCCATCAACCCTCCACTCAGGAGCTCATATCAACGATGGGCACTTGACCATCAACCCTCCACTCAAGGAGCACACTACACCGATGGGCAACTGGCCATCAACCCTCCACAATGGGAGCACCACAACAATACCGATGGACACCTGGCCATCACCCTCCCCACCGGGAGCACAACACAATAACATCGATGGACACATGGCCATCACCTTCCCCATCGGGAGCACAATACAATAACATCGATGGACACATGGCCATCACCCTCCCCACCGGAAGCACAACACAAAATTCACACGCATCAAACATCTGGCACACCAAGTGCCACCGATCCTATCGATCCACCCCTCACACAACATATACATATACACAACGCACAAGGCGTACCGATCCCACAGATCCATACCTATCACAAAATACATACACAACAAGCACACACAGTGCGTCGATCCCATGGATCCATTCACCACACAAATTATCACATACAATGCACACAAGGCATGTCGGTCCTACTGACCTACATACATCACATACATATTAAGCACACAAGTGCATCTGATCCTACCGATCCAATCGTCACACAACAGCACATAATCACAACGCATATAAAGCGTATCGGTCCCACGGACCCACTTACCACAACACATCACTACAACATACTCAATCCGTAACGATCCTATTGATCTGCATATTCCGCACACTGTGCATACATCTCACATACGCATCCACACATATTCATTCCTAATCGAAGGATACATAGCAACTTTAGGCATCACCGCGTACTTCAGTTCAATCGTTCGTATCAACGAGTATTCAAGCACACGCTCTCTACATCACCTACATGCTCTCAACCGATCCACAATAACCACGTACTCGCTCACGACCAACAAGGGTCCAACCATGCGAAAACGGAACAGCACAGCAGAAAAATCACAAAATGCTGTCATGTTCGCTGTCATTCGCCTGGCGAAGCCCCGCAGCGAACACTCGCTGGGACTCGCCCGGCGAAACCCCTAGCGAAGCCAAACAAAAGCAAAAGGCAGCATTCGCTGCCCAGTTCACCTGGCGAAGCCTGGTGAAGGCTCGCTCCCATTCGCCCAGCGAATGCACGCGAATTCTGCAGAAAACAACTCTCAGCTCAGAGTCGGCAACGCACTCCGAGCTCAGCCGATTCTATTCCCAAGCCGAACCCCATCATACCAGACAATCGTTCCACCACCCGACTATAACATCCAACTCAGTTCTGCTCGGTAACGCTTACATCTATGCAATTACCAACTTCCGGTATAACTCCGAATTTACCCGGAAACCCCAAATGCTCTCAAACCAATTCCTACAACCACATGCAACGAAATCAAACACCATAAACACAACCATCACAGAATTATAAACATTAAATCAACATCATATTAACATCAATCTATGGGGATTATGGATTTTCCCTTTTTCTACCAATTTCATGCATAAACCAATTCAACCGATCAATCCCCCCATACCTCGAAATGCAGCTTGATGATGATGAAGCTTCAAGAATTCCACACGAATTGACAGCCTAACGAACTCTTGCTCTTGCTTCAGACCTTGTTCTTCCTCTTCAACCGTGTTTTCTCTTCTTCTCCTTCACAATCGTGTTTTCCTCTTTTCCTTTTTCCCCTAAATGCCACAAATGCCCTTAGTTCCAATTAATCCTCATTTTCTTATATTCCAAATAATATTAATAATATTCCTCATAATACTTTTATTCCAAAAATCCAATTAAATTATAATTTTACTCATAAAATTAATATTAGTAATAAAAATGATAATAATTAATAATAATATCACATTACTATTAAATATCATATTTTTATCACTGCATACCAATATCATGAGTTCTTGATCCTTCAAAAATAATCCTCAAGCACAATCTCAAATAAAATAATCCCGAAAACAAAAAAAAATTAAAATGGGCGTTACACTAGACATCTTAACCTTAGAGGTACCTTCATGAGTTGTTTTGAGAGTATCCCAAACCTCTTTGGCCAGTTCACAGTGATGCACAATTCTGAAGATATTCTTATCTATCCCATTGAATAGAGCATCCAGGGCTTTAGAATTCCCAAGAGCCAAAGCTTCTTTCTCTTTGCTCTACTCTTCTTCAGGTATTAGCACAGTTGATCCATCTTTCTCTGTCATCACTGGATGTTCCAATCCTGAGTTAGCTGCTCTCCAGGCCTTGCTATCTAGAGATTTCAAGAAAGCTATCACACGAGGTTTCCAATAGTCATAGTTAGATCCATCCAGAATGGGTGGTCTATTTGTAAATCCTACATCCTTGTCCATAGTACCAGAATTTATCTTTCTTAGATCTCACCCAGAAAACAACAGGCAGGATGCCTGCTCTGATACCAATTGAAATTCTACTGACAGACAGTTGATGTTATAAGGGATGTTATGACATCCACTTTTGGACAGATTATTAAGCTTATCAGTAAACAGGTAATTAAAGCAGTAAATAACACAGGAAATTGTTTACCCAGTTCGGTGTAAATCACACCTACTCTGAGGGCTACGAAGCCAGGGAGGAAATCCACTATAAGCAGCGTTAATTCAGAGCCAAACTACCAGATTATACTCTTCACTTAAGACCTACCTGTAACGCCCATTTTGATTATTTTGTTTTTCTGTGTTGTTTTGTTTTTCGCCGTGTTTCGTGGGGGTGTTTGATTTTGATTGTGTGTAACTTTTGAGTTGGATTTTAATCGATGATTTTGGACCTTAAGTTAATAATATAATTAATAATAATAATAATAATAATTTAGCGAATAATAGTGATATTAGTAGTATTCATATTATTATTATTATTACTATTATTATTATTATTAATATTAATATTATTGTTAATAAGATTTGGATTAATAAGAAAATAATTGGAATTAAGGGTATTAGTGGAAGAGTAGAATAGAGGAAACAAAAGAAAAACACGCTTGGAGGAAGAGGAAGAGCAAGAACACGGTGAAAGTGAGAAGTAGGAGGATCACGGTCAAGAGAAGAGGAATTGGAGAAAGAAGAAGCTGAAAATCATCTTAGGAGCAAGAATTTCATCATCAGTTCAGATTATTGAGGTAATGGGGGAGATAATCGGGTCAATTCGGTAGTTGCATGAATACTAGGTAGAAGGGGATTTCCCTAACCCCATTAGGTTTTGATGATGATATGGTATGAGTATTTAATTCTAGTGTTTGCTGATAGTGTGTTGATTCTGTTGCATGCGATGAAGTATGATTGTTTGGTGATTTTGGGAATTTCGGTAGTTGCAGTGTTTATGCAAGAAGTTGTTTAACTGAGTAGAATTAAGGTTATGTCGGGTTAAATCGAGAGTAGATTTCGTAATTAGACTGTTGCATGTTGAGCCGATGTTTTGGGAACTGAGCTGAGTAGAATCGGCTGATTTCGGAAGGCTGTGCCGCTGCTGCACAGTGGATTATTTTTCTGATTTTGCAGACGCTCGTCAGCTGCTTCGCTGGGCGAACTGTTAGCGAACCTTCGCTGGGTGTTCGCTGGGCGAACTGGGTAGCGAATGCTCCCAGAATGTTTCTGTTTGGCTTCGCGAGGGTGCTCGCTAAGCGAGCGAGTAGCGAGTGCTCGTTGATGCTTCGCCTAGCGAATGAGCTAGTGAGCATGACAACATTATTTTCAATTTTTGTGATGTGTCATTCTATTCTCTTGTATTGTTTAACCCTTGCTGGTTGTGATTGATTCTATGTTTGGGGATGAACAGTGAGAGTATATGTGTGATGTAGAGCTTGAATGCTTGATACTCGTTTAATTTGACTGATTGAATTGATGTATGTTAGTATGCATGGATATGAGGATGCGTGATATATATATATATATATATATATATATATATATATATATATATATATATATATATATATATATATATATATATATATATATATATATATATATATATATATATATATATATATATATATATATATATATATATATATATATATATATATATATATATATATATATATATATATATATATATATATATATATATATATATATATATATATATATATATATATATATATATATATGCATATGATATGTGATGAGATGTGGTCAGGGGACCGTGTGTGCCAGTGTTGCTGTGTGCATGGAGTTTACATATGCATGTTTACGGGGTGAATCATTGCTCAGATTGAGCGTATGTGATTCACTCGCGTGCTCCAAATGGGGAGCGTGGTAGGGATAGATCGTTGCTCAGAGGGAGTGGATGCGATCTATCCTGAGTGTGATTTTTCCTGGTGCTCCGGAAGGGAGTGGTAGGGATAGATCATGCTCAGAGGGAGTGGATGCGATCTATCCTAAGTGTGAATTACCGAGGCTCCAAATGGGGAGCGTGGTAGGGATAGATCGTTGCTCAGAGGGAGCGTATGCGATCTATCCTGAGGATGGTTGACGAACCAGTGATGTTGAGTCGTTACCGCATATCATGGGTTGTGTTGCATATAATTGCATGGTTATGAGTGTTGTGTTGGCATGTGATAGTAGGTCCAGATTGATGTATATGGATGAATATTTTATATGTTTCTTCCTATTTATTCATGTACGTTATTACCGTTATGATTTGATTGTGATTTCTCACCCTTTTACTTTTGTAGTGGTTTGTGCTTCTTCGGAAGTATAGATAATCCAAGTATGTAGCTAGCTTGGATTGTGGCGAGTCATAGGAATGCTCTGATACGTAACACCGGGGCTTTTTGGGAGTTTATTGCTTATTGATGGTTTTGTGTGCCCCTGTGGCGTATCATGTTTTGTTGAACCCGTTGTGGTGGATGCATTTTGTATATTTTGGCGGTGGCCGTACGTGATGATTATGACATTTATGTATATGATGTGAATCTATGTATATAATTCCGCTGTTTAATTATCAAGAATCATTAATGAAGATGTTTTCTTGATGTGTATTTTATTTGACATCCCATTGTGTATGTGAATACTCTGATATTCGTTTATTTTATTGCAATTATTTATGTTTTTGGGAATGGGGTGTTACACTACCCAATGCAATTTCAATCTAACACTAGACCTGAGTTCCCACTCACTCCCCCTCAATCACAGCAGTGATCTTAACCAAATAACTAACAGATTTAAACAGAAGACACACTTCAAACAAATCTTGATCTTGCTTCGCAGCCTCAATCAAGAGACACAACACTCGTGCTTAAAAGCTTAGAGTGACACAACCAACATATAACTCAAAATTACACTAGTCCAATACAATTATTTAGGTGATGATTGCTTGGCTCACAAGGAAACCTAAGACACAAAACCACACGTGAAAATCAAATTACACACAAGAATTCTTCACTCAAATTCCCTGCCTTTCAATAAGAGATGCCACTCTTCTTCATATGCAGCGCAAGGGCCTTGGACCTCAGTTGCACAAATTAGGTTTAACCAAGTTAAACTACTTTCCATAATTTAAGGTGCTTTAAAATAGGTCATAGGCGTTTCATGTTATGCTCAGCACTGCCTAGAATCTTTCCTGAATTCTAGCCTGAGATAACTAAGGAACCATAACAGGTTTCCTAGAATATAGCTTGAGATAATTCAGGAACCGTAATAGAAAAACAAACAGCGCCCTAGCTGGCAGCTACTTGATGTCATAACATTCAGCATGACATCCAATACACTTTGTTCTAGCTAACCAAACTTACCCTGTAGTACACTACACAAGTATGTCATGACATCAGTCAAGACATCTACACACACAACAATGTTTTACCATAAAATGCAGCCAATCAAAAACATCTACAATTATGCTAAGCGTGCCAATTGCACTACTAATTATTGGTTAGTCTGGGTAGTATTCTAGATCAAGGGCTGAAAAATTTCCCCTATAGTTTGGGATAAGGTTTGTACCATTTGCAGGTTGCTTTCATCCATTTGTTGTCTTAAACAAGCTATAGAAGTATTTGTCAAATTAGGGCCCTGAGTGGAATACCCCACACCTACACTTTAACTGTTTCGACCAACATTTATCCCAGATCCTGATCCTTGTAATGGTGAAGCCATCACATTCTCTGAGGATACTAGGGGAGCATTTTGGAGGCCTTGCATTACTGACGTTGGCATTCCATATGGTGGGTTTCTTGGTAATGGTTGTGAAAACCATGGAGGGAGGAAATGTCTAAACATCGAAGTTCCCCCTGGCGGAGTTTGGGAATTGGATGCATGTGGCCCAACATACTCCAAAATAGGCTGAGTGTATGCCCTTATATCTGTCGACCCTGAACCCACCACTGATGGCACTGGTTCAGGCATAACAGGAGGCGGTATCTGCTCTCCTGTCGAAGGGACTGAGGGTGGAACTACATCATTCCTAGACACCTCTCGAGGATTAGTGTTGCTAGGCTGGGAATTAGAACCATTCCCTCGAAGGTTTGGGTTATTTGGCTGATTAACATTTGTCACCATTTCCCTAGTGTAGTTTCTCCTTGGTCTTTCTTCGTTTGTAGCGGTTATTTTACCACTTCTTAATAACATGCAACGAAGTTTTCTCAAAGACAACACTAACAACTGCAGTTTTCTAGAACTTTTACAAAAAGCTTAATAAACTTTTAGCATGTGTCCCACTGGGCGTGCCAATTTGTTTCCTATGAAAATTGGAAAACAACCGCTGATCTTCCAAATCTAACTTTGGTGACTCACATGATCGATCAGATTGATCCTACGACATGTGCTAAATTTTAATCTATGAAAAATATTAAAGACTGAATACTTCAATAGTGTTTATAAAAAAAGGGGAATTGAAATGTATGGTTCGACACGAACGTAAGAACATTAAATTGAAAGAAAAGGGTAAAAACTTTAATAAAAAGTCTTAAAATAACAAAGCGTAATGCTAAAGACGTAACTTGCAGGAAAATAAAAGATGAACTTGTAGAACCATGCTTCAGTCTCAAGTTTTGATGATGTCAACACTACTCAAGGTCATCTCTTGATTGCAAAAAGACAAGCCTTTCAAAGTTATCAAGATCAAGTCAAGCTATCTATCAAGTCAAGCTATCTTTCAAGTCAAGCTATCTTTCAAGTCAAGCTACATATGGAACTATGATTCTTCAAGACTTGGATGTATTGCGGGTATATCAAATTCTACCCTTATAATTGATATACAAGTGTTCAAAAACATCAAGCATTTTAGCATAATACATGAGCATGTTTTTGGAACTTTAAAATTGGTATAACATTTATTTTTAAAAGCATTTTTCTGAAAAATAGCAGTGTTAACCGATTAACCATATAGGTTAACCGGTTAACCATTTCAAATTTTAAATAATCTGGGCTAACATTCCAGTGTTAACCGATTAACCATATAGGTTAACTGATTAACACTGAACGTACAGTGAAAAATGGCTTTGTTTCAAGTACAAAAATTGTTTGAAAATTACACCATTTAATATTTTTTGAAATCTACTCATATATACCTTTTTGAAAGGGTATTTTACTCATATAAATTCTGAGTTTTTCAATTCTGAAAAACATACACTCAAAAACTTCCAATCTCCAAACACTTTCTACTTTCATTTTCAAATTTTCTTAGAATCAAATTCACCATTTTCAAAATCTTTTATTAAGTGTTCATATGTGCATAAAATTTCATATTCATCCTTGAACACTTGTGTTGAAAATTATAAGAGTGAATTTTGATCATTTGGAGAAGATCAACTTTGATATTATTATTATTCTCAAAACAAAAATCTTTACAAGTATTTGTATTCTGACTTGTGATCCAGGATTGTTGGACACAAGGGTGAGTGTTTACAAGAGGATTGTTCTTGTACACTTGTTAGTTTTATTGTTTGATAGTAGGCCTCACCGATTGATGGTGTGATAGGTTGTACTTTATTAAACAATAGTGAAAACTCTCTTTCGTGTTGAAAGGGGAGTGGAGTACTCTCGGATTGTGAGGGGAACCACTATAAATCCTGGTGTCCATTGTTCTTTTACTTTCTTCTGCTTGCATAACCAAGAACACAAACCAGTAATATTTCAAGAAACCATAAAAACCTCAAAAATTTCTAAAGTCTTAATTCACCCCCCCCCCCCCCCCCTCTTAGGCATACTCTGCACTTACAATTGGCATCAGAGCAGGTTAAGGTAACCTGTTCCTAACGATTTAGTATGGCTTCCGCAAGTACCAACCCGGTTTTCAAAGATGGTGGAAGTAGTAACAAGCCACCACTCTTTTCTGGAGAATACTTCGATTTTTGGAAAATCCGTATGAAGGCACATCTTGAGGCTCAAGGAGATGGTATATGGGAAACCGTTGAAACTGGTCCACATGTTCCTACAAGTGTGGTAAATGGTGTTGGAACCCCAAAGATTAAATCCTCATATGATGAAGATGACAAGAAGAGAATCTTGAATGAGAAGAAAGCAATCAACATACTTCAAAACGCTCTCAGTATAGATGAATTCTTTCGCATATCACAGTGTCAATCGGCAAAACAGATTTGGGATACCTTGGTAGAAACGCATGAAGGAACAGCAGAAGTAAAAAGATCAAGACTTAACACGTTAAGTCAAGAATATGAGATGTTCCGTATGCAGCCCGGTGAATCTATTGTCGCCTTGCAAAAAAGGTTCGTTCATCTTACAAATCATCTGATTGCTCTCGGGAAGACCTTCACTAATGATGATCTCAACTTAAAAGTCCTAAGATCCTTGACAAGAAAATGGCAACCGAAAGTGACCGCCATTTCGGAAAAGAAAAATCTTTCAACAATGACATCCGCTTCATTATTCGGAAAACTTCAAGAGCATGAACTGGAACTTGGAAGGCTTGAGAAACATGAAAGTCAAGACAAGAAGTCCAAAGGAATTGCCTTGAAGACTGACACAAGGGATGATAAAAATGACGAATCTTTCCGAAGACGAAAATTTCATGCTTCTAGTAAAGAAGCTTGGTAAGTTTTTTAATAATAATAAAACTTCTTCTTTTTCTAAAAAGAATAGACATTTCAGGAAAAAGGAGGCACCTACATCAAACCAAGAAATTACATGTTACGAATGTGGGAAACAAGGTCACATAAAGCCAGATTGCCCGAAACTCGCAAATAAAGGAAAATTCAAGGGCAAGAAGGATTTCAAAATGAAGAAGGCTTATGTCGCATGGGACGACAACGAAGTGAGTTCATCATCGGAATCAGATAACGATGAATGCGCAAATATGGCTTTAATGGCCTCTCACCATTCCGATGACGAAAATGAGGTTAGTAGTAATTTTTCTGTCTATGATAATGATGCACAAGAAGTTATAGATGAACTTCTAAAAGAGTGCAAGACTTTGTATAAAGACATCTCATCACAAAAGAAAAGAATTTTACTTTTAGAAAAACAAAATTCTGATTTCTTGAAAAATATTGAAGATGAAAAACAAAAAGTGATGGATGAAAAACAAAGTCTTGTATGTAAGAATTGTGAGTCTTTGTCTTTTCAAATTGTTCAACTTAAAAGAGTTTTAGAAAGATACGAAAAAGGTCAAATTGGCTTGGAAGAAATTCTTAAACATCAAAGGTATCCTAATGATAAAAGTAGATTAGGATATTCTAAATTTTCAAAGCCAAGCACCAATAAGACCATTTTCGTAAGAGCAAGTGAACAAATTGTTAAAGAAGAGACAAGCACTTCTAAAATTCAGCATCAAAATCATAACAAGAAAAGAATTGATAAGAAAAAGAATTATATTCCTAGATATAGAAGTCATTTTCAACCTACATGTTTTTACTGTGGAATTAAAGGGCACACACCTAATGCCTGCTATGTACGTAATATTGGTGTTGCAAAGGGGCATTATGTGTGGGTTGAAAAGGGTACTTACTATCAAGGACCCAAAGCAATTTGGGTACCTAACACTACCTAATTTTGTTTTGTAGGTATGCTTGAAGACAACCAAAAATCAATGGTATCTTGATAGTGGTTTCTCGAAGCATATGACGGGAGACATAAACAAATTTTCAAGTCTATCATTAAAGGCCAAAGGATATGTCACTTATGGTGATGATAATAAAGGAAAAGTTCTTGGAGTTGGAACCATTGGTGCACCTCCATGTACAATCATCGAAGACGTTCTTTATGTTGAAGGCCTTAAGCATAACCTGCTTAGCATCAGTCAATTGTGTGACAAAGGGTTCAAAATCAACTTCACAAAGGAGGAATGCTTGATCGAACACGAAGTCACTCATGAGATTCTGCTAAAAGGTAAAAGATATAATAATATTTTTATGATCTCTTTTGATGATTCTTCCTTGAAGGTAAAATGTCTTATGGCAAACAACAACGAGGCATGGCTTTGACATAAAAGATTTGCTCACATTCACATGGAGCATCTAAACAAATTAATCAAACATGATCTGGTTGTTGGGCTTCCGAAGATAAAATTCATCAAGGATAAATTATGCGATGCATGTCAAAAGGGAAAACAGACCAAGACAACTTTCAAATCCAAGCAAGTGGTTTCTACATCAAGACCACTTCAATTATTGCACATGGATCTTTTTGGTCCATCAAGAACAAAAAGCTTCGGAGGTAGTATTTATGCTTTAGTTATTGTTGATGATTTTTCTCGATATACCTGGACAATGTTTTTAGTGCAGAAAAATGATGCTTTCAAAGCATTCAAAAAGTATGCAAAACAAATTCAAAACGAGAAGTCACTCACTATAGCCTCCATAAGAAGCGACCACGGTGGAGAATTTCAAAATTCAGACTTTGAAGAATTTTGCGAAGAACATGGAATTTCTCATAATTTTTAGGCACCAAGAACTCCTCAACAAAATGGTGTCGTAGAACGGAAGAATCGTTCACTAGTTGAACTTGCTAGAACAATGCTCAGCGACACAAATCTTCCAAAATATTTTTGGGCAGAAGTAGTAAGCACGGCGTGTTTTGTAAGCAACCGCGTGAATATTCGACCGCTACTCAAAAAGACTCTGTATGAGTTGTTCAAGGGAAGGAAACCAAATATATCATTCTTCCACATATTTGGCTGCAAATGCTTCGTTCTCAACAACAATAAGGACAATCTCGGTAAGTTTGATGAGAAGTCCGACGAAGGTATATTTCTTGGTTACTCTATTTATAGTAAAGCATTTAGAATTTTTAATAAAAGGACTCTTACCATCGAAGAGTCTATTCATGTTTCGTTTGATGAGACTAACCCCTCGAAAGAGGATAATATTGTTTTGGATGATGATGATGATTTTGTAGATACTCCACAAAATGAAGAAATTGTTTCAAATGATCAAACAATATTACGAGAAGATGTTACTCAAGAAAATCAAGATCTTCCGAAAGAATGGAAAACACACAGAGATCACCCAATTGATAAAGTTATTGGTGATATTAGTCAAGGCGTTGCAACTCGACTTAATTTAAAGGATGCTTGTCTCAACATGGCTTTTGTATCTCAAATTGAACCAACCAAGATTGATGAAGCTTTAGGCGACGACCAATGGATTATAGCAATGCAAGAAGAACTTAATCAATTTGAAAGAAATCAAGTTTGGACCCTTGTACCAAGACCAGATAATAAGCATATCATAGGAACCAGATGGGTGTTCAAGAACAAACTTGACGAGAATGGGATTATAGTTCGTAACAAGGCAAGATTGGTCGCAAAAGGCTACAACCAGGAGGAAGGAATTGATTTTGATGAAACATTCGCTCCGGTAGCAAGGTTAGAAGAAATTAGATTACTACTTGCTTACGCTTGTTCTATGAATTTTCAGTTGTTCCAGATGGATGTCAAAAGCACTTTTCTAAATGGGTACATTAATGAGGAAGTCTACGTCAAACAACCTCCGGGTTTTGAAGACTTCAAAAATCCCTCACATGTTTTCAAACTGAAGAAGGCTCTCTACAGTTTAAAACAAGCACCACGAGCATGGTATGATCACCTTAGCAACTTCTTATGTGAGAAAGGATTTACAAAAGGAAAGATTGACAAGACGCTGTTTATAAAGAAAATCAAGGGTAACACCTTGTTGGTATAAGTCTACATCGACGACATCATATTCGGATCAACAAACAAAGAACTTTGCGAAGAATTCTCACTCATGATGCAAGGAGAATTCGAGATGTCCATGATGGGAAAGTTAAATTATTTTCTTGGACTACAAATCAAGCAAACCAAGGATGGAATCTTTCTCAACCAATCCAAGTACTGTAAGGAATTAATAAAGAAATTCAATATGGATAGTTGCAAGATGATGTCTACTCCTATGGGATCCGGAACGTATGTTGATCAAGATGAATCTGGTACTCCAATTGATATTACTAAATATCGAGGTATGATTGGTTCATTACTATATTTGACAGCAAGCCGTCCTGACATTATGTTTAGTGTTTGTTTGTGTGCGCGCTTCCAAGCAAATCCGAAGGAATTGCATCTCACTGCTGTGAAGAGAATTATCAAGTATCTCAAAGGAACGACCAACGTCGGATTATGGTATCCTAAAGGTAGTACTTGTTCTTTAGTTGGTTATTCTGACGCTGACTATGCAGGATGCAAAACCGATAGAAAAAGTACAAGTGGTACATGTCACATTCTCGTAAATGCTCTAGTATCATGGACCTGCAAGAAGCAAGCTTGTGTAGCACTCAGCACCACCGAAGCAGAATACATCGCCGCAGGAAGTTGCTGTGCACAGATTTTATGGCTGAAACAACAACTTCTGGATTATGGTGTTGACCTTGGATGCATTCCTCTACGATGTGATAATACTAGTGCCATAAATATCACGAAGAATCTGTTTATGCATTCCAGAACAAAGCATATCGATATCCGACATCACTTCCTTCGAGATCACGTATTGAACAGAGATGTTGATGTTACTTTCGTCGACACACACAACCAACTCGCCGACATCTTTACCAAGCCTTTAGCGAAAGAACCGTTCTACAAAATTCGGAGAGAACTTGGGATTCTTGATGAAGGTGACATCTGACCTTTTCTCTAATATGTGTATGCATCATTTGTGATATGTTTTCATATGTTTTCATTCTGTTTTTAAGTATTTTTCAAAAATTCGGGTATGTTATTCGATTAACCATATGGGTTAACCGATTAACACTGTTGAATTTTCAATTCTGATTCAATTTTTTAATGTGTTAACCGATTAACCTATATGGTTAACCGATTAACACTGTTAAATTTTCTAAAAATCAGAAACGAAAATTAATTAAGTTTTTGAAAATATTATATATTATAAATGTATTTTTATGTGGTCCATATTCTCTCAAATATCCAAATCCATATCCAAAATCCATATTCCCTCTTCAAACCCTAACTTCTCTCTCCCACTCTCTAAAGTTGGAAAACTACCCACAACTTCTCAAACCCTAACTTCCTCAGAACCCACAACCTCAGTTCTATCAAACCTTTATCCATGGCTTCAGCATCAAATCGCGGCAAGGGAAAGGTTCCAGAACATCATTCTGCATCAGAATCTGATGACGACAGCATTCCAATGGAAACCACCAAAAAGAGGCGGATGGATTTCAAAGTTCGTGTTCGTCAACTTATGCCGGTAAAGTACGTAAATCTTCGAGCTTTTCCTGCAATATCTTTTGATTTTCCCACTCTATTGGAATATCAGCGTATTGACAAGTTCGTCACCGACTCTGGTATTATTTATCCTGATCTTGTTAAAGCTTTTATGAATAAAATGGATGTATATCTGGACATGGATGAGAACCACATGATCCGTTCCACCATTAGAGATCATGAGTTGGTTGAGAATTTATCCACCCTTTCTAGACACCTTAAGATTCCATCAAAAGGCTGTTTCCTGAGGAAAGGTGTAAACCATGTAGATGGACCCTGGGCAAACTATGATAAAATGGAGTATTACTATCAGATTTGCAGGTTCCCAAAAGAAACCATTATTGCAAACTCTCGCACCGCTCGTATGCTGTGCTATGCAAAGAATCTTACCGTTTCTGATCGGATGCTTCACTACATAATCTGTTATGTGCTGATTCCCAAGGATTCGAATCATGCACAAATTAATGATCTGGAAATGCAGCTCCTTTTCGCCATCAATAACAAGATTCGTGTCAATTGGATTCTAACCATCATGTATCACCTTCAACAACAACTATCTCTTTCAACCTATCTTCCTTATGCACGGCTGATATCAAGAATTTTGGAGTTGACTACTTTGGATCTTAACCGTGAACCAACCATCAAGATGAAATCAACCACCAATGAGATCAACGAGATTACAATTGTCAAGAATACTGGACTTTTTAAGGATACCGACGGTACTTACAAGTATTCAGAAGAAGGAGCCAATGCTAACCAGACCTATCCCGTACCTGAAGGAGGCATTACAAATGAGTTCCTTTACCAAACTATAATGACTCAGCATAGAGAAACCTCTCGGGCCATTGCTTCTCTCCGGAACCTTGTACTTTCCTCTCACCACACCAACCCTGACAACCTTGATGTATCTGATGAAGAAAATTAAGGACAAGAGGAAGAAGAGGAGGAGGATATGGCGGATGAGGATTTTTAGAGAATATGTTGTTGTTGTTGTTTTTTTTATTGCTTTGCTTTCTAGTCTTAAGTTTTATGCTTCCATTTGAACTATGTTTTATTATAACAAGTACAATTTCTATTTGCTGCATTTTATATGTACTACTGCTTATGCTTTGTGTTTACTTGGCTTTGCATGTGCTTATTACTATATATGCTGCTATCTTGTGATTTCTTTGAAAGCTCTTCCTTTTTGCTGATGTCAAAGGGGGAGAAGAGCTTGGTTCTGTTAATGTCTCTCTGTGTGCAGATTTTTTTCCTCTGTTAAGATAGGGGGAGTTGCTAGACATAGGGGGAGAAACATATCAAGAACCAAGATATCGCACAACATTTTTTGATTGCCATCATCAAAAAGGGGGAGAATGTAGAACCATACTTCAGTCTCAAGTTTTGATGATGTCAACACTACTCAAGGTCATCTCTTGATTGCAAAAAGATAAGCCTTTCAAAGTTATCAAGATCAAGTCAAGCTATCTATCAAGTCAAGCTATCTTTCAAGTCAAGCTATCTTTCAAGTCAAGCTACATATGGAACTATGATTCTTCAAGACTTGGATGTATTGCGGGTATATCAAATTCTACCCTTATAATTGATATACAAGTGTTCAAAAACATCAAGCATTTTAGCATAATACATGAGCATGTTTTTGGAACTTTAAAATTGGTATAACATTTATTTTTAAAAGCATTTTTCTGAAAAATAGCAGTGTTAACCGATTAACCATATAGGTTAACCGGTTAACCATTTCAAATTTTAAATAATCTGGGCTAACATTCCAGTGTTAACCGATTAACCATATAGGTTAACCGATTAACACAGAACGTACAGTGAAAAATGGCTTTGTTTCAAGTTCAAAAATTGTTTGAAAATTACACCATTTCATATTTTTTGAAATCTACTCATATATACCTTTTTGAAAGGGTATTTTACTCATATAAATTCTGAGTTTTTCAATTTTGAAAAACATACACTCAAAAACTTCCAATCTCCAAACACTTTCTACTTTCATTTTCAAATTTTCTTAGAATCAAATTCACCATTTTCAAAATCTTTTATTAAGTGTTCATATGTGCATAAAATTTCATATTCATCCTTGAACACTTGTGTTGAAAATTATAAGAGTGAATTTTGATCATTTGGAGAAGATCAACTTTGATATTATTATTATTCTCAAAACAAAAATCTTTACAAGTATTTGTATTCTGACTTGTGATCCAGGATTGTTGGACACAAGGGTGAGTGTTTACAAGAGGATTGTTCTTGTACACTTGTTAGTTTTATTGTTTGATAGTAGGCCTCACCGGTTGATGGTGTGATAGGTTGTACTTTATTAAACAATAGTGAAAACTCTCTTTCGTGTTGAAAGGGGAGTGGAGTACTCTCGGATTGTGAGGGGAACCACTATAAATCCTGGTATCCATTGTTCTTTTACTTTCTTCTGATTTCATAACCAAGAACACAAACCAGTAATATTTCAAGAAACCATAAAAACCTCAAAAATTTCTAAAGTCCTAATTCACCCCCCCCCCCCTCTTAGGCATACTCTGTACTTACAGAACTCTTTTAATATAAAGTGAAAGTAAATTTCATTAAAGCATAAAAATGGTGTTTTTACATTACGTACATTCTCCCAAGACTCTTTTCTCTACACACGGATATTTTGAGTAAATTTGGAGTGACTTGTACAATAGTAAACACAACACACTGAATCTTATGGCTAGAACCCCTATTTATAATAATGAAATTAACTGCTGTTAACTTTCTAAGATAATCAGCCTCTGACAAGTGTCGTGCTGCATGCATTTGTCTTTTGAATGTGCACCACTTGTCTTGTTCAAGAATGAGAAAGCATAACTACTCCCTCCTTTATTTGAATTTCAAATTCTACTAGTGTTTCGTCAGCATTCTCGGTCAAAGGTAACTTTGATCTTAGAAATCAAGTCGAAGGTAATTTTGGTCAGCATTTTCGGTCAAAGGTAACTTTGATCTTAGAAATCAAGTCGAAGTCTCTCTTTCTTATGTGAGCGTCTTCAATTTCATTTGTTGTAAAGACCAAGTCGAAGGCTTCTTCACATTACCTCGAGAAATCAATATTTCAATCAAAAATTTTAATTTAATGTGGGCGTCGAATTTCTGAGCTAACAACTAGTCATAGGGAAGATGGTAAAAAATAGCTAAGGAATGAGTTAGATTTGTTAATTGCCAATTCTAAGGCTGGTTCGCTTTTGGGTGGGGATTTTAATGACATTAATGATAATACAGAAAAACGTGGTGGTCCCCATTATGATAAATATTGTTCCTTGTTTCATGAGCGTTTAAATAATTAAAAGCTTCTTGATCTGGGTGCTTCTGGGTACAGGTTTACTTGGCTTGGTGCTATTAGTCATGGATTGAATGTCTTTGAGAGACTAGATAAGGCTCTGTGCAATGATATTTGGCGGTTGCAATTTCCCGATGCTACTGTCAGGGTTCTAACTTGATTAGACTACTCTAATCACCATCATATTCTCGTATCGCTTAAAGAGGAGCAACATAGATCTATGGTCAAAGACTTCAAATTTGATTGTGCTTGGTTTTTGGATAAATCCTTCAAGCATATGTTGTTTTCTGATTGGAAGCCTAACCTTAGTATGTTGTAGAACTTGAAGGAAGTAAGGGAGCATGCCAAAGTCTGGAAAATGCACTATGTTCAAAGCCTTTTGAAGGAAAAGAAAATTATTATACGTAGACTTGAAAGGATTCAAAGACAAGCTCATGATGGAGTTAGTCATGATGGTCTCAGACGTATGGAAACAAAGTTGGAGCGGGATTTTTACTATGTTCCTTGTCAGGAAGAACTGTCTTGGTTTCAAAGGGCTAAAGAGCTTCGGTTGGCTGATAGCGAGAGAAATGCGTGATTCTATCACACTAAAGCTCTCCAACGTAGGCAGCGTAAGAAAGTTCAAACCATCAAGGATACTAATGGGTTGTGGCTGACTGATGCTAGTGAGATTGCTAATGCTTTTCGAAATCACTTATATCAACTCTATTCCATTGATTATGAAGTAGTTGACAAATTTTTGACGCTCCATTTTCTCCATTCCCTTACCGAGGTCTCCAAGAATAGCCTGAAACCACACTTCACCATGGAAGAAATCAAGCATGCTACTTTTGAGATGGCGTCGTGGAAATCCTCGGGTCCAGAAGGCTTTCCTGATGGTTTTTTTCAATCATCTTGGGACATTGTTGGAGATGTGGTGTGCATGTTTACTTTTTAAATTTGGAGTCATCCTACTCAAATTGTTGACATTAATTACACTGATATCTGCCTTATCCCTAAAATTCCACAACCAGAGTTAATCAGTCAGTTTTGTCCCATTGTGTTATGTAGCGTGTGTATAAGATTCTAAGTTGAACTGTTGCTAACAGGTTGAAAGGGCCTATGGATGTTATCATCTATCCTAATCAAATTGGGTTTATTCCTAACAGGAATATTCAGGAAAGTATTATGGTTGCACAAGATATATTTCACACTATGCACAATTTGAAAGGTAACCGGTGTTGTTTCTCTATTAAGGTGGACTTAGCCAAAGCTTGCGATCAGGTTAGCTTGAAGTTTGTGGAGTGTGTTCTCAGGGAGCTTGTAATTCTAGTTCACTTGAAGAACCTAATTATGCAAGTCATTTCCTACCTCCATATGTGTGTTAATTGGCAATGCAATAAAGGGAGTTACTTCAAGTCTATGAAAGGGTTAAGACAAGGTGATCCCATCTCACCTTATCTTTTTGTGTTGTGCATGGACAAGCTTTCTCACTTGATTATGGATGATGTGGAGCATACAAATTAGGTTGGCATAAAAGCTGGCAGAAAAGGCCCTATGGTGTCTCATTTAATGTTCACGAATAACCTCTTACTTTTTGGCTAGGTCACTGAAAGCCAAATTGTGAATATGATAGAGGTTATAAATGAGTTGTGAGAAGCTTCTAGGAAAATTACTAGCAATGAGAAAACCAAAATTATGTTCTCCTCTAATACTCTGGTGTGAATTCGTAGGCATATTGTTACTCTTTCATGGTTTAGAGAAGTTGACGATCTGGGCATGTATTTGGGCGTGCCTCTTTCTAGAAAGAGTCCTAGTCTCTGTAATTTTTAGCTTCTTATCGATAAGGTTCGGTAAAAACTTAGCCACTATAAATGTAACCAGCTTTCTTTCGTTGGCAGGGTTTCGCTTGCTAAATCTGTGATTGAAGCGCTCCTTACTTACTCTTTAATGAGAAGTAAGGTTCCTAAGGCTTGCCACAAAACTATCCATCTTCTTCGGTGAGGCTTTATCTGCGCGTATAGTAGCAATGAGAAGAAGATGCATATTGTTCGTTGGCAAGATATTTGCAAACCTAAAATCTTAGGAGGATTGGTGTTAAAGAATCTTGTTATGAAGAATGAAGCTTGTCTCTCCAAACTCAGTTGGAAGCTTCAAAATGGTGATGAGGCTTTATGGTGCGAGGTCCTGAAGAAAAGTACAACAGACAAGGCTTTGATGGGAATTTCAAGGTTGTCAAGCATTACGATTCTAGCTTGTGGAAAAACTTTGCCAAAGAATCAAAGACAAAATATAAGTATGTCACGTGGGAAATTAGCAATGGGATTTGATCAACACTCTGATGACTTTTGGGTGTAGGTTGGTTTCAGACTTCGCAGCGTTTGGCTAAATCCTGGGCTATGTCCGAAGGACTCCAAGCTTATTGATTTGGTTGACAATGACGGTAATTGGAAATGGAATATTATCAAAGCTAATGTTATTGGTATCATAGTGCAGGAAATTAGTGCCATTACTTCTCCTTGTTGGAACAGTAGACACAAGGATTGTTGCATTTGAAGCAGAACCTCCAATGGATTATTTTCTATGACTAGTTTTATGATTTACGTGCTCTCTCTATTTCTGTGGTCCAAGATAGATAGTGGAAGATAGATCGTAAGATTGAGGTCCCTGAACGAGTGTGTTTCCATGTGTGGCCGTTTCTTGTCCAAGGTTTGAATACCAGCCACTTTCTCTTTCAGCAGAAGATTTGGGATTCGTACTATGACTTTTGTAATGGAGTGGTGGAATCCTTACTTCATGTCTTCCGTGATTGTTGGGCTGCCAACCTTGTTTGGTACAGTTTTCTCTTCTTCTCCCTCAAAATCGAAGTGTGGATAGTGTTGAATCTTACTCAAAATTTAGGTAATGGTAGCCTTGATTGGGTTGCATTATGGGCCACTGCCTGCTATAAGTTTCGGCAATGGAGAAATCTTAAAATTCATAATATGGGTTTCGTTCTGCCTGATTGTTTATCTAAAGTGATTAAGACCTCTCTTTCCCAGTATTCTAGAGTGATGTTGATGCATAAGTCAGTGATGCATATAACTCAAAATTTGGAGCATGTCACGTGGGCGTCTGCTACCAACGATTGGGTGACGATTAATGTGGATGGGAGTGTTAGTCATTGTGTTAGTATCTGTGAGATGTTGGATCGAACTCTAGTATGGTTGAAATCTGTTCGCGAGTAATGCGTGTTGTAGTCGAAGTTTGTTCTAACATGCATTAGTCAATATTGCTAGGGTTGTTAGCATGTTGAATTGGGCCTTTCTTGTAAGCCCAATTGTTTAAGTTAGCTTGTACCCTAAGTTAGCTTGTAATGGGTAGTTGTTAAAAATCCCATTAGGTTAGTGTGCTATTTTATTATAAATAGGATGCTAGTTTCTCAATCTTGAGGATAAGGAAAAATAGGAAGATAAAATCCTAATTTCAAGGCAGAGAGGTTATTTGTTATTCTTGTATACTTGTAATATTGTTCTAAGAGAAAGGAAAGAATAGCAGTTTAATAACCAATCCTTGTTGTTCCTTGTTATTTTACCTTGTCTTCTTTGTTAACCCTAACCCTTGTGAGTTTCTTGATCATTAAGAAACTGTTTATACTTTGTTTAAAGGTATCCGATTCACAACAAATTGGTGTGGTGAGCGTGGAGAAGATGCCTTCAATAAAGTATGAGATTGAAAATTTCACCGGAGTGAACGACTTCGGTCTGTGGCGCTTGAAGATGAAAGCCCTATTAGTTCAGCAGGGTTTTTTGGAAGCGTTGAAGGGTGAGGCAGCCATGGACGTTGCGTTAATGGAAAAAGAAAAGACGGGCATGATCGAGAAGCCCATAGCGCAATATTATTGAGCCTTGGTGATAAGGTTCTTCAACATGTATCAAATGAGACTACATCATCGGGATTATGGGTGAAACTTGAAAGTTTGTACATGACCAAATCTCTGATGAATCGACTCTACCTGAAGCAAGCTTTATATTCATTCAAGATGAGTGAAGACAAAGTGTTGGCTGAGCAGTTGGATATGTTCAACAAGCTGATTCTTGATCTTGAAAATATTGATGTGAAGATCGATGATGAAGATCAAGCATTGTTGCTGCTGTGTGCTTTGCCCAAAACACATGCTCACTTCAAAGAAACTCTCTTGTATGGAAGGGAGTCCCTGACCTTTGAAGAAGTTCAATCAGCCTTGTATTCTAAGGACTCGAACGAACGAAAGGAGCATAAACCTTCGACGGTGGGCGAAGGTTTGGCTGTTAAGGGAAAATTCTTGCGAAAGGATGGTAAGTTCGACAAGAAGAAAGGTAAAAGTCAACAAAAGTCTTATAGTGGCGAAACATCTAGTATTCAATGTTATCACTGTAAGAAGGAGGGTCACATAAGAAAGGTGTTCCCTGAACGCCTGAAAGATCATGGAGGTAATGGCAATGCAGCCATTGTTCAAGATGACTTCGACTCATCTGATGTTCTTGTGGTTTCAAGTGGCGACTCGAGGAAAGAGTGGATTATGGATTCAGGTTGCACTTTGCACATGACTCCAAACAGAGGTTTGCTCGAGGAGCTATGTGATCAAGATGGTGGATCTGTGCTGCTGGGAAACAACAAATCTTGTAAAATTGCAGGTATTGGATCTGTGAGATTCAAGCTCCATGATGAGTCAATAAGGTTATTGACTGAAGTCAGGTACGTACCTGACTTGAAGAGAAATTTGATTTCTCTTGGTGAATTCGACAGAAAAGGATACATTTTTCAAGGAGAGAAAAGTATCCTAAGAGTCATGAAGGAGTTGAAGGAAGTCTTGAGAGGAGTGAAGAAACAAGGCTTGTATACCCTTGAGGATGAGGTTGTAGGTGGTTCGACAAATGTTGCATCCACGAAACTTATGTCGAAGACAGAATTATGGCACATGATATTGGGCCATGTCAGCGAAAGAGGCCTGGTCGAATTGGGGAAGCAGAACCTGCTAGGAGGTGACAAAGTTGAAGAAGACGCAGAAGATGTTGTCGAAGATGAGGAGACTGATAATGACTACCTGCTAGCAAGAGACAGGTTAAGGAGAGTCATCAAGCCACCTCAGAGACTTGGGTATGCAGATCTTATAGCTTACGCCTTAATCTCTGCTAGTGAGGTTCTGGATGAAGAACCTAGAGACTATAAGGAAGTTATGAGGAGTCGAAAGAAGACTGAATGGTTGAAGGCCATGGATGATGAGATGAAATCTCTTCATGATAACAACACCTGGGAACTGATCAAGAAACCTGCTGGAGCCAGGTTAGTCAGCTGTAAATGAATTTTCAAAGTTAAGGAAGGAATCGAAGGAGTGACGTCGAAGAGATACAAGGCAAGATTTGTTGCTAGGGGGTTCGCTCAGAAAGAAGGTATCGACTTCAACGATGTGTTCTCTCCTGTTGTGAAGCACAGATCCATTCGAATGTTGCTTGCCATGGTGGCCCAGTTCGACCTTGAACTGGAACAGATGGATGTGAAGACTGCGTTCTTGTATGGTAATCTAGATGAAACAATCCTGATGAGGCAACCTGAAGGGTATGTCGAAAGAGGGAAGGAAGATTATGTGTGCAAACTGAATAGATCTTTATATGGACTGAAACAATCTCCTCGACAGTGGAATAGGAGATTCGACAAGTTCATGGCACACATAAGTTTCATCAGAAGATAGTTCGACCACTGTGTTTACTTCAGATTTCAACCGGGTAATTCATTTGCTATTTTGTTGCTCTATGTGGATGATATTCTAATAGCAAGCAACAATGTCGAAGAGGTAATGAGGGTGAAGGTTGAACTCAATAAAGAGTTCGACATGAAGGATCTGGGAGCTGTGTCCAGGATTCTTGGGATTGACATCCGGAGAGATAGAAAGCAGTCAAAATTATGCTTATCTCAAGAGGCATACCTACAGAAGGTTCTCGAAAAGTTTGATATGTCGAATTCAAAGCCTGTTGTGACTCCGACAAACCCTCAATTCAAGCTGAGTATAGATCAGTGTCCCATCATTGATGTTGAAAGAACTTATATGAATAGCATTCCATATGCTAACATAGTAGGTTCTTTGATGTATGTTATGGTCTGTACTAGACCCGACATAGCATATGCAGTAAGTCTTGTAAGCAGGTACATGGAGAATCCTGGAAAGGCTCACTGGAAAGCATTGAAGTGGATTTTAAGGTACATAAATGGGTCTCTGAATAGAGTCCTAATTTATGGTGGAGCCTTAGGTGAAGATAGTAAAGCAGCAATCGAAGGATACGTCGACGCTGATTATGCAGGTTGTATGGATTCCAGAAAATCTATCTCTGGATATGTGTTCACTATGTTTGGCACATCAATCAGTTGGAAAGCAACACTTCAGAAGGTCGTTGCCTTATCAACCACTGAAGCGGAGTATATTGCCCTAACTGAAGCTCTGAAGGAAGCATTATGGCTTGAAGGTTTTGCAAAGGAGCTAAAACTTCAAGGTCGAGTTATCACTGTTAAATGTGATAGTCAAAGTGCAATACACCTGTCGAATAATTCAGCCTATCATGAGCGAACCAAGCACATTGATGTGAGGCTGCATTTCATCAGAGGGGTAATCGAGCGTGGAGAAGTCCAAGTGCTGAAGGTTTCGACAGATCATAATGCTGCTGATATGATCACCAAGACGTTGTCCAGTTGCAAGTTTTTCCACTGTATGCAGTTAATAAAGCTGCATGAAGAAAGCTAGTTTCTTGATGTTATAGAGTTAGATCCAAGGTGGAGATTTGTGAGATGTTGGATCGAACTCTAGTATGGTCGAAGTCTGTTCGCGAGTAATGCGTGTTGTAGTCGAAGTTTGTTCTAACATGCATTAGTCAATATTGCTAGGGTTGTTAGCATGTTGAATTGGGCCTTGCTTGTAAGCCCAATTGTTTAAATTAGCTTGTACCCTAAGTTAGATTGTAATGGGTAATTGTTAAAAAGCCCATTAGGTTAGTGTGCTATTTTATTATAAATAGGATGCTAGTTTCTCAATCTTGAGGATAAGGAAAAATAGGAAGATAAAATCCTAATTTCAAGGTAGAGAGGTTATTTTGTTATTCTTGTATACTTGTAATCTTGTTCTAAGAGAAAGGAAAGAATAGCAGTTTAATAACCAATCCTTGTTGTTCCTTGTTATTTTACCTTGTCTTCTTTGTTAACCCTAACCCTTGTGAGTTTCTTGATCTTTAAGAAACCATTTATACTTTGTTTAAAGGTATCTGATTCACAACAGTATCATTAATGTTTATCAGCATAGCAGAGCGGGGTGTGGGGGCATTTCCTAGAACGCTTCAAAGTGGTTAGATCAAAGGTTTCTTCAAATTGTTAGGATCCTGTAACAGTTACACGACTGGGTTGTGGGGAATTCATGATGGGATTCATTTGGCTAAGAATCTCAAGCTTCCCAAAGTAAAGTTTCAAGCAAATAATGCTGAAGCTGTCAAATATATCACTAATTGCAAGATTCTTCGCAAGACTGGGCTCATCTTGATGCGCAAAATTAAGGATGATCTCAAGTGTTTACATACTTATCATTTCAAACTTGTCATCATGAAGCTAACAAATGTCCGGATCAACTAACTAAAGCTAACATCTCTTCTAATCCTTCAAATTGTATTTTTTGTTATTCTTCTTCCTTCTTGATTGGGTTTGTCCAATAAAATATTGAGGGAATTGGTTAGTGTTGTTTTGTGGACTTAGGCACTTTTCTTGCAAAAAAAAACTATTTTGTTGAAAAAAGAAAAAATTGTATTGATTGTGTTGAGTTTGTGTGTTTTTCTAATGTGTATAAATAATAGAAATAATAGAAGAGTATGCAATTGAGATGAGTATTTCAATCATTAAAAAGTGAAACTTTTTAAATATTTAATGTTTTTTTAGATTTTATGAATTTTAACTAGATGTCATATTCAATGTTTGTCAAATATAAAAAAAGAAAGATTGTATTGCTTGTATTATTTTTTGATTTATTTATTTTTCACAATGTATTTAGTTATTTATATTTTTTATTCCTAATTATGAATATTCATTAAAAAATAATTTCAAAATTAAATTATTATTTTGAAAAAATGTCCTATTAGGTTATTAATTGTAGTCTTCTTAAACATTTAAATTAATACTATTAATTTATTTTAAATATAAATATAACAATATCTAATACATTTCTATAAAAATAACAATATCTAATAATCTCTATAAAAAATTAATAATATGTATTTACATACAAAATAAACATATTAACTATATTTACATTATTAATAGATGTGAAATGTATAGTGGAATTTTACAAGTAAGAATAGAAATGAAGCATGTAGTCTAAATAAATAAAAGGAAATAAGTACTAAATTCTATATAAATTAATTTTATATTGACTTTCAATACATTTTTAATATTTATAAATATTTTAATATTAATTGAAATTGTATAACATATTTTAATATTGTACCTATAAAGTGAAATTGTATAATAACATCATAAATTTTTGTCATAAATTTTTGTTGTGGTTTTTAAAACTATTTTACACACTTTTTTGTTATATGGGTATGGTTATTTTGACACTCAATTTTATACCTACATCTTATTTACTGTTCATAAATTCGATGATTAATAATTTTTTTATTTTAATTTTTTATAATTTTATTCTAAAACAACTTTGATTAATAGTATATAAAAACTTGATTAATACAATTCATATGTGAGTTAAAATATATTCCGACATCAAAAAGTGGTATTAAGTAATAAATAAAATTGATTAATTGACCATAAAAAGTTGATTAATATAATTTATAGTTTGATTATTGAGCTTCTCGATATCAAAAGATAATCTTAATCGAATCAACTTTGGTTAATAATGTGTATGCGGTTGGTTCATACAATTTATAATTTGGTTAATGAATTCTCCGACATAAAAAATTATAAATAGTAAAATAATTTGGTTAATAGAATGTAAAAAGTGATTAATACATTTTATACTTTAGTGTTAGAAAATAGTTAATATTATGTATTTTATTGGTTAATATAGTTGTTAAAGTGGTTAATAAATGAATCATAAATAAAATAAGTGGTTAATAACATTAATCTTATGGTTAATACAATGATGAAATTGGTTAATTACATAATATTATATTTATGTTACAAAATAGTTTTTTAAAAATAAATGTATTTTTTAATTAAAAATAAACAAAATAAAAATAGTGTTCATTGTATAAATACCGTAAACAATGTTTTAGTGTAAGTATTTGGTGTCAAGTTATCAATGTTCTTTTCATGTAAGAGGATTGTTATTCTTACACTAAAATCAAACATTATATTGCTACACCTTCTAAAATACAACAATGCCATGTGCTTATTTGTATTCAAAAAAGTGAAAAATAATTAATAAATATAATAAAAAATAAAATCAAATGAAAGTACGGTGTAAGTTGTCATTTTTAGTATATGGATATCATTTCTCATTTATATAATTATACTTTATTTTGATTTAATATATTTGTACAAATTATACATTTTTTTATGTTACATAATGAATGACATATTTGATATATACTTGTTTACCGTTATTTTTGGTAAATAACATCACAAGTTTTAATCCACTTATAGGATTAAACTCGAAAAATCATATGACATGTTGTGCAAAAGTGTTTAAAAGAATGTGTTCATGCATGGAAATTAGACGTTTGAATGTGGGATAATTAGATAGAAGCTTCAAAATTAAAGTGCACAATTACTCAAATAGTAAAGTAAATGAAATGAAATGATAAAGATTAATTGAATACAATGCTTGAATTAAAAATGGAACGCGTGTTCATACATTTTCTCACAAATTCAATATCTTTGTAACTTGGATGTTTGAACTATATAGAAGACAATAATGAAAAATGTGAACCCTTCTTACAGAGATTAAATTGGTTTATATAAAAGTACATCAGTAACCGTCGACAATGGATCATTTCCTAGAAATCGACATGTATACCATTATGTAGCCTTTTGTCCTATGCATTACTACCACATGTCATCAGTCTTTGAATTGCTATGAAATGGTCACTTCTTTCAAGAAACATTTTCAAGTCCTTCAATTGCCTTTGTCGAGAACTCCTAGTCGAATCTTGTAATCTTGGTGTGAACCATGCTTCAACTACTTGTTTTTTGCCTGTGTATTTATCTCACACCTTATTCATGTCGAATATGCCAAATCACTACAAACCCTTATTGAGATTTTGGACATGTTTTGAAGAGAGTGTGATTTTAATCTTGTGAATCTGTTCTTGAGATTGTTCCAAATCATGCTTAGTCGGTCTCAATGTAGCTTGAGTAAAAAATCACAAGCTAGCAAATACCCTACAAAAATACGACTTTTGATCATGTTCGCAATATCAACACTATTCAAAACATGTCGTCATGGTCACCATAACCAATACCCCCTAGCCATCACATCATTTTACATGCGTACACCCACCATCATTATTCCAACTTATAAGGTCATTGTGGGACACATGATTAACCATTTTAAAAGAAAATCATTTAATTGATTTTAAATCAGAAAATCAAAATATTAATGTGTTTTTATTTCAAAGGGGGAAAATTGATAAGTCCCACTTCAAAATCTATATATAAATCCTCACTTGCTTCTTTCTTCTTCGCCACATAGCTTCCTCCTCTAAACCCTAAAACTTTTGTTTTCCTACAACCTTCTCTCTTTTCTTACGCATGTTCTAAAACAATGGCTTCCTCTGGCATAAAGAAACAACCTACAATCCATCTGCTACTGACCTTCAAGGACCTATCCTCATCAACAACTGTAACTATGTTCTAGAACCTCTATTGGAGGAGGAGAAAACTACTATATGGGCTTCTCATGAATTGATCCATTTTTCTGCTAGAGGTGTACTCACGCGTTTCTAGGTCATTTGTCCAAATCCCCTATGAAACAAATTAAATTGGAAAAGTTTTTCCCATGTTCATTATCATCCAAACCTCGTGCATTTGAAGATAGCAATTTTGAGTTGGGATTTATGGAACATTCCAATTGTGTGTTTCGTTCTTCTCCTTCTACTAATAGTGACACTTACCTGTCATACCCCAAATTTTTCCTACCTGTATACTACCTTTATTTCCACCCACTAACCATCATTCAAAAAAGTCCAAAAACATGTTGTTTCTGCTTGCCTGAATCTAGTTTTCATTCAAGGGCATCAAGGTTGTTAGGTGGCATCAAGTTGTCAGTACTTCATGATTAAAGATCATCAGGAGCAGTTCCTTTCAATTAGGGTTTTTGTGCAGTCGTAATACAATTTTGTGCTGCTTATTTGGTTCAAGATCTGGTTTACTAATGCAAAAGGCAAAGTTCAAGATTGATTTGTGATTGATTCATGTTTGATTCGAATGGGTTTATGGTTTTAAATTCAAAAATCCAAGATCTATTCATGGCAGCTTTTATTTCTCAAGGGCCGATTCAAGGTGTTATTCATTTCACGAGAAAAATTCAAGAATAATTTCAAAGGTGGATATGGAGTTAATGTGAAAAGTCAAATTATAATCATCTTTATTTTTAATCGAATAATTCAAGGCATGGCAAGACAATTCAAGAGTGGCATATAAGGATACAAGTCAAAGTTCTCAAAGTCCAAATTCATCTTTTTACAAAATAACCATTACACCAAATTTGTAACCCATTTTTCCTTAAAGGCCAATCCATCACCCATATGGCTACAAAAAAATAATTCTTGTTCAAAAAAGCCCATAGTCCATTCTTTCCTCAAGTACAAATCCATTAAAATTACAAAAATATGAAGTCCCATTATTTGTACAGTCCCAATACAAATGTTCTAATAAAAATCATTACAAAATAGTATATTATCTTGGTACATATTGCAAGGCATTTCCTGAACAAACTATGAGTCTAAACCACACAAGCCACTTGCAGCTAATACCAACAATTTGAAAATGACATACAAAGCTATCACAAAACTACAATTCCCGCACGCGACCGCAAAACATCATCCACTAATTTCAACACAGACCTGCATATGACATCCAACCATAAACCATAAGCCACATCCTGCATAAAACAATTGACAAATCGTCACAACATGTGAAAACACCAGCTACAACCATAATCTCCATACGAGCATCCCATGAAGCTATTACCACAAGCCATCTTCAAAGTCACACGACTTCATTTCAAAATGACAAACTTCAGCTGCTAACGCTACCAAAAGCCGAGTTGATTCTCACCACGCGTAATCCATAAACCACAGCTTCGCACAACCTTTCAAAACCTTGACACAATAACCATCATGATTCACCATGTTACACAAAACTAATGCGTACTACAATCCTTGCACAACAACACGCAAAATTTCCTATAACCAAAACGTGAACATACACAAAGCAACAAACCCAACCTCATAAAATAACAAGCCAACATTCTCAACAAACCGACCTCATTCGTCATTAAATCTTTTGCGCAAAAATCACTTGTACGACCAATTCATAATTTCACCACGTCACGACCTCAAAACGATAACACTTCAGAATCACTCATCGCCCAATTCCTCTATAAAAGCGAGACCCATTCTTCACTAACCCTCTCCTTCTTCTTCAATCAAAAAACCCCATTAACAATAGAAACTTACAAATTCTTCATACATCATCTTCTTCATTTCAACCCATCAACAACACACAAACCATTCACTGAACCAGAATCGGAACAGAAATGGTAAAAGAGAGATTGAAACAAAGACTAAAACCTTAAATCTTATTAGTAATAATTCATATTTTATTATATTACTTTCTTAAGCCCATAAGTTTGTTAGAGGGTATTTTAGTATTTATCTTATTCTAGTAACCCTAGTTTTAGCTTATAAATAGGGTGACAATCATTGTAACCAAATATCATGTTTTGTAGCCGTCATTCTCTTAATAGAATATTTCCCTATTTCATCATTTATTCTATCTTTGCACCAACAAATTGGTATCTAGAGCTCCGTTTTAGATTCATTGGGAAACACGGGAAACACGAGTGAACGTGAGGTCTTGTGTGTTTGATTTTGTTTCTCAAATTCTTGTTGAATCTTGAACAAAATCTGATCAGAATTTTTTAATTCTGTGGGTTGGGAAACACTGTGTGAGAAAACTCTGAGTGTATTGTGCAAAGTAGAAGATGAACGGAAACGGCAACATGAACACCAAACTTCCAGTATTTGACGGTAAAAATTGGAATCGTTGGATGATCCAAATGCGTGTACTGTTTGGTGCTCAAGATGTTCTGGATCTTGTCACTGATGGTTATGTTCCAGTAGCAGCAGATGCGACTGATGAACAGAAAAACACGCAGAAGGAAGTAAGGAAGAAGGATCAGAAAGCATTGTTCTTAATTCATCAATGTGTGAATGTAAACGTGTTTGAGAAGATTGCAGACTCTACAACAGCAAAGGCTGCATGGGACACTCTGGTGAGATGTTATGGTGGTGATGCATCAGTGAAGAAGGTGAAGCTTCAGTCCTTGAGAAAGCAATATGAGAATCTCAACATGAAGAATAATGAGAAAGTTTCTGAATACATCTCCAGAGTGATTCTGATCACTAATGAGATGAAGGCATGTGGAGAAACTCTTTCTGAAGAAACAATCATGTAGAAAGTGTTGAGATCCCTTACTCCTCAATTTGATTACATTGTGGTAGCAATAGAACATTCCAAAGATCTGAGCACAATGAGAATTGAAGAGCTGCAGAGCAGTCTAGAAGCGCAAGAGTTGCGTCTGACTGAGAGAAACTCTGAAAAGGAAGTAGAACAGCAGGCTCTGAAAGCAACTTCTGATAGGAGGTATCAGAAGCAGTCAGAAGCCAGGAGAAGATCTGATGGTGGTCAGAAGTCAGAAAGCTCAACCTCTGATAGACAAAAGAATGCTCAGAGGGGAAAAGAGAAGTATGACAAAAGAAAAATACAATGTTACTGTTGTAAGAAGTTTGGCCATTTTGCTAGAGATTGTTGGTCAAACAAGGAGAAGAAATCAGAAGAAGCAAATATAGCCAGAGGCTCTGATGACGAATTTGTGCTGTTGATGGCCTCTGAATCTGATAATGTGGATCTGACAGACTGGTGGTATATGGACACTGGCTGTTCAAATCATCTTACTGGAAACAAGAAATGGCTGGTTGACTTTGACTCTGAAAAGAGAACAAAGATCAGATGTGCTGATGACAAATATCTTAATGCAGAAGGTATGGGAAATGTCAGAGTGACTCTGAACAATGGGAAAATAGCATTGATTCAGAATGTGTGGTATGTACCTGGCATCAGAAGCAATCTGATGAGTGTGGGACAATTAATTGAGAAAGGTTTCTCAGTTACCATGAAGGACAATCTTCTGAAGCTGTATGACTGTAATCAGAAGTTGATTATGGAGTCAGAACAGGGAAGGAATAGAACATTCAAGGTGAATGTCAGAACTCCAGACTCAGAGTGTCTTAGTGCAACAAGTATTGAGAAGGAGAGTGAGCTGTGGCACAGAAGATTTGGTCATTTGAATTTCAGAAGCTTACAACATCTGAATTCAAAGAAATTGGTACATGGAATTCCTGCAATTAAGAAGCCTAAAAAGTCATGCAAAGTTTGCATGGAAGGAAAACAACCAAGATTGCCATTTGCATCAGAAGTTGCTCCAAGAGCAAAACATGCCTTGGGAGTTGTACACTCTGATGTGTGTGGTCCATTTCCAGTAGCATCAATTGGAGGGAATAAATACTTTGTGCTGTTTGTTGATGAATTCACAAGAATGACATGGGTATCCCTCATTAAGTTCAAACACAAGGTGTTTGATGAATTCAAGAAGTTCATAATGAAGGCTGAGAATCAGAGTGGTCAGAAGTTGAAGATTCTTAGAACTGATGGTGGAGGTGAGTATAACTCTAAAGAGTTCCAGAAGTTCTGTGAGGAGAATGGAATTGAGCATGAGGTTACTGCTCCCTATACCCCTCAACACAATGGTCTTGCTGAAAGCAGAAACCGCACTCTGCTTGATATGGTGAGAAGCATGCTAAAGGAGAAGAAGCTTCCTCAGAAGCTCTGGGGAGAAGTTGTTGCCACTGCAACGTATGTACTCAACAGATGTCCTACGAAGAAGTTGAAGGAAATAGTTCCAATACAGAAGTGGACTGGAGATAAGCAAAGTGTTAGTCATCTAAAGGTGTTTGGTTCTGTTTGCTATAAACATGTTCCAGAAGCCAGAAGACAGAAGCTGGATGATAGAAGCAAAGTGATGATTCTGATAGGGTACCACAGTACTGGTGCTTACAAGCTCTATTGTCCAAAAACCAATAAAATTGAATTCAGTAGAGATGTGATTGTGAAGGAATCAGAAGTTTGGAATTGGGATAAGTCTCAATCTGATTCTGATGTTAGAACCTCTGAAGAAAGGCCAGAGTTAAGAATTTCTGAAGTTGAAGTAAACCCTGATATTGACTCTGACTCTGATACTGATTCAAACTCTGAAGAAGACTCAGAAGATGAAGGTGACCCAGATGACCCAGACTCTGATGATTCAGACTCTGATGGCAATCCAGATCTTGGTGGCAATTCAGACTCTGGAAATATGCCAGACTCTGGAGATGGTCAAAGCTCTGGAGGTCAATCATCTGAAGCTAGAAACTCTGAAGCTCAAGACTCTGAACAAGTTCAGAGACCACAAAGAATAAGAAACGTTCCCAGAAGATATGCAGAATTTGACATGCTGCAAGACACTGAAGTAGACTCTGAAGGAGAAATTATTCAGTGTGCCATGATGGTAGATTCTGAACCCATAAGTACAGAAGAGGCTCTTAAGCAGAATCTTTGGCTAAAGGCCATAAAAGAAGAACTTGATGCTATAGAGAGAAACAAGACTTGGAAGCTGACAGAACTTCCAAAAGACAAGAAAGCCATCAGCGTCAGATGGGTTTTCAAGCAGAAGTTAAAGCCCGATGGTTCAATTGGCAAACATAAAGCAAGGTTGGTAGCCAGAGGATTTCTACAGAAACCTGGGCTGGATTATTCTGAAGTGTTTGCACCTGTAGCAAGACATGAAACAATCAGAATGGTGATTGCAATAGATGCTAACAGGAATTGGCCACTGATGCATTTAGATGTAAAATCTGCATTTCTGAATGGTCCATTAGAAGAAGAAGTTTATGTGTCACAACCCCCTGGATTTGTGAAAAAGAATCAGGAAGGGATGGTGTACAAATTATACAAAGCTCTATATGGACTGAAACAAGCGCCTAGAGCTTGGAATCAGATGATTGATTCATTTTTCAAGAAGCAAGGCTTTCAGAAATGTGAGATGGAGTACGGTGTCTATGTTCAGCATACTTCTGAAGGCAATATGACTCTGGTATGTTTATATGTTGATGATATACTATTGACTGGAAGTTCTGAACAGGAGATAGCCAAGTTCAAGAAAGTTCTGATGAATGAATTTGAAATGACTGATCTAGGCAAAATGACATACTTTCTAGGGATGGAGTTCAGATATTCTGAGAAAGGTATCATTTTGCATCAACTCAAGTATGAATTAGAACTTCTGAAGAGGTTTGAACTGAAGAATTGTAAGACTGCTGTCACACCTTCAGATACAAATCAGAAACTGGATTCTGACTCTGATGGAGAAGATGTGGATGCTACAACCTTCAAACAGTTGGTTGGTTCTCTGAGGTATCTGTGCAATACCAGACCTGATATTTGCTATTCTGTTGGGATGGTTAGTAGGTTCATGAGTAAACCTAAGTGGTCCCATTATCAAGCTGCTGTCAGGATTCTGAGGTATATCAAGGGAACTCTGAAGTATGGAGTGTTATTTCCCTCTGGAAGAAAGGATGAATGAGAACTTCTGAGTTATTTAGACTCTGATTGGTGTGGAGACAGAGTTGACAGAAAAAGTACCTCTGGGTACTTGTTCAAATTTCTGGGAGGTCCTATTTCTTGGTGTTCCAAGAAGCAACCTGTTGTGGCGTTATCAACCTGTGAAGCTAAATACATTGCAGGTGCTGTTACTGCATGCCAAGCTGTGTGGATTCTGAATCTGTTGCAGGATCTGAAGATTAAAGTAAGCAAACCTCTGAAGTTGATGATTGACAACAAGTCTGCAATCAACCTTGCCAAAAACCCAGTGCTGCATGGGATAATCAAGCATATTGAGACCAAGTATCATTTTCTGAGACATCAAATTCAGAGTGGAGTGTTAGAAGTTGTACACTGCAGCACTCAGAAGCAGTTGGCAGATGTTCTGACGAAAGCTATCAAGACTGATCAATTTCTCAGATTAAGGGATGGAATTGGTGTTACAAGTTTTGATGGAATATGAATTAAGGGATGGTATTAGTAATAATTCATATTTTATTATATTACTTTCTTAAGCCCATAAGTTTGTTAGAGGGTATTTTAGTATTTATCTTATTCTAGTAACCCTAGTTTTAGCTTATAAATAGGGTGACAATCATTGTAACCAAATATCATGTTTTGTAGCCGTCATTCTCTTAATAGAATATTTCCCTATTTCATCATTTATTCTATCTTTGCACCAACAAATCTAACCTGAAACAAAACCTCAGAAGCAGAATCGAGCGATTGAAATGAAGCTTGAGACGAAGGGAGCGAATTTGTAACACAAACCGAGTTGAAACATTAAGGCGACTTGAAGGGTGGGTTGAATTTCAGACTCGTGTTATTCTTTTTTTGTTAATCTGGTGTTGTTGTTTGTGAGGTTATTTTAACCTTGTTCTGTTATTGTGATAAGAGTCTAATACCATGGATTTTTTTATCATGGCTTTTTTTTTAACTTTTTCCTTAAACATGATGGATCTCTACCTGGTATTATGAGTGAACCGTGTTTTTTCCTTATGTGTGGTTTAGGCTGTATATCCTAAGTTAGAGGTGTACGCGGGTTGGGTTGAACCGGGTTCGCCTTAACCCGTTACCCAACCCGTTCAACTTTCAATGGGTTGGGTTTATCATCAAACCCGTAATTCTACTTTAAAAACCGACCCGAATCAACCCGAATATTTACGGGTTGGATAGGGTTGGGTCCACGGGTTGTGTATATAATAATTATTATTTTCAATTTAAAAAATCTATAACACAATTCAATATAATTTTGCATATTTCAAACAATTAAATTATTTACGTAGTGGAGACAAATCTTACATATAAAATAGAATAATTAAAAATATAACAATTGAAATTTTGAAATGTATTTTCTTTGTTATAAAAAATATTAAGATACATATACACCATTAATTATTTATATATTTTCATTAATATACCTTAATTTATAAAAATTTATTAGTTATTTTGATACTCAAATGTTATCCATTACAAATATATATCAACATATGTAAAACAAATATATAATAATATACAGTATATATTAGTTGTTTTGATACTCAAATGTTACCTTTTCTAGCACATGCTTAAAAGTAGGTCCGTAAACTATCATATATATTAACACTTAATAATATATAAAATTCCATAAAATATCATTTCCATAAAATTCATAAATTCTAAATAATTCAAAAGCAAATAAACATCACTTAGTCTTAAAATGACATAGATGTATTGGTCCAATATTTGTGTACGTTACAATTTACAAAGTTATAGCAACTTTAAAATTTATAAATAATAATATAATAATAATAATAATTAATTATGCCACGTCAATGGGTTGGGTCAACGGGTTCATGGGTTTAGAAACTAAAACCCAATACCCGAACCAAATCTATACGGGTTGTTACGGGTTGGGTCGGGTATACCCGTAAATGAATGGGTCCGGGTAATTAGTGGGTTGGTTCGGTTTGGGTAGGCGGGTTTGCGGTCCTTAAACATGATGGATCTCTACCTGGTATTATGAGTGAACCGTGTTTTTTCCTTATGTGTGGTTTAGGCTGTATATCCTAAGTTGCTTTACAATATTCATATTATCCTTTTTCAAACCACACCATTACCTTTTTTTTCCCTCAATTCACCCGTTTTCTTTAAGTGGATGAATGGGCTTAAGGCCCATGATGATTCCACTTATTCACACCCTTTCAATTCTGGTGACACCCTGTTCTTTGATTTATTTTATTTATTTCACTTTTTAATCTTTTTTCTAATTTTGTATAAATAAGAACTTTGTTTTGTAACAATTAGGTTTTATGGATCTTTTATGTTACTTTATGCTTTGATTTTATGTTTAATTTTCATTTCTTTTTCAATTTTATTTTGAATCTTTGGTCGATGAAGTCTTTTAAATCATGGATGTTGGTTGTTGAAGTTGTTAACCTTCATTATTTAAAATCTGTAGTGAATGATCATTGAGATCATTTTCTATGCTTTGGGATCGTGATAGGTTACCTTTGATTAATCGACGAAAGTTTGTGATTAAGACGATACCATCCTCTTTTCTTTTCGTGTGGCACGATTCTTTGATAATGATTCATATATATCATTTCTCTATCGTGTTTTAACACCAACATTGTTGTTGAGTGGCCTCCTATAGCATGATCTTCCATATAGATCATGCTACAATGGTTTAGTTCTAAAGTGGACCCAATTCATCCGACACAATAATAATTAACGATTAATTACTAACCACATAATTTAATTTCTGCTCAATATACTCTTGCTTTACTTTTCTGTCAATATATCTTGTTTATATTATATCCTTGTCCTTATTATTTTTCATATCATATTCATTTGTTCATACTATCATAGTGTTCATACTTTCTTCACACTATTCGAAAACACACTAAAAATATCAAAACCCTAAAAGACTCAATTGGTTGACTGTTGGTTACTTTTCCGAGCAACGAAACTTGGACTTTGTATAGAATCCCTAGCAAAGGGATTTTGTCTGACTCTTGTCTGTGGCTTAGTTTAGGACACCTCGCACACACACGACTTCCTCTTGGTGTTATACTCCAAATTTTGACCCCCTAGATCACATCATCATTCTAGGAGCATCAACATTGATTATCTAACCTTAACCTATTTCAAGTTTGATCTTTGTCAAGATACAGGTGAATTAGGGTTTCACGCAGTCAGAAATCAGGGTTTCAAGGGATTGATCAGTCAAAGTTTTGGATTGATCCTCCATATATCAAGTATTCATGTCATCAAGGATATCACATTGGATCAAGAATGAATCCAATTTGAGGTTATCACCCAAGAAAGAGGAAGCAGTGCAGTGCAAGAACCCTAATTAGGGTTTCTGATTGGGAAAGTCAATTGTAGTTTGAATTTTGATCTAAAGGGTGTTACAAAGCTTGAATCATGGTCCATGAGGATTATATGACCCAAAGAAGTCTACCCAAGAAGTTTCAAGGCCTCAGAGAACCCAGGACACCAACAGTCGATTCAGAGATTTTCGATCGTTCGGTTCATCTGACTGGAAAGTCAACCCATTGAACAACAGGGTTTTAACCCAAAATTGAAGTCAACTATGTTGCTAATATCATTTAATATCTAATCATAAAGTTTGGTGACCAATTGATTAAGAATGGAGAAGTAATCGAAAAGGGAAATTAGGGTTTTGAAAAGGGGCGGACCATAACTCCTTAACCACACATCCAAATGGAGTGGTTCAAAGCTTGTTGGAAAGGTCTCAATGATTCATTAAAAAGTGGTATAGGCACTCATCAGCAGAAAATGCATGAATTTTGAGTTATGAGCAAAAACAAGGCAAGAGGGGGAAAATACACTTAGAAATTTCAAGATTTCTTGACTTGTAAGTCAAGTTTTCAACATTTTCACAGGATTTTTGACCCAGTTTCAAGTGGAATGGGTTCCTACCTCAAACATAAATATTGTTTTACCTAATGGGGGATTTCTAAAAAGCACAAGTGGGTTCCATAACTCTTCATGGTTAGAGAGAACCAAGGTCCACAAGTTGGCAAAAACTCACCTTTACAAAACTAGTTCAGCATGAGTGACTTGATTCCAAAGCTCCCCAAATTATCTCTAATCAAGGATTAAGCTTCATTTCTGATGTTTAAATTGTTAATAGACATGTTTAGCATCATCTCCCACGATCTTGGCACAAGAAATGAAGAAATTCATTGTTTAATGCAAGTTGCAAAAGTGAATAATGAAGAAAGAGAAAAATGGTGGCTACCATCATCAAACCACCAACTTGGCTGCAACTAGTCACCTCCTATCCCATCAAGCATGATGAAAATGACCTATAGGGTAAGGATAAGCTCTTGTTAGGTTGGCTCAAGGTCAGAAATGGAGATTGCATTGGAAAACTCCAAGATTCTCAAAGTTACAAGGCTAAACTTGGCAATTTGCAACATTCTGCCCATACCTCTTGCTCAAGATATTTGTCTATAAATTAAATCTCATTCTTGAATCCAAGAAACACCAGTTACATGCTAAGAACCAGCTGAAACTCTTCCTCCCACTCAATCTCAAGTTCTTGCAAAGTTTGAACCAAGTTTCAAACCACTTTAAAAAATCCTTGCATTTTCCTTTCCAAAACCATGTCCAAACATCCCCAAACTCAAACAAAGCTTTAAACACATCATAAATGATGTTTTATAGCTGTCCAAACCAGCGTCTTGGCCAGAAACTCATCCAATCCAAAAGCTAACCCTCAAAAGCTCATTTGTTGACTTTTCTGCATTTTGAAGGGCAACCACTGGTCCCTTGCACTTCCACGCTCTCTAAGACCTCTAACACTTCATATTTGACATATACAAGGTGTCCATAATCAATCCATACTTCTGTAACAAGGATTGAGCAAGTTAGCTTTGAAAATCTTTGAATTTTTGGTGTTTTCTTCATTTACAAGGCATTCTGCCCACCAACTTGCTTGAGGTTTATTTGGAGCATCTTCTCATCATTCTTGGATCACTTTTAGACCTTGGAGTAGCACTCAAAGTCTCTGGTTTTCTTATTGCTCAAGCTTGCTTCAAGAGGTAAGCCTAAAACTCAAAAACATGAACTTTTCACTTGCATTTCACATGCTACCATGATTTCTAGCTATGATATTGTGTTGTACATTGTTTGAACATGTATTATGTATGTTATGTGTCATGCATGAACCGTTGTTTGCAGAAAAACATGTAGTTTTTGAACTTTCAAACTCAGGTCACAAACAAGATCACAAACTAGGCCCAACATAGTCACTTTTTCTATGATGCATCCAATCTGTCAAATCATGTGTGCATTTCTTGATTTCTTTTGTGATAACCTCTATATATGATGTATATGTTATGTTTGTACACTTGTTTTACCAAGCACACCACTACACAATGTTGTTCACATGTTTTTACTTTTAGTTATCACCAAACTTGCCCAAACCTTGATGTTATCGGGTTTTCTTGTGAGTGTATGGTATGGAAAAAATGGTACCATTTAATTCCTTGTTCAAAAATACATAATTTTAACTTTTGTTTCACTTCATTTGGTTAAGATTTGACTGAGTTCCAATCCTTCATGCAAATGACCTTAAGTTGTAATCTTGCCTTGCCCTAGTTTTTGCCCTCTTGGTGCACCAACTTTCAAAGATCATAACTTGCTCATTTTTTGTGCTATTGATGCCATTACTTTTGAAAACTACTCCTTAACATGTCTATTTTAATTGAGTGAAGAAATAATTCAAGGATTTTTATCCTAGAAATACTTTGGTACACTTGAATAGCATGTGTTTTTTAGGGTTTTTACCTTGGTGTTCTTGAACTTTTTCAACTTGTAACTTGATTTTTCTTGTGAGATTGATCTTGTATGATTCATATATGTTTTTTAAAATGATTAAATGTTCAAATATTTTTTATTCATTTCCTTACCATGTTCATACTTGCTTTGTGAATGTGTATATGTGAAAATGGCATGTTCAACTTCATCTGTGAAGTTTGCCATGATTCTTGATGTTGTAAACTCTTGAATATGTTTATCATGTCCTATTTTACTTGTTTATATGTCTTTTTAGAACCATAACATTTTAGGGTTTGATTTTTGACTTGATTGTTACCATGTGTTGCACCCCAAAATTTGATCAACCTTTTCTTTCTAACTTGACTTATGTTTCATATCATTTAGCATTTGCATTTGCATAGCATTGGTTCTAGACAGTGGATCAAGAGGTTGTATTTGTCATTCAAGAGATAATATTTCTTGTTCAAGCTCAAGCAAGGGTATTTGTTCATGTCAACAAGGGTTCTTCATCATCAGATTGGGTATCAAAGCTCCTTGAGAGGAGAAGTGTGTGTATGGGTGTTACCTCCTATCTTAAGGATCATCAAAGGATCATGAGGTCATATTTTTGGGTAAATCATGGTTCAAGATCTCAATGTGAATCTTGAGAGTTCTTTATGGAGTGTGTATGGTCATTCAAATCATCTGCAAGAGCCTCAGTCAATGGATATGGTGTTAGGGTTTCATCTGGTCAACAGAAGGTCAACTGTGGACTTGAGAGGGTTCAAGACTTGGTTCTTGATCATTGAGGCCATGAGAAGTAATCATGAAACATATAGGATTTCATGTTGAGATCAAATCAAGAAGATTCAAGAGTTCAAGAAGCTGCTAAATTAGGGTTTCAGTTGATTTCAGTGTAAAGTCCCATTTTTGGTGCCTAACTTCAAGGACAATTTTCACTATGATACAAGTTTAATCTCATTTTCCAACAAACATGAGACCTGTTCATCATCTTTCAAGATTTCTTTTGAGTACAAGAACTCGTCCATTGGGTTTGTACATCTCAATTTATGGTGTCAACAAGTTGGTGTCATCAGATGAAGAGAATTTTGAGGTACTCAAAGTTAACTCACTTCCAAGGCATTTTTCACATGGAACCAAGCTCTTCCTAACTTTCAAATGAACATGAAAGTTATTACTCATTTCCTTATCTTTCTAAAAAGTGCTAGAAGTCTTCATTCTCTTGTGTGGAACTCAAGTTATGGCCTTCACAAGCCAAGGGTATTTTTGGAAACCTCATTATAGGTCATTCATTTCAAAGACCATTTTCATGAACTTTATGACCTCTAATCCAATTTTGTGCCACATGAAAGTTGTGTCACATGGATTTAACATCATCTTGACTCCAATTTCCATGATTTTTGATTAATTATGGGATCATTTAAGCCTTAATGAACATGAAAAGTGGATTTTTGGACCTTTTATGACTTACTTCCATTTTAAGCTACTAAATTAAGTTATCTTTGAACTTTTGGCACCATTCTAATATCATTACATGACCATGATGCTCTTTACCTCTTTTGAGCCAACATGGAACCATTTTTCATGCCACTTTTTTAAGTTTCATGCTATAAGGAGTCATTGTCCAAAACCTTCCACCAAGTCATTTTCAATGACCAAAACTTCTCTCATTCTTTTCACACACCCTCATTTACCACATTGGCTGGCCAAAAGGAATGGGCAAAGAGAAAAACCTGTGTGTATGCTTCATATACTTTTTTTTGGCAAAAATTTAAATCAAACAAACCAATCATTATGGGTCTGCATGGGATGCATGAACCCATCATATATAAGCTTTGAATCAACCCTAAATGCTCAGAAGAGAGCTTGTTACGCAGAGAGGAGGATTTCCATCAAAAATTCCATAACTTTCTCTTTCTTCGAATTGCCTTCCACACTGATTTTTTCTTCAAGCTTTGGCTCAGTTCATCATCACCAAGGATCAAGGAAGAGTTTAGCAGCTTCAAAATAAAGCTCACAACAAGTTTGAAGAGCCAACAGAGCAGCTCCGTTAGGTAACACTCTTTGACTTAAATCTCTCATGTTAGGCACTAATTTAGTATCATTCTGGGTGCATATAAAGTCCTACTTCATGTAGGAAATGTTTGCATTGTTTCCATGTTTGTTTGAGATGATTTCAGTTTATGCATCCAAATTCCGTGGCTTGTTTTACCCTAGTTGCATGAATCTTTTTCATAAATGGAGGTTGGATTCATACTCTACGTGACGAGAGCTTTGATTTGGTACCACGGGTTTCAATTTTTATCATGTTGTTTTTGCTAGCTCCGGTGAACCTCCCGGAGAAGACGACCGGAGCCCTAGCTCCGGCGTCTGGTTGGATGCTGATGTGTTATGGTGATTTAGACGTTGACCTATATATGTGGAGCTTTGAATCCCACGTGTATTAGTGAAACTCACCGTTTCACTTAAATATGGTTTCATTTTGGTTTGGGCTTAGTGTCATTTGATATCCCCACCCCCCCAGATCTGGGCCATGCGCGTGTGTGAAGGGAATCAATTCAAAGTCCAATTGCTTAATACACCCCTCCTTCATGTTTATTTTATTTTTATTTTCTTTTGTTTGTTATTTCAATTTTAATCTTTTAAAAATAGTTTTGAGTTTCATAAAAATCCCAAAAATTAGGTTTCTGATATTTCAATGTGTTGAGTTTATTTTTCACATTTTTATTTATTTTTCCTATTATTTTTAGTATTTTTAATTGAATTTATGATTAGAGGTTTTTGTGGTTTATCTCTTGTTTTGAACTTGATCATTGACCCTCATTTGAAAACCCCCAAGGACCAAATTTCCTCTCAAACTTAGATAACTGATTGAGGGATATTTGAGGTCTGGTTTGAGGTATTAATGATTATGTTCCATTTGTTTCTCATTGGCTTTTTGTGGACCCTTGATGCTTGCTCGACAAGTTGGACATGTTGCATTGTTTGACCTATTTGGTGATGTTTTGAATTGACTCTTGCTTTGAGTTTTTGCACACTGACTTATGCTTGATTCGACTTGCTTTGGGTATTTTATTTGGATTTTATTGGAGTCTTCTTCCATTTTTAGTGGATATTTCAAATTCAGGTTGTTTTCACCATGTGTATGCATACCTTTCTTGACCTAATTTTGGGACATGATCATGAGTGATCCCTTGAGCACCTCTTAAGCCTTGTTAGCTCTTGTTAACATGCTTAAGGTGCTGCCTTGCATGTTTAGAGGTCAATCATATGTGTACCTTGTGCCACAAGTTTCCTTTTGATCATGCCTTTCCACTTGTTTGAAGTGTGAGATAGTTGTTTAAACATTGGTTCTTTAATTGAACTTGATCATTCTTGTGCTTGCCTTCCTTTTTGATCTTGAATTTGAGGTCTTCCATTTGTGTTTCGCTTCTTCCCTTAGTGGACTTGGACTTGTTCATGATGATTTGGTGATGTTGATTCCACTTTGAGTTTTTCATGAGCAATTGAACTCCCTTTGCTTTGTTGTGTTGCATTTCTTTACTTGAGTATTAAGTAAGTGTTTGGTTGAGTTGATTATGATGTGGAAGCTGCCCCACTCTCTTTCCTCCCTCACTTCTTTGTTTGTGCTTGGTGTAACACCTTTGCTTATTGTGATGATTGATGGTATTTGGTTGTAGGAGCTTGCTTCTCCCATTTCATCTCATCTCTCTTGACTTGTTTAAGTATTCCATTCTTGTGTTTGTCTTGTTGCATTATTTCATGTTTGCATTTGTGCTTGCATTTCATATATTTTTCATCTTGCATTGACTTGTATAAGTCTTTCATTTCATCTTCATTTTGTGATTGATTTGCATTGTGTTTTCTTGTGCTTCTTGCCATGATCCTGTAGGATTCCTAGTCCCTCTGTTTAAGATGGGAGTAAGAGAGACATTAGGCTTTCAATCCTTTGCATGATAACATTAGGCAGTTCCCTTTTCAATCCCAACTTTAGGATCATCTTGCATGGCAACATTAGGGTTTATCAATTTCCCTTAGAGTCTTGTGTCTTCTCTTCTCACCTCAGAACTCTCTTAAGACACTTAATAAAGAAAGACAATTGTTGTACGCTACGAGCCTTAAGTACATAAGGAATGATGAGTGGGGAGTATCTTCTTACATTGTCTAGAGTGTTTAGCGTATGCCCTTTGAGCGATATGCGACGCATTCACTCTTATGTCATAGTCTTTAGTGCAACATGAGTTTCAAACTAACTCAATTCACTTCTTCTAAAAAAACACAAACAAAATTCAAACCTTTTCATCCTTTGGGATTGTTTCAAACCTAACTTTCAGAAAGAGTATGTTACATTTTCGTTCTACCGCAAACAGGCATCGTTCCTAACTGCTGGAATTGAAACGTAACATTACTCATAAAAAAATACTCGAACCAACCAGTGGTCTAGTTTTCCCGAACTACGTTTGCTCTGATTTCTCATACTAGATGAGGATATGTGGGCACAAGATGGTGATGTCTTGGCGAGAAACCTTTCCCTCATCACTCGTAGTTTCCCGAACTACGTTGACTCTGACTTTCCCATTGTATGAGGGAATACATAGGCATAGGGCGGCGATGTCCTATCGAGTCTGTTCTTTCCATTCACCCTTGTTTAGAAGTAGCTTTTAGATAACTTTCACCCATAAATTAGACAACAAGTGTGGATCATGTTGAGTACAACGGACGTGAGGGGTGTTCATACCTTCCCCTTGCGTAACCGACTCCCGAACCCTAGATTTGGTTGCGATGACCTTGTCTTTCCCTTTCTCTTAGGTTTTGTTCGATCGTTACCTTTCCCTCTCTTTGGGATAAATAACGTCCGGTGGCGACTCTTCTGTCTATTTGTTGGTCTTTTTCGAAGTTGCGACAACTGGAGACTCTGCTGGGGACCGAGCCCAGAGTCTCTAATTCCCTATGCGAGTCAATCCTAGCGCTTGTTTATTTTATGTTTATGGGTGTGTATATTTGTATGCATATGTGTTGTATCTGTACATTATTGCATTTGCATTTTATTTCCCGCACTTTATTATCATACTGTTGTTGTGCTATTGGGTGGGTGTTCCATTGAGAGATAAGCCCAACACCCAGGCTTGAGTATATACCTAGCATTAGTGTGGAGAGTAGTGAGGGATTGCATGTTTGGCATGCAATAATCCTCATTAAATTCGCGTTTAGACGAGATTTTCTTTGAAGACATCCTGTCCAGTCCGTTTTAGACAGTTGATAGGATGTTGGATCTGAGGATTAACGACTCTGGAGACCGATCGTTGGGAAGTCATTTGAGTGAGGCCTCCTTGTTTGACCATGATGCCAAATCAGAAATGGTGAATGTATCACCGTTTCTCGAGAGTCTGTGACGTTGACGACCTGCATAGGATGCCGAACCTTATCAGAGATTAGGTCCATACATGTGAGTGGGGGTTATGCAGGAAACTTGACCTTCAACCAACCCGATTTTCTAGTTTTCTCGTCAGTGCGAACCTTTGATCTGTGGTATTATTGGGTTTCTATTATCTCAGTGCCGATGTTCTGGTATTTTCTTGCCGAAGTGGAATTCTGGTTCAACTTAGTCAGCAGCACAACATAGGAAAGCTCTATAATGTCACTACTGCTCAGCTCACCCCCGCATAGGGAAGCTCTGCTGAAAATATTGACTCAGGCCCATGTCACCAAAGATATCACAGTGGGACAATTTGACTCGGTTTTTGCCAACATCACGGCGTGTAACACATTAAGCTTCAACAATACTGATCTTACGCCAGAAGGCCGCAAACACAATCATGCATTGCACATCTCCATCAAATGTGAAAACGATACTTTAGCTAGAGTCTTGGTTGACATCGGCTCTTCCTTGAATGTAATGCCAAAAAGGACTCTGGAAAAATTAAGTCATAAATGAGCAATTATGAAAGCAACCTCTTTCGTTGTAAAGGCATTCAATGGATCCAGATGGTCCGTAATTCAAGAGGTGACTTTGCCAATAATGGTGGGTCCGCAAGTACCATTCCAAGTCATGGATATTAATCCAGCCTACAACTGTTTATTGGGAAGACCTTGGACCCACGAGGGCGGAGCTGTAACCTCCACCCTGCATCAAAATCTAAAATGTATCACTAATGATCAGCTGGTCATAGTGCACGGGGAGGAAGATTTGATGGTGAGCAACCTGTCGTCATTCTGATACATCAAAGTCGACGAGGATGCGCTAGAAACGGCGTTTCAAGCCCTGGAAATCGCTCACGATGTGCTAATTAATAATTCTTCTATAATTTGTGGTCCGTCTTTTGCCTCTGCGCAAAGCATAAAAGCTGTAACGAAGGAAGGACTCCTGCAAGGATGAGGAGAAGTTATAGAAGTGAATGCTCGCGCCAAAAATGACAAGCAAGGGTTGGGTTACAAACCAACTCTGGAAGAAGTGTCCGAAGATAGCATCCAGAAGCAGAAAACCCTGAAAGAGATGTTTGTAATCGGCGGGGGTACAAGTCAACACCATCATTAAAGAAGATGAGAGAAGCAACCTTAACAACTTGGTGATCCGAGATGGAGTGGCCTTACATAATTGGGAGGCAGTGGAAATTCCCGTCGTGTTACCTTTAGAAAAGCCTTCATCACCCGTAAAATCCAATGATCATTCGGTTCCTTCTGGTAGCGGTCCGTTTTTTTTTCAAACTGAAGAAGAGTTTGACGAAGAATTTGAGGTTCCCGAAGAGTTAGCAAAAATGGCTGAGCATGAAGAAGCCTACCTTCAACCGTATAAAGAGCAGATCGAAGTTGTCAACTTGGGTTCTGAAGAGATGAAGAAAGAAGTAAAGTTTGGGGTATCACTCAAAACAGAAGTCAAGGACAGGTTGATACTACTTCTCAAAGAGTATACCGATGTTTTCGCTTGGTCATACCAGGATATACCAGGGTTGGATATTGATATTGTGGTCCACAAGCTTCCTCTGAAACCAGAATGTCCTCCTGTTAAGCAAAAACTCCGACAATCAAGACCAGACATGGCCCTAAAGTGAACGGGTATCACACGGTGTTCCGGCAAAATAAATGCCATGATCCACATCAACTCTGCTGGGGAGAGTCTTAATCTTCGAGTTCCACTGGAAGGAATACTTGCTGAGAAGAGAATTCCGCTGGGGATGGGATGATTCTCTTGGGAAAAATCAATTGAATCCGCTGGGAAGAGTAAATGACCCTGCGGGAAAAATAAACTGCCTGAATATAGCTCACCAATCTGAAATATTAACCCTCTGAGGCTAAACCCCTCTGCTCGAGACAAGGGGTCCCTCCGGGGGACGCCACACTGCCTGAACACAGCCTATAATTTTGGAATTGCCAATTCTGCTGAGAATAAATGGCTTTGCTGGAGCATGTCCTCTTGGATAGGCTACGACTAGCTGGGGAATTCTATCCTTCTTTAGGAAGAGCATGCATGACCTGCGTGGAGATCAAGTCTTTCGTTAATGCAATCTTTTGATCCTCTTCCTTGTACGGCTATGAAACCTGCAGCAACACAAACAAGACACGACAAGTCTATGCAACTAAACCGATTCAGGTTAGTGACGTCATTTTCAGTTAACTCAAAGCTTTAGCAATCGTTGGCAAGGGCCAGTGATGTTATACACATGCTAGTTTCAATAAACTTAGGCGTTTGACCATGCACAAAACAGTAAAGAACTAGCATCAAGTACTGAATAACATATTTTATTGATTGAGCCCCTGAATGGGCGGAGTTTGTACACGGGATGTAACTCCTGAAAAGAGGAAGCTACGCAAAGCAAATATACAAGCACGCACAAGAAGCATAAATATATTGACAAACTAAATTTGTACACATGTCGGCAACGGGATGCAGATGAACACCACGAACTGATCCTCCTATGACTCATCCGACTCTAATGCTTTCCCGGTATTCACACTTCTGAAGAGGTTGTACCAGATAACCGATCTTTTAGGCATTCTCCCGCATTGATGCTCAGTGTAGTACCAAATTCGGACCGCAGTCATTTGCTTTTTCAAATCCCTTAACTTTTGCGTGAACCGCCCTTTACGGGTTTTCGATTCACCGGGATACCCTTTTTTGCCGAAGCCGCCCAGTGTAGGTTTTCAACTTCGCGGGTGTACATTTTTCAATTTTATCCCTAATTTTTGCCCGAACCTTTCATTCTGTTTTTGGTTCGCCAGGATGCCCCATTTTTGCCTGGACTCTCTTTTTTCTGTCCAGCGGGTCAATTTTAAGCAAAGTATTTTTTAACTGCGTCTGAATTCACAGGTGACGTAAAGTCTTCACCGTCCATAGTGGACAACAACAACGCTCCTCCTGAAAAGACTTTCCTGACAACGTATGGCCCTTCGTAGTTGGGGGTCCACTTGCCCCTGTGATCTGCTTGCGGCGGGAGAATCCTTTTTAGCACAAGGTCGCCCGTCTGAAAGCTTCGCGGATGTATCTTCTTGTCATACGCTTTCTTCATTCGGCTCTGGTACAAACGACCATATGCTAGAGAAGCTAGCCTCTTCTCATCCATCAAACTCAGTTGATTCAACCTGTTTTTTACCCATTCTGCCTCGTCCAGCTGAACGTCTCGCAATACCCTCAGAGAAGGGATCTCAACTTCCAATGGTAATACCGCTTCCATTCCGTACACTAACGAGAACGGGGTTGCCCCGGTTGATGTGCGTACCGTCGTACGATAACCGTGCAAAGCGAAAGGTAGCATCTCATGCCAATCCTTATAGGTCACCACCATTTTCTGAATGATCTTCTTGATATTCTTATTGGCCGCCTCAACAGCGCCATTCATCTTGGGTCGGTACGGGGAGGAGTTGTGATGTTCGATCTTGAAATTCTGACAGAGCTCCTTCATCATTTTGTTGTTCAGGTTTGAACCGTTGTCCGTGATTATCCGCTCGGGGATTCCATATCGGCAAATGATATCTCTCTTGATGAATCTGGCCACCACTTGCTTCGTTACATTTGTGTAAGACGCCGCTTCCACCCACTTGGTGAAGTAATCGATCGCTACTAAAATGAACCGGTACCCATTAGAAGCTGTCGGCTCGATCTTTCCAATCATATCGATTCCCCACATCGAGAATGGCCATGGCGATGACATCACATTCAGAGGACTCGGGGGCACATGGATCTTGTCAGCGTAAATTTGGCACTTGTGGCACTTCCTCGCAAACTTGAAATAATCCGTTTCCATAGTCAACCAAAAATAACCTGCCCGCAGCAGCTTTCTCGTCATAGCATGCCCACCAGCATGCGTGCCAAAGGTACCCTCGTGTATTTCCTCCATGAGCAGCTTTGCCTCTCTTTCGTCTACACAACGCAACAGCACCAAGTCGTGGTTTCTCCTGTATAAGACGCCATCCGGATTCAAATAGAAATTACCCGCTAATCTCCTGAGAGTCTTCTGATCCTGACTGGATGCCCCAGCCGGGTACTCTTTGTTTTTCAGGAAATTAAGGATATCAAAATACCACGGTTTGTCGTCGGATGCTTCATCAATAGCAAATACATAAGCTGGCCTGTCAAGCCGAGAGATAATGATTCGGGGAGCCTCGTTCCAGAAGTTGACTTTGTACATGGAAGACAAAGTGGCCAGGGCGTCAGCCATTTGATTCTCTGCCTGCGGTACGTGATGCAATTCAACCTTGTCGAAGAAAGGCAACAATCTCCTTGCATAATTCATGTAATGTATCAAGTTGGGCTGACGCGTCTCCCATTCCCCTTTGATTTGATTCACCACCAGAGCTGAGTCTCCGTATACGTCTAAATTCTTAATTCGCAAATCAACGGCTTCTTCAAGCCCCATTATACAAGCTTCGTATTCGGCCTCATTATTGGTAACGGCAAAGGTCAATCGGGCAGTAAATGGGATGTGCGACCCGTGTGGCGTAGTGATAATTGCCCCTATTCCGCTACCGTAAGCATTCACAGCTCCGTCAAATATCATCTTCCATTTGGACCCCAACTCTGGTCCTTCGTCTGGCAACGGCTCTTCGCAATCTTTCATCTTTAGGTACATGATATCCTCGTCAGGAAAATCAAACCTCATCGATTGGTAATCTTCAATAGGCTGCTCAGCCAGATACTCAGACAGCACACTCCCCTTTATAGCCTTTTGCGAGACATATTGGATGCCATATTCAGTCAAGACCATCTGCCACCGGGCAATTCTCCCTGACAACGCCTGCTTTTCGAATACATATTTGATAGGATCCATCTTCGAGATGAGCATGGTTGTATGATTCAGCATGTATTGCCTCAAACGCTTGGCGGCCCAGGCTAGCGCGCAACAAGTTTTCTTGAGCATTGAGTATCGAGATTCACAATCTGTAAATTTCTTACTCAAGTAGTAGATCGCATGCTCTTTTCTCCCTGTCTCGTCGTGTTGACCGAGAACACAACCCATGCTTCCCTCAAGAACCGTCAAATACATGATCAAGGGTCTGCCCGCCACTGGGGGTATCAAAATAGGAGGTTCCTGCAGATACTGCTTTATTTTATCGAACGCCTTTTGACAATTTTCGTTCCACGTTACAGCTTGATCTTTCTTCAACAGCTTGAATAATGGTTCACACGTAGCAGTTAGGTGAGATATGAACCGAGCGATGTAGTTCAACCTCCCTAAAAACCCGCGCACCTCTTTCTCTGTTTTAGGCGTCGGCATTTCTTGAATCGCTTTTATTTTGGCAGGATCGACCTCTATTCCTCTTTCGCTTACGATAAACCCCAGTAGTTTACCCGATCTCACCCCGAAGGTGCATTTGTTAGGGTTCAGTCTCAGCCTGAACTTCCTAAGCCTTTTAAATAACTTCAACAAATTCACCAGATGCTCTTCCTCCGTCTGGGATTTGGCAATCATATCGTCAACATAAACTTCGATCTCTTTATGCATCATGTCATGGAAAAGAGTCGTCATCGCACGCTGATATGTTGCCCCAGCATTCTTCAAACCAAAGGGCATCACTTTGTAGCAAAATGTTCCCCAAGGCGTTATGAAAGTGGTCTTCTCCATATCCTTTGGCGCCATTTTAATCTGATTATAGCCTGAAAAGCCATCCATGAAGGAGAATACGGAATATTGAGCAGTATTATCAACTAGTACGTCAATATGAGGAAGCGGAAAATCATCTTTTGGGCTTGCTTTATTCAAATCTCTATAATCCACGCACATCCGAACCTTGCCATCTTTCTTTGGCACGGGTACGATGTTGGCAACCCATGAGGGATATTTCGTCACAGCCAGGAAACCAGCGTCCCACTGTTTTTGAACTTCCTCTTTGATCTTCACTGCCATGTCTGGTCGAGTTCTGCGAAGCTTTTGTTTGACCGGCGGGCAATCTTCTTTCAGTGGCAGGCGGTGCACAACCATGTCTGTATCGAGCCCTGGCATATCTTCATACGACCAAGCGAATACATCACTATACTCTCGGAGCATTTCAACCAGTCTTCGCTTGATATCGCCCTGCAGCGCGGCTCCGATACGAATATTCTTCTCAACCCCTTCCGACCCCAAGTTGATAATTTCTATGACCTCGTCGTGAGGCAGAATGGCTCTTTCCTCTTGCTTCACCAACCAAGACAGTTCTTCAGGAGCGTCGCTATCTTCGACAACCTCTTCTTCGGCCTGAAATACCGGGTGCTCGAAGTCGGGACGAGTCATAAGTGGTTCAAAGATGTCATCTGAAAATGTTATCCTGCAAAAGGAATGGTTAAGTGCTTCAAAATGCGTATAAAGCGAATAACCACGTTGCCATTTTATTGAAAAATATAAAACAAGAAAGACAGAGATTACAGTATTTGCACATGAAAAACGCCATTTATTTAATGATTAACACGCAATGTTCATAACAACACAGCCCTAAGCAAATCCCGATACCCCGGGCAAGACATCAGATTATTCAACAATTAATAAAGCGAAGCATTACTGTTTAAGAGTCACAGGAACAAACTCCTGAATAGACCAGTTGCACAGTCCTTGTCCTGGCGTGCTTGGCTGAATCCAGGCATCCATATCACAGTCGCTGTCTCCTTCGTCAGACTCCGAAGCAGCGTTGACGGTTTCATGACATACTCCACTGGCAGAGATGGTTATCGGCCCTCTGAAACGGGGTGCCCCCACGGAAGGAGTTGATGACGACGGTTGGTATCCCAGCCCGAACCGGTCCATCTTCACAGGAATATCCAGCACTTTGCCCCAGCCCTTTGCTTCTCCGGCCTCCACTAGAGCTTGAGCTTCTTTATACAATGAGACGGCTATCTCTGGCACTTTGCTCGGCCTGGGACCTTTGTCCTTGATGCGCAACCCTTCAAATGCCTGGCAGCGTGTTTCGTGGATCTCTCCATCGACCTCCACATATTTAAATGACGATAGATGGCTGACCAGGATGTCCTCTTCTCCGCATACAGTGACTACGCTATCTCCGATCATATATTTCAACTTCCGATGTAGGGTAGACGTGACTGCCCCCGCCCCATGAATCCAGGGTCTTCCAAGCAAGCAGCTGTACGCAGGCTGTATATCCATGATATAAAACTCAGTTGCAAACACCTCCGGCCCCACCTGTAGAGGCAATGTGATCGATCCAAAGACTGTTCTCCGCGTGCCGTCAAACGCTCTGACTACCAAGTCGCTGGGCGTGCACAAGATTCCTCTAACATCCAGTTTCATCATCGCCTTCTTGGGCAGCACATTCAAAGATGATCCGGTGTCGACCAATACATGCGACATTACTGATCCTCTACACTCGACAGATACGTGCAGCGCCATATTATGATCTCTCCCTTTCGGGGTCAAATCAAAGTCGGTAAAGCCCAAGCTGTGGCCTGCATTCACATGTGCCAACACTCCTTCCAGCTGATTTACAGAGACGTCTTGAGGTACAAAAGAAGTATCCAGGACTTTCAGCAAAGCATTTCTGTGAGCTTCCGAACATAAGAGCAATGACAAGATGGATATTTTGGACGGCGTCTGCTGCAGATGCTCCACAATTTTATAATCACTTTTCCGAATCAAGCGCATGAATTCTTCTACATCTTTCGATGTCGCTTCTCTTTCGCTGGCTTGCACCGGAACATTCTCAACCACTTTCCCTTTTCCTTTTGCTAATCTTTCGGCCTCCACCTCAGGCGATATAAAGATCCTACCACTCCTTGTCATACCTCCTGAACCAACAATGTGATCTACAGTCTCAGCTGGCTGCTTGTTAACATCAATCTTTATTCCGTTACAGTACACCTCCAACCCATATGACCAGGGGAATGCTTTCGTGTTCTCGTACGGGATCGGCCCGGCCTTAGTTATAGTAATCGGTGGTCGCTGAGCTGGTGCTGCAATAGTGATGGTCTTTCGAGGAATCGTTACAGTGGCCACATCACTCTGATCATCTGCTACCGCCCTTGCAAGCTCTTCAGTTGCTGCTCGGTCAAACTGCAATGTGCCTCCATCAATTAAAGCCTGGATGCCTTTCTTCAAATCATCACACCCCCCAGCTACGGTCCAGCATTCTAAGCAATACTCGTCACATCCCGGGTAAACACCCCCTTGTAACAGTCGGCCCTTTATCTCGCCCAGCGGCGTCTTTAAATCGTCGACATTCATAATCAGATTTAACCCTTCCTCAGTCAGAATGGCGTTTGCCCCGTGATTAGGCATGGGCTTCTGCACTATATTCGGACCTGCCGTTTCGAAATTAATAGTCTTATTGTTCAAAAGATCCTGCACAACATGCTTAAAAGCATGGCAGCCTTCTATATCGTGGCCTGGAGCCCCAGAATGAAACTCACAGTGCCTGCTCGCATCGTAACCAAACGGGGGAGCTCCCGTTATCGGTGCCAGAGTTCTCTTCTCTACCAGGTTCAATCCCAACAATGTCTGCAACAAATCTGCATATGTCGTGGGAGGCTTCTCAAACACTCTTCTTGGTTTACCACCCTGGAATCTTCGCTGAGCCTGCTGTGCCCCCTGTTGAGGCTGCTGCTGCTGCATTGGCTGCTGCTGAGAAGGTTGTTGTTGCTGAAGTGGTTGTTGCTGGTACGGGATAGTAACACTCGCCACCTGCTGCGGCTGATGATATTGGTTTCGTCCCCTACCTCGGCCTCGGCCCCGGCCTCCAAACACCGCGCTTGCCTCGCCCTGACGGCGCCCACCAAAAGCCTTCCTATTACTGCCAGATGCAGTTGATTCCTCGACTTGGAACTTTCCCTGCTTAATGTTACGCTCAATCTTTTCTCCCATCAGAATTAGGTCTGAAAAACTGGCCAGAGATGTGTGAAACAACATGTCATGAAACAAGCCTGTGAATGTGCCGACGAACATGTCGTTCATTTCTTTATCTTCTACAGGAGGACGGACCCTGGCAGCCATATCGCGCCACCTTTGCGCGTACTCTTTAAAACTCTCCCCCTTCTTCTGCGACAGCCCTGCCAATTGGACCCGATTGGGTGCCAAGTCGCTGTTATACTCGTAGTGGGCTACAAATGCCTCTGCCAATTGCTTCCATGTCTTGATATCGGTTGGCTCCAACCCCATATACCACTCTAGGGAAGGACCCGACAGACTATCTTGAAAGAAATGCATTAGCATTCTTTCATCAGTTGAGTATGCAGACATCTTTCTGTAATAGGCTCGTACATGCACTTTCGGACATGTATCCCCTTTATACTTATCAAACGCGGGAGCTTTGAATTTGATTGACACCCTCAAGCCAGGTACCAGACCCATTGTTGCCATGTCCAAGCCCACAGCACTTTGGTTCAGGACCCCCCTCATCTGCTCTTCCAGCATTCTGATCTTCTGGGAGTCATCTATCGGTCCTTCGAAACCTCCGCCGGAGAAGGCGTCCTCCTGCTGATCTTCTTGCCACATACCATTCCCAGCTCCATACCCGTCATATCCATTATTACGTCCAGCCCTGATCTGATTCATCCCCGGACCTCGGCCTCTGTTGTCGTACCCTTGAACACCTCCAGCAGGCCCAAAAGCCATAAACCCAGCGCCGTTTCCATTTCCAAAACCCCCGTAGCCCTGATTGGCCACACCATAACCATCTTGCCCAAAGCCTTGAGCATTGAAACCATATTTCCCAGCATTATCGAATCCCTGATCGTTGAACCCGAATCCAGCATTGCCAAAGCCGTTGCCTCCCGTATTATCCCCCAAGTTGACGTCACCAAGCCCAACGTTATGGACAACAGTCTCATTCCCAACTCTGATGTTACCATTCACAGCAGCGGTAGTGTTGTTGACATTAGCAGCAGGCATGTTGACTACAGGTGGAGCCACTGGCGTGGGAGTGCCGTCTCCATGAGCAGTATCGACTCGTACAGACTGATGATCCTCGTTACCGTGACCAGCATTTCGGGCCAACAGAGGCTGGACCATGGCCTGCAAATTCTCCTGACCTTTTGCAATAGCTTCCATGGTCTGCATGAAGAGAGCGAGCTTCTCGCGCACATCTTGCATCTCATTCTGCATTTGATCCATGATTCTTCGACAGTTGGTGCGGGTAGAATAGCGGTGCGGGTGCTGATCTGCAATCCTGAAAAGTACCTGGTACAGAGCAGGGAATAAGACACCATCCAGAGATTACCTGTAATGCAATATGAATATGAATGCAATGCAATGTGTGTCTGTGCATTAGGGAAATTCATTCCCCGGTTCTAGTGTGAAGGTGTCGGTGAAGTGACAGTGCTAACAATACAAAGATCGGAGTTGAATCACAGAAAGCCTCATATATTGCTGAGAAACCAATAAACCCGTAATACAATGTCACTGAGAGTACAAAGAGAAAGCATGACCTCAACCAACAATCCTGGTGATGGTCAGCACTGTGCGAATAAAGCATATAAGTTACTACATGGAATGATCAAATCCTCCCGTAGGTCTGGTATTCTTCTAGCAACTTCTTGGTCTCCGGATGACTGGGTCGAGCAAGCAGCCCTTCAACAAGTTGGTTCCTTTTCTTCAGAACACGGCGCACGTCTTCAGCAGTTTCTTCCCATGCCCCCTCTCCGAAGCGATCTTCTAGTTTACGCTTCTGGGACACAGCTTCGTCTCTCCCTTTGATGGCCTTGTTCAGTGCATTCTGGAGACTATATCGGGTCATCACCTCTTCTTCACATTTCTTGATGCTGGACTTCAACTGCTCTTCGAGGTCGGAAATTTGCTGCTTCAACTTATCTTCCCTCTTCTTATTGTTGGTGAGCGTGGCATTCCAGGTCTTATTGCAAGAAGATATCTCTCGGTGAGCGATGTCGAGTGCTTTCTTCTTGGATTCAAGCATGTCATGGGAACTTCTGAACTCTTGCCCCAGACGTTCGCGCTTCTTCCTCTCCTCAGTCAACTCATCCCCTAATCTGTTCATTAGCTCAATCTGCTGTTGGAAAGCATACACGGCCTTGTTTTTCTCACTGCGTACCTGGGCTAACTCTTGCTCTAACCCTTCATTGATCTTCATCAAGGTTTCTTTTTCTTTCACAACTTGCTCGTAGGCTTCCCGAGAAACAGTGGTTGGCTCTGCTACCGGAATAGGAACAAGGATTGGTACATCTGGGAATGGCATCCGCAACTGACTTGCTCTCTCCTGGACCCAAACTCTGTATGGTGCATAGGCTTGACAGTCATTCTTTCCTAACAACGGCTTCCCTCTTCGGTTAATACGCGTCCAGGCATGCTGCAGCTTGGCCAATAACTCCCCCTTAAAATCTCCGGTGAAGTACAGAGATTCCTGTACTTCTTCCTCCTTCGGCGGGTTCTTCAGCGCATATCCGAACTGACGGACGAACAGAGAAGGGTTGTAGTTGATACACCCTTTCCTCCCTATCAACGGAACATTAGGGTACCCAGAACAACTGAATATAAGCTCAGATCCTAGCAGGTCTCGATCAAACCACTCAACGTCTTCAGAAGATAGCCTCATCAGGCGCTCTGACCAGCTAGTTGTGGTTGTACTCTTCACAAAAGATCCCTTCACGGGAAGGTGGCTTTTAAGCCACATATCCAGCAATGGTACACAGAAATGAACATTCTTTCCTCTTCCCCTCTCATTCTTGTAATGCAGTGAGTGGTAGAAATCTCCGAGCATGGTCGGTACAGGATTACCAGCGGCAAACAAGTAGAAGGCATCGAAGTCCACAAAATCCGGTACATTGGGAAACAATATTATGCCGTAAATGCACAGAGCCAGCACAGCATTGAAGGCAATCCAACATCCGCTCTTAGCGTTGAGCTTTACCAATCAAGAACTGGAGTGAGAAGCCTGGGACTCCACGGGAAACAGTAGTCAACAGTTCAGAAGCATCCACATGCAAGGCTTTTGCCAAGTCTTCCGGCTTGGGCTTAATGCCCGAATGAATGAATGGAACATGGTTCTGCACGGGTAACTCAGTAAACTCCACATACTCCTCAATGGTAGGCCCCATGATGAAATCAGCAAATGTAAAACATCTCAATGCGGGATCATAGAATTGCATCAAAGCGTACAGCCTATCTAGCTCTGTCTCCGTGGGTTTGCGCACCAATCTCAATAGTCTTCCATAGCTCATTTTGAAGCTCCTACGAACATCCTCATCAGCCAGAGAGATCAACCCAAGCAGGGGAACAACATCAGGAGTAGGCAATTTGTAAGCAACTGTCCTTCTTAAGCTGGCCATGATCAAACACTCAGAAATCCGGACACTAGAACTCGGGAATGCAAATGCACCTGCAGCACAGACACACGTTAGTAGGATGCAATGATGATGAGTATGCAAACAATACAATGCACGTGGCATGCAACAGGGGCCAACTGCCGTAGCTGAATAGCCTAGACCATATCAAGAAGTCTCAGATAGATTCTTTAGAAGTCCTCAAACCCTGGTCTCAGATAGACCTAAAATCAAGCTCCAGTAATGGTATCTGACAGATCTCAAACCATAACTCCAACTGGTCTCTGGCAGACCTCAAATCACATCTCCAACTAGTCTCTGACAGACCTCAGAACACATTTTCAAATGGTCTCTGACAGACCTTATAACCCTCCATAAATACCCAGGATCTCTAATCAAGAAATAACCGGTATCTGAAGGTCTAGTTACCTGCATAACCCCAAACCCTCTCACAGGTGGATGTCCTAGTAACTGACAAAGGTATGGCATCCTATGCGGTCGTCGGCGTCACAGACTTTCAGGGTTGATGATACGATTCCCAGAAGGAGTGGCATCATCAAATCCTGAAGAGGCCTCACTTAGCCAACTTCCAAATGATCGGTCCCCAGAGTCGACAATTCAACTAACCAACAACCCACGCCAACCAACGGAAGGGGCAGGAGGCCAACCAGAGGAACCTCGTCTGAGTGTAGATTTCGCGGGACACCAAAGCAAGCAAAGCAAGCGGGCGCCAACTAATCTCTACTCTAATTCTAGGTGCACTCAAGCCCAGGTCCGGCTTCTCACTCAATATCAGAACACCCGTCACACCCCAATACAGTAATAATAATCAATATATATAATGCTGAAAATAAAGGTCAGAAATATAAATCCATACAAAATCCTCGACGGGAAAACAAGCGTTAGGATTGACTCTCTTAAGGGACGTTGGATCCCAAATGCATAAGAACTATCGCAGTCCTTAGCAGCCAGGGGACGTTGGATCCCCAGCAGAGTCGCCAGTTGTCGCTACTGCGAAAATCGGCGCCGGCTGAACAGAAGAGTCGCCACCGTGCGTTATTTATCCCATGGGAGGGAAAGGAAACGCTCAGAGTAAACCTCGCACAACACGGGAAAGGTATGGTCGTCGCAACCAAAACCTGGGTTCGGGAGTCGGTTACGCAAGGGGAAGGTATTAGCACCCCTCACGTCCGTCGTACTCGACGGGATCCACGCTTGTTTTCGGGTATGGATTGTTATTCTATCTAAACTATAGGTCGAGGGTTAAAAAGAAAATAAAAATGAAAATAAAAGTGACTCGGCAAAGCATCGCACTTTATGCCTACGTATTCTCGCCTGGAACGAGAAATCAGAGTCAACGTAGTTCGCCTGCCTACGGGAAAGGAGGAGAAGGTTGCTCGCTAGGATATCGCATCCTATGCCTACGTACTTTCACACGGCATGAAAGATCAGAGCAAATGTAGTTCGGGCCACGTACGACACCAGCTTATCTTGGTTGATTTTATTCCTTCTGAAAAAGGTTTTCTTGATTAGCAGTCCCGGCGGACAAAAATAACGTCTTGATGAGTTCACATTCTTTTACGGAAGAAGTGTCTTTTATTGTGTTTGAAATCTTTATGGTATTTTTCTGTTTGTTTTGAGGAAGAAGAGACAGAACTCTAACCTACGGTTGCGAAAGGAAACAAACTAACCTAATGCTATCATGCATGGGTTAAGACCTAGTGTCTATCATGCTCCTCTCTTGCGCAGAGAGAAACAGAGATCCTAAGGGAAAAGACGGAAACAGAAACAATAGCAGATATATACAGTAAAATAGTAAAATGCATGGATGCAACAATACAAGCGAGGCAAGGGAGTCCCACTCAACCTCGAACCTAGAAAACAATAGGCAAAAGTGAACAGGCTTCACTTTCAACCCAACAGGGTAAATAGCAAACAATACAGTCCAGAAAACCAATTAATACATCAAGAATGAAATACTGCAAAAATAAACAGCCACAGCAGCTCTGCATCAATACCCATCTTCAAGTCATCTCCAATCAGTTACAAGCATCAGCCAGCATCCATCTCCATCTCCACAGTCTTCAAGCAAGGGCTTTGGTTGCCAATCTTCAGTCTACAATGGCTTTTCTTCAAGTCCTATCCTCCAAGCTGAGGGATCAATCACCAGAGTGGATTGGGTGTTAAGCAATTAGTTGACTACCAATGGTGGCAAACCAACTGCTACTAACACATAAGACATTTTCTCCCAAGAGTTCTATCCCTTAGACAGTAGCACCAAGCCTTCCAAAGGAAGGGGGTGAGTGTCTCAGAGAGACTCTGTATCACAGAGAGGAATGGAGGCAGTCAAAACCTTCCATGTTTGAGAATCAAGCTTTCTAACCTAGAGCTCTGCCTAGCTCCTAAACCCTAATCCCCTCAACAGCTGCTAGCAAGAAAACACCTCATCACCTCTGGGAGTTGTCCTTCAGGCTCTGGATCTCCAATGGCTTCAACATCACAAGTCTTCAGCTTCCCCAATCCCCAGACAAATCCCAACACCCAAACAAGCAAACAATAATCCCCAGAGGGCACACCACAATAGTCAATCAGATATACAGCAGATTAATAGCAGTAGGGGAATCCTGACTTTTCTAAGGGGATCTAATAACTACCCATAGCCCCTATAGTCCCATAGCTAGACTATTTAATCCCTAAGTCCTAAGGGAAATGAACTACTTCTCCTAAGTTGTCACTTAAAACCCTAATTTGTTCATGTTGTTTACCCCTAAACTAAACACCTAAAACTAACTCCTAAAAATATGAATTAAATTGTATTTACAAGTTGAATATCTAAACTAAACAACCTAAAAAGAATGGACAAAAAATGTTAAAGCATTGGTTAGAACAAAAATTAACAAATTTATGCATGAAATGAAGCTATTTAAAATGCTATTTATTTGGAAAATATGGGAAAAATACCAAATAAAAAATAAAATGCAATTTTTATTTTTTTGAATTTTCTAGACTCTTTCAAGAAAATAATGCAAAAAGAATGAATTAAAAATATGCAATTTCTAATTTGTTATGAATTTTCAAAAATGAATGAAAATAAAAATAAATTAAAAAAAGAAAATAGAAAGAAATAAAGGGAGGGGGTAAGAATAGTAGCTCGCTGCAGTTGTAATCCCAAATGGGCTGAGTAGTGGGGGTGCGAACATCAATTGGATAAGGCCCAGCGTGCTTCAGAATTCCAGCAAAAAACAAAAAAAAAACCCACAACGGTGTAAATAGCAACATCCTTAGTTGAATAATCTTGGGCCTTGGATGAGAGGGGTGTCATTAGCGAGGGAACCATGAGCCCATTCTGAACACTTAAATGAAACGGGGTGTTTTGATGCCTAGCGTTTCCCTCCGTTTCTCACTTTAAACGTGGACCGCTGGATTCAGATTTGAGTCAAATGTCAAAGGGCAATCGTGTGGCCCAGACATCGTCTTCCACCTTGAGCCAAAACCCTAAGTTCTGCAACCCTAACCATGCACGAATCAAACTCTCCTCTGTTCTCTCTCATACCTCCATGGATTCACACAATTCCAAGAGCAAACTTGGTCCACTCCAATCCCTCTACACAGCCATGATAATAATTTCTCTCAAAACTCACTCCATCCAACAACTCGATGGGAATATCAGTCATGAATCAACATTTTCACCTGCCATCAAGTGCTTCAATTCGTGCCAAAACTTATCCTCATCTACTCTACATCTCATACTGGTCATTTTAAGGTATAAAGAGAGGATTACCGTGCTATGTTCCACATGTTATGAACCTCAACAGAATTTGTGCACCATGATCAAACTCCTCGAAACTTCTCCAAACTCATCATATTCAGTCCTCTATCCTATCTTAACCATTCTATACTATCAAAACCCTATCATGCTACCTACACTATGCAAATTGAGCAGAGATACCAACCTGTTGAAAGATGGAAAAACAGCTATGGAGGTCTTCGATCCAATGCTTGCAGGGACTTGAAATTGATCCACACACCACCACTTTGATTCTGTATGCAAATATTTGGGCTCAAACTTCTTGTATCATGTGATTCCAATTCCTTGAACCTTGAATGATGAAGCTTGTATGGCACTCTCCTTGATTGATTCATCCAAATGAATATGTGAATTGCAACCTATGGATAATGGTGATGAAATTCAGATCAAGAAGTGTAAGAATTGAGGAAGATTTGAGAGAGTTTGGATTGGTTTTGTAAAGATGGAAAATTGGTATGAAACTTGTGTTATGAACAAATGAGATCACCAACCATGGCATGAAGCTTTTCCTATCAATATATACATGAGTTTAGAAACTCCTAGAACCTTGGAGAAGTTTCCCTTGCATTCTTTCCCTTGAATTTGGTTTATGTTTCTTCCATTACAAGCAACCATGGATAACTCACAAAATATGAACTAAGCTCAAAATTCCACTTTAGCCAATGTCTTTAAAATGATCTTTCCATTCAAAATGACCTATAATTTTGCTTCATTTGGCCAAGATATGAAAAATCTCATTTTTAAGGCCATTTTTATTCATTAAATCCAACAATTTTGAAACCTTGTGCTATGAATCTTTCCAGTCTCTCATGGTCACTTTTCTAGACTCAAAATTTCATTTGGAACAAGTTTTATGTTGTAAAGTTTTCCATTTGAAGCTCCCTTGTATGAGTTTTGGGCATAGGTTAAAATGACCTGTAATTCACAAATGACCAAAATACCCTTTGCTTGCCAAGACCATAAGTAGAGTTCCCCAAATCATATGAAGGCATACCATACCATTATAGAAAGCTAAGACAATGAGGAACAATTCTTATGTTGACCAGAAATTTATTTGAAATCGCCTTGAGGGGTAAAAATTGCTTGGAATTCAAGTCATTTTCACAGACAAAATTTCAGATACCTCAGATGACCTGTAACTTGCAAGGACCATAACTTGAGTTCTATAAATCTCCTTGATGTCTTCCACCACTCAAATTAAAGGTATTGAGATCCTCTACAAGTTTCATGTTGGCCAAGGATTCATTTGAAGCTTGCATTTTGACTTATCTTGCTTGGAAATTTGACCTAAACTAGGGGATTTTACATAGAAACCCTAATTTAGAACCTCCTCTTCTCCTTGATTTCTCTTTATTTCTTCTTAGCATAACAACATATCCTTATTCTCCATGTCAAATAATGAACCCCACATCTCTTCAATAGCCCTTAATGCCTTTCCAACAATCCTTTGACCTAGGGTTGACCCAGATGAAACCCTAGTTGACTGTCTTCCTCCACAACTCTTGTGACTACACCAATGACTTGTTTTCTTCTCCAAATGACTTTCCAAGTCCTCCAAGATGTCTAGATACTCCCCATGCCTTCAATTCACAGCTCACAACTCCCTTGTTGATCCTCAGATCCCCTCAGGTAGGAGATAGACTCAAAGCTTGACCTGATGGACTCTCTGCTTCCAAATTCTTTTCTGATGACTTGAATGAAATTGAATTAGGATAACAACCTCTTGATAGGTCTCTAGAGATGATAATAATGATTGGTCCCCTGTTGGATGACTTGCTATGCTTATGCTATGCAGATGGTTAGGCTATGTACATGACTCTATATGCAAATGCTAATGATATTGAAGCATAAACCAAGTGACTAAGGTTGAGCAAATTTTAGGGTACAACACATACCTTTGTCAGTTACTAGGACATCCACCTGTGAGAGGGTTTGGGGTTATGCAGGTAACTAGACCTTCAGATACCGGTTATTTCTTGATCTGAGATCCTGGGTATTTATGGAGAGTTCTGAGACCAGTTGGAGAGTTCTGAGGTCTGTCAAAGACCAGTTGGAGATATGTTCTGAGGTCTGTCAGAGACCAGTTGGAGAGTTCTGAGGTCTGTCAGAGACCAGTTGGAGATATGTTCTGAGGTCTGTCAGAGACCATTTGGAGAGTTCTGAGGTCTGTCAGAGACCAGTTGGAGATATGATTTGAGGTCTGCCAGAGACCATTCAAAGTTATGATTATGGGGTCTATCAGAGACCAGTATTGGAGCTGTGTATGAGGTCTATCTGAGACCAATGTTTGAGGACTTCTGGAGGGTCTATCTGAGACTTCTTGATATGGTTCAGGCTTCTCAGCCACGACATTTGGTCCCTGTTGCATGTTACTTGCATTGCATCGTTTGCATACCCATTATCATTGCATCCCATTAACGTGTGTCTGTGCTGCAGGTACATTTGCATATTCCCCGGTTTTAGTGTCTGGACTTCTGAGTATTGATCATGGCCGATTGGAGGATGACAGTTGCTTATAAGCTACCTATCCCTGATATTGCTCCCCTCCTGGGTCTGATTTCTCTTGCTGAGGAGGATGTCCGTAGAAGCTTCAGGCAGAGTTACGGACGGTTGTTGGGTTTAGTTCGCAAATCCACTGATGATGAATTGAATAGGCTGTACACGCTGATGCAATTCTATGACCCGGCTTTGAGATGTTTCACGTTTGCGGATTTTATCTTGGGGCCTACCATGGAGGAGTATGTAGAGTTTACTGAGCTGCCAGTTCAGAATGCAGTTCCTTTTATTCACTCAGCCGTTGAGCCCAAGTTGGAGGATTTAGCCAAGGCCTTGCATATGAATGCTTCTGAGTTGTTGATGACTTCGTGGCAAGGGGTTCCGGGTTTCTCTCTCCAGTTTCTGGTTGGCAAGGCTCAAGAGTACGCCAAGAATGGGTGTTGGGTGGTCTTTAACGCTATTTTGGCCCTATGCATTTATGGGATAGTGCTGTTTCCCAACTTCCCAAACTTCGTGGACATGGATGCATTTCATCTATTTGCTGCTGGTAACCCGGTGCCAACACTGATCGGAGACTTCTACCATTCGATGCACTACAGGAATGAGAACAGGAGGGGCAAGAATGTCTCTTGTTGCATACCTTTGCTGTACATGTGGTTTAAGAGCCATCTTCCCCTGAAGGGACCTTTCGTGGATAGTGCAACCACATCTGACTGGCCAGAGCGTATGATGAGGCTATCTTCTGAAGACATAAAGTGGTTTGATCAAGACTTACTGGGGTCTGAGCTTATCTTCAGTTGTTCTGGGTACCCTAATGTTCCGTTGATAGGAAGAAAAGGGTGTATCAACTACAACCCATCTCTGTTTGTCCGTCAGTTCGGATATGCGCTGAAGAACCCACCAAAGGAGGAAGAAGTACAGGAATCTCTGTACTTCACCGGTGATTTGAAGGGAGAGTTATTAGCCAAGCTGCAGCATGCCTGGACGCGTATTAACCGAAGAGGTAAGCCGTTGTTAGGGAAAAATGACTATCAGGCTTATGCACCATACAGAGTTTGGATCCAGGAGAGAGCAAGTCAGTTGCGGATGCCATTTCCAGATGCACCAGTCCTTGTTCCTATTCCGGTAGCAGAGCTAACTACTGTTTCTAGGGAGGCCTACGAGCAAGTTGTGAAAGAAAAAGAAGCCTTGATGAAGATCAATGAAGGGTTAGAGCAAGAGCTAGCCTAGATACGCAGTGAGAAAAACAAGGCCGTGCATGCTTTCCAATAGCAGATCGAACTAGTAAACAAACTAGGGGCTGAGTTAACTGAAGAGAAGAAGAAGCGCGAACGTCTGGGGCAAGAGTTCAGAAGCTCCCATGACATGCTGGAATCCAAAAAGAAGGCACTCGACGCAGCACACCGAGAGATCTCTTCTTGCAATAAGACTTGGAATGCTACGCTCACCAACAATAAGAAGAGGGAAGATAAGTTGAAGCAGCAAATTTCTAACCTCGAAGAGCAGTTGAAGTCTAGCATCGAGAAGTGTGAAGAAGAGGTGATGTCCAGGTATAGTCTCCAGAATGCGTTGAACAAGGCCATCAAAGGCAGGGACGAAGCCGTGTCTCAGAAGCGGAAGTTAGAAGATCGCTTCGGAGAAGGGGCATGGGAGGAAACTGCCGGAGACGTACAACGTGTGCTCAAACGAAGAAACCAACTTGTTGAAGGGCTGCTTACCCGACCAGGTCATCCAGAGACCAAGAAGTTAATAGAAGAGTACCGGGCTTATGGGAGTACTTGATCATTTCTTGTATTAACTTGTATGCTTTATTTGCATAATGCTGACCATCACCAGGATTGTTGGTTGAGGTCATGCCTTTCTTTGTACTCAGTGACATTGTATTCTTGGCTTATTGGTTTTCTCTGCAATATATGAGGCTTTCTATGATTCAACTCCGATCTTTGTATTGCTAGCACTGTCACCACACTGGCACCTTCACACTAGAATCGGGGAATGATCTTCCCTAATGCACAGACACACATTGCATTGCATTCATACTCATATCACATTACAGGTAATCATTGGATGGTATCTTATTTCTTGCTCTATATCAGGTATTTTCAGGATTGCAGATCAGCGCCCGCACAGATATTCCACTCGCACCAACTGTCGAAGAATCATGGATCAAATGCAGAACGAGATGCAAGATATGCGCGAGAAGCTAGCGCTCTTTATGCAGACCATGGAGACTATTGCAAAAGGTCAGGAGAATTTGCAAGCCATGGTGCAACCTCTGTTGGTCAGAAATGCTGGTCACGGTAAGGAGGATCATCAGTCTGTGCGAGTCGACACTGTTCATGGGGATGGCACTCCCACACCAGTGGCTCCACCTGTAGTCAATATACCTGCTGCTAATGTCAACAACGCTACTGGTGCTGGGAACGGTAACGTTGGAGTTGGGAACGAGACTGCTGTCCATAACGTTGGGCTGGGTGACATCAACTTGGGTGATAATATGGGAGGCAACGGCTTCGGTAATGCTGGATTCGGATTCAATGATCAGGGTTTCGATAATGCTGGGAAATATGGTTTTAATGCTCAAGGCTTTGGGCAGGACGGTTTTGGTGTGACTAATCAGGGTTACGGAGGTTTCGGAAATGGAAACGGCGCTGGGTTAATGGCTTTTGGACCTGCTGGAGTTGCTCAGGGGTACGGCAACAGAGGGCGAGGCCCGGTGATGAATCAAATCAGAGCTGGCCGCAACAATGGATACGATGGGTATGGAACTGGGAATGGTATCTGGCAAGAGGATCAGCAAGAGGATGCCTTCTCCGGTGGAGGTTTCGAGGGACCGATGGATGACTCCCAGAAGATCAGAATGCTAGAAGAGCAGATGAGGGGGGTCCTGAACCAAAGTGTTGTGGGCTTGGACATGTCAACAATGGGTCTGGTACCTGGCTTGAGGGTGCCAATTAAATTCAAAGCTCCTACATTTGATAAATATAAAGGGGACACCTGTCCGAAAGTGCACGTGCGGGCTTATTACAGAAAGATGTCTGCGTATTCGACTGATGAGAGAATGCTAATGCATTTCTTTCAAGATAGTTTGTCGGGCCCTTCCCTAGAGTGGTATATGGGACTGGAGCCAACGCATATAAAGACATGGAAGCAACTGGCAGAGGCATTTGTAGCTCACTACAAGTATAACAGCGACTTGGCACCCAACCGGGTCCAATTGACAGGGCTGTCTCAGAAGAAGGGTGAGAGCTTTAAAGAGTATGCGCAAAGATGGCGCGACATGGCTGCTAGGGTCCGTCCTAGTTTAGAAGACAAGGAAATGAATGACATGTTCATTGGAACATTCACAAGCATGTTTTATGACAAGTTGTTTCACACATCTTTGGCCAGTTTCTCAGACTTAATTCTGATGGGAGAAAAGATTGAAAACAACATTAAACAAGGAAGATTCCAAGCTGAGGAATCAAATGCATTTGGCAGTAACAGGAAGGCTTTTGGTGGGCGCCGTCAGGGCGAGGCAAGCGCAGTGTTTGGAGGCCGAGGAAGAGGCCGAGGCAGAGGTCGAAATCAGTATCATCAGCCGCAGCAGGTGGCGAGTGTTACTATTCCGTTTCAACAACAACCGTTTCAGCAACAGCCAATGCAACAACAACAGCAGCAGCAGCAGCAGCCACAGCAGGGGGCACAGCCTGCTCAGCGAAGATTCCAGGGTGGTAAACCAAGGAGAGTGTTTGAAAAGCCTCCCTCAACCTATGCATATTTGTTACAGACGCTGTTGGGTCTGAATTTGGTAGAGAAGAGAACTCTGGCACCTATAACGGGAACTCCTCCGTATGGCTATGATGCAAGCAGGCACTGTGAGTTCCACTCTAGGGCTCCGGGCCACGATGTAGAGGGTTGCCATGCTTTTAAGCATGTTGTGCAGGATCTTTTGGACAATAAGGCTATCAATTTCGGAACGGCAGGTCCGAATATAGTGCAGAAGCCCATGCCCAATCATGGGGCAAACGCCATTCTAACTGAGGAAGGGATGAATCTGATTATGAGAGTGGATGATTTAAAGACGCCGCTGAGCGAGATAAAAAGCAGATTATTGCAGGGGGGTGTCTATCCTGGATGTGACGAGTACTGCTTAGAATGCTGGACCCTAGTTGGGGGGTGTGATGACTTAAAGAAAGGTATCCAGGCTTTAATAGATGGCGGCACATTGCAGTTTGACCGAGCAGCAATCGAAGAGCCTGCAGGGGCAGTAGCAGATAATCAGAGTGATGTGGCCACTGTGACGATTCCTCGAAAGACAATCACTATAACAGCACCGGCCCAGCGACCGCCGATCACAATCGCTAAGGCCGGACCAGTCCCGTACGAGAGCACAAAGGCAGTCCCATGGTCATATGGGTTGGAAGTGTATTGTGACGGAATAAAGATTGATGTTAATGAGCAGCCAGCCGAGACTGTAGACAATGTTGTTGGTTCAGGAGGTATGACAAGGAGTGGTAGGGTCTTCATATCGCCTGAGGTGGAGGCCGAAAGGCTGGCGAAAGGAAAGGGAAAGATGGTTGAGAATATCCCGGTGCGGGCAAGCGAAAAAGCATCGGCATCGAAAGATGTGGAAGAGTTCATGCGCTTGATTCGAAAAAGTGATTATAAGATTGTGGAGCATCTGCAACAGACGCCGTCCAAGATATCTATACTGTCGTTGCTCTTGTGTTCTGAAGCTCACAGAAATGCGCTGTTGAAAGTCCTGGATGCTTCCTTCGTACCCCAAGATGTTTCCGTAAATCAGCTGGAGGGAGTATTAGCACATGTGAATGCAGGCCACAGCTTGGGCTTTACCGACTTCGATTTGACCCCTAAGGGGAGAGATCATAATATGGCGCTGCACGTATCTGTCGAGTGTAGAGGATCAGTCATGTCGCATGTACTGGTCGATACCGGATCGTCTTTGAATGTGCTGCCCAAGAAAGCAATGATGAAGCTAGATGTCAGAGGAATCCTGTGCACGCCCAGTGACTTGGTAGTCAGGGCATTCGATGGCACGCGGAGAACAGTTTTCGGATCGATAACATTGCCTCTACAGGTAGGGCCGGAGGTTTCCGCGACTGAATTTTATATCATGGACATCCAGCCTGCATATAGCTGCCTGCTCGGACGACCCTGGATCCATGGGGCTGGGGCAGTCACGTCTACCCTGCATCAGAAGTTGAAATATATGGTCGGAGACAGCGTGGTCACCGTATGTGGAGAAGAAGACATCCTGGTCAGCCATCTGTCGTCATTTAAATATGTGGAGGTCGATGGAGAGATTCACGAAACACCCTGCCAGGCATTTGAAGGGTTGCGTATCAAGGACAAAGGTCCCAGGCCGAGCAAAGCGTCGAAGATAGCCGTTTCATCATACAAAGAAGCTCAAGCTCTAGTAGAGACCGGTGACACCAAGGGCTGGGGCAAAGTGCTGGATATTCCTGTGAAGATGGACCGGTTTGGACTGGGGTACCAACCGTCGTCGTCAACACCTGCTGTGGGGGCACCCCGTTTCAGAGGGCCAATAACCATCTCTGCCAGTGGAGTATGTCATGAGACCATCAACGCTGCTTCAGAGTCTGACGAAGGAGACAGCGACTGTGATATGGATGCCTGGATTCAGCCAAGCACGCCAGGGCAAGGACTGTGCAACTGGTCTATTCAGGAGCTTGTTCCTGTGACTCTTAAACAGTAATGCTTTGTTTTATTAATTGTTGAACAATCTGATGTCTTGCCCGGGGCATCAGGATTTGCTTAGGGCTGTGCTGTTATGAACATTGCGTGTTTATCGTTAAATAAAAGGCGTTTTTCATGTGCAAATATTTCGATCTCTGTTTTTCTTGTTTTGTTTTTTCAATAAAATGGCAACGAGGTTATTCGCTTTATACGCATTTTGAAGCATTTAACCATTCTTTTTGCAGGATAACATTTTCAGATGACATCCTTGAACCACCTATGACTCGTCCCGACTTTGAACACCCGGTATTTCAGGCCGAAGAAGAGGTTGTCAAAGATAGTGACGTTCCTGAAGAACTGTCTTGGTTGGTGAAACAAGAGGAAAGGGTCATTCTGCCTCACGAAGAGGTCATCGAAATTATCAACTTGGGGTCGGAAGGGGTTGAGAAGAATATTCGTATCGGAGCCGCGCTGCAGAGCGATATCAAGCGAAAACTGGTTGAAATGCTCAGAGAGTATAGTGATGTATTCGCTTGGTCGTATGAAGACATGCCGGGGCTCGATACAGATATGGTTGTGCACCGTCTGCCGTTGAAAGAAGAATGCCCGCCGGTCAAGCAAAAGCTTCGCAGAACTAGACCAGATATGGCAGTGAAGATCAAAGAAGAGGTTCAAAAACAGTGGGATGCTGGTTTCCTGGCTGTGACAAAATATTCCTCATGGGTCGCTAACATCGTACCAGTGCCAAAGAAGGACGGTAAAGTGAGAATGTGCGTCGATTACCGTGACTTAAATAAAGCGAGCCCGAAAGACGATTTTCCACTTCCTCATATCGATGTGTTAGTTGACAACACCGCTCAATACTCCGTGTTCTCCTTCATGGATGGCTTCTCAGGCTATAATCAGATTAAAATGGCGCCAGAGGACATGGAGAAGACTACTTTCATAACGCCTTGGGGAACATTTTGTTACAAAGTGATGCCCTTTGGCTTGAAGAATGCTGGGGCAACGTATCAGCGTGCAATGACGACTCTTTTCCATGATATGATGCATAAAGAGATCGAAGTTTATGTTGACGATATGATTGCTAAATCCCAGATGGAGGAAGAGCATTTGGTGAATCTGCTGAAGTTATTTAAAAGGCTTAGGAAGTTCAGGCTGAGACTGAACCCTAACAAGTGCACCTTCGGGGTGAGATCGGGTAAACTGCTGGGGTTTATCGTAAGCAAAAAAGGAATAGAGGTCGATCCTGCAAAAATAAAGGCAATTCAAGAGATGCCGACGCCTAAAACAGAGAAAGAGGTGCGCGGGTTTTTAGGGAGGTTGAACTACATTGCTCGGTTCATATCTCACCTAACTGCTACGTGTGAACCATTGTTCAAGTTGCTGAAGAAAGATCAAGCTGTAACGTGGAACAAAAATTGTCAAAAGGCGTTCGATAAAATAAAGCAGTATTTGCAGGAGCCTCCTATTTTGATACCCCCAGTGGCAGGCAGGCCCTTGATTATGTACTTAACAGTTCTTGAGGGAAGCATGGGTTGTGTTCTCGGGCAACACGACGAGACAGGGAGAAAAGAGCATGCGATCTATTACTTGAGTAAGAAATTTACAGATTGTGAATCTCGATATTCAATGCTGGAGAAAACTTGTTGCGCGCTAGCCTGGGCCGCCAAGCGTTTGAGGCAATACATGCTGAATCATACAACCATGCTCATCTCGAAGATGGATCCTATCAAATATGTATTCGAAAAGCAGGCGCTATCAGGGAGAATTGCCCGTTGGCAGATGGTCTTGACCGAATATGTCATCCAATACGTCTCGCAAAAGGCTATAAAGGGGAGTGTGATGTCCGAGTACTTGGCGGAGCAGCCTATTGAAGATTACCAATCGATGAGGTTTGATTTTCCTGACGAGGATATCATGTACCTAAAGATGAAAGATTGCGAAGAGTTGTTGCCAGACGAAGGACCAGAGTTGGGTTCCAAATGGAAGATGATCTTTGACGGAGCTGTGAACGCTTATGGTAGCGGAATAGGGGCAATCATTACTACTCCACACGGGTCGCACATCCCGTTTACTGCTCGATTGACCTTTGCAGTTACCAATAATGAAGCCGAATACGAAGCTTGTATAATGGGGCTTGAAGAAGCCATTGATTTGCGAATCAAGAATCTGGACGTATACGGAGACTCAGCTCTGGTGGTGAATCAGATAAAAGGGGAATGGGAGACACGTCAGCCCAATTTAATACATTACATGAATTATGCAAGGAGATTGTTTCCTTTCTTCGACAAGGTTGAATTGCATCACGTACCGCGGGCAGAAAATCAGATGGCTGACGCCCTGGCCACTTTGTCTTCTATGTACAAAGTCAATTTCTGGAACGAGGCTCCTAGAATTATTATCTCTCGACTCGACAGACCTGCCTTCGTGTTTGCTATCGATGAAGCTTCTGATGATAAACCGTGGTATTTCGATATCCTTAATTTCTTGAAGAACAAAGGATATCCGGCTGGGGCATCCAGTCAAGACCAGAAGACTCTCAGGAGATTAGCGGGTAATTTCTATTTGAACCCGGATGGTGTCTTGTACAGAAGAAACCACGATTTGGTGTTGTTGCGTTGCGTAGATGAGAGAGAGGCAAAGCTGCTCATGGAGGAAATACATGAAGGTACCTTTGGCACGCATGCTGGTGGGCATGCTATGACAAGAAAGCTGCTACGGGCAGGTTATTTTTGGCTGACTATGGAAACTGATTGTTTCAAGTTTGCGAGGAAATGCCACAAGTGCCAAATCTATGCTGATAAAATCCATGTGCCTCCGAGTCCTCTGAATGTGATGTCATCGCCATGGCCATTCTCGATGTGGGGAATCGATATGATTGGAAAGATCGAGCCGACAGCTTCTAATGGACACCGGTTCATTCTAGTAGCAATCGATTATTTCACCAAGTGGGTGGAAGCAGCGTCTTACGCAAATGTAACTAAGCAGGTGGTGGCCAGATTCATCAAGAGAGATATCATTTGCAGATATGGGATCCCCGAGCGGATAATTACTGACAACGGTTCAAACCTGAACAACAAAATGATGAAGGAGCTCTGTCAGAATTTCAAGATCGAACATCACAACTCCTCCCCTTACCGACCCAAGATGAATGGCGCTGTTGAAGCGGCCAATAAGAATATCAAGAAGATCGTTCAGAAGATGGTGGTGACCTATAAGGATTGACACGAGATGCTACCTTTTGCTTTGCACGGTTATCGTACGACGGTATGCACATCAACCGGGGCAACCCTATTCTCGTTGGTATACGGAATGGAAGCAGTGCTACCATTAGAAGTTGAGATTCCTTCTCTGAGGGTATTGCGAGACGTCCAACTAGATGAGGCAGAATGGGTGAAAGACAGGTTGAACTAACTGAGTTTGATGGATGAGAAGAGGCTAGCTTCTCTAGCATACGGTCGTTTGTACCAGAGCCGAATGAAGAAAGCATATGACAAGAAGATACATCCGCGAAGCTTTCAGACGGGCGACCTTGTGCTGAAAAGGATTCTCCCGCCGCAGGCAGATCATAGGGGCAAGTGGACCCCCAACTACGAAGGGCCATACGTCGTCAGAAAAGTCTTTTCAGGAGGAGCTTTGTTGTTGTCCACCATGGACGGTGAAGACTTTACGTCGCCTGTGAATTCGGACGCAGTTAAAAAATACTTTGCTTAAAATTGACCCGCTGGACAGGAAAAAGAGAGTCCAGGCAAAAATGGGGCATCCTGGCGAACCAAAAACAGAACGAAAGGTTCGGGCAAAAGTTAGGGATAAAATTGAAAAATGTACACCCGCGAAGTTGAAAACCTACACTGGGTGGCTTCGGCAAAAAAGGGTATCCCGGTGAACTGAAAACCCGTAAAGGGCGGTTCACGCAAAAGTTAGGGATTGAAAAAGCAAATGACTGCGGTCCGAATTTGATACTGCATTGAGCATTAGTGCGGGAGAATATATTCGAGGGGTCAATTATCAGATACAATCTCTTCGGAAGTGTGGATACCGGGAAAGCATTAGAGTCGGGCGAGTCATAGGAGGATCAGTTCGTGATGTTCGTCTGCATCCCGTTGCCGACATGTGTACAAATTTAATTTGTCAATATATTTATGCTTCCTGTGCATACTTGTATATTTGCTTTGCGTAGCTTCCTCTTTCCAGGAGTTACATCCCGTGTACAAAACTCTGCCCATTCAGGGGCCCAATCAATAAAATGTGTTATTCAGTATTTGATGCTTGTTCTTTACTGTTTTGTGCATGATAAAACGCCTAGGTTTGATGAAACTAGCATGTGCATAACGTCACTGGCCCTTGCCAACAATTGCTAAAACTTTGAATTAACTGAAAATAATGCTAACCTGGATAGATTTGGTTGCATAGACTTGTCTTGTCTTGTTTGTGTTGTTGCAGGGTTCATAGCCGTATGAAGAGTACGATCAAAAGATTGCAGTAACGAAAGACTCGACCCCCATGCAGGTCATGCATGTTCTTCCTGAAGAAGGATCGAATTCCCCAGCTAGTCGTAGCTCATCCAAAAGAACATTTCCAACTCGTGAGCTGTATTCAAGCAGTCTACCTTTCCCCGCAGGGTCAGTTACTCTCCCCCAGCGGAGTCAGTTGATTTTCCCTAAGAGAATCGTTTCGTCCCCAGCGGAGTTCTGTTTCCAGCAAGTGCTTTCTTTCCTCCCAGTGGAACTCGAAGATTAAGGCTCTCCCCGGCAGAGTTGGTGTGGCGCATTGGCATTTATTTTGTCAGAATACCGTGTGATACCTGTTCACTCTCCAGCAGAATTCCAGTCATATCAGGTGCATCTGCTATTCTCCAGCAGAGTTATATTCCCCAGCAGGGGTTACTTCAATGAGGTGTTTGGTTTAAGTTCCCAACTTCTCAGCTGAGTCAACTTCACTCTTCCAGCATTTATTTTGCTGGAATAATTCTGTAGCACCTGGCTATCCCCAGCGGAGTCGGCATTGTCTTCAGCATTTATTTTGCTGGAGCAGTTTCTGTATCCCAGCAGTTCGAGTCTGCATTTGCATTGGCGTATAGTGTCATACTTGCATCCACCAAATAAAAACGCGTAGCATTTCCATGTCGAATGGAGCATTGCATCATTGTCAAACACACGCATTTTTTGAAGCATAAACCAAGATGGTTAACCGTTTGTTTCAAGTATTGCTCTCTTGCAGGTGGAAGGAGCTCTTGCTCAAATGAATTACCTAGACATTCAAGATCTCGACGTGAGACATTCAGCGAAAGTGTCAGCTTTGGCACTATTCCCCACAGAGTTATTATGATGAAATTTTCTTTGTCTCCGAACAGAGTCATTTGTGAATTTCTCGTGTTTTCCCCGCCAGAGTTAGTAGGCAAAATTTCTCTTCACTCCCAAGCAGAGTTATTTGTCGTCAAAGGGTTTCAGGAATCGGAATTTCAGAGGTTGCCGCCGGTTATCAGGACAGGCGTCCGGTAGTTTGGTTTCCAAATATCCCCAGGAGAGTCCGCTTCAAAGTCGCTGTCACGTCAGTGCTAAGAAGTTCGTGGTTTGGGACCAATGGAAGGATGAGTCCTGACGTGGACAATTTTATTGACAGGTTTTCTTTGTGCTAGAAAAGTGGGGGTCCTAACGTGGACAGATTTATTTCCTCATGGTGGATAAGAGGTGCTAGTCCTAACGTGGACAAGTTCGATTTTTCAGAATTGTTGGAATGTGGAGTCCTGACGTGGACATTTCTTCCAGGAGACGATATGTGTTAGTCCTAACGTGGACAGATTTGATTTCTTGGTATGGATGGAATGTGAAGTCCTGACGTGGACAAAGTTGATTACTCTTCGTGTTGGTGTCCTGATGTGGACCATTTATTTCCAGCAGATATCTTTATTCGTAATGGTGAAATGTGCGTCCTGACATGGACAAGTTTATAGTTCCTCGTGATGACAAGATGCGAGAGTCCTGACGTGGACAAATTTATCCTTCTTCGTGTTGTTGGCAAAGTGGGTGTCCTGACGTGGACGAGTCTTATTTCCCCAACAAGTCGAAGACGCGCAAGTCCTGACGTGGACAGGTTCTATTACCTCAGCAAGTTAAGAGGTGAGTCCTTACGTGGACGAATCAAGACGAAACGTGAGTCCTGACGTGGACAGGTTTATTCCTTACGTGGAAAGAGAAGTTTTAGTTCCTTACATGGAAAAGCAAGTTTATTCCTTACGTGGAAAGATGTTAATTCCTTACGTGGAAAAATTGGAGTCCTTACGTGGACAAATCAAGATAAGTTGGTTTCCTTACGTGGAAAGAAGACGCGTTCCTTACGTGGAAAGAAAGAGGTGTTCCTTACGTGGAAAGATTAGAGTCCTTACGTGGACAGATTGAGAAGGTATTCCTTACGTGGAAAGATGAGTTTATTCCTTACGTGGAAAGATTGAGTCCTTACGTGGACATATCAAGGTTGAATTCCTTACGTGGAAAGATTGGAGTCCTTACGTGGACAGATCGTGGAAAGCTTGGAGTCCTTACGTGGACAGATCAAGAATTTTATTCCTTACGTGGAAGAAAATTGGTTTCCTTACGTGGAAAGAAGACGGATTCCTTACGTGGAACAAGTTGGAGTCCTTATGTGGACGAATCAAAATGTGATTCCTTACGTGGAAAGAGATGTGATTCCTTACGTGGAAAGATTTATTCCTTATGTGGAAGATTGGAGTCCTGACGTGGATAAGTCCAGAAGAGCGTTATTCCTAACGTGGAAGGATGCATTCCTTGCGTGGAAAGATTGAGTCCTTACGTGGACATATCAAGTTGGAGTCCTTACGTGGACAGATCGAGGTTGTGTTTCCTTACATGGAAAGATTTTGATTCCTTACGTGGAAAAACGATGTATTCCTTACGTGGAAAGTTTAGTCCTGACGTGGACAGATTCATAAAAGAAGATGATTCCTTACGTGGAAAAGTTGAGTCCTTACGTGGACAAGTCAAGAAGATGGCATTCCTTACGTGGAAAGAGGAGAGGTTTTATTCCCAACGTGGAAAAGTTTAGTCCTGACGTGGGCAGATCCAGACGAAGTCTTAGTCCTAATGTGGACGGTGTTATTCCTAACGTGGAAGAGTTTATTCCTAACGGGGACGATTTATTTCTGACGAGAAGGCAGATGAGCCATCCCCAGCAAATTTGTTGAAGTTTTTCCGAGTTGACGGCAGGAGGAGTCCTAACGTGGACAAAATTCTATCTCTACGATGATAAAATCTTTTTCAGGCTGATGAAAATAATCCCCAGCACGAGATCAGCGGGTTGCTGTAAGCAGTCAGATACAGTTGATGAATGTCGTTCCCCAAGCGGTGGCGTAGTTCATTTTTGCGGTTGGCAAATTTCCGGGTTCTTAGTATTCAACCGTCTCGTACCTCGAATGTTTGAAGGTCGTTCGCTCTTCACCCAATCAGGTCCAAGTCGCTTGAATAGGGGCAGCTGTTGCACCCTAAAATTTGCCCAACCTAATTCACTTGGTTTATGTTTCAATATCATTAGCATTTGCATATAGAGTCATGTACATAGTCCAATCATCTGCATAGCATAGCATAGCAAATCATCCAACAGGGACCAATCATTATTCTCATCTCTATGAGCCTGTCGAGAGGCTATCATTCTAATTCAATCTCATTCAAGTCATCAGAAAGAATTTGAAAGCTGGGAAGTCAGTGGATCAAGCAAGTGCATCCATCTCCTATCTGAGGGTATCTGAAGACCATAAAAGAAATTGTGAGTTGTGGGCTGAGCATGGAGAGTATCTAGACATCATGGGAGACTTAGAAAGTCATTTGGAGAAGGAGACAAGTCATTGGTGTGATCACAAGAATTGCAGTTGAAGACAGTCAACTAGGGTTTCATCTGGGTCAACTCTAGGTCAACCCTAGGTCAATTGACTATTTGAGAGGCATCAAGGGCTATTGGAGTGGGGTTCATCATTTGACATATGGAGAAGGATATGTTGTTGTGCTAAGAAGAAATCAAGAGAAATCAAGGAGAAGAGGAGTTTCTAAATTAGGGTTTCTGTGTAAAATCCCCTAGTTTAGGTCAAATTTCCAAGCAAGATAAGTCAAAATGCAAGCTTCAAATGGATCCTTGGTCAACATGAAACTTGTAGAGGATCTCAAGACCTTTAATTTTAGTGGTTGAAGACATTAAGGAGATTTATAGAACTCAAGTTATGGTCCTTGCAAGTTACAGGTCATCTGAGGTATCTGAAATTTCTAGTCAACATAAGAATTGTTCCTCATTGTCTTAGCTTTCTATAATGGTATGTTATGCCTTCATATGATTTGTGTAAATCTACTTATGGTCTTGGCAAACAAAGGGTATTTTGGTCATCTGAGGATTACAGGTCATTCTTAGCCTATGCCTAAAACTCATACAAGGAAGCTTCAAATGAAAAACTTCACAACATCAAAGTTGCTCAAAATGCCATTTTAAGTCTATAAAAGAAGTCATGGAAGTTTGGAAATGCATAGAATGAGACTTGACCAAAGTTGGTGGAAAATGACCTAAAAAAGGCATATAAGTTGAAAAAGTTGAAATGAAAAATTGGTTTGAGAGATCTACAAATCCAAAATGGGTCATCCAATATACCAAATTGATTCCAAACATCATTTTAGAGACATTGGTTCAGCCACTTTTTTGAGTTAGGGGTTAAATTTTGTACTTGCTTTGTATTTTTGTTACTTGCATAATAAGACAAGTAGGGAAACTTGGCATAAGTGAAATTTCAAGGCAAGGAGATTGGTTTTTTCACACACACCATGTCAATAACTCATGAGAGGAGATTTTGCCACAAATATGAAAGGGTGTATGCATGAGATATGAGATGATTCAAAGTATCATGGCATGAGAACTTCCATAACTTTCCACCACTTTCTAGAATCCTCTAAGATCATTCTAAAACCTTCTAGATCTGGCCATCATCATCTATATAAACACAAGAGTGGCTCCAAAATTTGGTTGGTGATTCATTTGGCAAGAATACATAGTTTCCTTCCATCTTTCCAATTTTGCAAATTGCTTTCAATCTCTCACAAAATTCCATCAATTCACAAAGTTCTTGACCCTAATCTACTCTACAATCACCATAGAACCAAAATTCATCAAGATCTGGCTGAGTTGAGTTCATTCTCGTGTGCTGTAATTTTCACCATCAAAAGTGCAAAAGGAGTTCAAGCACCATATTCAGAGCGTTGGATCAAAGGTTATTGCATACAGTAGCAAGGATCAAGAGTGTTGATCAAGATCAGAGCATTGGTGGCTGTTGATCCAAGAAGTCTACATCTGTTTTCAAGAATTTGCACCAGGTATGTTTTCCTTCGAATTGGATAGAATAGTGATCATGGCATAGGATTGCTAGTATATTAGAGACCTAGGTAGTAAGAGGATGAATCCTGGAAATTTTGGCATTGATTGGTGAAGATTTTCATGCATGCACCAAAGAGGTTTTGATCTAGAACTTGATGGATAGAGCGTGATAATTAGTATGGATTAGTTTAGAGTGATCCTGGAAGTGTAGAGTTGGTTCTGTTGGCAAGAGTTTGAAGTTTGGTGAGGGTGAATTTTGAGTGTCCATGGAGGTTGTATACCATCGGGTCTGGCATTTGATTAAGCTTCAGTAAAAACTAATGGTGCAGTTGTCATCTACGTGAAATTTGGGTTAACTTTGGTGTTTATATCGTGGCCTTTCATGGAGAGACGAGGGAGATATGATTGCTGGAAGCTGGCTGTGTCGAGCTCGTATGCAGGGTTTATTCTGCAAACCCTAGGTTTGATTGGAGAAGACGATCCAAGGGCCGTTCGATCATGCCAAATATTTGACATTTTCAACCCATCCAATGGTCCAGATTTGAAGAGAGAAACGGAGGGAAATCTCCAAGTGGAACGCAGCGTTTTACTAATTAAAACGCGTGGGCCTTGGACTCAAATTCATATCCCCACCCCCATCAGCGAGCCCAATGGATTTTTAACTGGGATTTGTTGCTTTTCGCACCGTGAATTTAATTTTTTTCTTTTATTTTTCAATTGTTTTCTGAAGCGTGTTGGGCCTTAGTGCAATTGATATTCGCGCCCCCCTCATCATGGCCCATCTGCAATTATAACTAGGCGTGTATGCTTATAGCACCCCCTCCCATTTTATTTCTATTTTGTGATTTTATTTTCTTTTATATTTCTCTCATCTTTAAAAAATCATAAAAAATGGAAAATGGCTTGTTTTTAATTGGTTCTTTTTTCTCTAGGTCAATAATTCTGTCTAGAAAAATATTAAATAATAAAATTGGCATTTTATTTTGTTTTAATATTTTTCATGCATTTTTCTTGTAAATAGCATTTTATTGAGTTTAGTTTAGTACTCAAATTTGGTGATTTTAGTTTGAATAGATGCTTTAGCATTTTTAATCCATTCTTTTTAGGTTGGTTAGTTTAGACATTTATCTTGTATATACAATTTAGTTCATATTTTTAGGACTTAATTTTAGGAGATTTGTTTAGGTGTGAATAACATGATCAAAACTAGGGTTTAGGAGATAACATAGGAGAATTAAATCATTTCCCTTAGAAGTTGTAGATTGAATTTTTGGGGTATGGGACTATAGGGATTATGGGTAGTTATTAGATCCCTTAGAAAACATTAGGATTCCCCTACTGCTATTGGCATTGCTTATATTTGATTGACTGTGTGGTGTGCCCTCTTTAGGGTTATTATTTTTGTCTGTGTAGGGTATTGGGCTTGTTAGGGATTTGGGGAGAGCTGAAGATCTGAGATGAGGAAGCCCATTTGAAGAATCAGAGATTGAAGACCAACTTCCAGAGTTGATGAGGGGTATCTCTTGCTGGCAGTTGCTGAAGTCTATAGGATCTAGGAGTTAGGCAGAGCCCTAGAGTAGACAATTTGATTCCCAAACATGGAAGGTCTTGATTGCCTCCATCCTTCTCTGTGATGCAGAGTCTCTCTAAGACACTCACCCCCTTCCTTTGGAAGGCTTGGTGATAGTGTCTAAGAGATAGAACTCTTGAGAGAAATGTTCTATGTGTTGTTAGCAGTCTGTTTGCCACCCTTGGTGGTCAACTAATTGCTTAACACCCAATCCACTCTTGTGATTGATTCCTCAGCTTGGAGATTGAGACTTGAAGAAAAGCCATTGTAGACTGAAGATTGATGACAAAGACCTTGCTTGAAGGCTGTGGAGATGGAGATTGATGCTTGCTGAAGCTTATAGCTGATTGATGAGGACTTGAAGTCAGATGTGATGCAGAGTTGTTGTGGCTGTTTATTTGAGCTGTTTAATTTCTGATGTATTGATTGGTTTTCTTGACTGTATTGTTTGTTGTTTAACTTGCTGGGTTGAAAGTGAATCCTGTTCACTTTTTCCTATTGTTTTCTAGGTTCGAGGTTGAGTGGGACTCCCTTGCCTCGCTTGTATTGTTGCATCCATGCATTTTACTGCTTTATTGTATATATGCTATTGTTTCTGTTTCCGTCTATTCCCTTAGGATCTCTGTTTCTCTCTGTGCAAGAGAGGAGCATGATAGACACTAGGCCTTAACCCATGCATGATAACATTAGGTTAGATTTCTTTCGCAACCATAGGTTAGAGTTCTGTCTCTTTTTTCTCAAAACAAACAGAAAAACACAATAAAGATTTCGAACACAATAAAAGACACTTCTTCCGTAAAAGAATGTGAACTCATCAAGACGTCATTTTTGTCCGCTTGGACTGTTAATCAGAAAAACCTTTTTTCAGAAGGAATAAAATCAATCAAGACAAGCCTGTGTCTTCCGTGGCCCGAACTACGTTTGCTCTGATCTTTCATGTTGTATGAAAGTACGTAGGCATAGGATGCGATATCCTAGCGAGCAACCTTCCCCTCCTTTCCCGTAGGTAGGCGAACTACGTTGACTCTGATTTCTCGTTCCAGACGGGAATACGTAGGCATAAAGTGCGATACTTTGCTGAGTCAGTTTATTTTCTTTTAACCCTTAACCTATAGAGTAGAAAGAATAACAATCCATACCCGAAAACAAGCGTGGATCCCGTCGAGTACGACGGACGTGAGGGGTGCTAATACCTTCCCCTTGCGTAACCGACTCCCGAATCCAGGTTTTGGTTGCGATGACCATTCCTTTCCCCGTTTTGCGGTAGGTTTACCTCGAGCGTTTCCTTTCCCTCCGTTGGGATAAATAACGCACAGTGGCGACTCTTCTGTTCAGCCGGCGTTGATTTTCGCAGTAGCGACAATGATCTGTTACACTACGTTGTTGATATCAAAGATGGACCCGATAAAATACATCTTCGAAAAGTCGGCTCAAACTGGAAGACTTGCCAGATGGTATATGCTCTTGGAGGATATATCGCTGTTACCGCCAGACTGTACTTCTCATGTACAAACAATATAGTTGAATATGAAGCCTGTATCCTGGGACTCGAAGCTGCCATTGATCTTCACATCAAAATCCTGGAAGTAATCAGTGACTCTGTCTTAGTAATCTACCAACTCAAAGATGAATGGGAAACTCGAGATGAGAAGTTGATTCCCTACAAAGACTACATTTTGGAAATGATCGAGTACTTTGACGAGATCACTTTCAAACATGTCCCAAGGGTTGAGAATCATATTACAGATGCTTTGGCCATGCTAGCCTCGATGTGGAAGGTCCAGTTTGTCAACGAGGCTCCTTTGATCTGCATCGAAAGAAAAACGACACCAGGATAAGTCATGATGGCAGAGGAGGAATCCGATGGAAAACCTTGGTTCCATGACATCAAGAACTTTCTTCAGAATCAAGAGTATTCGGCTGATGCCTCTAAAATTGACAAGAGGGATATACGAAGATTGTCATCTAAGTTCTTCATTAGCAACGACATTCTATACAAAAGAAATCATGAGATGGTCCTACTCTGATGTGTTGACGAGAAAGAAGCAGACCTGTTGATGACAGATGTGCATGAAGGTACCTTCGGCACTCATGCGAGCGGCCATGCCATGGAAAACAAAATCTTGAGGGCTGGTTATTATTGGTTAACCCTGGAAACAAATTGCATCCTTTTCGCTCGGAGATGCCACAAATGCTAGATCTACACTGACAAGGTGCATGTTCCTCCACATCCTCTTAACGTGTTGACATCGCCTTGGCCATTCGCAATGTGAGACATAGATATGATTGGGGAAATTGAGCCCAAAGCGTCCAACAGTCACCATTTCATCCTTTTCCTTATCGACTACTTCACCAAATGGGTAGAAGCTGCATCCTACACAAATGTAACCAAACAGGTGGTCGCCTGTTTTATCAAGAAAGAGATCATCTGCCGATACGACATCCCTAATCAAATTATCACTGACAATGGGTTAAATCTGAACAAAAAATGATGAAAGAGCTTTATGATAGTTTCAATATCAAACATCAGAACTCTTCACCTTACAAACCAAAGATAAATTGTGTTATTGAAGCTGCGAACAAAAACATCAAGAAGATAGTGCAAAAGATGGTTGTAAACTATAAAGACTGGCACGAGATGTTACCGTTTGCCTTGCACAGATATAGAACATAGATTCGCACTTCAACAAGGGCAACCCCTTTTTACCTTGTCTATGGGATGTGTTGCACCCCAAAATTTGCCCTCTTTCAAGACTTGACTCATTTCTTCGTTTCTTTCAAATTCAATGGCATAAGGGAGGCCCATCATTCCAAATTCAAGGTTCATGAATTCAAGGCTAGATTCAAGAGTTTTTTTACAAAGAGAAATCTCTTGACATTTTCAAGAATGTTACATTGGTTACCAAATTTCAAACTCTTGATAATGCTTAGCAAATTAAGCTATTTCTAGTCTTAATTCAAGATTCTAAATAACTTCATGCCATGGTATCCCCCATGCTCCATCAAGTCCACATGACCCTCCTTGTGCTTACAAACATGCAAGAAAAATATTTAAGAGCTAATTCAATGTTGGAATATTTCAAGATCAATACCATGCATGTTTAACCATGAGCAATTTGAATATGATCCAAAACAGCCCCATGCAAGAAGTGGCAATGTGTATCATATTACAAGATCATTTTATGTCACAAAACCAAGGCTATAAGCTTATGTTGATACATCTACACATCAAAAATCAGAATTTGAAAATTCTGTCCAAAAGGTAATGGTGTTAGCCACATGAATATGTCCAAGCATAACCAACCAATGGGTACAAGGTTGGAAGGCAAGGTAGAGTGCTGCAGAAAAATACAGCAAAACAGGCCTAGAAATGGAAAGATGTGGGGCTGCACCAAGAAAGAGGTGATAAGTACTCCCAAAAATGGAAACTTTGAAGATTGAAAGTTGTGCAAGAGCTGTGGTTTTGGTACATCAGAAAATGCAGCAGAAAAAGTGAGATAAGGAGGCTTGGAGGCTGCACAAAAGGATCATTCACTATCATTCACTATCATTAACACATTTTGGAGATAGAGATATTAAGAGCAAAGAGTAAGAGAGAAAACCAGAAAAATAGAGAGAGCAAAAAAACCAGCAAAAGATTTAGAGAGTGAAAGAGAAATACAAGGGAGCCATTGAGAAGGAGAGCCATCAAAGCATAGAGTGAAGAGAAGTGAGCACCTAGCCAAAATCAGTGGAGGCTTTGCAAGGAGGGAAACAACTCTTGGGTATCCATTTCTTCAAACTCTTCTCTTCTTTTACATTGTGCATTTATCTTTTGTTCTCTTGGTTTGAGTGTTGTTGTGTTGAGTATAACATGTAAGATTCCAAAGGGACCAAGAAACCCTTTTGAAAGAACCACAGAAAGAAGCAAAAAACAAGAGAAAGTGTGGAATTTTTCATCTGGCAGCCCAACACGGGCCGTGTCACACGACACGGCCGGCCGTGTTACATCACTGCGTGGCTTTTCAAAGTGAAAAATTGCCCTGGGCTCACAACACGGGCCGTGTCACACAACACGGGCACCCGTGTTGTACCTCTATTTGAAATTGTAACTTGTTTTTGGCCCAGACCTCACAACACGGCCACCCGTGTCACACAACACGGCCGTGTCACACCACTTTTTGACCCAAAACTCATTTTTTTTCCTGGAACTGTGACACGGGCCGTGTCACACAACACGGCCGCCCGTGTCAGACCCCTGTTTTTCACGTTTTCTCGACTTTTTTACCTCAAAAAAATTTTTTTCTCAAGGAGTTCGCACGGCGAACTCCTTGACCGTTTTTTTGTGTTTCGTTTTTATTTTTTAAGCCGTTCAACCGTTGTGATTGTTTGTTTCTTGTGCATGTTTATTGTTGGTCATTTTTGACCTTTGGTTCTAAAAAACTATTTTTAAGAAAACAAACTCTTGATTCTCATCGAGCCATTTTTGACCTTGTAAGCCGATTGCCTTGTGCGTCGCCATCGACCTTGTTCGCTTCACCTCAAGCCTTTTTAAGCAATTAAACCCTTGACCCAACGTCAAGCGGATTTTCTCAAATAATGGTTAAACCAACTCACCATATTTAACAAAAGGATAAAGTTCACTTTGTATTGAACTAAAGAGAGAGGATTGAGTGTAGACTTCTTCCTCTCTGAGTGTTGAGATGCTCACTGTAGTGTGGGTGGTTTTGACACTCGTCTTTCAATACAAAGATGTTTTCATCCACACCTTTTTCTCCTAAAAAACCCTCGGCCCCGTACCGAGCGCATTTTCAAAACACATACAATAAATAAATCGATTCTCTTTGTATGGAACTAAAGAGAGAGGATTGAGTGTAGACTTCTTCCTCTCCGAGTGTTGGGATATTCACTGTAGTGTGGGTGGTCTCGATACTCGTCTTTTAATACGAAGACGTGACTTTATCCGCCACCTATCTCCCTCTACAACTTATTTATGTAACCTTTGTCACCTAAAAACCTCGGTCCCGTACCGAGCGCATTTTTAAACTCTTTTCATAACAAAAATTTGAATGGTCGTGGAGTGGTTAGGTGTAACACCCCACTTCCCAAAATCAATTAAATTAATAAACATTATAAATAAACAAAATCAGAGTTCCAATTTCCCAAGTGGGATATCACATGAAAACAACGTTTCCTTATAAAAAGGTTTTTCTCCAAATACAGCGGAATATTAAATATAAAACCCAATAAAAGTTTGATACGTTCACAGGAAAATAAAATATAAGTTCTTCATAAAACAAATAAAAGCGCCCAAGTCCCGTGCTACGTATCAGAGCATCCTAGACTCGACTGTCACACCATAATCCAAGCTAGCTAAGTACCTGGATTATCTGTACTTCCGGAGAAGCACAGACACAACAACAGCAAAGGGGTGAGAAATCATGATCAAAAATATAATGGTAATGTAATACATGTAATAAGGCAGTAAAACACACCAACACATCAATTATTCACCCCAACAACACCATATAACGAACCTACTGTTCAAATTACAATATAACATATTATAATGCAATTATGCAACTCAACACCATGCATGCGGTACCGACTCATTGGTTCATTCAATCGAACCTGGATAGATCACTTACGCTCCTCCTAAGACATGATCTATCCCCCACCATTCTCCACAAAGGAGTACGGATGAATCACTTACGCTCCTCCTGAGACATGATTCATCCCACCAAAACACCATGATATGCAAGACACCAATGCATAATTATTATATTCTGGCACGCTAAGTGCACACGATCCTCCTGATCATATCATCATACAACAATGCATATGTATAGATATATTACACCAACACCATATAAATCAATCAGATAGTAAACGAATTCATACTATCACACCGGATATAACTACGTCCCCCCCCCCCCACTCGGGGATACACGATCCTACTGATCACTACACACATATACATTAACTAATTGCTCACCAACAATATTAAGGGAAACGCGTACTATCACCAAGTACACAAGTTATATCCCATACTCATCATTTTCACACTACAGCAAGGCTAGAAGGATCACACGAGACCAATTCAGACATCTCACCAAAAGTCTCTGAGGTTACTCAGAACCTCCCTAAACCAACACCTCAGCCTATACACCAAAATCAATAATTCATCAACATCAATCCACAATCACAAACATGCCAATAGATATTATACTTACCAATTATCCTATAATTTCTACTCTAGAACCGACATTACGGTACATTACCGACACTTCAGAGTCACTCTGAATCTCACCAAGGTCCTAACCATAGTCATTAACGACACTATAGGGAAACAACATATAACTTTCCCAAAGTTATAATCATGGTCATTGCCAACACTACGGTAACAACACATAATCTCATCAGCTTTATATTCCTAGTTACTATCAACACTACAGTAACATCAACAATCCAACAAAATGGATCAATACTACAGTAACATCAACAATCCAACAAAATGGCTCAACATTACAGTTACTATCATCACCATATATATATATATACCCCAAAATGCATCATCAGCATTCATCAATCCCCCAACATCAACAATAATCATAGCATGCCAATATAAAACTTTATATAACGATAAATTCCTACGGGGTTAAGGAATCCCCTCTACCCTATACATGTATAAACCATTCCCAATCAAATTTCTCCCCCCTTACCTTATCAATTGGTTGATCGATAGAAATCCTCCTAGAATTGGTCTCTTGGCCTTCCCCTTTTCTCTTCCGTTCTTCGTTCCCTTTTTCTCAATTTCTCAAATGTATCGTACCACTCTCCCCACCCCTTCACATTCTATTTTCTTTATTAAATCTAATCCCAATTAATAAAATAACTTAATAAAATAATACAATATTATTATTAATACTAATAATATTATAATACTAATAATAATAATAATCATAATAATAATAATACTCATTATTAATAATACTAATAATAATAATAATAATAATAATAATAATATCGTTATTTCACCAAAATAATAATAATAATAATATTAATAATATTAACAAATATAATAAACATAATAATAATAATAATAATAATAATAATATCATTATTTCACCAAAATAATAATAATATTAATAATATTAACAAATATAATAAATATAATAATAATAATAATAATAATAATAATAATAATATCATTATTTCACCAAAATAATAATAATATTAATAATATTAACAAATATAATAAATATAATAATAATAATAATAATAATAATAATAATAATAATAATAATAATAATAATAATATCATCATTTCACCAAAATAATAATAATATTAATAATATTAACAAATATAATAATACTAATAATAATAATAATAATAATAATAATAATAATAATAATAATAATAATAATAATAATAATAATAATAATAACACCCCCACCAATGTTACTATTATTTTTATATTATTATATTTCACACCAAAATACCACCAATAGTCCTTCCACATTAGGGACACCCACCAAACATCACCAAATACACCCCCACCAAAGGACACACCAACGTATAATATTTAAAATAATTATAAAATGACTAAATAATTAAAATGGGTGTTACATTAGGCGTAGGCCTTCTCCTATCCCGAGTGCTGACGTTTACCGTAGGGTTCCCTGTCGCAAAAGCACTTACCATTCAAAATCAAAAATACTTAAATAAGAGAATGAAGTTCTCTTTGTATTGAACTAAAGAGAGAGAATTAAGTGTAGACTTCTTCCTCTCCGAGTGTCGAGATGCTCACTATAGTGTGTGTGGTTTTGATACTCGTCTTTCAATACGAAGATGCTATGTTCGCCACACCCTTTCATAACAAAAACCTTGAGATGAAGAATTGGGTACTACCCGTAGGGGTTACTATCCGAGGACCTATCTCGCCCCTAAAAAACAACTCAACAAATCAAATGTGACATCTTGCCTCGCATGGCAAAAACTTATCTTTCGAAAAGGATATGATACGTCCGTTCTACTACAAACAGGTAATGCCTAAGTCTCCAACGAGCGAGCAGCAATACACCTAACTGCTAGAATGCGTACGATAGCATCATCCATAAAAACATCAACAAATCGTAGGCCGAACTACGGCTGCTCTGATTCTTTACTTCTTCAAGTAAAGATACGTAGGCACAAGGGCCACAATCCTTGGCGAGCACATTCCCCCTTATATCTGTAGTTCCCTGAACTACGTCGACTCTGATTTTCTCATATCCGTTGAGAATACGTAGGCCTAGGACCGCGAAGTCCTACCGAGTCCGTTCTTTCTCTTCCTTCCCCTGTTATCTCTCTTTTCCCAATTTCTAACCTTTCCCTCTATCCTTTGGAACACTCTGTTATAGCATAATGTTTAAGCAAATAAATCACACACGACAAACAAATGGTTCCCATCGAGTACGATGGATGCGAGGGGTGCTAATACCTTCCCCTCGCATAACCGGCTTCCGAACCCGTTCTTTGTCGCGAGACCATCTTATCCATTTTCTTTTCTTGAGGTTTTCTCGATATTTTCCTTTCCCCTCATGGGATAAATAAAATTCGGTGGCGACTCTTCTGTCCTTTTCCTTTTCGCCTTCCCCGTCGTTGCGCGTATTTTTCGAGTAGCGACAGGATGGATGCAATATTACTCATCGAGGTTAAGATACCTTCGTTAAGAGTCTTGATGGAAGCAGAGCTTGAAGAAGCTGAATGGATAAAATAAAGATTCGACTCGCTAAACCTCATTGATGAAAATAGGGTGACTGCGATGTGTTACTGTCAAATATACCAGAAAAGGATGAAGATAACTTTTGATAAAAGGGTCTAATCCTTCATGCAAATGAGCTTAAGTTGTAACCTTACCTTGCCCTAGTTTTTGCCCTCTTGGTGCACCAACTTTCAAAGATCATAACTTGCTCATTTTTTGTGCTATTTATTCCATTCTTTTTGAAAACTACTCCTTAACATGTCTATTTTCATTGAGTGAAGAAATAATTCAAGGATTGGTATCCTAGAAATACTTTGGTAAACTTGAATAGCATGTGTTTTTTAGGATTTTTACCTTGGTGTTCTTGAACTTTTTCAACTTGTAACTTGATTTTTCTTGTGAGATTGATCTTATATGATTCATATATGTTTGTTAACATGCTTAAATGTTCAAATATTTTTGGTTCATTGCCTTACCATGTTCATACTTGCTTTTATGAATGTGTATATGTGAAAATGGCCTATTGAACTTCATCTGTGAACTTTGCCATGATTCTTGATGTTGTAACCTCTTGAATATGTTTATAATGTATCATTTTACTTGTTTATGTGTCTTGTTAGAACCATAACATTCTAGGATTTGATTGTTGACCTTGTTGTTATCATGGAACTTGTTTACTACTCCCCATGAAATCATGAATTCATACTTGAATTGTTGTAACATTTCTTGTGTTCTTGCTTGTTTGATTGTTATCAATACATGTTTAGTTGATATTATATTGTTACATTTGATCTCATTTTATCCTTATAACATACTTGCTTCAAGTTTTCACTTGTTTGCATTAATCTTGTTTGGATGTTATAGATGAACTTGTTGTTGTTACACATTGTTCTTTGCTTGCATTGATGGTTGTTACCTCTTTGCTTTCTTTTGATCTTTGTTAAGATGTTAAATGGTGATCATTGTTGCATGTTATTACATGTTCTTGCTTTATTTATTAAATTTTGTTAAGTTATTCCCCAGTGATGGAACTTTCTAGTTCACATCAAGTTGTCTGTGTCCTTGTGTCCAAAGGAAAGTCTCTCTGTTGACCCTTGGGTCATAGATAGCTCATTACCCTCCCTTTGACTTTGTTAAGTCATCTTGTACCCTAACTTAGATAAGTTAGAACCTACTAGCCATTAGAATTTTCTTAAGTCTAAATGACTCACCTTTACTATGAGTGTTCTTCAACTAGAACCCTAGGATAGAGTTTGTCAATTCTATGTAAGAATCATGGTGATGATTACTTACTCCCCCCTTGGATTTTGTCAAAGTCAACATCTTGAGTGTACAACTTAGAATAGAGAGTTTTGTTAAACTCTACACAAGCATTGTCATGTTTGTTCCCCTTTGAACCTTGATCATAATCAAGTTTTCATCATCCCTAGTGAGGTGAACTACGATTCCTCTTATTCTATCCTAGTTAGGATACGTAGGCAGAAGATGTGATATCTTTGCGAGAAAAATTAGAAGGTATCCTTAGGTCCTTACCCTAACCCTAATCCCAAACCATAGCATAACCATTAGCAAGCTTATCATACACACACACACACACACACACACACACACACACACACACACACACACACACACACACACACAAAAAAAAAGGTTCCTATAGAGTACTACAGATGTTTAGAATGTGAAATACCTACCCTAGGCATAACCAATCCCCGATCCCCGATCTCTTAGTGTTGTTGTTACATCACGTAAAAAGTATTTCTTTCTTTAACCTTTCCTTTGGATAAACCAAAGTCCGGTTGTGAATTCAATGAATTAAGATTCAATTTAATCAAAAGCTTGACATCACGATTCTCACTGCAACACTTGGGCTACCTGACAATGACCCCATTTATTTCGCGCAATCCCGTGTAACTTACATGTACGTCGTTCCCATTCCAATGTACGCACTTTACTTGCTTTTGATTATGGTTTGTTTACTAGAAATACCCCTAAGGACTAGTATAGACTAAACCATTTTCAAACTAATTCTCGATTTATCGTCAAGTAATTTTCAAAACACCCTTGTAAGTTGATTTCTCTTTAGCATCGCCATCAACCTAATGCACACACTTGCACATTCCATCGTGGTTTTGTTACTAAGAGCATCCCTATGGTCTAGGATCAATTCACACCTCTTTTCACAAACCCTCAATTCGTCATCGAGCTATTTTCTAATCAACTTTTAAGTCGAGTGTCATTTTCCTCGTAATCAACCTCTTCACATACAATCAAACCCTTGATCCAACATCAAGTGGATTTTCTCAATCACTTAGATGAAAAAGAGAGAGAGAGTCAAGCCTTTGACTCACTCTCCTGATTACTTGGGACCGAGGAGCCTTTCTTAAGCTTCGAGTAATCGTCATCCAATTAAAATACTTTAACTATATCAATCACTTTCATAATTAAGGTTGAAAAAGAGAGAGAGTCGAGTCTTCGATTCGCTCTCCCGATTACTTGGTCCCGAGGAGCCTTTCTTAATATTCAAGTAATCTTCATCTGAGCAAAACATCCCCTTCCATTTCTTTCGTGATCATATCCACGAACTACGAACGCTTTGATTCTTCATTCTCGTCCAAATGAAGATACGTAGGCACAAGATTGCGATGATCTTGGCGAGCTAACGTTTTCTTTTTCCCCCGTTTGCCTCTACATTCCCTCCATCTTCTGTTTTCTACCTTTTTTCCGCTTTTGGGTCTACCTTTTCTTTCTTTTTTTCCACCTTTTTCGTCCAACCTTTTCCCGTAGTCGAACTACGAGCACTCTGATTCCTCATTCTCGTCCGAATGAGCATACGCAGGCATAAGGGCCCTAATCCTTGGCGAGCACCCTAACCTAAAACTACCCATTTTCCCTAGAAATCAAACCTTTTATCGTACCTTTTCGCTTTATCTCGTTTAGAAGAAAACAAATAAGCTTAGCTAACGTTCACCGCAATTTGAATTAAGAGGTTCCCGTTGAGTACAATGGACGTGAGGGAGTGCTAATACCTTTCTCTCACATAACTGACTCCCGAACTCATAATGTGGTTGTGATGACCATGTTCTTATCTCTTTAAAGCTTTTCTCGATATTTTCATTTCCCTTTTTGGGATAAATAAAGTTTGGTGGTGACTCTGTCGAACCGTTTTCCGTGCCTTTTGCGTGAGGATCGTATTTTTGATTTTTCGAGGTGTGGCATTACCTTAGTTAGTTTCATAGGATACAACAAAAGAAAGAATAGACTTGGAAATATCAAGGCATCTTTGATTTGATCCAACTATCAAGAACTGGGCCCAAGTATAACCCCCTCATACTTATATCTGCTATATATTTTTGGGAGTCTTCGACCAACACTTTTCACTTGCCACGTGGAATGATGAGTCCCGCTCTCTTAAACAGTGTTGTTATTAATGGTATTTAACCAACTGGGGAGACCTTTAACCCTACTCACAAACATCAGATCCAACCTAATTTTACTTCCAACCATCCTGACTTCAATAACTATATTAAAGACCATTGTGATGATACTAAGGAAGTCTCAGACTATGAGCATATTGCTTTCTCTATCCTCTGCCAATCCCATTTCATATTTTGTTATATGTCTCTTCGAGTAGCTAAGAAACTTATACCCCTTGCTACTTAAATTCATGAGAAAAGAAACGTTTGTTTTGGAAAACTAATTATTAATGTCATAATATAGATTTTGAAGGATCAATACAAAATTATAAATAAAAAAAAGCATGAGTGTATGTTTATGTGTATATATTATCTATGACTAATGATAAATATTGTTTTACTTTTGCAGAAGAAGTTCAACATTCCTGAAAAAGGAAAAAAAAGAGTAGTATTTTCTCAAATAAATGATGCTTGGAGACGTCACAAGTCTTGGGGTTGATTGAAAATGTACATTTTGAAGAAGTCCCACATTGCTTAGTTTTGTGAATGAATTGAGATTCCAAGGCTATATATAAGATAAAATTTCTTTGAAGTCCCACATGACTTTGTTTTGTGAAGGAAGAGGGAATTCAATACTATATATAGGATTCAAGTTCATCATTCCAAGATGCACCAGTCGAAAACACTTTAAGGTGGTTATTTGACTGTATTATGTGTTGTAACAATTTTCACATAGTGTTATTCTCTAGTTGTCTATTAACAACGCCCATGTTTTTTCTCTGATTTTGGAGTTTTCACATTATGTTCTTGTGTTGTGATTGCGTTCCTATTCTTTCTCTATGCTTTTTTTTCTTTTTCTCAATAATTAGTATTAGAGTTTTTAGTTCGATTCTGGATAAATGTTCTGAGTATGCTTTGTGGTTGCAGTTTTATCTGATCTCCCACTTCAGAAAAGAAGGGTAGTGTTGTGAAAGAGTTGTTGAGCTGCAATCACAATCCACTATGCAGTTTGGGCTAAAGAAAATTGATGGAAGATATTTTTTGACTCGTAGAAAGTTCAAGTAAAAAATGTGTTGATACAATCAAGATTTCACAAGGTGCAAGATTATGCGAGTGGTTGAAGACCTTCCGACCAACATAGGAGTTGTACCATAAAGTTTCAACCTGATTTTTGACATGTGTAAATTCTTGAAGAGGTTTAACTTCAAGTGAAGTATACTCTTCTTTAGGTGGATTACGATAGTTTTTTAAAACTATGATTGTCGGTGAAGACAACGTAAAATTTTTGGAGTGGTTTAACTTCAAGTGAAATCTATTTTTCATGATAAATTATATGATTGTCGGCAATGACAGTGTGAAATTCTTGAAGTGGTTTATGTTCAAGTGAAATATATTTTTTATGAGAGAGTATGATAGTTTTTAAAAACTATGATTGTCGTTAAATGCGAAAATTCTTGAAGTGGGGTACCTTCAAGTGATTATATTTTCTATGGTGGAGTAAGATTGTCTGTGAAGACAATGAAAACTTAAGTATTATTTTCAATCAAGGTGATAATTGATAGAGTTGGTTGAAAATATACATGTTGAAGAAGTCTCACATCGCTTAGTTTTGTGAAGGAATAGGGAATCCAAGGCTATATATATGATTCAAATTCTTCATTTTAAGATGCACTAGTCAAAAACACTTTAAGTTAGTTTTTAATTTTCTTTGTTCTCTTACACTCTTGTATTATAGTGTTGTGAGATGTAATTAAATATTTATTTTGGAGGATGTGGGCGTACTGAAGGTTTGAGTTAGTTGAGAATATATTATGTGTTGTAACAATTTTCACATAGTATTGACAACACGCGTGATTTTTTCTCTAATTTTAGAGTTTTCAAGTTACGTTCATATATTGTGATTGTATTCTTTTTTTTCTATGTTTTGTTTGTTTTTTTTTCTAACAACAAATATTCTATCAAGAAAAATTATTTTCCAAAATAATTTAGTATGAAGGAGATATTAATGAACCGTCTAGACAGAGCATATCTGAATATCATTCAAAAAATTGATGATGTATTATAAATAGAGTCATAGTTATTTTGTTCAATAGTTATTTTATTCCTTGGTTGGTGTCTATACATCTTAACTTTATTGTTGAGTCTTAGATGGTGGATAAGTGAATATATATACACATCGATTCATACTCACATTATTTATTTATACATTTTACTATTAATATCGAATAAATACTTAACATCTTTGATGCAATATTTTTAGAAGAATAGATTCTACCAATAAATTTAATTTCAGATATAACTCATCACTAGTAAATAAAGTGATAAATCTCATATAAATAATAAAAGTGGCAAAAGGAGCACACTATACTAAACAACCAATGAAGTAATGACCAATAGCCTCAACGTTTAATAGGTGAATTGACAATTCTGACTCATATAAATGAATTATATTAGTATCGATAAAGGAGTAAATGATAGGTTGTAACATAATTTCAACCTATTCTATTAAAATTTTCATAAATTCTACAAAAATGTGCCAAAATTATTATTATTATTATATGTAAACTTTTAAACCAATTTTTAAAGGAGAAAACAAATAAGATGAAAGAGTGTATTTTTAGAGAAAGATGATCTGGCAAATAAATTCTCTAACTTTGAATTCTCTAGCTTCCTATAACTTTAAACAATTTTTACTAAAGAAAACAAATAAGATGCAAAAGAGTATAATCATTCCCTCACTAAAGTCAATGAATACTTTGTAGTGTGTGCTGCATTGATCAATAATTTTTAACAATGGAAAATTGAGACAAGCAGACAGATAATTAACAAGACATTACAGAGCATTTTTTAATTCTTATTGAATGTTGTTTTGAAGTCCAAACTAACAAAACCCACAAGCTACAACATCTACAGAGTTAACTTCATATCAACAACAATAACTAAATTAAACTATACTGTTACATCTATCAAATTCATAGAGTTTTAAAAACAATCTATAATCATATGCAAAATCCATTAAACCCTTCCCACCTAACACAATCAGTGTATGTTTGAATTTCCAGTGATTTTAACAATCACCTTTCATCACTGTCTCCATCATCTCCGACACTTTTCTCCGAGCAAACATCGCCTCCGTTGAAATCTTGCAATCTGATTCCCTCCGTCTCCAAGCATAAAACACGCCGTCGCAACTCACCCAATTCATCTTCAAGGAGAAAAATTCTTTCCTTAAGTGTTAGATTATGTTCTTCAAGACGTGTAATATGTAATTCCTGTTCATCAACCCTATTCTCTAAACTATTTTCATTTCGATATATCATCTCAAACCTGCTTAAATCACTGCTCAATCTCTTCTCAATTTCCAAAAGTTCACCGCCAATGTTCTCCCTTTCGTCGGTATCTTCTTTCTCTGACCGGACACGAATTAGGCCTTTCATTGTGCCATATCCGTCAACTCCCCACTTTTCCTTCGCCATCTCCACAACCACCTCTGTCGACGGCGATAGTCTCGGCGTTGTCAAGATCGCCGGAGTCGTCGCACAAGGAGACACCAGAGAAGCTATGCCGCCAGACTTCTTCGCGCGGATTATGAACGATGTTGTATTACGTGGCGCGAATGGAGCAGAGAAACGTCCGCCGCTGGGAAACCTCCTCTTCGGAAAGTGAAATCGTCGAACCTTGCCGGTGAATCGGTTCGTCTCCGATGAATCGTTAGAGTTTACACGGCGTCTGTCGTTGCATCTCTCGGATTTGTTTCCATTCCATTTAACACGACTAGTGTAATGGCCGTTGAAAGTTGGCGGTCGAGAAAAACTGGCCGGATTTTCCGACTCGTAAGGTGGTTGGCAAAGCGACCAAGCGGCGTAATTTCGAGGAGTCTGCTGGTAGATCTGAAACTGGCCATTCATTATTTCATTCAAAGAGAAAATCAGATGACGAAAAAAAATGAAGATAAAATTTGTAACTGAAATTGATGATTAAATATATCAATCAGGATTATTCTGTGATGATAAAGTGAGAGAATAGTGACTTTGAATGAAATGAACGGTGGAGATTCATTTCTGATTGTGGAATCAGATTCATGAGGTTTGTGTAAAGTAGGAACGAAAGTTTAGCATTGACTGTATTACACTCCTAGCTACAGGTTAAGTGTGTATAAATAAATAGAAGCGTTTCAGTGTAAGAGGTAGATAACTTTTTATTTATTCAAATATTCAATGTATATTTTAAATTCTATGAATTTTATTTAGATGCTATATTCAATGTATTGTAAAACATAAAAGGAAAAATTGTATTGATTGTGTTATTTAGTAATTGATCTTGTCTGATCAGAAGGAAGTCAGTGACCTATTTCACGTCATTGATCTGTTAGTTGTTCATCGAAGATATGAAAGAGGAGGGAGGTGTACCTGAAACACACTCCGATGCCAAAATAAGTGACGAGCAAAGTGGAGCAAGTACAGAGAGAGAGTAAGAGAGTTAAGTTATCTGACCCTCTAGTGAAGATGGTATTTATAGTGAGCCCTCAGCGTAGGGCCAACGGTTACCTAGCACTGGGCTGGCCTGCCAGGCCCAATGTTAGCAACTGTTAGGGCTAACGTGGCGTCATGAAGACCAGCACGTGGTCTTTGCCCTAGGGTAACTGTTCTGCATTATCCGGGAGGAGGAAGACCGAATCTCTAGGACGTGGGTAGTTACTTTATGACGTGTCCCTGCGTGAGGGACACGTAGAGAACGTGGGGGGAGGTCCGAGGAGCTCCCCGAGCAGGCTGGACTTTGCCCGACGATGGGGAAGAAAAAGGTTGGCTGGTCGACTGCGATGGTCCTGCCCGACAGCTGTTGGCATATGCCCGACGGGGCGGGAAGGTTGTGCCCGACGGGTCTTCTGCCCGTCAGTGTGGTCCTATTGGGCCCAACCCCATTGAGGTTTAGGCATGCTTGGTTGTGGGTTAAGCGTCGGTCCAGTCCAGAATAGTAGCCGCCAAGTCGTTATTTGCGGTCAGCAGAGCTATGACTTGAGCAGAGAATGGCGTCGGGCGCGTCGATCTGTTGGGCAGACTGCGATCGTGTCGACCAGGTGACTTATGACGAGGTGGAGCTTGCGGTCGAGGAAAGAACTTTAAGAGACGCAGGGAAGGTGGAGGGTTACCATATGTCTTCCTGTGACGGTTACGGGCTAGGCACTTGAGTGCCTAACGACGCTTCGTTTCCCGTGCTAGGGGTATATATATGCTGACCTAGCTCGTCTTTTTCGCTCATTCGCTTATTTTGCAACTGCCCAACATCCAAAGATCTCTGCCCGACATCCTTAATCGCTTTTTCTCGACTCCCGTGATTTCTCTGCTCGAAGACATCTTTTCCGCCACCACAACAAGTAAGTTTCTGCATCCTTCTTGGTGTTTTTACTGCTTACGGCGGTGTTTCTGGCGGCCCTGCTGGGGGTGCTAGGATCACCGTGGGTTTTTCTGGCGAACACGTCGAAGGATCCTTCAAAGTTAGGGTACTAAATGACCGTCTCCGACCCTTGTGATGAGTGGCCCGGGGAGGATTGGTAGAACTATGAATGCCCATATGGTAATTAGATGAATGCCCCGGGCACGAGTGGACGTGTACGTCAAGGACAGAGAGTGTACTCTCTGGTCTCCCCGAGGGTTAAGATTTCCCCCCAAGTCGTCCGCTGGGCGGTTAGGAGACCACGCCCTTTCACTTGAACTGCGGTGGAAGGGTGGATTTGATTTGGCTATCGAATTCACCAAGTTCCTCTTCTTTTCAGGTAAATAATGGATGGCCACGCTGAGGAGGAGGTGCACTGGTATCTGTCTGAGGATGAGGAAGGCCGTCAGGATGAGGTCGACATGGATCCCCCTGATAAACCATTAGAGGAATGGGTCGGGGAGGAGCCTTTAAATTATATGTTGAGGTTCGTCCACGACGATTCTAATGTTTTTGTCGTGATCGAAGACAGGAGGGCCTGGAGCCCTCGCCAGTTTTGCGCTTGCCAGCCAAGGGAGTTGGACCGTATATGCTCGTGGTACAGCGGTGGTCGATTTCCGATGTACAAGTTCGTCTTCAAGGAGGTGGGGATGCACATGCCCTTCACCGGATTTCAACAGGGCGTGTTCGACCACCTGATGTTGGCGCTGTCCCAACTTCATCCTAATTCTTTGGCCTTCATCTGGGCGTTCAAGATCGTCTGAAACTACCTTGAGCTCGGGGCCACCATCCCGTTGTTCTTCTGCGTTTTCCATCTGCAGCGCCAGATGGTGTCTGGTCGGTATAATTGGGTCTCCTTGAAGCAACCGAACAGAATCTTCCGGCCATACACTAACTCAGTGCGGGGATTTAAAGATAGATAGTTTATGGTCATGCTGGCGACATACGAGGCCTACGACAGCATGTTCCGGAGAGAGGTGGTCGTGGTGGATGGGCGGTCCGAGGATAGTTACGAGTCTAACTTTCCACTGGATTGGGCGGACCTGCACTTCTGTTTGGGCACTGACAACTTCATCTACTGGCCTAGCCGCCTGGGCGAGGAAGACAGTTTGGCCTTCCGAAAGCTGACGGGCTTTGTCGGGCGTCTTCCTCCTCGGAAGTGCGTGTCTCCCGACGGGGAGTATATCCGCAACGCAGACGGGCAGATACGGACAGAGATCCGGTGTATCAACATAAAGGCTCTGCTCGAGTGTCGGACTGAGGCTGAGGTCCATCGGCTCCTAGGTAGCTTGGGCGATTCCTCGACTGGTCTTGTTACTTGTTTTCGATTTTGATTCTAACTGTTTATCTTGTTCTCTTCTTGCAGGAACAATGGGCTCTATGGAGGAACGAGTGATGAAGCTGATGAACAGGGGTAGCCGTCGTACTCAAGGTCGGACCACAGCTGTTCGGAGGGAGTTGGTTGTTGGCCCTTCGGGAACGGCCACGTCCCCACAGGGAACTGACTCCCTGGCGCATCCCCCAGCCCCAAAGAGACGACGGGAGGTTGAGGTGCCTTCGATTGATCTCACGGACGGGTCCCCGGAGCGCGGGTTCGTTCTGCCCCCTTGCTGCCTTTGGCCGAATTTCTTTTCGGGGAGGAACGATCCCGGGGTGGCCCCAGAGGAGGCTAAGAGCATACTGGCCTCGGGCAAGGAGACCCGGAGGATAATTTTGTCCGCGGATCTGGCCGCGATGGTGAGGGTCTTTGAGACGGCCTTCGTGTTGAATGTGTTAGACTATGGCACGGATCTAGAAGGGGGGGGGGGTTGAATAGATCCCAATTAAAAATTTGAGTCGGCGCTACCAATTAAAAAAATTGGTTTTGAAAAATTGTTTTAAGTGCGGAAGCGGCCGAGGAAAATATAGTCTAAAACGAACGGTTATTGGAAAACCGGATATGCGATAAGCCTTTGGATTAATTATAATATGGAAGAGAGAATCACAACACTAATCACACTTATCAATGATCTAATTCACTTGTTAGGATTCCTAGTTCCAATGATTTAAAGAGCAAACCAAAACTAGATACACAAATAAGATAATTTTGGTTTAGGCAATTTGTCGAACACTTGGCGTGCAAAAACACTCCAAGTGATATTTATGTTGAGTAAGTGATTCCAACTAGCCTAGTAATATGTATTATTGTACTTTGGATTCAAAAACAGAGTTTTAACCTCTTACTCAATTGATATCACAGTTTGACAATAGTGCTTATACAAAAATCACTTATTTTTAAGCTAAAACGAAAATGCTGAAAAATAGAGAAGACAAGTATTTGGTGAGGCAGTTCCCCCGTCGTCCTCGCTTCGGGGTACGTCTGCCCTCAATTCTAAAACTAGAATTGAGATAGATTTAATAGATATCACCTGTTGAATGTAACAGTTTATACAAGGATTGAACAACAAAAATACAACAGAAATCTCAATACGTTGAATGTTGCTTCCACTCCTTGCCCCTTGATTCAAGATGAATCAAGTCCTCCAATCGTTGTTGATAGACCTCCGATTCCAGCCACCTTATTGAATAATCCTTAGTTGTTCAAACCTTTCGCCCTGGCTGATCTCAACTACAACGAATCGAACCCAAGATCTTCCCTTCAATATCACTGAATCTGCTACTAGACTGTTGAAGAACACCTCTTCACAATCACCTTCGCTCAGTTGACCCTTGATGAAGAATCTCGTCCAAAAACCACCAAAATTCAAACCAATCTTGGAGGATAAAACCCCAACGGTTTTATTCAAGAAAGAACTCGTCACAAGCTTCAACCCGAACTAGATTACCCAATCTAAGCTTCGAACCTTATCACCTTTAATCACTCACAATGCACTTCAAAAATGGCTGTGTGTAATTGATGTGTTGTGAGATGTTGAAGATGAAGATGATGAATCTTAGACACCTATTTCACTCTTTCTTATTCTTGAACACATGAATCAGTTTTTATCAAATGTTAAAATGACATAAGTGATTGAACTTGTATATATAGTACCAGACCAACCAAAGACATAACAACTTTTCAAATAATAGAGGGAATCACTTAAAAACTGCATTTCCGCGCGAACGGTCGACCACAGCAGGTCTGTGCATCGACGCATAGCCTGCGCTTTTGAAATTCTGCAAAATGTATCAGTATGCGTCGACCATACAGTCGGCGTGCGCTGACTCGTTGAAGAGTGTTTTCTTCATGCGCCGACCTTATGGTCGACTCAACCCTTCATGCGCTGACAAGTGGAAAAATGCACTGATGCATGTGCCGACCCTATGGTCGACTCATGCCCTGCAAACCTGCAAAAATTGATATTCTTGTGGTTTTTCATGCCTCTTGTCACGACCACATTTTATCTACACATATTATATTTATTATAACAGTTTTTAGACAAATATAAAAGGATATGGTAGGTGATACGTTGCATTTGTTTGGTAGAGTTGGAATTTACAATTGCCAATTCATCCATGGTTGTAATTCGTCATCATCGAAACCTATATCGAGTGATGTCTTGCAGACTCGTGTGATGTGTGGCGATTTGCCTTCACATTCTCCCCCTTTTTGATGATGACAACCTGTATACAACCAAAACAACCAAAAACACAACAATATGAAATGTATACACAAGCTCCCCCTTTCTTTTGTAATTTGAGGCTGCAAAACAAACAACCATCAACTGTTGTGAACATCCTGACTTGGCTTTGGTGCTTGCTACATATTCTTCTCCCCCTTTGACAACATCAAAAAGAGAAAGAGGACTCGTCAATTAACAAAAAAACATACAGTAGGTGATAGCTAGTCAATTACCAAACTTCACACATAAGAGTGATAATGAACAAAAACTGGAATTAATAGATAATGAAGTGAATACATGCAAATGGGCGAAATATTCAGAAAAACATAACACGAAATAAAGGAAAATACACAGTGAAAACATGCAACTATGTAACTAATATCCCCGGCCCCGACCTCGACCTCTCCCACGGTATGCAACATCTGGATTGCGGTGAGGATCCGAAAAGTCCACAAACGCTTCCACGGACATGTTGAGGTGATGGAGACTGTCAGTGATTTCCATGTCTTACCTTTCATTGGATGCAACAAGAGCTTCAAAGCGGGCATCCATCCTAGTTGAAAATGAATTTAACCGTTCATTTTGAGTACGAAGCTCAGCTCTGATCTGTTCCATTCACGTATCTTGACTCCTCGTGAAGGTCTGTTGATCTAACTGCATGGACTGCAGCATATTAAGTATTTCAGAGTTGTCTGATGATGGAGGAGGTGATGAGTGCTGAGAAGGTTGATGATCTTGAGGGTAGCCGTGGTATGGATCATAGAATCTACCCAGGGTGGTCCAGCCTGTGTACTGCCACTCACCCCATCCTTGATTTGTGTAACCTTCTTCCTGTTCTTCAGATGGAGCTGAATTCTGGAGCCAATCAGTATTTGGAATCTCATGTTGAACCGAAGATTGATAATAGTCTTGTGTCTCGCATACGGGTTCTTGTACCTCTTCCGCTACATTTTCTTCATCATCTTCTTGTTCATCTTGCTCTTCACTTTCCTGTTCAGAACTGTCATCAGATTCATGAGTCACCCGAGGAATGTTTGCTCGACGAACAAACTTGTATGTTTGTCGTTCATCACACCAAAAATATCCCATCGTGGCAAAGGTTTTGGTACTGAATTCTTTGTCAGAGGATACTGAAACACAAGGAAATGATGGGTATACAACATTTGCTGCGGTGAGAACCTCCGAAATAAACGACCCATAAGCTAGAGCAGTGCCTCGGCCTGAATCTCTCAGAGCAAAAATCCTGCTTGCAATATAATATGGCCAGTTTATTTTGATATTATGTTTCAAAATATAGATGAGATGTACCTCATCTTGTTCGACTCGGGACAGGCCACCTTTTTTCGGTCACAGGATGCGAGCGACAATCCACTGAAGGATGTGCTCTCCTGTTTGGAGTTTGCCTGCCGTTACCGTTCTAGGAAAGGCATCACTATTGACAATAGCATCTTAATAGGTCCTTTTGAGCATGTCATTCAGAGCACTCTTAAACTCGTATCCCGGCACCGTGCGAGAGTCCGTTACCTCATGAAGAGGTGGTGCATCAGCAGCTACAGTAAAATCAAAATACTTATTCCAGACTTCAGAATTTACGTTTACCAGTTTATTGCCGACAGAGGTGTGGAAATATTGACTTTGAAAGTTGTCACGCAGGCTAGTGTAGAACACCCGGAATAAATCCTCACTGTATTTTGTGTTGCACTCCAGAAAGTTGAAAAACCCCTGAAACTCCAGCAGAGACATAATTTGGGTGAGATGCATGCGCTCCGCCGTTGCCTTGTAGAATGCATGCTGCGGAACGACTGCTCTTTTGCTGATATTCTTGTTGAAGTTTTCAACTGCAGGTGGAGGAACTAGTGAGACAACGGTAACGGGTACTGAAGCGGATGATGAGGCCCTTGATCTCTTTCCGGTATTTTTGCGAAATTGAGAAGCCATTGATGATGATTTTTGGAGATTTTGTAGAGATTAACTATAATGCCTTTGGAGAAAGTAGTTGGAGATGAGTTTGGAGAAGATGAGAACTATCCCTTTTTATAGAAGAAGGTTTAGGGTTTTGGTAAGAGGGAGGAGACAAGGGGACACAATAGATGTCTAGATGCAAGTTACAAGAAAATACACTTTCAAATCATAATAATTGTTGACTGCACATTTAATGGAGAAGTGAAGAGATGGAACGGTTTTCAAAAGCAAAAAAAAATTCTGGGTTTTTGCGCGAGCCGTCGACCATAACCCCTGTATGCGTTGACGCATACTGTGTAATTTTTGATAATTTTGAAAGTATACAACATGCGTCGACTGCTGCCCTGTTTTGGTCAACTCATAGTGATCAAAAACTCAGTTTTTCATTTTATGTCATGTAGAATGCCACACTTGATGCCTATTTACACTTTCACAATATAATTTGCATCCAAAACACATAGTATTTGCAACAAATGTCATATATATAAATACCATGATAGTCAAATGATATACTAGTTTAAGTCATGAATGTTGAGAGAGAGAGAGAGAGAGAGAGAGAGAGAGAGAGAGAAATGAGCAATATCACCTCTATACCGACAACACTTGATAACAACACACTTGTGCTTGCAACAAAACTCAACTTGTTAGAAGTACAAGAGTATAGTTGTAAACCGAGTAATACGAAACTAGTAATCATTAAACCCGATCAGAAATGTCGAGAATGCCAAGTTCTCGACGGATATGAAAGAAAGGTTCAGTGGCTAGCGGCTTTGTTAAAAGGTCCGCTAGTTGATTTTTGGTGTCAACGTGTTCAAAGACAACATCACCTTTCTCTACATGATCCCTCAGAAAATGGTGTCGAATTTCTATATGTTTGGTACGAGAATGTAACACCGGATTTTTGGTAAGGTTTATAGCACTAGTATTGTCACAAAAAATTGGTACACGTTCTAGTTTTAAATTGAAGTCCAATAGTTGCTGCTTAAGCCATAGGACTTGCGCACAACAACTACCGGCGGCTACGTATTCTGCTTTGGCGGTTGACAGTGCAACAGACACTTGTTTCTTGCTGTGCCAACTGACCAAGGAATTTGAAAATAAGTGACACGTACCGCTGGTGCTTTTCCTATCCGATTTGCAACCGGCAAAATCGGAATCGGAGAAACCTAACAATGAGCAATCATTACCTTTGGAATACCACAGTCCATACTTTGGAGTACCAGATAGGTATCGAAGTATACGTTTGACAGATTTTAGGTGGGATTCCTTAGGACATGATTGGTATCTGGTGCACATACACACGCTAAACATAATGTCGGGACGAGAAGCAGTAAGATAGAGAAGAGAGCCAATCATACCTCTATACCTTTTTTACCTCAACGTCCTTACCACTTTCATCTTTACTCATATTTACACATGTTGGCATAGGAGTGTCTATGGCTTTTGAATTTGCCATGTCAAATCTCTTGAGAAGCTCCAAACAATATTTTGTTTGGCTCACGAATGTTCCTTCTTTCAGTTGCTTGATTTACAAACCGAGAAAGTATGTGAGTTCACCCATCATACTCATCTCGAATTCACCCTGCATAAGCTCAGAAAACTCTCTCACGAGACTCATGTTAGTAGATCCAAATATGATATCGTCAACATAAATTTGTACAAGAATTAAGTGCTTTCCTTGATGTTTAATGAAGAGAGTAGTGTCAACCTTTCCTCTTGAGTAACCTTGATCAAGTAAAAATTTACTTAGTCTCTCATACCAAGCTCTAGGAGCTTGTTTGAGACCACATAAAGCCCTTTTCAGTTTGTAGACATGATCAGGATACTCATGAGACTCAAAACCAGGAGGTTGCGCAACATAGACTTCTTCATTTATGTACCCGTTAAGGAACGCACTCTTAATGTCCATTTGAAATAACTTAAAATCCTTCGCACAAGCGAAAGCAAGCAAAAGGCGTATAGCCTCGAGTCGGGCAATCGGCGCATAAGTTTCCTCATAGTCGATGCCTTCCTCTTGGTTATACCTTTGCGCGACTAAACACGCCTTGTTGTGAGTTATTACTCCGTTTTCGTCCAATTTATTTCTAAACACCCATTAGGTGCCGATTACTCGATGACCTCGCAGAGGAGGGACAAGGTCCCAAACCTCATTACTAGTGAACTGATTTAGTTCCTCCTGCATTGACAAAAACCAGTGTTCATCGAGTAGGGCTTCCTTAGGGTTTTTAGGTTCCATTTGTGAAACGAACATGAAGTGATAACATAAATTACTTAGCTTCGATCGAGTTGTTACACCCTTTGTGACGTCTCCGAGAATGTTATTAATTGGATGATCTTTGGGAGACTTCCAAGCTTGAGGGAGATCATCGTTTGAAGGCGGATGAACTTCCTCGGTTACCTCATGGTGTACATCTTTATCCTCCTCAACTTTGGCTTCGTCAGGTTGATCAATCCCCGTCTCGCCACCTTTGAGTATGTCTTCCATAGATGTACCTGCACCATGACCAACACTATCCTTTCCGACATTTCTCGGATAAGACTCATCAGAAGTAACATGCACAGACTCTTCTACAGCAAGTAATCGTTTATTATATATTCTATATGCTTTACTCGATTGAGAGTATCCGAGGAAGATACCTTCGTCGGCCTTGGAATCAAACTTGCCCAAGTTTTCCTTTCCATTGTTTAATACAAAACATTTGCAACCAAACACATGCAGGTGAGAAACATTTGGCTTTCGCCCTTTTAAAAGCTCATACGGTGTTTTATTTAGAATGGGGCGAATAAGCACCCTATTCAAAACATAACACGTCGTACTAATGGCGTCGGTCCATAAATATTTTGGTAAACCACTTTCGTTAATCATTGTTCTTCCCAATTCTTCTAAAATTCGGTTTTTGCGCTCCACAACCCCATTTTGTTGAGGGGTGCATGGAGCCTAGAAGTTATGATCTATACCACGGTTACCGCAATATTCTTCAAATAAGTGATTTTCAAACTCACCTCCATGGTCGCTTCTAATTGATACAATGTTTGTATTTAACTCATTTTGGGAAAGCTTACCAAACCTTTCAAAAGCGGCAAATGTATCACTCTTACTTACTAAAAAGATGGTCCAACAAAACCTAGAAAAGTCGTCCACTATTACGTACCCGTAATAGTTTCCTCCTAGACTTTTAATCCTAGACGGCCCAAATAAGTCCATATGAAGAAGTTCAAGAGGTCTCGTTGTTGAAACGATCTTTTTGGATTTAAATGAGATCCTCATTTGCTTCCCTTTTTGACAAGCATCACAAAGGTGATCCTTGGTGAACTTTATTTTGGGAAGTCCTAAGACTAAGTCTTTTGAGACTACCTTATTTAGTAAGTCAAAGTTAACATGCGCTAAACGCCTATGCCATAGCCATGAGTCTTCACTCATAGTTATGAGGCATTTGTCGCTTGTTAACGATACTTCATTTAAGTCAAGCATATATACGTTGTTTACTCTAAAACCATTAAACATATTCTTCTTATCATTATCATGCACAATTTTGCAACAATCTTTTGAAAATGATACATTGTATCCTTTGTCGCATAATTGGCTAATGCTAAGCAGATTATGTTTAAGGCCCTCGACAAGCAACACGTCGGAAATCGTAGTAGAAGAGGGATTACCTACACTACCTTTACCTAGTATTGCTCCGCGGTTGTTATCACCATAAGTTACATACCCTTTCTTCTTAGCCACGAAGTCTATGAATAAGGATATGTCTCCAGACATGTGTCTTGAGCATCCACTATCGAGAACCCATCTTCTCTCGGTGGTCTCGACACATTTTACCTATCAAAACATAATTAGCAAAAGGAGGTACCCAATGGCATATTGGGTCCTAATATGTTAGCGACAAGATGGTTGTGTTTGGGAAATCATTGATAGATGCCTTTAGGAACCAGAAATCTCCTAAATCAGCATTTAGCAATGGAGTGGCCTTTCTTGCAACAATATAAGCATGCAAAATCGACTTTAGAATCACTTTAACTTGCTTGATCCCTAATTACATATGCATATTTTTGATATGGGTTTATCATACTTTTTCTAAAATCCTTTTTATCAATAGCAAATGTAATTTTAGGCTCAAGCGCCTTGTTTAATTTGGCCTTAAGGTTTCTAACTTCACCTTGCCAAATATGACAAGTATCACATCCAAAGTCGAAAGGATTTCTATGGTCCTCACAATCTGATTTATTACCTTCCACAATGGAAGCCTTAAGGTCCTCTAGTTTCTTTTCGGACTCTTTAAATTTGTGCTCTAAGTAAGTAAAAATTCTTTTATTAGAGGCTAGTCTCTTAAAGGCTTCAGTTGCTTCATTGTGTAAAGCATTAAATGCGGTTTGTAATTCTGAATGCGACATATTTGAGGACTTCTCATATTTAGAGTGACGTACCTGCTTTTTCTTATTTTTCTGATGTGCAGAAAGGCATAGATTCACGGACTGTTCTTCATCACTAGAGCTTTCATCAGAGGAGGAAGAGTCGCTGTCGCTTTCCCAAGCTATGTACGCTCTCCTTGGCTTTGATGATTTCTTGTATGACTTTGATGATTCCTTTTCCTTTGTCTTTTTGTTCATCGGACAGTCCAGTTTGTAGTGACCGGGCTTCCCACACTTGTAGCACGTCCCTCTAGTCTTTTTACCTTTTGAGTCATCATCTTTGGAGTACCTCGATTGTTTCCAGAAGTTTACCAAGTTCTTCTCAGAATGTTGGATGCCATTCTTTCCCATGTAACGGTTGTACTGTTTAACGAACAGCCCCATATCTTCGCTCTTGTCCTCTTCTTCTTCGTCGCTTGAGGAATAATCACTTTTCTCTTTTGCTTGAGACTTCGAGGAGGAAGTCTTAAGAGCTATCAATTTCTTTTCACTCACCTTCATTTTGTCTTTCTTTTCCATCTTTTCGCGTTGGTCTAGGCTCAAGAGTACCTATTCATGCTCTTGTAGTTTGTCAAACAATGTTGTCAAGTCTAATAAGGTAAGATCATGCGCTTCTTTGATGGCGGTCACTTTTGGCTGCCATTCCCTGTTAAGACATCTCAAGATCTTATTAGTAGCAACATTATTGGAAACAGGCCTACCTAATGAGTGTAAACGATTGATGAGATGAGTAAATCTCTTTTGCATGTCAGCAATGGTTTCCCCTTGCTCCATGAAAAAGAGATCAAACTCTTGTGTTAATGTGTTGATTCTAGCCAACTTAACATCGTTTGTCCCCTCATGGCGATTTGTAGTGAATCCCACATGGCCTTAGCAGTAGGACAATGGGATACACGATAGTATTCATCTACACCTAATGAGGAGATTAAGATATTTTTGCCTTTCCAATCATAATTGTATTTTTCCTCATCGTCATCGGTCCATTGTGCTTCAGGCTTTGGCACAACTACATTATCCACATTGGTCATAGTAATTTCTATTGGACCATTGAGGATAACATTCCATATATTTCTGTCTATGGAGTTTATGTGCACCCGCATACAGTCTTTCCAATAACTATAATTTTCACCGTTGAAAACAGGAGCTCTATTGTACGCCCCTTTTGGTTCATTAGCCATTTTCTATCAATGTTGTATTTGAAGCACCGAGTAACCGGAGCTCTAGATACCACTTGTTAGACTATGGAACAAATCTAGAAGGGGGGGGGGGGGTTGAATATATCCCAATTTAAAATTTGAGTCGGCATTACCAATTAAAAAAATTGGTTTTGAAAAATTGTTTTAAGTGCGGAAGCGGCCGAGGAAAATATAGTCTAAAACGAACGGTTATTGGAAAACCGGATATGCGATAAGCCTTTGGATTAATGACAATATGGAAGAGAGAATCACAACACTAATCACACTTACCAATGATCTAATTCACTTGTTAGGATTCCTAGTTCTAATGATTTAAAGAGCAAACCAAAACTAGATACACAAATAAGATAATTTTGGTTTAGGCAATTTGTCGAACACTTGGTGTGCAAAAACACTCCAAGTGATATTTATGTTGAGTAAGTGATTCCAACTAGCCTAGTACAATGTCTTATTGTACTTTGGATTCAAAAACAGAGTTTTAACCTCTTACTCAATTGATATCACAGTTTGACAATAGTGCTTATACAAAAATCACTTATTTTTAAGCTAAAACGAAAATGCTGAAAAATAGAGAAGATAAGTATTTGGTGAGGCAGTTCCCCCGTCGTCCTCGCTTCGGGGTATGTCTGCCCTCAATTCTAAAACTAGAATTGAGATAGATTTAATAGATATCACCTGTTGAATGTAACAGTTTATACAAGGATTGAACAACAAAAATACAACAGAAATCTCAATACGTTGAATGTTGCTTCCACTCCTTGCCCCTTGATTCAAGATGAATCAAGTCCTCCGATCGTTGTTGATAGACCTCCGATTCGAGCCACCTTATTGAATAACCCCTAGTTGTTCAAACCTTCGGCCCTGGCTGATCTCAACTACAACGAATTGAACACGAGATCTTCCCTTCAATATCACTGAATCCGCTACTAGACTGTTGAAGAACACCTCTTCACAATCACCTTCGCTCAATTGACCCTTGATGAAGAATCTCGTCCAAAAACCCCTAAAGTTCAAACCAATCATGGAGGATAAAACCCTAACGGTTTTATTCAAGAAAGAACCTGTCGCAAGCTTCAACCCGAACTAGATTACGCAATCTAAGCTTCGAACCTTATCACCTTTAATCACTCACAATGCACTTCAAAAATGGTTGTGTGTAATTGATGTGTTGTGAGATGTTGAAGATGAAGATGATGAATCTTGTACACCTATTTCACTCTTTCTTATTCTTGAACACATGAATCAGTTTTTATCAAATGTTAAAATGACATAAGTGGTTGAACTTGTATATATAGTACCATACCAACCAAAGACATAACAACTTTTCAAATAATAGAGGGAATCACTTAAAAACTGCATTTCCGCGCGAACGGACGACCACAGCAAGTCTGTGCATCGACGCATAGCCTGCGCTTTTGGAATTCTGCAAAATGTATCAGTATGCGTCGACCATACAGTCGGCGTGCGCTGACCCATTGAAGAGTGTTTTCTTCATGCGCCGACCTTATGGTCGACTCAACCCTTCATGCACTGACCAGTGGAAAAATGCACTGATGCATGCGCCGACCCTATGGTCGACTTATGCCCTGCAAACCTGCAAAAATTGATATTCTTGTGGTTTTTCATGCCTCTTGTCACAACCACATTTTATCTACACATATTATATTTATTATAACAGTTTTTAGACAAATATAAAAGGATATGGTAGGTGATACGTTGCATTTGTTTGGTAGAGTTGGAATTTACAATTGCCAATTCATCCATGGTTGTAATTCATCATCATCGAAACCTATATCGGGTGATGTCTTGCAGACTTGTGTGATATGTGGCGATTTGCCTTCACAGAATGAGGAGGGCTGCTCCTCAGAGAATTTGGCTGCTGTTAGGAGCGACCTTACGACGTCCGAGGAGGTCCGATCTAAGTTGGTAGCCGACCAGAAGGAATACCAGAAGTAGGATAAGCTCCACCGGGAGCGTATTAGGGAGATGGAGAAAGCCCTGAAGGAAAGAGATGATGAGCTGAAGGGGGTCAGAGTCCGTGTTACTGAGCTCGAGGATTTGGTCGCCCCGGCCGAGGAGGAGTTTGAGGAGGAGCGGTTGATGGTGTCTTGGCGGGAGCTCGTGGACAGGGTTTGTAAACTAGAGGAGGACTGCCTGGGAGCCGTCGAGGTGGGCTTTAAGTATGTTGTCGACCAACTCAGGCTCGTCAACTCTGACCTGGTGACCGACGGGGTTGGTCCCTTCCATCAGGTCCAGGAAGGCCGGATCGTTGCGCTTGGAGGCTCGGATGACGAGGACGAAAACCATGTTGCCCATGAGGAGGAGGATCACTTAGAGTAGGGATGGTGGTCTGCGTGCCCCTTATTTTCTCATTCGGCCTGCGTGCTAAGTAGTTTTCAGCCTGCGTGCCATGTTTTTCTAAGTTTTAACTTTTGTTCGGGCCGAGAGCCTTTTATTGTAACGTTTTGACTGCTGGGCTTGTGCCTATTTTATGGAATTTTTGCTTTTCCTTCTAAGTTTGTGTGTGTGCTCAGTTATTCATGTATACATGATTGTGTGCTCGTAATGTATATTTATTACGCTTGTTTTACATGTTTTTGGGAGTGTCAGCTCGATAATTGTTGTACCCGGTAATGTAGGGAACTGGTCGGTTACAGAAGTGGACCACGGTTGGGGACCCACCCCCGCGGCGTGAACGTCCCATCACGAACTGGATGTTCTGTCGATCTTGGTACTGTGGCAGAGACTCTCGATCGAGGGGTCTCCATCGAGCAGAGCGTTCTGCCTGCATACACAAATGGCAGATGCTTGCTATCTCATTGATTCTGAGGAGACACGGTCGTACCACGTCGCGCTCCTGTGGTTGCGAGGAGTGTCCTCGCGGGCAGTGTTTAACTGTAGTATTTCTTTAGCTTTTCAGCATTCCATGGTCGAGCTATTTCGTCCCCGTGTAAGTTCTCGAGGTAGTAGGCCCTGTGCTAAGTACTCGGCCAGGTTACCGTTCTTCGCCTGGTACTCGCCTCAGACTTGGGATGCGACCAACTGGGAGTCTGTGAAGATCTTTATTTCCTTGGCTCCGAGATCCTCTTCCAGGCGAAGTCCGGCCAAGAAGGCTTCGTATTCGGCTTGGTTGTTCGTTGTTAGAAAGACCAGCGTTAGGGAGACTTCCAAGACATTACCCTCCTCTTTTTCAAGGATGATGCCTGCGCCGCTTCCTGAGGGGCTTGAAGCGCCATCGTCGAAGATGGTCCACTTGTGAGTTACCTGGGTGGACTCTTCCGCAGGGGTCATCTCGGCGACGAAGTCGGCCAGGACTTGGGCCTTGAGGGCTTTTCTGCCTTCGTAGATGATGTCGAACTCGGAGAGTTCCCGCGACCACTTCAGCATGCGCCCATCCATGTCGGGTCGTCGGAACAGCTGCTTGATGGGCTGTTTGGTTCTGACCACGATGGTGTGGGCCAGGAAGTAGTGTCGGAGCCTCCTGGCCGCGTTGATTAGGGCAAAGGCGACTTTCTCGATCTGCTGATACCTTACTTCTGGCCCGTGGAGGGCCTTGCTCGTGAAGTAGATTGGTTCCTGCACTTCCTTGCTGTCTCGAATACTTTCTTGAGGTGCGCCGTCTGGTTGACCTCTGTGCAGGACTTGACGATCATGTCGTCCATGTATACCTCGAGCATGTCACCAATCTCTCCCCAGAAGACTTTGTTCATCATCCGTTGGTAGGTGGCGTCGACGTTTTTTAGGCCAAAAGGCATTACATTGTAGTACTAGTTGCCCGACTCGGTCATAAACGTTGTGCTCTGTTTGTCGGCCTCGACCATGGGGATTTGATTGTACCTCGAGTAGGCGTCCATGAAGGAGATTAGTTTGAAACCCGCCGAGTTGTCGACGAGCTTGTCAATGTTGGGAGGGGATAGGCGTCTTTAGGACATGCCCGGTTGAGATCAGTGTAGTCAACGCACATCCTCCATTTTCCATTAGACTTTTTGACTAATACAACATTGGACAACCAGGTTGAATATCGGGCTTCCGAAATAAAATTTGCCTCTACGAGGTCTTTTACAGCTTTTTCACTCGCCGCCGACTTTTCGGGGGACTGCCTACGTCTACTTTGTACTATGGCCCTAGTGGCTGGGTTGACGGAGAGCTGGTGGCAGACGACCTCAAGGCCGAGTCCGGGCATCTCCGTGGCGATCCAGGCGAAGAAATCGGTGTTCTCAAGGAGGCAGACCTTCAGCTGCTTCCTCGCTAGGTCGGGCAGCCCCGCCCCAATCTTCACGGTCCTCGTCGCGTCTGCTCTGAAGGTTACGATCTCGAAGTCCCCGTCTGGAATAGGGCGCGTTGGGTGGATAGTCTTCCCGTTGGTGGTTAAAGGAATGTCATCGGCTTTGTCCTCGTGGTCTGGTTCTTCAGTGAAACGACAGTCGAGATCTACGACGTCGTCGTGATCCTTCGGTTTGTTCTCCTGGACGAGGGAGGGCTTAATTGCTTTATCCGCGGGCCCGATTGTACTAAGGCCCTTTATCGTTGCTTCAAAGTATCGCCGGGCATCTTCTATGTCCCCGTTGAGGGTGACAACGGCTCCCAGCCTGGTGTAGTACTTCATCTTCAGGTGGACGGTTGATGGCACCGCGGTTAGTTCGGCCAGCATTGTCCTGCCGAGGATGCAGTTGTGCAGAGAGGGGCATTCAACGACCAGGAAACGAACGTTGATTTCCCTGGCCGTTTCCTTTTCCCCAAAGGTTTCCTTGAGCTCCACGTATCCCCACGGCCTAGTTGTTGTCCCGTTGAAGCCCTAGAGGTCGGACCCCAGGTAGGGAGTCAGGTTGGTCTCGTCGAGCTGAAGCGTCGAGAAGAGGTGGGTATACATGATATCTACTGAGCTCCCTCCATCGACCAGGATGCGGCGGACATTGAAGTTGGCCATTTGTGCCCGTATCAGCAGGGGTATGGCAGAGTTAGGGGCTCCCCCGGGGAGCTCTTCGAGGTAGAAGGTGATCGGGTTGGATCGCCCGCAGAACTTATCGAGCGTGATCATCTTGCCTGAGCTGTTGCTCATTATTTTGTCAAACTTTGTTTTAACCGACCCGATCGTGAGCTTCCTCGGGGTCCCGCCCGAAATGACCAATGCTCTTGGGAAGTATTCCCACCGGATGACGGAGCGCACAGGCTCTTCAGGCAGCTGAAGCTCGGTGGGGAGACCGAGTTCTCTTAGCGTAAACCAGTCCTCTGGCCGACCAACACTGAGGGCCACCTGCAGACCGAAATCATTGTCAGGAGGGGGAATGTCCTCGACTCTTTTGGCCTCGGGAGCTTCCTGTCGGGGGGCAACTCCCCCTAGTGTACCTCTTCAGGTGTCCATCCTTGATTAGAATTTCAACTGCGTCCTTCAGGTGGATGCAATCCTCCGTCACGTGCCCGTGGCTTCGGTGGAAGCGGCAGTATTTAGATTTGTCCATGTTGGCTTTGGTGGGTGCCGATTTTGGAAAACGAACACCTCCTCAGACAAACTCCGAATTGGCGCACTCAACCAGTATGCGCTCGCGGGAAGCAACTAGGGCCGTGTATTCAGTAAAACGACCAACGGGAACCCTCTGCTCCCGGGGTTCTCGGGGACGATTCTCTCCTCGCTGGTCTCCCCCGCGCCGGGGGGCTAACGCTCTTTCATCTCGAGACCCGCGGGGTTTTTTTTAGTTGTGGGTTTCATGGGAAGTGTTGGCGGCCTCTGTCTCCTCGAATCGGATATAATGGCGGGCTCTCTTGAGGAAGTCTTAGAGGGTGTCTGGCCGGTGGATGGCCACAACCTCGTAGAACTTGGAGCTTCGGTGTAAGCCTTGCTTCATCAGGTAGCGCTTCATATCGTCTGAAGTCATTACCTGGATCGCTTCCCTCCTGAACCTCTCAATGTAGTTCCTGAGAGGCTCATCCGGGGCCTGGATGATTGCACCCAGCGCGACCTCTATATTCGGATGCCGCCTTGATGTCATGAAATGCCGTGAAAATAGATCCTTCAGGATCCTCCAAGACGTGACGGACTCAGGCTCCAGGCTTTTGTACCATGACATGGCGCCTTTCCTCAGCGTTGTCGGGAAAAGCCTGCACTTGATGGCTCCTCAGGCGTTCCTGTAGTTGAGCATCGCCTCGATATCCTCCAGATGGTCGTCTGGGTCCGAGGTGTTATCATACGTCAAGAGAACGGGTGGCTTCTTCATCCCGTGGGGGATGAGGGTCGCCATGATTTCCCGCGACAAAGGGGTCCTATAGTTGTCCTCGTCGCTGCGAACCGGGGATTGCGAAGACGAAAGTTCGTGTCGAGGAGGCAGATTACGCCCCCTTGGTCTTCTTACCGGGGCTTCGGGCCTGTTCGCCTTTGGCTCTGGGGAACGCCTCTCCTTCCGGGGTGGTGACCTTGCTCGTTTCTTAGAGGCCACAGGTTAGGGGTGTCGCTACTGCGAAAATCGGCGCCGGCTAAACAGAAGAGTCGCCACCGTGCGTTATTTATCCCAACGGAGGGAAAGGAAACGCTCGAGGTAAACCTAACGCAAAACGGGAAAGGAATGGTCATCGCAACCAAATCCTGGGTTCGGGAGTCGGTTATGTAAGGGGAAGGTATTAGCACCCCTCACGTCCGTCGTACTCGACGGGATCCACGCTTGTTTTCTAGAACGTATTGTTATTCTATCTACTCTACAGGTCTGGGGTTAAAAGAAAATAAAATGACTCGGCAAAGTATCGCACTTTATGCCTACGTATTCCCGTCTGGAACGAGAAATCAGAGTCAACGTAGTTCGCCTACCTACGGGAAAGGGGGGGAAGGTTGCTCGCTAGGATACGACATCCTATGGCTACGTACTTTCATACAGCATGAAAGATCAGAGCAAACGTAGTTTGGGCTACAGAAGACACAAATTTTTCTGTTTATCTTTTATCTTTCTGAAAAAGGGTTTTCTCCTGATTACGGGTCCAAGCGGACAAAAATGACACTTTGATGTTTGTTTTCAGTCTTTTACGCAAGAACTGTTTTTTATGATGTTTGCAATCTCTGACGCACTAGAGACTATGACTTGAGAGTGACTACGTCGCGTGTCACCCAAAGGGTACCACACTAAGCAGCCAGACTACTGGAAAGAAACTCTCCAGCAACCCTTTCTCAAATAGCTTAAGGCTCGTAGCGTACGACATCGATTAACCTTATTACTGTGTTTTTTTGAGTTGTTTTGAGATAAGAAGAGAAACGACGCTCTAAAATCCTATGGTTGAAAAATGGGGATCAAAACTAACCTAATGTTGTCATGCATGGGTTAAAACCTAATGCCTGTCATGTTTCTCTCTTGCACAGAGAGAAACAGAGTTCCTAGGGGATAAACGGGAAAAGAAACAACATATATACAATAAAACAGTAAAAAATGCATGGATGCAGCAATACAAGCGAAGCAAGGGAGTCGCGCTCAACCTCGAACCTGGGAAAACAATAGGCAAAGTGAAACAGCTTCACTTCAAACCTAAGGGGAAAGCTGAACAAGCCAACAAACAATACAGAAAAAGAAATAAAATCCAACACCAGCTCTGTCAGCAACACCAACTCCTACCGTAAGCAGCTCAAACAGCACCAGCTCTGACAGCTACAGTTGATCAACACCAAAAGGTTGACAGTAACACCTTCAAGTAAGACCCCATCTTCACTCTCCAATGATATTCAAGCTTCAGATAAGCTCCTGTCTTCAAAAGTACCCCAGCTCTGGCAAGCAATGAACCCCAACAAATAGACAGCTTCAAACAGCAGCAGCTTTGACAGCAGTAAAACCCTAACTCAACAGTTGAGCAGCTCTGACAGGCACAAGCTTCATCTTCATCGATCTCCAATGTATTTCTTATCTTCAATGGACTTATATCTCCAAGGCAAGCACTCACAGGAGAGAATCACTTAACAGATTAAGTTGAAACGCTAAACAGCTCATTGACAACCAAAGGAAGCCTATAAGTGTTTAACATTATAAGAGAAAGGTTCCCTCAAAGTTCTACTTCCAGAATAAGCCACTTATCCCTCCAAAGGAGGGATGTGAATATCTTAGAAGGACTTCTTGTCATAGGGAGGAATAGAAGCACAAGATGCTTTCTATGTTTGTAAGAAGAAATCATTCTAATCTCAGGCTCTCCCTATTTCTCCTATCTCCTAAGTCTTCACAAACCATCTGCCAGAAAAGGAATCTTCATGCATCAAGCTCTATCCCTAGTCTTCAATCATTATCCAAGGTATTCATAAGCCTCAAAAAGCAAAACTCAAGCCCCAAGCCCAATTGAAATGCCCAAAACCCAACAAACAAATCAACACCCCAAGTGGGAAACACACCAATATCAACCAAATTGCAAAAATCAACTAAAATAGTAATATTCATCATAAAATCCTAGATTAATTTCTAAGGGACCCTAACTATACCCCCTATACCCCATATAAACCCCAGGACCTAAATCAACTTTAAAACCCCAAAACTATACCCTAAACTACACCTAAGTATTGTGAAACCCTAATTTTGATACCCCTTTTATCTACCTCTCAAATTAATCTAAACCTTAGTCACAAAAATATGAAAAAATTCCTAAGGGTACATGCTTTCCTAATATAATCAACCTCACAAGAATCAATCAAAAATCATGCACCAATCTCTCATACTAAATTCAGAAAAATTAAGTATTAAACAAATGCAAAATAAAAGCAATAATATTGTAAAATATGCCAAAAAATATAAAATGCATGAAATTAATGTTTTTATTATTTCATTAAATTCTAGAAACCCTAAGGAAAACAAGGAAAAAAATCTCATCCTAAAATGTTTATTTTTCAATTAGTTATGAATTTTTCTATTAACCTAAATAAAATGTGAAAATAAAAGAAAAAAATAAAAGAAAACGGAAAAGATGCGTGTCAAATAGCAATTAACTGAAGTTTAAAACACCAGATGGGCCCAGAGGGGGGTGCGTATAGCCATACGCGCTAGGCCCAATTCAGTTCAGAAATTAAAAATGAAAATAGAAAGAAAATGGAAAAAGTTTGGTGAGAATAGCAAGCGAATTCAATACAAATCCTATTGGGCTTATCAAAGGGGGTGTGGGTATCATTAAAGTCACTTAAGCCCATTGCTACTAGTAAGTGATGCTGTGCGTTTTGATCTTCAGAAAGCTCTTCACAAACTGAAACGAAAGCCTGGCCATTAGATCCTATTTTTGGTCAAAGTCATACGCAGATCCTAGGGCTCTAAGGTTATCTTCAACCTTCAAACACTTCTTGGAGGGAAACCAGCCATGGAAACAGAATTATGAACATCATCTTCTCCAATTCGTATTCTCTCAAAACTTCACCAAAAATCAAAACTAAAAGCTCTAATCTACTCCATTTTCTACTAGGAATCTAACCATGTAATCTATGAACACTGAATCACTCTCTACTCTCAAACACGATTGCAACTTCAGAATTTGGTCAAGTACCAAAACTCACTAAACCTAAAATTGATCATCCCAAACTCATCACCACTTCACGCTGAGCAAATTCCACTATCACACCATGATTATAACACCAAGAACACGAAGATACAAGCATGAACAGAAATGGTGCCATCCTATTTTTTGTCTCTAAATCAATCCTAATGCTACCAGAAAGCTTCCTACAATCATCTACATGCTATCTAACCACCTAAAACCTAAAGATTATGCCTACACCAAGCCATGGATTGAAGTTTACATACCTGACAAAATCGTGTGAACAGAGTGATCAAATCTTCAAATCAACCTTCAATAGTCTCCAGATGACTTCACTAGCATTCAAGGAAGCTTCTGTATGCAGCCAAATGGATTGAAAGGCCTTGAATTCTTGAACCCAATTCTGAGTTGCAGATGAAGAACACCAAATTCCAATGCACGATTCTTCAATGATCTTGCCTTGAATTTGATCTGGAATCAATCACCAACACCAGAGGAAGCTATTGCAAATAAGAATTTGGATTGAAATGGAGAAAAAGCTTGTAACCGAATTCTGTTTGCAAGAAGGAAGTTCAGAACTCAATCTTTCTATTCTCCCTCAATTCCCACCAACTCAAGCTTTGAACTAGTTCTAAATCTTATATAGAACACGAATGAAGGCTCTAGAATCTTCTGGAAAGCTTTAATGAGAAATTCACCATCTCTTGCTCTTGAAAATGTCATGAGAAATTCACCTATGGCAACTGAGTTTCAAGCTTGCCTTTGCACCCCATTCGGACCTAAATTCTCTCCTAATGACAAATTGAATGTGTTAGGATTCACTAAAGCCTTGGTTATGCCTTACAAAGTGGTTTTGCATATGTGCCTTATGATGTAAGTAACCCCTTTACAAAGCAAGTCATTGAATTATCCCTCAACTCAAAAATGTGGCCATGTAAATGTTCTCAAAATGTATTTTCCAACCAAATTGGTATGTCATATGGCTTGGTTAGGACTTGTAGATCAAAAATCCCAATTTTCAACCTTGGTTCATTTAAAATTCACCCTTATTTTAGGCCATTTTTGTGATTTTGTGAAGCAAGCCATTCCAAGCTCTCATGACCTCTTAACCAACCTAAAAACATCATTTTAAACACATCTCATGTTGAACATATTTCCATTTGATGAGTGGAAGATGGAGATTTTGACCTATGTTGAAAAATGACCTATAATTCAACTTTCCCAAAATACCCCTGGATTGCCAAGATCATAACTTGAGTTCTACAAATCCTCTTGAGGACTTCTAGTACTCTATGGAAATCTAAGATCATGATCTACAACTATTAAGTTGGTCAAGAATCCATTTTAAAACACCTTCATGGGCAAAAGTTGCTTGGAAGCCAAGTGATTTTCACAGATAAATTTCAGTGTCCTCTGATGACCCATAACTTGCAAGAACCATAACTTGAGTTCTACAAACCTCCTTGAAGACTTCTAGTACTAAAATTAAAGCTATTGAGAAGATCTACAAGTTTCATGTTGGCCAAGAATCCATTTGAAACTTTCATTTTGACTTATCTGGCTTGGAAGTTAGGCCTAAATTAGGGGATTTTACACTGAAACCCTAATTTGGTAACTCCTCCTACTCTTGATTCTCTTTGATTTATCCTTGGCACAACACCATACTTGTATTAACATCTCAATTCATGAATCCCACAGCCTCCAATTAAGCCTTGATGCTTTTCAATCACTCAGTTGACCTAGGGTTGACCCAGATGAAACCCTAGCTGACTGCACTTCAACTGTGGCTCTTATACTTGACTCAATGACTTGTCTTATCTCAATATGACCCTATGGTAATTTCATAGTCTTATTACCCATTCCATACCCTCAATTCATAGCTCATACCCCCATTGATGACCCTCAATACACCTCCAGTTAGGAGAGAAATCCACTGGTTGACCTTCAAACTTCTCAAAGCCTCAAACCTTTCTTGATGACTTGGATAGTCTTGAGCTTGAATAAAAAACCCTTGATGTGCTTCTTTAGATAAGAATGGCACTTGATCCCCTGTTGGATGACTTGCTATGCTATGCTATGCAAATGATTAGACTATGTACATGATTTACTATGCCAATGATAATGCAATTGAAACATAAATCAAATGAAATAGGTTGAGCAAATTTTAGGGTGCAACAGCCGCCCCTATTCAAACGGCTTGTACCCGACTGGGTGAAGAGCGAACGGCTTTCAAACAATCGAGGTATGAGATGGTTGAATACTAAGAACCCGGAAATTTGCCAATCGCAGAAATAAACTGCACAAGCTGCTTGGAAAACAACACCCGCTGACTGGATCTGGTTGTTACGGCAACAAACTGACCAATTAACGATCGTGCTAGGGATTATTTTCATCAGCCCGAAAAAGATTCTATCATCGCGAGGATAGAACTTTGCCCACGTTAGGACGCTATATTCTGTCAACACAACAACATCCTGACGACTTTGCTGGAGAAACAATTCTGTCTGAACATTCATCCGCCTGCTTCATACAGGAAAACACATCTGCCTGATACATACAGGAAAGTTCTTTCGCCTGATTCACACGGGAAAGTGCATCTGAATACTGTTTCTCTGCCCACCTATGCAGTAGCTACCCTCGTTGGTCCAGCCCACAAACGACTTTGAGGAGGACTCTACTGGGGACAATATCACGAGGAAATCACGGTGACTTCCTTGGGGAACATATTTTTGCCAAATATCGGAACACAACTCACATACCCTGTCTATCACGAGAAGATCATCTATCTGGATACCGGAAAGGTTCATCCGCCTGCTTCATACGGGAAAAGATAACACATCTTTCTGATACATACAGGAAAGTTCTTCCGCCTGCTTCATACGGGAAAAGATAACACATCTGCCTGATACATACAGGAAAGTTCTTCCGCCTGCTTCTTACGGGAAAAGATAACACATCTGCCTAATTCATACAAGAAAGTTCTTCCGCCTGCTTCTTACGGGAAAATACAACCCATCTGCCTGATACATACAGTAAAGTTCTTCCGCCTGCTTCATACGGGAAAAGATAACACATCTGCCTGATACATACGGGAAAGTTCTTCCGCCTGCTTCTTACGGGAAAATACAACCCATCTGCCTGATACATACAGTAAAGTTCTTCCGCCTGCTTCATACGGGAAAATACAACCTGGATATAGCTTCCTAGCCTGTTCGCGGTAGTAGCCTACTCCACTGGGGATATTCTGAAAATAACTGCCCGACACCTGTTTCGACAACAAGTGACCTCTTCTGAAATCTTGATTCATGAAACCCTGAAATGCTGCCGCAGTAGCAAACCTGAAGAAAACACTCCGCCGGTCGGATAAGAGAAACTTCAACCAGTAACTCTGTGGGGAATGATAACAACAACTGCATCATCACATGTCTCACGGCGAGACCTCGATCGTCTGGTAATAGATCTGAGATAGACCCCCCATACTCCTGCTGAGAAACACACCTGAAAGCAAAAGGTTAACCAACCTGATTTATGTTTCAAAATGCGTATGTTTGATAATGGCGCAATGCTCCATACGGCATGGAAATGCTACGCGTTTGTGGATAGATGCAAACATGATAATGTATGCAGATGCAAATGCAGGTTCAGACTACTGAGGAGCTCTGATAAGCTTGCTTCAGCACGGCTGTTGAGGATAAATACCACCCTGTTGGGGACGAACGGATATCGCGAAGTATTCTAGCAAAATAAATGCCGAAAATACAACTAGCTCTGCCGGGGAGAGATCACACATCAATTTCCACTGGGAGGAAAGAATAACACCTGCTGGGAAGACTAGCCCAACTGGGGGAGAAGCAACCCTTCTGGGAGACAACTGTCTGGGCACAGTTTACGAGCTCGGAACTACCACTCCGCTGGGGATAACCATCTTGACGAAGGCATGACGACCTGCGGGGAGAAAGAAAACCATCCTCGGTGGGGATAATCCTTCTGAACTTACTATCTTGGTTATGCGCCATGGAAATCCTCCCAGCTGGGGATTGAATGCGCACATCTTCGACTCTCTGGGGAGTATAAACTCTGAATGGGACACTGATCTTGTCTTGCTGGGTATATCCTGTGGGCACTTTCCATGAGGATACTCTTCTGGGGAAACTAATCCCTCCTTCGGTAAGGGATAACATCATCTCAACTTCTGGGGGTGAGGCGCGACCTGCATGGGGATTAGCGTCCAACAAAGTCAAGTCTTTCATCACGAGCCTCCGGCTGGGGCCACAATTTTCTGATCGTTCGCTTCAAAGGTGAGAACCCTACAAAACACAAACGAGACAACACAAATCTATACAACCAAATCTATTCGGGTTAGTGTCCTTGACATTACTTCAGTCAATTCGAAGTTTTAGCAATTATTGGCAAGGGCCAACGAAGTTATGCACATGCAAGTTCATCGGAACATTGGCGTTTTCCATATACAAAACAGTAAAGCACAAACATCAAATACTGAATAACATGTTTTATTAATAACAGGCCTCTGAATAGGCAAAGTTTTGTACACCGGATGCAACTCCTGAAAAGAGGAAGTTACGCACACACACATACATATATGCACAAAAAGCATACAAATTGAATTTGTACACATGTCGGCAACGTGGTGCAGACAAACATCACAAGCTGATCCTCCTATGACTCGCCTGACTCTGCGCTTTCCCGGTACTCGATCTTCGGAAGAGATTGTTTTTGGATAGACGGCCCCCAGGTACTCCCAAACCACTAAGCAATGCCGTGTCAAATCCGGACCGCAGTCATTTTCTTTTTCAACCCCTAACTTTTGCGTGAACCGCCCTTTGCGGGTTTTCAATTCACCGGGATACCCTTTTTTGCCGAAGTCGCCCTTTTCAGGTTTTCGACTTCGCGGGTGTAAATCTCTTTAATTTTATCCCTAACTTTTGCCCGAACCTTTTATTCTTCTTTTTTTTTACGGTTCGCCAGGATGCCCCATTTTTGCCTGGAATCTCTTTTTACTGTCCAGCGGGTCACTTTCAAGCAAAGTATTTTTTAACTGCGTCTGAATTCACAGGCGACGTAAAGTCTTCACCATCCATGGTAGATAGTAGCAAAGCTCCTCCAGAGAAGACTTTTCTGACAACGTAGGGCCCTTCGTAATTAGGGGTCCACTTGCCCCTGTGATCTGTTTGTGGTGGGAGAATCCTCTTCAGCACAAGGTCGCCCGTCTGAAAGCTTCGAGGGTGTATCTTCTTATCGTATGCTTTCTTCATTCGGCTCTGGTACAACCGACCGTATGCTAGAGAAGCTAGCCTATTCTCATCCATTAAGCTGAGCTGATTCAACCTATCTTTAACCCATTCTGCCTCATCAAGTTGGACATCTCGTAAAACCCTCAAGAAAGGAATCTCAACCTCCAACGGTAATACTGCCTCCATTCTGTATACCAATGAAAAAGGGGTTGCCCCGGTTGATGTGCGTACCGTCGTACGATAACCGTGCAAAGCGAAAGTTAGCATCTCATGCCAGTCCTTATACGTCACAACCATCTTCTGAACAATCTTCTTTATGTTCTTATTGGCCGCTTCAACAACGCCATTCATCTTGGGTCGGTAAGGAGAAGAGTTGTGATGCTCAATCTTAAAATTCTGACACAGTTCCTTCATCATCTTGTTATTCAAATTCGAACCATTGTCGGTGATAATCCGCTCAGGGATTTCATATCTGCAGATAATATCTCGTTTGATAAATCCGGCTACCACTTGTTTGGTCACATTGGCATATGATGCTGCTTCCACCCATTTGGTGAAGTAATCAATTGCCACCAAGATAAACCGGTGTCCGTTGGATGTCGTAGGCTCGATCTTTCCAATCATATCAATTCCCCACATCGAGAACGGCCACGGTGATGACATCACATTCAGAGGACTTGGGGGTACATAGACCCTGTCCGCATAAATTTGGCATTTATGGCACCTCTTTCCAAACTTGAAACAGTCTGTTTCCATAGTTAGCCAGTAATAACCTGCCCGCAACAACTTTCTTGTCATAGCATGCCCACCAGCATGTGTACCAAATGTACCTTCATGTATCTCCTCCATGAGCAACTTCGCCTCTTTCTCGTCTACACAGCGTAGCAACACCAAGTCATGATTCCTTTTGTATAGAACACCGTCCGGATTTAGATAGAAATTACCAGCCAATCTCCTGAGAGTCTTCTGATCGCGACTGGATGCCCCAACCGGATACTCCTTATTCTTCAGGAAATTCTGGATATCAAAATACCAGGGTTTATCATCGGAAGCTTCTTCAATAGCAAATATGAAGGCGGGCCTGTCAAGCCTGGAAATAACAATCTGGGGAGCCTCGTTCCAGAAGTTAACCTTATACATGGAAGACAATGTCGCAAGAGCGTCAGCCATTTGATTTTCTGCTCTCGGTACGTGATGCAATTCTACCTTATCAAAGAAAGGCAACAATCTCCTTGCATAATTCATGTATGGTATCAAATTGGGCTGACGTGTCTCCCATTCTCCTTTTATCTGATTCACCACTAGAGCTGAGTCTCCGTACACATCCAGATTCTTGATTCACAAATCAATGGCTTCTTCAAGCCCCATGATGCAAGCCTCATATTCAGCTTCATTATTGGTAATGGGAAAGGTCAATCGGGCAGTAAAGGGGATGTGCGACCCCTGAGGAGTAGTAATAATTGCCCCTATTCCGCTACCATAGGAATTTACAGCTCCGTCAAATATTAACTACCATTTGGAACCCAACTCTGGTCCTTCGTCCGACAACGGTTCTTCATAATCTTTCATCTTCAGGTACATGATATCCTCGTCAGGAAAATCAAACCTCATCGATTGGTAGTCCTCAACAGGCTGCTCTGCAAGGTACTCCGACAGAACGCTACCTTTAATAGCCTTCTGTGAGACATATTGGATATCATATTCGGTTAACACCATCTGCCATCGGGCAATTCTTCTGGAGAGTGCTTGCTTCTCAAACACGTATTTGATTGGATCCATCTTTGAAATGAGCAGGGTTGTATGATTTAGCATGTATTGCCTCAAACGTTTGGCGGCCCAGGCTAGCGCACAACACATTTTCTCGAGCATTGAGTATCTGGACTCACAGTCGGTAAACTTCTTACTCAAATAGTAGATCGCATGCTCTTTACGTCCTGTCTCGTCGTGTTGACTAAGAATACAACCCATACTTTTCTCAAGAACCGTCAAATACATAATCAACGGTCTCCCGGCCACTGGGGGTATCAAAACAGGAGGTTCCTGCAAGTATTCTTTTATCTTGTCGAACGCCTTTTGACAATTTTCATTCCAGGTCACAACCTGGTCCTTTTTCAACAACTTGAATGACGGCTCGCATGTCGCAGTTAGGTGAGATATGAACCGGGCGATATAGTTCAACCTCCCTAAAAATCCACGCACTTCTTTTTCTGTTTTAGGCGTCAACATTTCTTGTATTGCTTTTATTTTCGCAGGATCAACCTCTATTCCTTTTTCGCTCACAATAAACCCCAACAGTTTACCCGATCTCACCCCGAAGGTGCACTTGTTAGGGTTCAGTCTCAACCTGAACTTCTTAAGTCTCTTGAACAATTTCAGCAGATTAACCAAATGCTCCTCCTCCGTCTGGGATTTGGCAATCATATCATCAACATAAACCTCGATCTCTTTATGCATCATGTCATGAAAGATAGTCGTCATAGCATGCTGATATGTTGCCCCAGCGTTCTTCAATCCGAAGGGCATCATTTTGTAATAAAATGTTCCCTAGGGAGTAATAAAGGTAGTCTTCTCCATGTCTTCTGGCGCCATTTTGATCTGATTATAGCCCGAGAAGCCATCCATGAAGGAAAATACGGAGAACTGAGTCGTGTTATCAACCAGCACATCGATGTGAGGAAGTGGAAAGTCATCTTTCGGGTCGCCCTATTCAGATCACGGTAGTCTACACACATTCGCACTTTACCGTCTTTCTTCGGCACTGGCACAATATTAGCGACCCATGAGGGATATTTTGTAACAGCTAGGAAACCAGCATCCTACTGTTTTTGAACCTCTTCCTTGATCTTCACAGCCATGTCCGGTCGGGTTCTTCGGAGTTTCTGCTTAATAGGAGGACATTCCTCTCGCAGCGGCAGACGGTGAACGACCATATCCGTATCCAACCCAGGCATATCCTCGTACGACCAAGCAAATATATCACTGTACTCTTTGAGCATCTCAACCAACCTTTGCTTGATGTCGCTCTGCAGCGCAGCCCCTATACGGATGTTTCTCACAACCTCTTCCGACTCCAAATTGATAATCTCAATGACTTCCTCATGAGGCAGAATGATTCTTTCTTCCTGTTTCAACAACCAGGTCAACTCTTCTGGTACGTCGCCATCTTCAACAATCTCTTCCTCAGCCTAAAATACCGGGTACTCGAAGTCGAAGTGAGTCATAGGCGGTTCATAGATGTCATCTGAAATAGTAATCCTGCAAAGGAAATGGTTAAATGCTTCAAAACGCATATAAAGCCAATAACCACATTGCCATTTTATTGTAAAAGATAAAACAGGAAAAACAGGGATCACAACATTTGTATATGAAAAACACCTTTATTTCATGATTAAACAATGTAATGTACATAACCAAATGGCCCTAAGCAAAATCGCTATGCCCCGGGTAGGACACAGGATTATTCAACAATTAAGAAAACAAATCATTACTGTTTAGTTGTCATAGGAACCGTTTCCCGGATAGACCAATTGCAGAGACTTTGTCCTGGCACGCTCGGCTTGATCCACACGTCCATATCACAGTCGCTATCTCCGTCTTCAGAATCGGAAACAACATTAATAGTCTCGAAGCTCACCCCATTTGGTGTAATGGTTATCGGCCCTCTGAACTTGGGCGCTCCTAAAGAGGATGTTGACAACGAAGGATGATATCCAAGCCCGAACCTGTCCTTCTTCATGGGAATTTCCAATACCTGACCCCAACCCTTGGCTTTTCCTGCCTGCACTAGAGCCTGAGCCTCTTTGTAAGATGACACCGCCACATCTGATACTTTGCTTGGCACCAGAGCTTTGTCTTTAATTCATAATCCCTCGAAGGCTTGACAGGGTGTTTCATGTATTTCGCCTTCGACCTCAACATACTTGAACGAAGACAAATGGCTAACCAGAATATCTTCCTCTCCACAAACCGTGACGACACTATCCCCGACCATATACTTCAGCTTCTGGTGTAACGTGGACGTGACTGCTCCGGCAGCATGAATCCACGGGCGCCCCAGAAGGCAACTATACGCTGGCTGGATGTCCATTATATAGAATTCAGTTTCAAATATTTCAGGCCCCACCTGCAACGGTAGTGTTATTGATCCGAAAACCGACCTCCTCGTTCCATCGAACGCTTTCACCACTAAATCACTGGGCGTGCAGATAATCCCCCTGATACCCAAATTCATCATGGCTTTCTTCGGTAGCACATTCAGAGAAGATCCGGTGTCTACTAAAATGTGGGACATGACCGTGCCTCGGCATTCGACTGACACATGCAATGCCATATTGTGTTCTCGCCCTCTCGGAGTCAAATCAAAGTCTGTGAAGCCCAAACTGTGCCCCGCATTGACATGCGCCATCACCCCTTCTAACTGATTAACAGAAACCTCTTGAGGCACGAACGACGTGTCTAGAATCTTCAGCAAAGCGTTCCGATGGGCCTCGGAACATAACAACAATGATAGGATGGAAATTTTTGACGGCGTTTGCTGGAGGTGCTCAACGATTTTGTAATCACTTTTACGAATGAGCCTCATAAACTTCTCCACATCCTTAAGCAACGTTTCCTTTTCATTTGACTGAGACGGACCACCCTCAGTTACCTTGGCCTTACTCTTGGCTACTCTTTCTGCCTCTACCTCGGGTGATGTGAAGATTCTTCCGCTTCTGGTCATACCCCCTGTTCCGACAACATTATCTACAACCCCAGCTGGTTGTTTATTGACTTCAATTTTCTTACCATCGCAATATACTTCCAACCCGTAAGTCCACAGCACTGCTTTAGTACTCTCAAAAGGAACTGGTCCTGCTTTGGTAATGGTGATCGTCGGCCGCCTGGCGGGCGCCGTTATCGTTATTGTTTTCCTCGGAATTGTCACTGTAGCAACATCGTTTAGCTCATCACCCAACGCCTCTACAGGCTCTTTAGCCGCGGTTCTATCAAATTGCAGGGTACCTTCATCCATCATAGCCTGAATACCCTGCTTCGACTCATTACAACCCTCTGGCTGTATCCAACAATCCAAGCAAAATTCATCACACCCCGAGAATACACCCCCTTTTAACAACCTGCTTTTAATCTCACCCAACAGTGTCTTCAGCTCATTGACATCCATCACTAGATTCAAATTCTCCTCCGTCAGGATGGTGTTTGCCCCATGGTTGGGCATAGGCTGTTGTACTATATTTGGACCTGCCTGTCCAAAGTTAATAGCTTTGCTATCCAATAAATCCTGAACTTTGTGTTTAAATGCCTGACAAGCTTCTATATCATGCCTGGGTGTCCCAGAATGAAACTCGCAATGCTTGTTGGCATCATATCCGTAAGGGAGTACTGCCCTAGTAGGCGGTGCCAAAGTCCTCTTTTCGACCAAGTTCAAACCTAGCAGAGTCTGGAGGAGTTCTGCATACGTGGAAGGAGGTGCGTCGAACACTCTTTTCGGTCTTGCGTTCTGTACCCTTCTCTGGCCAGGATTTTGTCCTTGTTGTTGCTGCGGTTGTTGTTGTTGTGGAAGCGGGATAATGACACTAGCTATCTGTTGCGGCTGAACATACTGATGTCTTCCTCTGCCCCGGCCCCTGCCACCAAACACTGCACTAGTATCACCTTGCCATCTACCACCAAAGGCCTTTCTGGTACCCCCTGTTGAAGTAGACTCACCTGCTTGGAACCTTCCAACTTTAATCCCGTTCTCAATCATCTCCCCCATAAGAATTAAATCTGAGAAGCTGCTCAATGACACACTAAATTTTTTTTCATAGAACACCCCCGTAAATGTCCCAATGAACATATCATTCATCTCCCTTTCAATTAAAGGAGAATGCACCCTCGCTGCCATATCGCGCCACCTTTGCGCATACTCTTTAAAGCTTTCACCGTTCTTCTGTGACAAACCTTGCAATTGGACTCGGTTGGGTGCCAGATCGCTGTTGTATTTGTAATGGGTCACGGAAGCATCAGCCAGTTGCTTCCAGGTTTTAATCTGCGTGGGTTCTAGCCCCATATACCATTCAAGTGAAGGTCCTGATAAGCTGTCCTGGAAGAAATGCATGAGCATCCTTTCGTCATCTGAATAAACGGACATCCTTCTGTAGTAAGAGCAAACATGGACCTTAGGGCAGGTGTCCCCCTTGTACTTGTCAAACGTGGGAGCCTTGAATTTCAACGGCACCCTCAGCCCTGGTACCAATCCTATTGTAGTCATATCCAAACCAGTGGAGTTCTGACTCATTACCCCCTTCATCTGTTCTTCAAGCATTCTGATCCTTTGTACAGGATCAACAGGTCCTTCAAATCCCATACCTCTTCCAGAAAAGGCGTCCTCTTGGCAGTCTTCGCCCCAATTCACATTTCCATTTCCATACCCGTCGTAACCAGTGTTGCGACCAAACCCTTGCTGATTGATCATGGGACCTCGTCCCCCGTTACCGAAACCCTGGTTGATCCTAATAGGTCCAAACCCAGTGTTGACAGGAATTACCCCAACACCATTCATATTACCCAATCCACCATACCCCTGGTTAGCGTTGCCAAAACCATCATAACCGAAACCCTGAGTGTTGAAGCCGAATTTCCCGTCCTGATTGACGTAATCAAATCCCTGATCATTATAACCGAAACCATTATTGCCAAAACCGTTACCGCCATTGTTGTTACCACCGCCTTGGTTGGCGTCCCCAAATCCAACATGGTTAATAACAGTCTCATTTCCATTCCCTGCGTTGCCGTTGCCAGCACCAGCGTCATTGTTCACAACCACCACAGGTGGGGTCACTACAGGGGGGACCACGGGCATAGGGGGGCCATCTTCAGGAATAGTCTCAACGTGCGCAGAGTTGTGGTCATTATTGCCATTCCCATTAGCCCGCGTCAGTAGCGGCTGCACCAAAGTCTGGAGGCTCTCCTGGCCCTTAACGATGTTCTCCATTACTTGCATGAACAGATTCAACTTCTCGCGAATTTCCTGCATCTCTACTTGGACTTGATCCATGATTCTCTTGCATTTGTTTCGGGTTGAGTAGCGGTGAACTCTTTGTTCGTCAATCCTGGACAACCTGGAGATGCAGGAAATGAGATACAAGTTCAACAAGTAACTAGCAATGCAAAATGGATATGCAGATGCAATATGTGTCTGTGCGTTAGGGAGACCTACCCCTGATTCTAGTGCCAAAGTGCTAGTGCAGCAATAAGAAGCTTGAAACCCAATCATAGAAAAACATCTCATATATTGCAGAAAAGCCCGTCAAGTCAGGAATACAGTATTACTGAGCATACAATAGGAAGGCATGACCTCGACCAACAATCCTGGTGATGGCCAGCACAATGAAAATAAAGCATACACATCAATTCATGAGATAATCAAGTGCGACCATATGCCTGGTACTCCTCTAATAATCTCTTAGTCTTGGGATGATTTGGCTGAGTAAGCAACCCTTCGACGAGCGAGTCCCTTTGCTTGACAACACGCTGGAGATCACCAATGGATTCCTCCCAAACGCCTTCCCCAAAGCAATCTTCTAGCTTTCGTTTCTGGGATGCAGACTCCTTCTTGCGCTTGATAACTTTATTCAAGGCATTCTGGACATCATACCTCCGCGTAACCTCTTCTTCCAACCTCTTCTGGCTAGCTTTCAACTGACCTTCCAGGTCAGGGATCTGCAACTTTAGTTTGTCTTCTCTTTCCTTATTGCCGGTCAGTGTGGCGTTCCAGGTTTTGTTGAACGCAGAGATCTCCCGGTAGGCTATATCAAGGGCTTTCTTTTTAGACTCCAACATATCATGAGAGCTCTTGAAATCTATCCCCAATCGCTCATGCTTCTTTCGTTGCTCAGTCAGTTCTGTGCCCAGCTGATTTACCAGCTTCGTTTGCTGCTCAAAGGAATATACGGCCTCATTCCTTTCGCTCCTGAGTTGCATCAGCTCTTCCTCTAGCTTCTCGTTGGCTCTCATCAGCTCTTCTTTCTCCTTCACAACTTGTTCATACCTCTCAATAGGCATAGTAGTTGTCTCCTCAATCACGGGGGGAGCAGGGGGTAACACTGCAGGAAACGACATCCGTACTTGCTTTGCTCGGTCTTGGATCCAGACTCTGTACGGGGGATAGGCTTGACAATCATTTTTACCCAACAATGGTTTACCCCTTCTGTTGATGTTTCTCCAAGCATGCTGAAGATTGGACAATAGTTCTCCTTTCAAATCACCTGTGAAGTACAGAGATTCCTGTACTTCCTCTTCCTTTGGCGGGCCTTTCAAAGCATACCCGAATTTTCTGATCAACAATGAGGGATTGTAGTTAATACACCCTTTTCTCCCGATCAGGGGAACGTTAGGATATCCGGCGCAGCTATAGATGATCACAGATCCCAGTAAATCCTTATTAAACCAGACAATGTCTTCTGAAGAAAGTCCCATCAGATGCTCAGACCAATCCACCGTATCTACAGACTCAGGGAAGATACCCCTCTTGGGCAGATGACTCTCAAACCACATGTACAGTAAAGGCCCACAACAAGAGACGTTCTTGCCCCTCCTGTTCTCATTCTTATAATGCAGTGAGTGATAGAAATCTCCAATCAAAGTAGGCACAGGATTGCCTGAAGCAAATATATAGAACGCATCCAGATCAACAAAGTCAGGCAGGTTCGGGAACAGCACAATGTCGTAGATACACAGAGCAAGAATATCATTAAACACAGTCCAACATCCACTATTGGCATATTCTTGTGCTTTCCCAACCAAGAACTTGAGAGAAAAACCAGACACTCCATTCCACGAGGTCAGCAGCAGCTCCGAAGAGTCTAGATGCAAGGCAGGAGCCAAATCCTCCAGTTTGGGCTCAGCGTCCATGTGAACGAAAGGTACCCTGTTCTGAATGGTCAACTCTAAGATCTCAGCATATTCCTCCATAGTCGGAGCCAGAATGAAGTCAGGGAAAGTAAAACACCTCAGTGGGGGATCATAGAACTGCATCAGCGTGTACAACCCGTTGCGCTCATACATGGATGGTTTATACACCAGTCTGAGTAACTTCCCATAGCTCTTCCTGAAGCTTCTCCTCACATCATCATCAGCTAGAGATATCAAACCAAGCAAAGAGGAAACATCTGGAGTAGGCAACTTGTATGCAACAGTCTTTTTCAGGGTATCCATAATATCGGCAGACAGAAATCCGGGCAACTAGAATCAGGAGTATGAAAATGCACCTGCAGCACAGACACACGTTAATGATATGCAGGATGAGTATGCAACAATGCAGTATGCAACAATGCAATATGCAACAGGGACCAAGTGCACATGGCTGAGAAGTCCAATCCACCATGCTGGTCTCAAATAGACCCACAAACTGCTCAGAACATGGTCTCAAAAGACCCATAACACTGTCCTCAAACCCCACTGAACCTCAATCAAGAAAACCGGTAATCTGGAGGTCAAGTTACCTGCATGCCCCAACCCCTCTCGCAGGTAGGTGTCCTAATAACTGACACAAGGTACGACATCCTATGCGGTCGTCGGCGTCACAGACTTTCAAGACTGATGATACGATACCCAGAAGGTGTGGCATCATCATGTCCTGAAGAGGCCTCACTTAGCCAACTTCCAAATGATCGGTCCCCGGAGTCGACAATCCAACTAACCAACAACCCCCTCAACCCAAAGGGTTGAAAAAGAAGTCAACCAGAAGAACCTCGTCCGAGCGTGGATTTTACGGGACACTAGTACATGCAAAGCATGCACGCGCCCACTACTTTCCACAACTAATTCTAGGTGCACTCAAGCCCAGGTCCAGCTTATCTCTCAATAGATCACCCCATCCCCACAACAGCAATAACAATATAAAGCTGACAATAAAATACAGAAAAGTAAAGACAGAAATATAAATCCATACAAAACCCACAACGGGAAAACAAGCGCTAGGATTGACTCGCGTAGGGAACCGTTACTTTCCCCAGCAGAGTCGCCAGCTGTCGCTACTGCGAAAATCGGCGCCGACTAAACAGAAGAGTCGCCACCGTGCGTTATTTATCCCAACAGAGGGAAAGGAAATGCTCGAGGTAAACCTAACGCAAAACGGGAAAGGAATGGTCATCGCAACCAAATCCTGGGTTCGGGAGTCGGTTACGTAAGGGGAAGGTATTAGCACCCCTCACGTCCGTCGTACTCGACGGGATCCACGCTTGTTCTAGTACGAATTGTTATTCTATCTACTCTACAGGTCTGGGGTTAAAAGAAAAGAAAATGACTCGGCAAAGTATCGCACTTTATGCCTACGTATTCCCGTCTGGAACGAGAAATCAGAGTCAACGTAGTTCGCCTACCTACGGGAAAGGGGGGGAAGGTTGCTCGCTAGGATACGACATCCTATGCCTACGTACTTTCATACAGCATGAAAGATCAGAGCAAACGTAGTTCGGGCTACGAAAGACACAGATTTGTCTGTTTATCTTTTATCTTTCTGAAAAAGGGTTTTCTCCTGATTACGGGTCCAAGCGGACAAAAATGACACTTTGATGTTTGTTTTCAGTCTTTTACGCAAGAACTGTTTTTTATGATGTTTGCAATCTCTGACGCACTAGAGACTATGACTTGAGAGTGACTACGTCGCGTGTCACCCAAAGGGTACCACACTAAGCAGCCAGACTACTGGAAAGAAACTCTCCAGCAACCCTTTCTCAAATAGCTTAAGGCTCGTAGCGTACGACATCAATTAACCTTATTACTGTGTTTTTTGAGTTGTTTTGAGATAAGAAGAGAAACGACGCTCTAAAATCCTATGGTTGAAAAATGGGGATCAAAACTAACCTAATGTTGTCATGCATGGGTTAAAACCTAATGTCTGTCATGTTTCTCTCTTGCACAGAGAGAAACAGAGTTCCTAGGGGATAAACGGAAAAGAAACAGCATATATACAATAAAACAGTAAAAAATGCATGGATGCAGTAATACAAGCGAGGCAAGGGAGTCGCGCTCAACCTCGAACCTGGGAAAACAATAGGCAAAGTGAAACAACTTCACTTCAAACCTAAGGGGCAAGCTGAACAAGCCAACAAACAATACAGAAAAAGAAATAAAATCCAACACCAGCTCTGACAGCAACACCAGCTCCTACCGTAAGCAGCTCAAACAGCACCAGCTCTGACAGCTACAGTTGATCAACACCAAAAGGTTGACAGTAACACCTTCAAGTAAGACCCCATCTTCACTCTCCAATGATATTCAAGCTTCAGATAAGCTCCTGTCTTCAAAAGTACCCCAGCTCTGGCAAGCAATGAACCCCAACAAATAGACAGCTTCAAACAGCAGCAGCTTTGACAGCAGTAAAACCCTAACTCAACAGTTAAGCAACTCTGACAGGCACAAGCTTCATCTTCATCGATCTCCAATGTATTTCTTATCTTCAATGGACTTATATCTTCAAGGCAAGCACTCACAAGAGAGAATCACTTAACAGATTAAGTTGAAACGCTAAACAGCTTATTGACAACCAAAGGAAGCCTATAAGTGTTTAATATTATAAGAGAAAGGTTCCCTCAAAGTTCTACTTCTAGAATAAGCCACTTATCCCTCCAAATGAGGGATGTGAATATCTTAGAAGGACTTCTTGTCATAGGGAGGAATAGAAGCACAAGATGCTTTCTATGTTTGTAAGAAGAAATCATTCTAATCTCAGGCTCTCCCTATTTCTCCTATCTCCTAAGTCTTCACAAACCATTTGCCAGGAAAGGAATCTTCATGCATCAAGCTCTATCCCTAGTCTTCAATCATTATCCAAGGTATTCATAAGCCTCAACAAGCAAAACTCAAGCCCCAAGCCCAATTGAAATGCCCAAAACCCAACAAACAAATCAACACCCCAAGTGGGAAACACACCAATATCAACCAAATTGAAAAAATCAACTAAAATAGTAATATTCATCATAAAATCCTAGATTAATTTCTAAGGTACCCTAACTATACCCCCTATACCCCATATAAACCCCAGGACCTAAATCAACTTTAAAACCCCAAAACTATACCCTAAACTACACCTAAGTGTTGTGAAACCCTAATTCTGATACCCCTTCTATCTACCTCTCAAATTAATCTAAACATTAGTCACAAAAATATGACAAAATTCCTAAGGGTACATGCTTTCCTAATCTAATCAACCTCACAAGAATCAATCAAAAATCATGCACCGATCTCTCATACTAAATTCAGAAAAATTAAGTATTAAACAAATGCAAAATAAAAGCAATAATATTGTAAAATATGCCAAAAAATATAAAATGCATAAAATTAATGTTTTTATTGTTTTATTAAATTCTAGAAACCCTAAGGAAAACAAGGAAAAAATCTCACCCTAAAATGTTTATTTTTCAATTAGTTATGAATTTTTCTATTAACCTAAATAAAATGTGAAAATAAAAGAAAAAATAAAAGAAAACGGAAAAGATGCGTGTCAAATAGCAATTAACTGAAGTTTAAAACACCAGATGGGCCCAGAGGGGGGTGCATATAGCCAGACGCGCTAGGCCCAATTCAGTTCAGAAATTAAAAATGAAAATAGAAAGAAAATGGAAAAAGTTTGGTGAGAATAGCAAGCGAATTCAATACAAATCCTATTGGGCTTATCAAAGGGGGTGTGGGTATCATTAAAGTCACTTAAGCCCATTGCTACTAGTAAGTGATGCTGTGCGTTTTGATCTTCAGAAAGCTCTTCACAAACTGAAACGAAAGCCTGGCCATTAGATCCTATTTTTGGTCAAAGTCATACGCAGATCCTAGGGCTTTAAGGTTATCTTCAACCTTCGAACACTTCTTGGAGGGAAACCAGCCATGGAAACAGAATTATGAACATCATCTTCTCCAATTCGTATTCTCTCAAAACTTCACCAAAAATCAAAACTAAAAGCTCTAATCTACTCCATTTTCTACCAGGAATCTAACCATGTAATCTATGAACACTGAATCACTTTCTACTCTCAAACACGATTGTAACTTCAGAATTTGGTCAAGAACCAAAACTCACTAAACCTAAAATTGATCACCCCAAACTCATCACCACTTCACACTGAGAAAATTCCACTATCACACAATGATTATAACACCAAGAACACGAAGATACAAGCGTGAACAGAAATGGTGCCATCCTATTTTTTGTCTCTAAATCAATCCTAATGCTACCAGAAAGCTTCCTACAATCATCTACATGCTATCTAACCACCTAAAACCTAAAGATTATGCCTGCACCAAGCCATGGATTGAAGTTTACATACCTGACAAAATCGTGTGAACAGAGTGATCAAATCTTCAAATCAACCTTCAATAGTCTCCAGATTACTTCACTAGCATTCAAGGAAGCTTCTGTATGCAGCCAAATGGATTGAAAGACCTTGAATTCTTGAACCCGATTCTGAGTTGCAGATGAAGAACACCAAATGCCAATGCACGATTCTTCAATGCTCTTTCCTTGAATTTGATCTGGAATCAATCACCAACACCAGAGGAAGCTATTACAAACAAGAATTTGGATTGAAATGGAGAAAAAGCTTGTAACCGAATTCTATTTGCAAGAAGGAAGTTCAGAACTCAATCTCTCTATTCTCCCTCAATTCCCACCAACTCAAGCTTTGAACTAGTTCTAAATCTTATATAGAACACGAATGAAGGCTCTAGAATCTTCTAGAAAGATCTAATGAGAAATTCACCATCTCTTGCTCTTGAAAATGTCATGAGAAATTCACCTATGGCAGCTGAGTTTCAAGCTTGCCTTTTCACTAAAGCCTTGGTTATGCCTTACAAAGTCGTTTTGCATATGTGCCTTATGATGTAAGTAACCCCTTTACAAAGCAAGTCATTGAATTATCCCTCAACTCAAAAATGTGGCAAAGTCAATGTTCTCAAAATGTATTTTTCAATCAAATTGGTATGTCATATGGCTTGGTTAGGACTTGTAGATCAAAAATCCCAATTTTCATCCTTGGTTCATTTAAAATTCACCCTTATTTTAGGCCATTTTTGTGATTTTGTGAAGCAAGTCATTCCAAGCTCTCATGACCCTTTACCTAGACTAAAAACATCATTTTAAACACATCTCATATTGAACATTTTTCCATTTGATGAGTGGAAGATGGAGATTTTGACCTATGCTGAAAAATGGCCTATAATTCAACTTTCCCAAAATACCCCTGGATTGCCAAGATCATAACTTGAGTTCTACAAATCCTCTTGAGGACTTCTAGTACTCTATGGAAAGCTAAGATCATGATCTACAACTCTTATGTTGGACAAGAATCCATTTGAAAATTCCTTCATGGGAAAACGTTGCTTGGAAGCCAAGTGATTTTCACAGATAAATTTCAGTGTCCTCTGATGACCCATAACTTGCAAGAACCATAACTTGAGTTTTACAAACCTCCTTGAAGACTTCTAGTACTCAAATTAAAGCTATTGAGAATCTATACAAGTTTCATGTTGGCCAAGAATCCATTTGAAACTTGCATTTTGACTTATCTGGCTTGGAAGTTAGGCCTAAATTAGGGGATTTTACACTGAAACCCTAATTTGGTAACTCCTCCTACTCTTGATTCTCTTTGATTTATCCTTGGAACAACACTACACTTGTATTAACATCTCAATTCATGAATCCCACAGCCTCCAATTAAGCCTTGATTCTCTTCAATCACTCGGTTGACCTAGGGTTGGCCTAGGGTTAACCCAGATGAAACCCTAGCTGACTGCACTTTAACTGTGGCTCTTGTACTTGACTCTGGGAATTTCATAGTCTTAGTACCCATTCCATACCCTCTATTCATAGCTCATACCCCCATTGATGACCCTCAATACACCTCCAGTTAGGAGAGAAATCCACTGGTTGACCTTCAAACTTCTCAAAGCCTCAAACCTTTCTTGATGACTTGGATAGTCTTGAGCTTGAATAAAAAACCTTGATGTGCTTCTTTAGATAAGAATGGCACTTGATCCCCTGTTGGATGACTTGCTATGCTATGCTATGCAAATGATTAGACTATGTACATGATTTACTATGCCAATGATAATGCAATTGAAACATAAATCAAATGAAATAGGTTGAGCAAATTTTAGGGTGCAACAAGGGGATCCAAGAGTTCTCGCACTGATTTATCCACAGAGGAGAGCGGGATGAGGTATCTTGTTCCAGCACGCCGGTGCGCTCATTCTGTCGGAACAACATTTGGTTTGTTTGGTTGATGGTCGTGAAGAGAGCAGTCATCGTCGAGTCCGCCCCAGCGGGCGTGGGGATGGGCTGGAAGACCATCGGGCTCCTCTCCCGAGAACGACGTGATGTGCAACGTCTTCGGATGAAGGAGAGGAATTCTGGCCGTCCCTGATGTCGATCTCGCGGGCTTGAGATGTCCCCATCTGGTTGTCGCCGTTGGTGACCGGGGTGAAGGCGGAATCGGGAACAGCGTCATCGTGACATGGGCTAGTCATGATCTTGAAATTTTAACAGAGGAAGCTTTGGTTCTCTGCTCGGAGGAACGAGGAAGCTTAGTTTCCCACAGACGGCGCCACTGATCTTACCTGATCAGAAGGGAGTCAGTGACCTGCCCTGCGTCGTTGATCTGCTAGCTGTTCACCAAAGGTATGAAAGAGGAGGAGGTGTACCTGAAACACACTCTGATGCCAAAGTAAGTGACGAGCAGAGTAGGAGCAAGTACAGAGAGAGAGAGAGAGAGTAAGAGAGTTAAGTTACCTGACCCTCTAGTGAAGAGGGTATTTATAGTGATCCCCTAGTGCAGGGCCAACGGTTACTTAGCACTGGGCTAGGCTTCCAGGCCCAATGTTAGTAACTGCTAGGGCTGACGTGGTGTCGTGAAGACCAGCACGTGGTCTTCGCCCTAGGGTAACTATTCTGCACTATCCGGGAGGAGGAAGACCGAATCTCCAGGACGTGGGTAGTTACTTTATGACGTGTCCCTGCGTGAGGGACACGTAGAGAACGTGAGGGGAGGTCCGAAGAGCTCCCCGAGCAGGCTGGACTCTGCCTGACGACGGGGAAGAAATAGGCTGGCTGGTCGGCTACGATGGTCCTGCCCGACAACTGTTGGCCTATGCCCGACCGGGGGAAAGGTTGTGCCCGACGGGTCTTTTGCCCAGCAGCGTGGTCCTATTGGGTCCTATCTGTCGCTACTGCGAAAATCGGCGCCGGCTGAACAGAAGAGTCGCCACCGTGCGTTATTTATCCCACGGGAGGGAAAGGAAACGCTCAGAGTAAACCTCGCACAACACAGGAAAGGTATGGTCGTCGCAACCAAAACCTGGATTCGGGAGTCGGTTACGCAAGGGGAAGGTATTAGCACCCCTCACGTCCGTCATACTCGACGGGATCCACGCTTGTTTTCGGGTATGGGTTGTTATTTCTATCTAAACTAAGGTCAAGGGGTTAAAAGAAAATAAAATAAAAATAAAATGACTCGGCAAAGTATCGCACTTTATGCCTACGTATTCCCGTCTGGAACGAGAAATCAGAGTCAACGTAGTTCGCCTACCTACGGGGAAGGAGAGGAAGGTTGCTCGCTAGGATATCACATCCTATGCCTACGTACTTTCATACAGCATGAAAGATCAGAGTAAACGTAGTTCGGGCCACGGACGACACAAGTCTGTCTTGGTTGATTTTATTCCTTCTGAAAAAGGTTTTTCTGATTAGCAGTCCAAGCGGACAAAAATGACGTCTTGATGAGTTCACATTCTTTTACGGAAGAAGTGTCTTTTATTGTGTTTGAAATTTTTATTTGTGTTTTCCTGTTTGTTTTGAGAAAGAAAAGACAGAACCCTAACCTACGGTTGCGAAGGGAATCAAACTAACCTAATGTTATCATGCATGGGTTAAGACCTAATGTCTATCATGCTCCTCTCTTGCACAGAGAGGAACAGAGATCCTAAGGGAATAGACGGAAACAGAAACAATATCAGATATATACAGTAAAGCGGTAAAATGCATGGATGCAACAATACAAGCGAGGCAAGGGAGTCCCACTCAACCTCGAACCTGAAAAACAATAGGCAAAAGTGAACAGACTTCACTTTCAACCCAACAGGGTAAATAGCAAACAATACAGTCCAGAAAACCAATCAATACATCAGAAATGAAATACAGCAGAAAAATAAACAGCATCAGCAGCTCTGCATCAACACCTATCTTCAAGTCATCTCCAATCAGCTACAAGATTCAGCAAGCATCACTCACCATCTACACAGCCTTCCAGCAAGGTCTTGATCATCAATCTTCAGTCTACAATGGCTTTTCTTCAAGTCCTATCCTCCAAGCTGAGGGATCAATCACAAGAGTGAATTGGGTGTTAAGCACTTAGTTGACCACCAAGGGTGGCAAACCAACTGCTACTAACACATAAGATATTTTCTCTCAAGAGTTCTATCCCTTAGACAGTAGCACCAAGCCTTCCAAAGGAAGGGGGTGAGTGTCTTAGAGAGACTCTGTATCACAGAGAGGAATGGAGGCAGTCAAAACCTTCCATGTTTGAGAATCCAGCTTTCTAATCTAGAGCTCTGCCTAGCTCCTAAACCCTAATCTCCTCAACAGCTGCTAGCAGGAATCTCCTCATCAACTCTGGAAGTTGGTCTTCAGTCTCTGGATCTCCAATGGCTTCATCATCACAAGTCTTCAGCTCCCCCAATCCCCAGACAATCCCAATACCCACACAGACAAACAGAAATCCCCAGAGGGCACACCAAATCAATCAATCAAATATAGCAGTATATACTAATAGCAGTAGGGGAATCCTAGTGATTTCTAAGGGGATCTATCCTATACCCATAACCCCTATAGTCCATACCCCAAAAATCAAATGAAAATCTCCTAAAAGAATTAAACTATCTCACCTAAGTTGATTTAAAACCCTAATTTTGTTCATGTTATTCAAACCTAAACCAATCACCTAAGATTAATTCCTAAATATATGCACTAAATTGTATGTACAAGCTAACAATGTCTACTAATCAACCTAAAAAGAATGGACTAAAAATACTAAAGCAACTATTAGAACAAAAATCAACAAATTCATGTATGAAATGAAACACCTAAAATAGGCATTTATTTGGAAAATATGGGAAAAATACCAAATAAAAGATAAAATGCAATTTTTTATTTTTTATAATTTTCTAGACATCTTGAAGAAATTAATGCAAAAAGAACCATTAAAAAATATGAAATTTATGATTTATTATGATTTTTTGAAAATGCATGGAAATGAAAAGAAATTAAAATGAAATAAAAGGCAGGGGGGTATGAAAAGTAAGAAAAACAAATGATACACGTTGGGCCCAGCAAGTTGGGGGGCGCGAAAAGCATTTGAGCCCAGACTGGATACTAAATCAAACGCTGCGTTTTGGGGATTTAAATTTTCCCTCCGTTTTCAGCATTAAATCGTGGCCGCACGATGAGATGATTAAGTCAAAACCTGGAAATGATCTAATGGCTGAGGGTCATCGTCCCCAACGAGCCCTAGGGTTTTGCAGAATTCTTCTTCCATGCACAAACTTCCACTACTCAGTTCTCCCTCCTCACTCAACCAAACGCCATGATCTCAACACCAAAACTGCTCTACTCTTCACCCTCTACAAGATCCTATCCCTAGATTTTGCTGAATCTCATTGTATAATCGAGCTCGATAGCTGGAAGATCCTGGTACCACAGCATTGCACCTGATGTGCATGATCACCAAACTTGCAAATTCTTGTACTAATGCACTCACCACATTGCACTGATTATCCTGAACTAATCTATCATGATTATCATCCCCTAAACTAGGATTTCTTGATCATCAAAGTTTCACCACTCTGCCATCAAACTTCATATAACTCTCTCTAGATCTCATGAATCAATCCCCTATGGTCTCTAAGCATTCTTATCCTAACCACATGATCTACAACTGAATAAATAAGGAGATTCGAAGGGAAATGCCTACCTTGCAAGTGATGATGGCAGGTGTAGTTGTGCTGCAATTCAAGACTTGTTGACCTCCAATATTGATCTCCAATGGATGCTGATTCTTCTGTTTGCAATGGTAGTTGCTCAATCTTCTTGAATCACCTTATCCCTCTCTTCATGCAAGTTGGAGTGTAAACTTGAATCACCCAAACCAGCCACGAATTCCTCTCAATTTCCTTTGCCAATTACTCTATGATGATGGTGGATGATGATGATAACAGAAATTAAGATGATTGATGAAGTTTCAATGGAGTTTGAAGAGAAAATGCAAATGGGAGTGAAGGAATCAAAGTAGGGTTTGCAAGCTCAAAGAATCACCAACCAATGCACAAATGGCTTCATTTCATTATATAGGTGAGGATTAACAGAATGAGAAGCTTCTAGATTGGTCCTAGAGGGATCTAGAAACTTGTGGAAATTTCATGAACTTATCATTTGATGGTATTTTGAATCATCTCATGTCATGCTTGCACCTTGGGTAAACTTGTGTGAAAATCTCCTTTCATGAGATATTAGGAGTGCATGTATGAAAAACCAAGCTTTTCCTTGCCTTGTGTTAAGTTTTGCCATGTTGCCTTATGATGCAAGAAACAAATTTACAAAGGAATTCCAATTTTTAAGCCTAAACTCAAAAATGTGGCTGAACCAATGTATTTAAAATGATTTTGGGAATCAATTTGGTATATTGGATGACCCATATTGGATTTGTAGATCTCTCAAACCAATTTTTTATTTCAACTTTTTCAACTTATATGCCTTTTTAGGTCATTTTTCACCAACTTTGGTCAAGTCTCATTCTATGCATTTACAAACTTTCATGACTTCTTTTCTAGACTTAAAATATCATTTTGAGCAACTTTGATGTTGTGAAGTTTTTCATTTGAAGCTTCCTTGTATGAGTTTTAGGCATAGGCTAAGAATTACCTGTAATCACTAGATGACCAAAATACCCTTTGCTTTCCAAGACCATAAGTAGAGTTCCATGAATCATATGAAGGCATACTATACCATTCTAGAAATCTAAGACAATGAGGAACAATTATTATGTTGACCAGAAATTCATTTGAAATCTCCTTGAGGGGTAAAAATTGCTTGGAAGTCAAGTCACTTTCACAGACAAAATTTCAGATACCTCAGATGACCTGTAACTTGCAAGGACCATAACTTGAGTTATATAAATCTCCTTGATGTCTTCCACCACTCAAATTAAAGGTCTTGAGATCCTCTACAAGTTTCATGTTGGCCAAGGATCCATTTGAAGCTTGCATTTTGACTTATCTTGCTTGGAAATTTGACCTAAACTAGGGGATTTTACACAGAAACCCTAATTTAGAAACTCCTCTTCTCCTTGATTTCTCTTGCATTCTTCTTAGCATAACAACATATCCTTATTCTTCATGTCAAATTATAAACCCCACATCTCCTCAATATCCCTCAATGCCTTTCAATCAATCCTTTAACCTAGGGTTGACCCAGGGTTGACCCAGATGAAACCCTAGTTGACTGTCTTCCTCCACAACTCTTGTGACTACACCAATGACTTGTCTCCTTCTCCAAATGACTTTCTAAGTCTTACAAGATGTCTAGATACTCCCCATGCCTTCAATTCCCAGCTCCTACTTTCCTTGATGATCCCCAGGTGCCCTCAAATAGGAGATAGATGAACTGCTTGATCCATTGACTTGATAGCTTCCCAATTCTTTCTGATGACTTGAATGAGATTGAATTTGAATCATAACCTCTTGATAGGCCTCTAGAGATGAGAATAATGATTGGCCCCCTGTTGGATGACTTGCTATGCTCATGCTATGCAGATGAGTAACCTATGTACATGACTCTATATGCAAATGCTAATGATATTGAAACATAAACCAAATGAATAAGGTTGAGCAAATTTTAGGGTGCAACAGCTGCCCCTATTCAAGCGACTTGGACCCGATTGGGTGAAGAGCCCGGAGCCTTCAGACATTCGTGGTACGAGACGGCTGAATACTAGGAACCCAGAAATTTGCCAACCGCAGAAATAAACTGCACCATTGCTTGGGGAATGACACTCATCCGCTGAATCTGACTGTTACGGCAACCAATTGCTCCACTAGCGACCGTGCTGGGGATTATTCGTCTTTCCATGTAAGGGATACCCGTTCCACGTTAGGAATAACACCGTCCCTATTAAGACTCACCTTTCTGCGTAAGGAGTAACCGTTCCACGTTAGGACTCACCTTTCCACATAAGGAATCTCATTCTTTCCATCTAAAGAACCCTCTCCTCTTTCCACGTAAGGAATGCCATCTACTCGACTTGTCTACGTAAGGAACACATCTTCTTTCCACGTAAGGAATCAATTTTTTCCCTTTCCATGTAAGGAAACACCATCTTTCCACGTTAGGAACGACTTGATCTGTCCACGTCAGGACTAAATTTTTCCGCGTAATGAAACACAACCTCGATCTGTCCACGTCAGGACTCCAACTTGATATGTCCACGTAAGGACTCACTCGTTCCACGTAATGAATACAATCTCGTTCCACGTCAGGAATGCTATCTTTCCACGTAAGGAATCAATCTGATATGTCCACGTAAGGACTCAATCTTTCCACGTAAGGAATCACCTCTTTCCCCATAAGGAATACAAACTTTTCCACGTAAGGAAAACAATTTGATATGTCCACGTAAGGACTACATCGTCCACGTTAGGACCCACTTTTCCACGTTAGGAATAACAATCTTCTTGATTTGTCCACGTAAGGACTCCATCGCTCCACGTAAGGAACACTCCTTTATCTGTCCACGTAAGGACTCCATCCTTTCCACGTAAGGAAACGCTTTTCGTCTTGATTTGTCCACGTTAGGACTCACCACTCGACTTGCTGAGGATAAAAACTTGTCCACGTCAGGACTCATACACCTTTGACCCACTGGGGGAGTGAGACTTTGTCCACGTCAGGACTCACATCTCAACCTGCCGAAGTAATAGGACCTGTCCACGTCAGGACTTGCGCGTCTTCGACTTGCTGGGGAAATAAGACTTTGTCCACGTCAGGACTCACACTTTGCCACCAACACGAAGAATGATAAATGTGTCCACGTCAGGACTCTCGTATCTTGCCATCGCGAGGAACTACAACCTTGTCCACGTCAGGACGCGCATTTCACCATTATGAATAGAGACATCTGCTGGAAATAAAATGGTCCACGTCAGGACTCCAACACGAAGAGTAATCAACCTTGTCAACGTTATGACCTCACATTCAATCAATACCGAGAGCTCGACTCTGTCCATGTTAGGACTAACACACATCGTCATCTTGAGGAAATGTCCGCGTCAGGACTCCACATTCCAACAAATCCTGAAAAATCGAACCTGTCCACGTTAGGAGTAGCACCTCCTATCAATCCGGGGAAATAAATCTGTCCATGTTAGGACACTCACTTCTCTAGCACGAAGAAATCCCGTCAATAAAATTGTCCACGTCAGGACTCATTTCTCCATTGATCCCAAACCACAAACTTCTTAGCACTGACGTGACAGCAACTTCGGAGCTGACTCTACTAGGGATATCTGAAAACCAAACTACTGGATGCCTGCTCTGATAACCGGCGGTAGCCTCTGAAATTCTGGTTCATGAAACCTTTTAATGCTGACGTAACAACAACTTTGAAGGAAACAATCCGCTGGTCGGACTAGAGAAACTCTCAACAAGAAACCATGGCGGGGAAATAAGTAACTCTGCTTGGGGACAAAGAGAAACTTATCCTGCTGACTTTGTGGGGAGTAGTGCCAAAGCTGACACTTCGTTGAATGTCTCATGCCGAGACTTCGAATGTTCATTGATTTATTGGAGCAAGAACCCCTCCCACCTGCAAGAGAAACAAATACTTGAAACCAAACGATTAGCCGACCTAGTTTATGTTTCACAATGCATGCGTTTGTCAATGATGCAATATTCCCGTTGACATGGAAATGCTACGCTTTTATTTGGTGGATGCAAGTATGACACTATATGCCGATGCAAATGCAGACTCGAACTACTGGGTACAGAAACTGCTTCAGCAAAATAAATGCTGAAGATAATGACGACTCCGCTGGGGATAGCCAGATGCTATAGAATTATTCCAGCAAAATAAATGCTGGAAAAGGGAAGTTGACTCAGCTGGTAAAATTGGGAACTCGAACCAAACACCTCACTGAAGTAACACCCTGCTGGGGGATATAACTCTACTGGAGAATAGCAGATGTGTCAAGTATGATTGGACTTCTGCTGGATAGTGAACTGATATCACACGGTATTTTGACAAAATAAATGCCTGGGCGCACCACCAACTCTGCCGGGGAGAGTCTTAATCTTCGAGTTCCACTGGAAGGAATGAAAACACTTGCAAAGAGAATTCCGATGGGGATGGGATGATTCTCTTGGGGAAAATTAACTGACTCCACTGGGGGAGAGAGTAAATGACCCTGCGGGGAAAGGTAAACTTCCTGAATACAGCTCACCAATATTAATCTTCTACGGCTAAACCGCTCTGTTTGAGATACACTGTCTGAATACAGCCTTATAATCTTGGAATCGTCAATTCTGTTGAGGATAAACGACTTTGCTGGAGAATGTCCTTCGGCTAAGCTGCAACTAGCTGGGGAATTCGATCCTTCTTCAGGAAGAACATGCATGACCTGCGTGGAGATCAAGTCTTTCGTTATTGCAATCTTTTGATCATCTTCCTTGTACGGTTATGAAACCTGTAACAACACAAACAAGACAAGACAAGCCTATGCAACCAAATCGATTCAGGTTAGTGACGTTATTTTCAGTTAATTCAAAGCTTTAGCGATTGTTGGCAAGGGCCAGTGATGTTATACACATGCTAGTTTCAATAAACTTAGGCGTTTTATCATGCACAAAACAGTAAAGAACCAGCATCAAGTACTGAATGACATATTTTATTGATTGGGCCCCTGAATGGGCGGAATTTTTGTACACGGGATGTAACTCCTGAAATGAGGAAGCTACGCGAAGCAAATACACAAGTAGGCACAAGAAGCATAAATATTTGACAAATTAAATTTTGTACACATGTCGGCAACGGGGTGCAGACGAACACCACGAACTAATCCTCCTATGACTCATCCGACTCTAATGCTTTCCCGGTATCCATACTTCCGAAGCGGTTGTATCTGATAATCGACCCCTCAGGTATTCTCCCGCACTGATGTTCACCGCAGTATCAAATTCGGACCGCAGTCATTTGCTTTTCAAATCCCTAACTTTTGCGTGAACCGCCCTTTACGGGTTTTCAGTTCACCGGGATACCCTTTTTTGCCGAAGCCGCCCAGTGTAGGTTTTCAACTTCGCGGGTGTACATTTTTTTCAATTTTATCCCTAACTTTTGCCCGAACCTTTCATTCTGTTTTTGGTCCGCCAGGATGCCCCATTTTTGCCTGGACTCTCTTTTTTCTGTCCAGCGGGTCAATTTTAAGCAAAGTATTTTTTAACTGCGTCCGAATTCACAGGCGACATGAAGTCTTCACCGTCCATAGTGGACAACAACAACGCTCCTCCTGAAAAGACTTTCCTGACAACGTATGACCCTTCGTAGTTGGGGGTCCACTTGCCCCTGTGATCTGCCTGCGGCGGGAGAATCCTTTTCAGCACAAGGTCGCCCGTCTGAAAGCTTCGCGGATGTATCTTCTTATCATATGCTTTCTTCATTCGGCTCTGGTACAAACGACCATATGCTAGAGAAACTAGCCTCTTCTCGTCCATCAAACTCAATTGGTTCAACCTGTCTTTCACCCATTCTGCCTCGTCCAGCTGAACGTCTCGCAATACCCTCAGAGAAGGGATCTCAACTTCCAATGGCAATACCGCTTCCATTCCGTATACCAACGAGAACGGGGTTGCCCCGGTTGATGTGCGTACCGTCGTACGATAACCGTGCAACGCGAAAGGTAGCATCTCATGCCAATCCTTATAGGTCACCACCATTTTCTGAACGATCTTCTTGATATTCTTATTGGCCGCCTCAACAGCGCCATACATCTTGGGTCGGTAAGGGGAGGAGTTGTGATGTTCGATCTTGAAATTCTGACAGAGCTCCTTCATCATTTTGTTGTTCAGGTTTGAACCGTTGTCCGTGATTATCCGCTCGGGGATCCCATATCGGCAAATGATATCTCTCTTGATGAATCTGGCCACCACTTGCTTCGTTACGTTTGCATAAGACGCCGCTTCCACCCACTTGGTGAAGTAATCGATTGCTACTAGGATGAACCGATGCCCGTTAGAAGCTGTCGGCTCGATCTTTCCAATCATATCGATTCCCCACATCGAGAATGGCCAGGGCGATGACATCACATTCAGAGGACTTGGAGGCACATGGATCTTATCAGCATAGATTTGGCACTTGTGGCACTTCCTTGCGAACTTGAAACAGTCAGTTTCCATAGTCAGCCAAAAGTAACCCGCCCGCAGCAGTTTTCTCGTCATAGCATGCCCACCAGCATGCGTACCAAAGGTACCTTCGTGTATTTCCTCCATGAGCAGCTTTGCCTCTTTCTCGTCTACACAACGCAACAACACCAAATCGTGGTTTCTTCTGTATAAGACACCGTCTGGGTTCAAATAGAAATTACCCGCTAATCTCCTGAGAGTCTTCTGATCTTGACTGGATGCCCCAGCCGGATACTCTTTGTTCTTCAGGAAATTAAGGATATCAAAATACCAAAGTTTGTCATCGGATGCTTCATCAATAGCAAACACAAAGGCAGGCCTGTCAAGCCGAGAGATAATGATTCTGGGAGCCTCGTTCTAGAAGTTGACTTTGTACATGGAAGACAAAGTAGCTAGGGCGTCAGCCATTTGATTCTCTGTCCGCGGTACGTGATGCAATTCAACCTTGTCGAAGAAAGGCAACAATCTCCTTGCATAATTCATGTAATGTATCAAGTTGGGCTGACGTGTCTCCCATTCTCCTTTGATTTGATTCACCACCAGAGCTGAGTCTCCGTATACGTCTAAATTCTTGATTCGCAAATCAATGGCTTCTTCAAGCCCCATTATACAAGCTTCGTACTCGGCCTCATTATTGGTAACTGGAAAGGTCAATCGGGCAGTAAACGGGATGTGCGACCCGTGTGGAGTAGTGATGATTGCCCCTATTCCGCTACCGTAAGCATTCACAGCTCCGTCAAATATCATCTTCCATTTAGAACCCAACTCTGGTCCTTCGTCTGGCAACGGTTCTTCGCAATCTTTCATCTTTAGGTACATGATATCCTCGTCAGGAAAATCAAACCTCATCGATTGGTAATCTTCAATAGGCTGCTCCGCCAGATACTCAGACAACACACTCCCCTTTATAGCCTTTTGCGAGACGTATTGAATGTCATATTCAGTCAAGACCATCTGCCAACGGGAAATTCTCCCTGACAACGCCTGCTTTTCGAATACATATTTGATAGGATCCATCTTCGAGATGAGCATGGTTGTATGATTCAGCATGTATTGCCTCAAACGCTTGGCGGCCCAGGCTAGCGCGCAACAAGTTTTCTCCAGCATTGAGTATCGAGATTCACAATCTGTAAATTTCTTACTCAAGTAATAAATTGCATGCTCTTTTCTCCCTGTCTCGTCGTGTTGACCGAGAACACAACCCATGCTTCCCTCAAGAACTGTCAAATACATAATCAAGGGTCTACCTGCCACTGGGGGTATCAAAATAGGAGGTTCCTGCAAATACTGCTTTATTTTATCGAACGCCTTTTGACAATTTTCGTTCCATGTTACAGCTTGATCTTTCTTCAACAGCTTGAATAATGGTTCACACGTGGCAGTTAGGTGAGATATGAACCGAGCGATGTAGTTCAACCTCCCTAAGAACCCGCGCACCTCTTTCTCTGTTTTAGGCGTCGACATTTCTTGAATCGCTTTTATTTTAGCAGGATCGACCTCTATTCCTCTTTCGCTTACGATAAACCCCAGCAGTTTACCCGATCTCACCCCGAAGGTGCATTTGTTAGGGTTCAGTCTCAGCCTGAATTTCCTAAGCCTTTTAAATAACTTCAGCAGATTCACCAGATGCTCTTCCTCCGTCTGGGATTTGGCAATCATATCGTCAACATAAACTTCGATCTCTTTATGCATCATATCATGGAAAAGAGTCGTCATCGCACGCTGATATGTTGCCCCAGCATTTTTCAAACCAAAGGGCATCACTTTGTAGCAAAATGTTCCCCAAGGCGTTATGAAAGTGGTCTTCTCCATATCCTCTGGCGCCATTTTAATCTGATTATAGCCTGAAAAGCCATCCATGAAGGAGAATACGGAGTATTGAGCAGTATTATCAACTAGCACGTCGATATGAGGAAGTGGAAAATCGTCTTTTGGGCTTGCTTTATTCAAATCTCTATAACCCACGCACATTCGAACCTTGCCGTCTTTCTTTGGCACTGGTACGATGTTAGCAACCCATGAGGGATATTTTGTCACAGCCAGGAAACCAGCGTCCCACTATTTTTGAACTTCCTCTTTGATCTTCACTGCCATATCTGGCCGAGTTCTGCGAAGCTTTTGTTTGACCGGTGGACATTCTTCTTTTAGTGGCAGACGGTGCACAACCATATCTGTATCGAGCCCTGGCATATCTTCGTACGACCAAGCGAATACATCACTATACTCTCGGAGCATTTCAACCAGTCTTTGCTTGATATCGCCCTGCAGTGCGGCACCGATACGAATGTTCTTCTCAACCTCTTCCGACCCTAAGTTGATAATTTCGATGACCTCGTCGTGAGGCAGAATGGCTCTTTCCTCTTGCTTCACCAACCAAGACAGTTCTTCAGGAACGTCACTATCTTCGACAACCTCTTCTTCGGCCTGAAATACCGGATGCTCAAAGTCGGGACGAGTCATAGGTGGTTTAAGGATGTCATCTGAAAATGTTATCCTGCAAAAGGAATGGTTAAGTGCTTCAAAATGCGTATAAAGCGAATAACCACGTTGCCATTTTATTGAAAAATACAAAATAAGAAAGACAGAGATTACAGTATTTGCACATGAAAAAACGCCATTTATTTAATGATTAACACGCAATGTTCATAACAACACAGCCCTAAGCAAATCCTGATGCCCCGGGCAAGACATCAGATTATTCAACAATTAATAAAGCAAAGCATTACTGTTTAAGAGTCACAGGAACAAGCTCCTGAATAGACCAGTTGCACAGTCCTTGTCCTGGCGTGCTTGGCTGAATCCAGGCATCCATATCACAGTCGCTGTCTCCTTCGTCAGACTCCGAAGCAGCGTTGATGGTTTCATGACATACTCCACTGGCAGAGATGGTTATTGGCCCTCTGAAACGGGGTGCTCCCACAGCGGGTGTTGACGACGACGGTTGGTATCCCAGCCCGAACCGGTCCATTTTCACAGGAATATCCAGCACTTTGCCCCAGCCCTTTGCTTCTCCTGCCTCCACTAGAGCTTGAGCTTCTTTATACGATGAGACGGCTATCTCTGACACTTTGTTCGGCCCGGGACCTTTGTCCTTGACGCGCAAACCTTCAAATGCATGGCAGGGTGTCTCGTGGATTTCTCCGTCGACCTCCACATATTTAAATGACGACAGATGGCTGACCAGGATGTCTTCTTCTCCGCATATGGTGACTACGCTGTCTCCGACCATATATTTCAACTTCTGATGCAGGGTAGACGTGACTGCCCCAGCCCCATGAATCCAGGGTCTTCCAAGCAGGCAGCTATATGCAGGTTGTATATCCATGATATAAAATTCCGTCGCAAACACCTCCGGCCCCACCTGTAGAGGCAATGTGATCGATCCAAAGACTGTTCTTCGCGTGCCGTCAAAGGCTCTAACTACCAAGTCACTGGGTGTGCACCGGATTCCTCTGACATCCAGCTTCATCATCGCTTTCTTGGGCATCACATTCAGAGACGATCCGGTGTCGACCAATACATGCGACATTACTGATCCTCTACACTCGGCAGATATGTGCAGCGCCATATTGTGATCTCTCCCTTTTGGGGTCAAATTGAAGTCGGTAAAGCCCAAGCTGTGGCCGGCATTCACATGTGCCAACACTCCTTCCAGCTGATTCACGGAGACGTCCTGGGGTACGAAGGAAGTATCCAGGACTTTCAACAAAGCATTTCTGTGAGCTTCCGAACACAAGAGCAATGACAAGATGGATATTTTAGATGGTGTCTGTTGCAGATGCTCTACGATCTTATAATCACTTTTTCGAATCAAGCGTATGAACTCTTCTACATCTTTTGATGCCGCTTCTTTTTCGCTTGCCTGCACTGGGACATTTTCGACCATATTCCCCTTTCCTTTCGCTAGTCTTTCGGCCTCCACCTCAGGCGATATGAAGATCCTACCACTCCTTGTCATACCTCCTGAACCAACAACATTGTCTACAGTCTCGGTTGGCTGCTTATTAACATCAATCTTTATCCCGTCACAATACACCTCTAACCCATATGACCATGGGACTGCCTTCGTGTTCTCGTACGGGATTGGTCTGGCCTTAGTTATGGTGATCGGTGGTCGCTGGACCGGTGCTGCAATAGTGATTGTCTTTCGAGGAATCGTTACAGTGGCCACATCACTCTGATTATCTGCTACTGCCCCTGCAGGCTCTTCAGTTGCTGCTCGGTCGAACTGCAGTGTGCCTCCATCAATTAAAGCCTGAATGCCTTTCTTCAAATCATCACACCCCCCAGCTAGGGTCCAGCATTCTAAGCAATACTCGTCACATCCTGGATAAACACCCCCTTGCAACAATCTGCTTTTTATCTCGCTCAGCGGCGTCTTTAAATCGTCGACATTCATAATCAGATTCAACCCTTCCTCAGTCAGAATGGCGTTCGCCCCGTGATTAGGCATGGGTTTCTGCACTATATTCGGACCTGCCGTTCCGAAATTGATAGTCTTATTGTCCAAAAGATCCTGCACAACGTGCTTGAAAGCATGGCAACCCTCTATATCGTGGCCCAGAGCCCCAGAATGAAACTCACAGTGCCTGCTTGCATCATAACCATACGGAGGAGTCCCCGTTATTGGTGCCAGAGTTCTCTTCTCTACCAGGTTCAAACCCAACAATGTCTGCAATAAATCTACATAGGTTGAGGGAGGCTTCTCAAACACTCTTCTTGGTTTACCACCCTGGAATCTTCGCTGAGCCTGCTGTGCCCCCTGCGGTGGCTGCTGCTGCTGTTGTTGTTGAAATGGCTGCTGCTACTGCTGCATTGGCTGCTGCTGAAACGGTTGTTGTTGTTGAAGTGATTGTTGCTGATACGGAATAGTAACACTCGCCACCTGCTGCGGCTGATGATATTGGTTTCGACCTCTGCCTCGGCCTCGGCCTCCAAACACTGCGCTTGCCTCGCCCTGACGGCGCCCACCAAAAGCCTTCCTATTACTACCAGATGCAGTTGATTCCTCGACTTTGAACTTTCCCTGCTTAATGTTACGTTCAATCTTTTCTCCCATCAGAATTAAGTCTGAGAAACTGGCCAGAGATGTATGAAACAACATGTCATGAAACAAGCCTGTGAATGTGTCGACGAACATGTCATTCATTTCCTTGTCTTCTAAAGGAGGGCGGACCCTGGCAGCCATATCGCGCCACCTTTGCGCGTACTCTTTAAAGCTCTCCCCCTTCTTCTGCGACAGCCCTGTCAATTGGACCCGATTGGGCGCCAAGTCGCTGTTATACTTGTAGTGAGCTACAAATGCCTCTACTAATTGCTTCCATGTCTTGATATTAGTTGGCTCCAACCCCATGTACCACTCTAAGGAAGGGCCCGACAGACTATCTTGAAAGAAATGCATTAGCATTCTCTCATCAGTTGAGTACGCAGACATCTTTCTGTAATAAGCCCGCACGTGCACTTTCGGACATGTGTCCCCTTTATACTTATCAAACGCAGGAGCTTTGAATTTGATTGGCACCCTCAAGCCAGGTATCAGACCCATCGTTGCCATGTTCAAGCCCACAACACTTTGGTTCAGGACCCCCCTCATCTGCTCTTCCAGCATTCTGATCTTCTGGGAGTTATCCATCGGCCCTTCAAAGCCTCCGCCGGAGAAAGCGTCCTCCTGCTGATCTTCTTGCCACATACCATTCCCAGCTCCATACCCATCATATTCATTATTGCGGCCAGCTCTAATCTGATTCATCACCGGGCCTCGGCCTCTGTTGTCGTATCCCTGAACACCTCCAGCAGGCCCAAAAGCCATTAACCCAGCGCCGTTTCCATTTCCGAAGCCTCCGTAACCCTGATTGGCCACACCATAACCATCTTGCCCAAAGCCTTGAGCATTGAAACCATATTTCCCAGCATTATCGAATCCTTGATCGTTGAACCCGAATCCAGCGTTGCCAAAGCCGTTGCCTCCCATATTATCACCCCAGTTGACATCACCAAGCCCAACGTTATGGACAGCAGTCTCGTTCCCAACTCCGACGTTACCGTTCCCAGCAGCGGTAGCGTTGTTGATATTAGCACCAGGTATATTGACTACAGGTGGAGCCACTAGCGTGGGAGTGTCGTCTCCATGAACAGTATCGACTCGCACAGACTGATGATCCTCGTTACCGTGACCAGCGTTTCGGGCCAACAGAGGCTGGACCATGGCTTGCAAATTTTCCTGACCTTTTGCAATAGCTTCCATGGTTTGCATAAAGAGAGCTAGCTTCTCGCGCACATCTTGCATCTCGTTCTGCATTTGATCCATGATTCTTCGACAGTTGGTGCGAGTGGAATAGCGGTGCGGGTGCTGATCTGCAATCCTGAAAAGTACCTGGTACAGAGCAGGAAATAAGACACCATCCAAAGATTACCTGTAGTGCAATATGAATATGAATGCAATGCAATGTGTGTCTGTGCATTAGGGAAATTCATTCCCCGATTCTAGTGTGAAGGTGTCGGTGCAGTGACAATACTAATAATATAAAGATCGGAGCTGAATCACAGAAAGCCTCATACATTGCAGAGGAATCAATAAGCCCGGAATACAATATCACTGAGAGTACAACAAGAAGGCATGACCCCAACCAACAATCCTGGTGATGGTCAGCACTTATGCAAATAAAGCATACAAGTTACTACATGAAATGATCAAATCCTCCCATAAGTCTGGTACTCTTCTAGCAGCTTCTTGGTCTCCGGATGGCTTGGTCGCTCAAGCAGCCCCTCAACAAGTTGGTTTCTTTTCTTAAGAACACGTCGCACGTCTTCAGCAGTTTCTTCCCATGCCCCTTCTCCGAAGCGATCCTCTAGTTTACGCTTCTGAGACACAACTTCATCTCTGCCTTTGATGGCCTTGTTTAGGGCGTTCTTGAGGCTATACCTGGTCATCACTTCTTCTTCACACTTCTTGATGCTGGACTTCAACTGCTCTTCGAGGTCGGAAATTTGCTGTTTCAACTTATCTTCCCTCTTCTTATTGTTGGTGAGCGTGGCATTCCAGGTCTTATTGCAAGAAGAGATCTCTCGGTGAGCGATGTCAAGTGCTTTCTTTTTGGATTCCAGCATGTCATGGGAGCTTCTGAACTCTTGCCCCAGACGTTCGCGCTTCTTCCTCTCCTCAGTCAACTCAGCCCCTAACCTGTTCATTAGCTCAATCTGTTGTTGGAAAGCATACACAGCCTTGTTTTTCTCGCTGCGTGTCTGGGCTAGCTCCTGCTCTAACCCTTCGTTGATTTTCATCAAGGCTTCTTTTTCCTTTACAACTTGCTCGTAGGCCTCCCTAGAAACAGTAGTTGGCTCTGCTACCGGAATGGGAACAAGGATTGGTGCATCTGGAAATGGCATCCGCAACTGACTTGCTCTCTCCTGGATCCAAACCCTGTAAGGTGCATAGGCCTGACAGTCATTCTTCCCTAACAACGGCTTCCCTCTTCGGTTAATACGCGTCCAGGCATGCTGCAGCTTGGCCAATAACTCCCCCTTCAAATCTCCGGTGAAGTACAGAGATTCCTGTACTTCTTCCTCCTTTGGCGGGTTCTTCAGCGCATATCCGAACTGACGGACGAACAGAGAAGGGTTGTAATTGATACACCCCTTTCTTCCTATCAACGGAACATTAGGGTACCCAGAACAACTGAATATAAGCTCAGATCCTAGCAGGTCTCGATCGAACCACTCAACGTCTTCGGAAGATAGCCTCATCAGGCGCTCTGACCAGCTAGCTGTGGTTGCACTCTTCACAAAAGATCCCTTCATGGGAAGGTGGCTTTTAAACCACCTATCCAGCAATGGTACACATAAATGAACATTCTTTCCTCTTCCCTTCTCATTCTTGTAATGCAGTGAGTGGTAGAAATCTCCGAGCAAGGTCGGTACAGGATTACCAGCGGCAAACAAGTAGAAGGCATCGAAGTCCACAAAATCCGGTACATTGGGAAACAATATTATGCCGTAAATGCACAGAGCCAGCACAACATTGAAGGCAATCCAACACCCGCTCTTAGCGTACTCTTGGGCTTTACCAATCAAGAACTGGAGCGAGAAGCCTGGCACTCCACGGGAAACAGTAGTCAACAGTTCAGAAGCATCCACATGCATAGCTTTTGCCAAGTCTTCCGGCTTGGGCTTAACGCCAGAATGAATGAATGGAACCTGGTTCTGCACGGGTAATTCAGTAAACTCCACATACTCCTCAATGGTAGGCCCCATAATGAAATCAACAAATGTAAAACATCTCAATGCGGGATCATAGAATTGCATCAAAGCGTACAGCCCATCTAGCTCTATCTCCGTGGGTTTGTGCACCAATCTCAATAGTCTTCCATAGCTCATTCTGAAGCTCCTACGGACATCCTCATCAGCCAGAGAGATCAACCCAAGTAGGGGAACAACATCGGGAGTAGGCAATTTGTAAGCAACTGTCCTTCTTAAGCTGGCCATGACTGATCTCTCAGAAATCCGGACACTAGAACTAGGGAAATGCAAATGCACCTGCAGCACAGACACACATTAGTGGGATGCAATGATGATGAGTATGTAAACAGATGCAATGCAAGTAACATGTAACGGGGACCAACTGCCGTAGCTGAATAGCCTGAACCATATCAAGAAGTCTCAGATAGATTCTCTAGAAGGCCTCAAACCCTGGTCTCAGATAGACCTAAAATAAAGCTCCAACAATGGTCTCTGACAGACCTCAAACCATAACTCCAACTGGTCTCTGGTAGACCTCAAATCACATCTCCAACTGGTCTCTGACGGACCTCAGAACTATCCAACTGGTCTCTGACAGACCTCATAACTTTCCATAAATACCCAGGATCTCTGATCAAGAAATAACCGGTATCTGAAAGTCTAGTTACCTGCATAACCCCAAACCCTCTCACAGGTGGATGTCCTAGTAACTGACAAAGGTATGGCATCCTATGCGGTCGTCGGCGTCACAGACTTTCAGGGTTGATGATACGATTCCCAGAAGGAGTGGCATCATCAAATCCTGAAGAGGCCTCACTTAGCCAACTTCCAAATGATCGGTCCCCAGAGTCGACAATTCAACTAACCAGCAACCCACGCCAACCAAAGGAAGGGGCAGGAGGCCAACCAGAGGAACCTCGTCTGAGTGTAGATTTCGCGGGACACCAAGGCAAGCAAAGCAAGCGGGCGCCAACTAATCTCTACTCTAATTCTAGGTGCACTCAAGCCCAGGTCCGACTTCTCACTCAGTATCAGAACACCCGTCACACCCCAATACAGCAATAATAATCAATATATAATGCTGAAAATAAAGGTCAGAAATATAAATCCATACAAAATCCTCGACGGGAAAACAAGCGTTAGGATTGACTCTCTTAAGGGACGTTGGATCCCAAATGCATAAGAACTATCGCAGTCCTTAGCAGCCAGGGAACGTTGGGTCCCCAGCAGAGTCGCCAGTTGTCGCTACTGCGAAAATCGGCGCCGGCTGAACAGAAGAGTCGCCACCGTGCGTTATTTATCCCACGGGAGGGAAAGGAAACGCTCAGAGTAAACCTCGCACAACACAGGAAAGGTATGGTCGTCGCAACCAAAACCTGGATTCGGGAGTCGGTTACGCAAGGGGAAGGTATTAGCACCCCTCACGTCCGTCGTACTCGACGGGATCCACGCTTGTTTTCGGGTATGGGTTGTTATTTCTATCTAAACTAAGGTCAAGGGGTTAAAAGAAAATAAAATAAAAATAAAATGACTCGGCAAAGTATCGCACTTTATGCCTACGTATTCCCGTCTGGAACGAGAAATCAGAGTCAACGTAGTTCGCCTACCTACGGGGAAGGAGGGGAAGGTTGCTCACTAGGATATCGCATCCTATGCCTACGTACTTTCATACAACATGAAAGATCAGAGCAAACGTAGTTCGGGCCACGGACGACACAAGTCTGTCTTGGTTGATTTTATTCCTTCTGAAAAAGGTTTTTCTGATTAGCAATCCAAGCGGACAAAAATGACGTCTTGATGAGTTCACATTCTTTTACGGAAGAAGTGTCTTTTATTGTGTTTGAAATTTTTATGTGTGTTTTCCTGTTTGTTTTGAGAAAGAAAAGACAGAACCCTAACCTACGGTTGCGAAGGGAATCAAACTAACCTAATGTTATCATGCATGGGTTAAGACCTAATGTCTATCATGCTCCTCTCTTGCACAGAGAGGAACAGAGATCCTAAGGGAATAGACGGAAACAGAAACAATATCAGATATATACAGTAAAGCGGTAAAATGCATGGATGCAACAATACAAGCGAGGCAAGGGAGTCCCACTCAACCTCGAACCTGAAAAAAAATAGGCAAAAGTGAACAGACTTCACTTTCAACCCAACAGGGTAAATAGCAAACAATACAGTCCAGAAAACCAATCAATACATCAGAAATGAAATACAGCAGAAAAATAAACAGCATCAGCAGCTCTGCATCAACACCTATCTTCAAGTCATCTCCAATCAGCTACAAGATTCAGCAAGCATCACTCACCATCTCCACAGCCTTCCAGCAAGGTCTTGATCATCAATCTTCAGTCTACAATGGCTTTTCTTCAAGTCCTATCCTCCAAGCTGAGGGATCAATCACAAGAGTGAATTGGGTGTTAAGCACTTAGTTGACCACCAAGGGTGGCAAACCAACTGCTACTAACACATAAGATATTTTCTCTCAAGAGTTCTATCCCTTAGACAGTAGCACCAAGCCTTCCAAAGGAAGGGGGTGAGTGTCTTAGAGAGACTCTGTATCACAGAGAGGAATGGAGGCAGTCAAAACCTTCCATGTTTGAGAATCCAGCTTTCTAATCTAGAGCTCTGCCTAGCTCCTAAACCCTAATCTCCTCAACAGCTGCTAGCAGGAATCTCCTCATCAACTCTGGAAGTTGGTCTTCAGTCTCTGGATCTCCAATGGCTTCATCATCACAAGTCTTCAGCTCCCCCAATCCCCAGACAATCCCAATACCCACACAGACAAACAGAAATCCCCAGAGGGCACACCAAACCAATCAATCAAATATAGCAGTATATACTAATAGCAGTAGGGGAATCCTAGTGATTTCTAAGGGGATCTATCCTATACCCATAACCCCTATAGTCCATACCCCAAAAATCAAATGAAAATCTCTAAAAGAATTAAACTATCTCACCTAAGTTGATTTAAAACCCTAATTTTGTTCATGTTATTCAAACCTAAACCAATCACCTAAGATTAATTCCTAAAAATATGCACTAAATTGTATGTACAAGCTAACAATGTCTACTAATCAACCTAAAAAGAATGGACTAAAAATACTAAAGCAACTATTAGAACAAAAATCAAAAAATTCATGTATGAAATGAAACACCTAAAATAGGCATTTATTTGGAAAATATGGGAAAAATACCAAATAAAAAATAAAATTCAATTTTTTATTTTTTATAATTTTCTAGACATCTTGAAGAAATTAATGCAAAAAGAACCATTAAAAAATATGAAATTTATGATTTATTATGATTTTTTGAAAATGCATGGAAATGAAAAGAAATTAAAATGAAATAAAAGGCAGGGGGGTATGAAAAGTAAGAAAAACAAATGATACACGTTGGGCCCAGCAAGTTGGGGGGCGCGAAAAGCATTTGAGCCCAGACTGGCTACTAAATCAAACACTGCGTTTTGAGGATTTAAATTTTCCCTCCGTTTTCAGCATTAAATCGTGGCCGCACGATGAGATGATTAAGTCAAAACCTGGAAATGATCTAATGGCTGAGGGTCATCGTCCCCAACGAGCCCTAGGGTTTTGCAGAATTCTTCTTCCATGCACAAACTTCCACTACTCAGTTCTCCCTCCTCACTCAACCAAACGCCATGATCTCAACACCAAAACTGCTCTACTCTTCACCCTCTACAAGATCCTATCCCTAGATTTTGCTGAATCTCATTGTATAATCGAGCTCGATAGCTGGAAGATCCTGGTACCACAGCATTGCACCTGATGTGCATGATCACCAAACTTGCAAATTCTTGTACTAATGCACTCACCACATTGCACTGATTATCCTGAACTAATCTATCATGATTATCATCCCCTAAACTAGGATTTCTTGATCATCAAAGTTTCACCACTCTGCCATCAAACTTCATATAACTCTCTCTAGATCTCATGAATCAATCCCCTATGGTCTCTAAGCATTCTTATCCTAACCACATGATCTACAACTGAATAAATAAGAAGATTCGAAGGGAAATGCCTACCTTGCAAGTGATGATGGCAGGTGTAGTTGTGCTGCAATTCAAGACTTGTTGACCTCCAATATTGATCTCCAATGGATGCTGATTCTTCTGTTTGCAATGGTAGTTGCTCAATCTTCTTGAATCACCTTATCCCTCTCTTCATGCAAGTTGGAGTGTAAACTTGAATCACCCAAACCAGCCACGAATTCCTCTCAATTTCCTTTGCCAATTACTCTATGATGATGGTGGATGATGATGATAACAGAAATTAAGATGATTGATGAAGTTTCAATGGAGTTTGAAGAGAAAATGCAAATGGGAGTGAAGGAATCAAAGTAGGGTTTGCAAGCTCAAAGAATCACCAACCAATGCACAAATGGCTTCATTTCATTATATAGGTGAGGATTAACAGAATGAGAAGCTTCTAGATTGGTCCTAGAGGGATCTAGAAACTTGTGGAAATTTCATGAACTTATCATTTGATGGTATTTTGAATCATCTCATGTCATGCTTGCACCTTGGGTAAACTTGTGTGAAAATCTCCTTTCATGAGATATTAGGAGTGCATGTATGAAAAACCAAGCTTTTCCTTGCCTTGTGTTAAGTTTTGCCATGTTGCCTTATGATGCAAGAAACAAATTTACAAAGGAAGTCTAATTTTTAAGCCTAAAATCAAAAATGTGGCTGAACCAATGTCTTTAAAATGATGTTGGGAATCAATTTGGTATATTGGATGACCCATATTGGATTTGTAAATCTCTCAAACCAATTTTTTATTTCAACTTTTTCAACTTATATGCCTTTTTAGGTCATTTTTCACCAACTTTGGTCAAGTCTCATTATATGCATTTCCAAACTTTCATGACTTCTTTTCTAGACTTACAATGGCATTTTGAGAAACTTTGATGTTGTGAAGTTTTTCATTTGAAGCTTCCTTGTATGAGTTTTAGGCATAGGCTAAGAATGACCTATAATCACCAGATGACCAAAATACCCTTTGCTTGCCAAGACCATAAGTAGAGTTCCATGAATCATATGAAGGCATACTATACAATTCTAGAAAGCTAAGACAATGAGGAACAATTCTTATGTTTACCAGAAATTCATTTGAAATATCCTTGAGGGGTAAAAATTGCTTGGAAGTCAAGTCACTTTCACAGACAAAATTTCAGATACCTCAGATGACCTGTAACTTGCAAGGACCATAACTTGAGTTCTATAAATCTCCTTGATGTCTTCCACAACTCAAATTAAAGGTCTTGAGATCCTCTACAAGTTTCATGTTGGCCAAGGATCCATTTGAAGCTTGAATTTTGACTTATCTTGCTTGGAAATTTGACCTAAACTAGGGGATTTTACACAGAAACCCTAATTTAGAAACTCCTCTTCTCCTTGATTTCTCTTGCATTCTTCTTAGCATAACAACATATCCTTATTCTTCATGTCAAATGATAAACCCCACATCTCCTCAATAGCCCTCAATGCCTTTCAATCAATCCTTTAACCTAGGGTTGACCCAGGGTTGACCCAGATGAAACCCTAGTTGACTGTCTTCCTCCACAACTCTTGTGACTACACCAATGACTTGTCTCCTTCTCCAAATGACTTTCTAAGTCTTCCAAGATGTATAGATACTCCCCATGCCTTCAATTCACAACTCCTACTTTCCTTGATGATCCCCAGGTGCCCTCAGATAGGAGATAGATGAACTGCTTGATCCATTGACTTGATAGCTTCCCAATTCTTTCTGATGACTTGAATGAGATTGAATTTGAATCATAACCTCTTGATAGGCCTCTAGAGATGAGAATAATGATTGGCCCCCTGTTGGATGACTTGCTATGCTCATGCTATGCAGATGAGTAACCTATGTACATGACTCTATATGCAAATGCTAATGATATTGAAACATAAACCAAATGAATAAGGTTGAGCAAATTTTAGGGTGCAACACTATCCCCAGTGGGGTTTGGGCCTGCTTGGTTGTGGGTTAAGCGTCGGCCCAGTCCAGAACAGTAATAAATTTATTTTTTTTCAACGTATTTGGTCAACCAAGTAGGATTTTTTTTAAAGATAATCTTATTATTCAATTAAAATATCAAATAAATATAAAGTTAAAAAAATTACAAAAGCGATCATCTTTTTCCACTGAATCGCCATATTAAATGGCTGATCAAGGTCACCTTGACCTGAGTCGCCATTTCATATGACGCATCCCTTAAAAATACAAACCTACCCTACAGCTGAGTCGCCATACCATATAGCGCCTCAGTTGTAGGGCTTTTTTTTTTAATATTATTTACTATTTTGTAAAAAAAACATATAATTAAAAATTATAATAAAATGTAATATTTATAATATAAAAAAGATTCAATATTGTACAACAGATGAAAAAAGGAAAATCAATGACCATCTCTATCAAAATGACCATCGGTTTCACATTGGGTAGGATTCGCGCGGCGTCGAGGTCTACCACGAGGTTGTTGAGGTGTATAAGTGTCGTGGTGAAATTTGGATACCAAGCTATTGATTAGTTTGAATCTTTAATTCATTTTGCAACCGAACTTTGATTTGTCCAAAGGAAGGGATAAAGATCGAAATACCCATAATGCAATGCATATGGTAGAGAGTTTAGGTTCGGGGGTTGGTTAAACTTAGGGAAGGCGCTAGCATCCTAAGTTTCTGTAGTACTCTACAGGAACCTCTTGTTTTATGTTTGTTTATTGCTAAGGTTTATCTGCTTAAGGAATAAAAGACCTAGGCGTTTATTTCTAAGTATACTCGATAAGATATCGCATCTTATGCCTACATATCCTTACAGGAATGGAATCAGAGTATCTGTAGTTTCCCTAAAGGGTTTGAGGATTTCTTTGACTGTGGTCAAAGTTCCTACGAGTTTAGGGTAGTTGATTGATTGATTTTAGGAGAAAAGATGAGTCATCATTTTAAGGGAGATTACTTGATTGAACCACCACAACTTTGTAGGAAAATGGTATTTGCATCGTCTTAAGAGAATGGCTCAAGCACTCGGAATTTAATCGACAAGTATGCCACTATCTCTCTTAAGGAAAAGTCCCTACATATTGATTGAATTGTTATGGGGGTAGGAGTTTTATCTCGCTTAAGATGATTAACATCTTATTCTCTAATGTGTTTGAATGTTATTTGAATTGAGTTGATTTGTTTGTATCTATGTTGTAAAGATAAAGGTCATTCCTATGGGGTAGGATCTAAACTTAAGAGATCGACTTGAATGAGATCAAGGATCATGGGGAAATGATGCAAATGGGATGGATACGCGCAAGTTTTACGTTACGTGCAAGTTCTTCCTTTGGATGGAATGCAGTGCGGGAAAGTTAAATACGATAATGTAAATTGCGGTAAATAAAAGCAGATAAATAAAACATACGCCGACGCATGAAAGCGCTGAAGTGCAAGTGTGAATTGTGGATAAAATAAAAGCGGATAAAGATAAAACATACACACGCACGAAAGCGATAAGTGTGTGAATTGTGCATTGTGAATGTGTGAATGTACGGTTACAGAAACGTGCAAGATTGGATTGAATTGCGATGTTGATTATTTTTAGGCGAGATTAATTTTAGAAAAGGAGTTGGATCGATTTTAGGAGGAGATTATATTTTAAAGGAATGTTGAATTGGCTTTATGAGAATATTGTGTTGGGTTATTATTAGCGAGATAAAATTTTTTAGGAAAGGTTAATTTAATTTGATTTTAGGAAAAAGTTAACCTTAAGATTATGAAAATAATTGGTGAAATGGATTAACTAGGCTAGATATTCTTAATAAATTATTTAATAAATAAAGAAAGTTTATTTTATTATGGAAATTAAATGAGGTTATGAAAAAAAAGAAAAAAAAATTATATATAAGATTTAATAAGTTGATGAAAATAAATTTTATAGGTTAAAAAAAGTTGGTTAATTAAATAGTAAGGAATAATTTTAAGTGATGATTTATAAAAAAGTTTTATTGTTAAGATAAGAAAGGTTTTTGTTAATATAAAATAGATAAAAGTTGTCATGTGAAATAGTTTTTTTTATTATTAAGAAAATGATTAATTAATTAATAAGCTATTTCTTAAAAAAGGATTAATTTTAGTAAAAAGTTATTAGTTTTTTTTTAATAAAAAAGGGGAATTATAACAATGACCAATTAGGTTAATTAATTAAGACATGATTAGGTTAATTGATAAAAAAAGTTAATGACAGATTAATGGGTAGTAGGTGGTAATTAACGGGATAATGAAAAGATTAAGGGGAGGCGTGCGATCATGTGTGTGTGGATGTGTGAGGTTACCGTGGGATCGTGTAGTAGGTGGAGTGTGTGGTGTGGATGTGTGAGGGTGCATTATATTATGATGGGCATACGCACATATGATTACAACAGCATAAAAGTCAAATAAAAAAAAATCCCTAATCCCCTTTCTTCCAAATCCCGTCGTCCTCCTCGATCTCACTCTCTCTGCTTTTCGTTTCGTCACTTCCGCCATCACCTTCTTTCCCCTCGATTCTTCTTCGGTCACAATCTTCTCCTCCTTTTCTACTCTCTTATATCGCGATCCTCTTCTTTCACTCCTATATCTTTGTTGTTCTTCTCCGTCTCTGCTTCTTTCTTTACACTGAAAACAGTAAACAGAACAAGCAAAACAAATTATGTTAAGAAAAAAAACGAAACAAGCTCACGGTGTGAATGGTTTTGTAGGCGTCCAATGGTGGATTCACGGCTGCGGATGACGTTTGAAGGGTTCGGCGGTTATGTTTGATGGCGGTGGATCCGAACGAACGCAAATAAGTTTCTTATCCTTTCCTCTTTACCAATTTTGGGGTTTTCGAGGAATTTTTCATGTGGAATTTTGGGGTTTTGGTCTAAGTCCCCCCTCCCTTTCTTCTTCGATTTCTTCCTATTTTTATAGATGATTTGCTCTTCTTATCTCTCAATTTCTGAATTGATGTGCAATAAAAGGCTTTCCAAACTCGGTGATTCTTGTCTGTGACTTTTTTAGAAGTTGCTTGAATTTGTTTCTGTTTATGTCTGATTGTGTCGAGATTGTTTAGGGATTGAATCTTATAAACTTTCCTTTTCCAATTCGTCAGATGACTAATCAAATACGGTTTGGTTTGCAGGCCAATAATGATGCTTTGGGGATGCTGGAGCTTACAATCTTTCATCGTGAAAAAGAAACAACTGCATCAAATACTGTCAAGAGAGGACTTCCAATTCCAATCATTACTGAAACCTGTTGTGAATATCAAGGTCTGACAAGTCGTAAATGTGGTGAAACCGCAAAGAGCCAAAGAGGTACAACTTCGGGGTACAACTTGGAATTAAAGGGTTTGAGGGTTATTTGATTTGTAGTTTCTCCCTCAACTTGCCTATGTTTGTCCTCTGAGCTTACATGCTACTATGAGTCATGCTTGCGAAATTTCTTCTTTAATCCACCATGATTATTGTCGTATTTGAAGGTCAGTTACATGTGCACTGCGTTTTGATTTGCGGTAATTAGTTGGTCTGAACAAATTTATTCTTTGTTATGTTAGTTGCATTGAACTTGGTCGTGTTTGTCTTGATAGGTTGGAAGGTTCTTATATTTGGAAAACCATAGGACGGTTGAAGATGGCAAAGGAACCTAACAGGCTCAGCATACAAGTGTCATATCTGCTGTTCTCTCAAGTCGTGATGCTGAGGTTAAACCGAAACTTCTTTGAGTTGTTATCTTAAATGCTCAACGTCTCCTGAAGCTATTGTTTTGCAGGCACGAGTCGCGGTTAGCAGGGCAATATAAGTTACCAAACTGACAGATTGAGAGAATCACAAATGTCGGTGCTTGCGCTTTCCAACAGAGTGAGGTTCTGGAAATAACAGAGGCTTGCAAACCAGACAACGAGACCAATGATTTGAGAAGCGAAAAAGGTTTAGCCGATGAGGTACAAAGCAGGATGGCATTACTGCTGTCACCGTAGGCAAGGTCCTTGAACGTCTACTTCCCTTACTTTGTCTTGTTAAATCTTCTTTTTCTGTAGTATGTCTATGATCTTGGTTTCTTTGTTATGATTTGGTGGATTTACAAATGAGGCTAGCGTACTCGTAATAAAAAGGCTGCTCACGCCAAGTTCTTGTTTTTTTGCAGGTACCGGTTGTTTTGAACGAAGTGACAAGTTGCACCACGGAAGAGTCAGCCTTCCCGAATCGAGTATATTGTTTTGATGTCGAGTTACCATTTCTGGGTGCGTTGCCATGAAGATCTAAGGCTTGGAAGCGACGCTGGCTGAAGCGTGATTTTGTGGAAAATTATGTGAAGGAAACCTTGGTATGAAGGTTCGTAGTGCTGCTGTGATATGTTTGTGCTACTTGCCGACCTCGAGAGGTGATAGGTCCACAGGCACATGAAACACGATAATCATGATGATAAAATGGATGTGTTGTTAGTGTAACATTAAGATAACAGGCAGCGTTTTGTTCTTGTAGGCTTCGCGTCAGCGCTTAGAAACTGGCATCAGCCGGTAGTGACGGTTTTACGCTAAAGCTCGGTGGCGTTAATGATATTCAATATAAGAGAGGTGAGTCTATAATTGTCTTCCTTGATGTGTACTTAATCTTATTTTCCCAACTTCACTTTGATCTAACTTATCTTTACTATCTCTTAAATTTAGTTTCCATCTTGAAGTAGCGTACCCGTATGCCAGAGTTGCAACCGAAGCCCAGAGAGCGGCAGCCAGAGCACGGTGTGATAGGCTTATCACTTAGTGGCCTTTTGGAAATGCAGGGGACCGGCGCAGGGCGTGCGACCAGGGATAAGACATCTTCTTCCAAGATAGTGTGAAAATCTTACTATTCCCTTTATGCCTTGGTTGATTCACGGTACACACATCATGTTGATAATGCAAGTGCAGTATGTGACAAGTCTAATGGTATGCCGTTGTCAATGCTGGGTAGGGCATTCTGAAGACAATGAAGAAATCAATATCTGATGTTAATTCCCAATTTGATTTTTGTATGTAATCCCAATTTAAATTCCTGAGCTTTGTATTTTGGAAGAACTTGGCTTGCACTGAATTTGGAACATTATGTACTTGAAATCAATTTTAATACATTCTTGTGTATTGAAATTTTGGAAACACCTGTGAACCTTTAATTATGCTCTTGTAAATGGCCTCTTAATTTCATACTGGCATATGATCAATTGAGCTTGTTTTGTAAAGAACCAGAGAGTCTTGAACCTTTTAGAGCTAGCAGGTTACTTTTTTTAAATGAAAAAACTGGGACGACATTCTAGAATTGAACGTTACGTTGGATTGAATGGAAACGGTCTTGAAAATAAATTGGTTTCGTCATGGGTCCTTGATGTGGGTTAATTTGAAATAACTTTGTGTAACGTCATTGAATTTGGAAATGGTGGCACCTTGTAGTTGAACCTTCACTTGGCATAGACAAATTCTTCTTATTATTTTGGTAACGACGCTTAACAGACTTGTACCGCCACTTCTCATGATGACCATGTAGGCTTTGTAATTTATCTTGTTATTCTAACAATAATTCCTACTAGCTCCTTAAATTGCGGATGAGATTAACAGAAGTTTGAATCCTCTCCACCTTCTAACTTTATGCCTTTAAATTGGAATTCTTCTTCTACGATCAAAAAGGGCTTTGGACTATAGCAATAAAGCGTAACAGGCCTTGAATTGTAAAGATTTGGAGTGACTTTGCATCCTTCTTTTTGTCATTAAAATTCGATACAATCACATGAAGACCTCTTGGTAAGCATAAACTTTCCATTTTGGATTTACGTTGTCATACTCGAACTTGTGACCATGAGACAGTTATGAAAGTGGCCCAACTCAACTTGAAACTTTAGGAACAACTTGAATAAGAACCAAATGACCAAGTCTGGAAGGATTGGACTAGGAGTGCCACCTCCACTGGAATTTAATACACCTGCACGAGCTGGTTAGCCATAATAAACATACGTACAACAGTAGAAGATAATACACAAAAATGCACGATGGAGGTGGGATCTTATGGTCAAAAATTAGGGTGCAACAGATGCCCCTATTTAAGTTACTTCTATCCGGAGATATGAGGGACTTAAATACAAAACATTGCACGAATTTTTGGCCCTAAGAAGCCACTGAATGCAAATGATATGAGAGTGCAAGACAAATAAGGGGTCCTGTGGAGAAATGGCGCCACAGGGGAGAAACTAGACACAACACACGGGAAGAACAGGCTAAAAAAATGAGACTCCACGGGGAAAGATCAACAATTGACAATCACGAGGCATCTCTAGACATTATTGTGAAGAACTTTGTGGGGAAAATCCACTTGAAGAACCTACCGGATAGGTCAACTGTAAAGATTTCAAGATGTCAGTTGGAGAGTCTACTGCTAAGACTTATAACTTCGATTGAGAATACTTTTGCCAAAGTGTGTTGTCAAGACTTTTATGGAATCTGCTGTCGAGATTCTATGTCGAAGTCTTCCGGAAATCTGCTGTCGAGATTAGCCGAGAAATGGAATAGTAATACCTACTCTCGAGGTCTTCTAGGAATCTACTGCCGATATTTTCCAGGAAATGAAATATAAACCTACTGCCGAGGTCTTCTGGGAATCTTCTGCCGAGATTAGCCAGGAAATAAAGTTGAAATACCTACTGCCAAGGTCTACTGGTAATCTATTGCCGAGATTAGCCAGGAAAAGAGATAAATATACCTACTGCCGAGGTCTTCTGGGAATCTACTACCGAGATTTGCCAGGAAAAGAAATTTCTTTGAATAGCTGTTCAAAAGGATGATAAACCTCCCCGAGCGTCATGGCCTGGATGCTATGAGCTGGTCTCAGTTTCTTGAAATAAACCTCCCCGAGCGTCATAGTGTGTTTGCCATGAGCTGGTCTTAGTTTCTTGATATAAACCTCCCCACGTCTCATGGTTTGTTTGCCATGAACGAGTCTCGGTTTCTACCTAAAATGGTGAAAACTCGTGAGAGCATCTTCACAGGGGATTGAAAATATCATTGTAAATTGTTGAATCATTGTAGATTGTAGGATTTTAGCTGTAAGCCATAATGTACTAGAGATTGTAAACTTCACCAGGGATCTTCAAGAGAGATGTAAGCCGGTTGAATTGTAAAGTATGTCTTCTCAAATAAAGAGAGACTAATGTGATAGACTTCCTCAACTTCTCTGGGGAGATGTCACTTGATAAACTTGTGTGATGAACTCGCTGGGGAATACATTCCTGAGGAGCATCCTAGCTGTTGCAAAATGTGTGAATTCTCAAATAAAGAGAAATATATGTAAGGTTTTCCATTTACCAAGTCGATAATCACTGGGGATGGACAAACTGTCTTGAAGAGACTGCCATTTGTTGTTTTGATAAAAAATCTGATTGAAAATGAGTTGCTCAAATAAAGAGGTTGCCTTCAATCTAGATGTAAATTGTTGAGAAAAATTTTGTAATATTGCTAAAGAAGTAACTTGTCTTCAATGATGATCTTCATAAAGACTCTTCTTGGGGAGCAAAGTGCAAAATAAATGCACGCTTAAGTCATAGTCAAAAGTTGGAGATATCCAAAATGTGATTGTCAGAGACCGAAATTCAATTCAGGAAATAACTGAAGAGAAACTGTCAAGCAAGACTCGACCATTGAGGTATGAACTCAAATGTGATGTACTAAAATAATCGTCTTCCACGAAGATCAAACTCTGTGGGGAAATAGAAATATTATGCCCTTTCTGCCTAGGGCTGACAGCTCTAATTGGAAGGAGAAGACACACCCAGTCACTCGGGGATAACCACGACCAAAGCGACAGAATAAAACAAACACAAAGGATGCAAAATGCACATGTCATGCTATCTATCTATATGTTATGCATATGTTTGTGCTGACAAAACAAACGGAAAGAGGCAAACGGAGATGAAATAAACATCTTGAAGCAAACATCTGGCCAATCTTCAAAGATAGAAGCACCACTTGGGATAGGTGGAGAACTAGATGGGATCACACTCCTGCTTCAGAGCTTCAAAACTTCTCTTGGGGAATAGAGAACATTCCACTTGGGATGTAACATCTTGATCTTACCTGAAGGGTTGTCCTGTTGAAAATGAGAGTAAAGATCTACCAGAGTTGGATCCAACTTATAACTGGAGAAATTTCATGGATAAAATAAATATCCGCTTCACGGGAGAGACTCATGCTGGAGAAGATCGACGTTGTAGAAGGTCCATTGAGGAGTAAAATACGTCCACTTCGCTAGGAAGGTGAAGTTGGAGAAGATTAACCAAGGATTAAATATCATCCACTTCATTGAGGAGGTGAAGTCAAACAGATCACTGAGAATTCTGCATCAAAAAAAGCTTCATCGAAGAATTGTCATGACCATCAAAAATAAAATTTATCGGGGACATGAGGAAGAAAGTTGTAAGAACAAAGTAAGTCTGTCTTGATGAACTGCGTAATAGTCGCCATTTGAACAACAGGTGTTATGAATGGATAAAATAATATTTAATTCTTGAATGCCCCAAGCCACATGGTTATAAGAAGAAGTCGTTCCAAGAGGATTTTACAGAAAACATGGCGTCCCATTGTTTTCAAACTCTCTGGAGAGATTCCCCGAATCTCGACGTAACTGGCCCTGATTGACGGTTCAAACATAGCTCTTTGTATAGAACAAATTACTTGGAAACAAACTTGCCCCAGGTCAGCAAGGTCTTCAAAATTCCAATAGGACAAACTTAATGCGGATGCTCACATATAAACCTTCTATGACATCGACAAAAAATAAACACGTATGAAATATTAATTCTGAAATTGTTAATGCAACATGTACGTTTGTCTTGAAGTTTTAGAAAAATATATCACAATAACTTATGACTGAAATCACTAGTTAGGATATAGATTTATTTTATAAAGCCAAACCTCAAATTGAGTATAGCTCACAGGAGTCAGGAAACGTTATCTCACTGAGTATGTTTTCGAAGTAACCTTACTTCAATTAGGACTTTTGAAAGTTATATTGTGGTTTAGTTTACGATTTGTAAAACAAAGGAATAAGGGTCAAAGTATATTTGTACCCACCCATTTTGAAAGATGTTCACTTCTTTTTTGAAAATTTAGGAGCTCAATCGAGCTGATTGAAAATTGCCCCAAGCTAAAAATGAGGTTGAAAAGGGTTAAATAGGACTTAACTTCCTTACGTCTTTGGTATTTGGGAAGCTTTGAAATAGCGCCTTACATCATCAATAGGTTTTATTCAAAAGCATACATCAGGAGACCTGCGTTTTACTTTGTCATCCTCCTTCCGATTTTTCATCAAAGTGGAAAAAATTGGGTAAACTTGGCATTATAAATTATAAAAACATTTTACGAGTGAAACAAATGGATTTCTTCAAGACAAACACTTATTGCACTACTTATTCAAAATAACATGTTCTTACATGCCAATTATGCTTTTAATCAAAGAAATGGAAAGTACACATAAGCAAACATAATAAACAGGTGATGAGCCCTCCTTAGTATTTTCTGGAGTTTTCACTTATATCAACGTACGGTATTCCATTCATAACCGGGTTTCCTCCTTTGAATGTCAGTAATTCGTCATCTATCATTTCTTGAACTTTCTCTTGAAAGACTTTTCACTCTTCAATCGAATGCCCCAACGCTCCATCATGAAATTCACAGCTGGCGTTCGGGTTGAACCACAGTGGGTGAGAATTCATGATTCTAGTCTTTCTGGGTGTCATCACCGAGTTTTGGATGAAATAAGACCATAGTTGATTGTAAGTCATTGGGATAAGATCAAACCAACGGGTTTATTCTTTCGAAATACTCAAAGGTGCCTTCTGATTCTGAAACCATCTTAGGATCTGTCGATTCTGATGATGATCTGGAGAAGTTAATCTTCGTTTATAAGGTAATTGTTGTTTTTGTTGAGCAGGCGCTACATACCGATGTTGAGGATAAGATACTGGAACTGGATCTGGCGGGATTTGAGAGGAATCCCAAATTGCATTAACATCAACGCTTCTTTCCTCTAGGGAATCACTAACTGAGATCTCTTCAATAATTTGGTTATTCAAGTCATCTTGAATTCTTCCACTTTTGAGTGCATTCTCGATGTTTACTCCGACTTCCACAATCTTGGAGAAATCTAATGGCACCACGCCTACCATCCTATCATAATAAGAGTCTGGTAGTGTTCTTAGAAACATCTTGCTTAATTCTTTCTCTTCCAGTGGTAGACGAACTTGGGATGCCAACTCTTTCCATCGTTGCGCGTATTCCCTGAAAGATTCATTGTCATTCTTACTCATGTTCATCAATTGATCACTGTCTGGAGCAATGTCCAAATTATAATTATATTGCTTCACAAAAGCATCAGCTAAGTTTCTCCAAGACTGAATACAGTTCCTTTGTAGCTTCATATACCATATTAGGGATGCCCCAGATAAGCTTTCTTGAAAGCAGTGAATCATCAACTTGTCATTGCCGATATAAGAAGTCATCTTTCGACAAAACATTATCAGGTGGTATCTCGGACAACTAGTACCCTTGTATACTTCAAAGACAAGCATTTTGAACTTTGGAGGAATAATTGTAAGAGCACAGATTGTGTCTTAGTAATATCTCTATGTTTTGATGATAACATTAATGATAATTTGTATACAAGAATTATACTCTCTAAATTTGTTCTAAACTGTTTTCTACAGGCACAAAAGATTTTAATCTTAAAGAGAAAATTTGATGTGAACAATAAATTCTGAATGGCTCAGAGCATCTGAAGATTAGAAGAATCTGAAGTATAAGAGCTTAGTCATCAAGATTCTGAAGATACAACACGCTGCATATATTATCAAGAATCTGAATGAAAGAAGACTCTGAGTGAAGAGACTCTGAATGAGAGAAGACTCTGAGAGAAGAGACTCTGAATGAGAGAAGACTCTGATCTGAGTGAAGACTCTGATCTAAGAGCATGTTACGCTTCAAGCACACAGCTGCACCAGACTCTGATTCAGCAACATCTGAAGAACATCTTAGGCTCTGAAGTTTCCAGAAGATTCTGAAGACTGAAGACTCTGATATTGATTGTTGATCTGAACTATCTGAAGAATTATTTGAAGAAGATTATTTTAATATATCCGTTGGAATATGCCAGCAAATCTTTCCTTAATTGGGATAGACATAAATCTCTGCAAGAAGATTATTCCTCTGATACATTCCATATATGGTAAATTCACAGCTCAGCAGACAATTGCTACACCCACATTTTGTGCGCCGTCTCTCTGCTGCAATAGTACAAAGGACAGTACTATTTGATATTGGAAATATCTTCTCCAACGGTAAAATATTCTCTCCAATATTCAAGTGGCTATATAAAGGAAATCATAGCTCATTCTTCAAGTGACGAAATCATTGCAAGATCACTCTCACGCGAAAAACTCTCAAGCTCTCATATTCTTTGCTGTTCATACATTGTTCTAAACTTAGAGAAATAACACAGTTGTGTTTATAGCTTTCATAGAAGCATTTTATTACTCTTACATTGTATTACATTAATTTGTAAAGGAAGTTTTCCTTAAGAGGATCTAGGTTAGATCAGTAGCTCTTGAGAAGACTAAGAACAATTGTTCTTAGGTGTTGTTTTCCTTAAGAGGATCTAGGTTAGATCAGTAGCTCTTGAGAAGACTAAGAACAGTTGTTCTTAGGTGTTGCTATTTGTAATCAGTTGATTTGAATAGTGGATTAAGTCCTTGTTGAGAAAGGCAAATCACTCTTGAAAAGGGTGGACTGGAGTAGTTGAGTTCAACGAACCAGGATAAAAATACTTGTGTTTTTATCTTTGATTATTTTCTGTCATACTTATTCAACCCCCCTTCTAAGTATTTTCTCACCTTCAGTTGGCATCAGAGCTCCGGTTCTGCGTGTGCATTCACTTAACTGTGACAGATAAAAATCCAGTGAGAAGAATACTCTGTTATTTATTTGGTTGCTAATATGGGTGATATTCCTACATCAAGCAACAAATATGAAGGAGACAGAATCAGCACCAAACCTCCAATGTTTGATGGAGAAAAATTTGATTATTGGAAAGATAGACTTGAAAGTTTTTTCTTGGGGTATGATGCTGATCTCTGGGATTTAGTCATTGATGGATATGAACATCCTACTAAGGATGGCAAAAAGATTGATAGAAAATCAATGACTGAGGAGCAGAAGAAAGAATTCAAGAATCATCACAAAGCCAGAACCATACTTCTTAATGCAATCTCTCATACAGAGTATGAGAAGATTACCAACAGAGACACTGCTCATGATATGTTTGAGTCTCTCAAAATGACTCATGAGGGAAACTCTCAGGTGAAAGAAACAAAGGCTCTGGCGCTGATACAGAAGTATGAAGCGTTCAAGATGGAAGAATCTGAGAACATTGAGACTATGTTTTCCAGATTTCAGATTCTAACAGCTGGGTTGAAAGTTCTGGACAAGGGCTACTCAACATCTGATCATGTCAAGAAGATCATCAGAAGTCTTCCTACCAGATGGAGACCTATGGTGACTGCATTGAAGCTGGCCAAGGATCTGAACAAAATCTCATTAGAAGAACTCATCAGTTCTTTGAGAAGTCATGAGATTGAGCTGGAGGAAGATGAACCCCAGAAGAAAGATAAAGGTAAATCCTTAGCTTTTAAATCTAACAAATCTGTTAAAGCTTTGCAGGTAAATGAAGAAAGCTCTGAGGAATCTTCTTCTGAAGAAGAAGATGAACTATCCATGCTGTCCAGAAGGATCAACAAACTCTGGAAGCACAAAGGGAAGAAGTTCAACAACTTCAGAAGATCTGATCAAAAGAGAGAATCTTCTGGACACAGAAGATCTGGCAAGAAAGAGGCCACTTGCTATGAATGTAAAGAACCTGGACACTACAAGAGTGAATGTCCCAAACTTCAAAAGGAAAAACCCAAAAGGAAGTTTGATAAAAAGAAAAAGGTTCTGATGGCTACATGGGATGACTCAGATGAATCTGAATCATCTTCTGAATCTGAGGAAGAATGTGCAAATGTTGCGCTGATGGCCAACACAAATGATCAAGATGAAGGAACGTCATCATCTGAATCTGAGTCAGAATCAGACTCTGACTCTGAAGAGGTATTTTCTGAACTCTCCAGAGCTGAACTTGTTGAAAGTTTATCTGACATGTTGGAAAGCTACAGCAAGATTAAACTCAAATACAAGAAGCTGAAAAGCAATCTTGAATCTGAGATTGATCTTCTGAGAACAGAACTTGTTGAGCAGAAAGAAATAAATTTAAAACTCAAAAATGATTTAGAAACAACTCAACAAGAATCTGATACTGAAACAGAGTCAAGTGAAAATATTTTAGAAAAATATGACTCCAGTTTTAAAAGATTCCTCACTAAAAGCATAGACAGAAGCAAAATGGCTTCTATGATCTATGGTGTTAGTGGGAACAACAGAAGAGGCATTGGATGTGAATCTTCCTCTGGAAGCAATCCAAAATCTGTTGATAAACTCTTCATCAAGAAGACTCCTCTGTATTCTCATTTTAAGTTTGGTCATCTGAATGATATTAAACATACAAGCTCTGAAAAGAGTACTTATGTGTTTAAGCCAAGGGCTAGCCAGAATAAACACTATGTTGAAAAACAGAAGTTTAGGCAAAACCACAGAACATCTAACCCCAAAGGACCCAAGAAGATCTGGGTACCTAAAAGTAAAATAATACCTGTTGCAGATGTTCTTAGCAGCAAAATCCAGACACCAATCATGGTACCTGGACTCTGGATGCTCACGACATATGACGGGCGAAAGGTCTATGTTCCAAAGCCTGGAACTTAGATCTGGAGGGGACGTGAAATTTGGAGGGAACCAGAAGGGCAAGATCATTGGCTCTGGTACAATAGGTAATGGTAACCTACCCTCTATTTCTAATGTTCTGCTAGTTGAAGGATTGAAACATAATCTATTGTCCATAAGTCAATTAAGTGACAATGGTTATGATATCATCTTTAATCAAAAATGTTGCAAAGCTGTATGTCAAAAGAATGGTTCAATCCTATTCAGTGGAAAGAGGAAAAACAACATTTACAAAATTAACCTTTCAGAACTTAAAGTTCAAAATGTAAAATGCCTTTTATCTGAGAATGATGAGCAATGGGTCTGGCATAGAAGATTGGGACATATTAATATGAGACGTATATCTCAGATTAATAAACTCAATCTGGTCAGAGGACTCCCTAATCTGAAGTTCAATTCAGATGCTCTGTGTGGCGCATGTCAAAAGGGTAAATTTTCAAAATCTCATTTTAAACCAAAAAATGTTGTTTCCACTTCTAGACCATTGGAATTACTTCATATTGATCTGTTTGGACCAGTGAAAACTGCATCCATCAGAGGCAAGAAGTATGGGTTAGTCATTGTAGATGACTACAGCAGATGGACATGGGTAAAGTTTCTAAAACACAAGGATGAGTCTCATTCTGTGTTCATTGACTTCTGCAATCAAGTCCAGACTGAAAAAGAATGCAAAATTATTAAAGTCAGAAGTGATCATGGTGGTGAATTTGAAAACAAATATTTTGAAAAATATTTTTCTGAAAAAGGAATTGCACATGATTTCTCCTGTCCTAGAACTCCACAACAAAATGGAGTTGTAGAGAGGAAAAATAGAACATTGCAAGAAATGGCCAGAACCATGATCAACGAGACAAATCTGGCAAAATACTTTTGGGCAGAAGCAATAAATACAGCATGTTATATTCAGAACAGAGTGTCTGTAAGACCTCTTCTGGAAAAGACTCCCTATGAATTGTGGAGAAACAGAAAGCCCAACATTGCTTATTTTCATCCATTTGGATGTATTTGTTATATGCTTAACACTAAAGATCATCTGAACAAGTTTGATTCCAAAGCACAGAAGTGTTTCATGCTTGGTTATTCTGAACGCTCTAAAGGCTACAGAGTATTCAATACTGAAACACAGATTGTGGAAGAATCTATTCATGTTAGATTTGATGATAAGCTTGGCTCTGAAAAGACAAAGCAAGTTGAAAGTTCTGCAGATAGAGAAGTTTTTCTCACAGACTCTGAAGGCTCAGAGGCAGACAAGACTGAAAACAAAGACTCTGAAGCAAACCCAGATGCTACGCCTCTAACTTCCCAACTTGACAATCTGCATATTTCTGAAAGACCAACAGTCAGAGGATCTTCTTCCAGAATGAAAGCTTCTCATCCAGAGGATGTGATAATTGGAAAGAAAGATGATCCAATAAGGACAAGAGCATTTCTCAGAACTTCTGAATCTTCCTTCTGTGGCTTAGTGTCAATTATAGAACCAACATCTGTTGATGAGGCTCTGGAAGATAATGAATGGATTTTAGCTATGCAAGAGGAGCTGAATCAATTCACAAGGAATGAAGTCTGGGATCTGGTTCCAAGACCTAAAGGTTTCAATGTCATTGGAACAAAATGGGTTTTCAGAAATAAACTTAATGAGAAAGGAGAAGTTGAAAGGAACAAAGCAAGACTGGTTGCTCAAGGCTACAGTCAACAAGAAGGCATAGACTACACAGAAACATATGCTCCTGTTGCAAGGTTAGAGTCTATACGCTTGCTTATTTCATTTGCTGCACAACATAACATCACTCTTTATCAGATGGATGTTAAAAGTGCTTTTCTTAATGGAATTATAGAAGAGGAAGTGTATGTCCACCAACCTCCTGGTTTTGAAAATGAAAATTTTCCAGATCATGTTTACAAACTGAAAAAATCTCTTTATGGACTAAAACAAGCTCCCAGAGCTTGGTATGAGAGGTTGAGTAATTTTCTTCTGAAGAAAAATTTCATCAGAGGAAAAGTGGATACCACACTATTTTGTAAAACCATTAAGAAAGATTTGTTGATTTGTCAAATTTATGTAGATGATATTATTTTTGGATCAACAAATATTATGCTTGGAAAGGAGTTTGCTAAATGTATGCAGGCAGAATTTGAGATGAGCATGATGGGAGAATTGAGATTCTTTCTGGGAATCCAAGTAAATCAGACTCCAGAGTGCACCTACATACATCAGACCAAGTATGTTAAAGAGCTTCTGAAGAAGTTTAACATGCTGGATAGCAAAATGGCAAAGACTCCAATGCATCCTACAAGCACTCTAGGTAAGGAAGAGGTAAGTAAGAAGGTAGATCAGAAACTCTACAGAGGTATGATAGGATCTCTTCTTTATTTGACTGCTTCTAGACCAGACATTCTGTTTAGTGTTTGTTTATGTGCTAGATTCCAATCAGATCCTAGAGAATCACACTTAACTGCTGTTAAGAGGATTCTAAGGTATCTGAAAGGTACTGCTAATGTTGGTTTGTGTTACAGAAGATCTGACGAATATTCACTAGTTGGATTCTGTGATGCTGACTATGCTGGAGATAGAGTTGAGCGCAAAAGTACTTCTGGAAGCTGTCAGTTTCTTGGAAGTCATCTGATCTCGTGGTACAGCAAGAAGCAACCAACAATTGCACTATCAACCACAGAGGCAGAATACATTGCTGCTGCTGGATGTTCCACTCAGATGCTCTGGATGAAGAGTCAACTAGAAGATTATCAAATCTATGAGAGTAATCTTTCTATCTTCTGTGATAATACTTCTGCTATATGTTTATCCAAAAATCCAATTTTACACTCTAAGGCCAAACATATAGAGATTAAACATCATTTCATCAGAGACTATGTTCAGAAGGGTGTAATAAATTTAGCCTTTGTTGATACAGATCATCAATGGGCAGATATTTTCACAAAACCCCTTGCTGAAGATAGGTTTAAGTTTATTCTGAAAAATATTTGTATGGATTTTTGTCCAGAGTAATATTTCTCAGAGTCAACTTCTCAGATGCTAAGTGTTTAACACTCTGAAGTATTTCATCTGTCTTGCTTGTTTAATTTATCTGTGAATTATTTTTTTTTGTGTGAAACTCTGAACTGACCATCTCAGAGGATCTGAAAGTTGAAAACGTTTCATTTCTTAAGAGTTATAGAATCACATGCAAGCAAACACGTGTCACTCAGAATCTGAAAAGATGGAGTACACCTACTGATTATGACGTTTAAGGTATTGCTTTGAAAATCTCAATCTGTCTTGATTTTCCCCCAAATGTCATATCATAATTAAAAATGATTACTTTTCATTTAATGCAAACGTGCGTATGTGTCCTATGTGTGTCTGTTGTGTTTCCCATGCTTGCTTTATTTGTCTATATAAACCATTCTCATAACACATTCACACTTTTCACATTCTCAAACACATATGCGCTTTTGTTTGTTGTTCTCTCTCTTTGCAAACCCTAAAAGAACTCAGAAACCTTCATCTTCTTCATCATCGTCAACAATGGCATCTACTTCAAACGCTGTTACTACCAAAAATGCTACCACTGTCGAAGAACCAGTACGCACTCTCCTAACTGCTGTTGATTCACTAGAAGTTCTGTGTGAAAGTTTCGTGGACTTAGAAGATCTTGCTGAAAATGGGTTTGATCTGATTTCTTCAATCAAAGCACAAGGCTGGGACGGTTACTTTGACAGGCTTATGGGTCCTGTGTATCCAACGTTAGTGAAGGAGTTCTGGATCCATGCAGATGCTACTCCAAAGTTCATTCACTCCTCTGTGCTGGGAAAAAAGATAGTTATCACTGAAAACCTGATAAGGAAACTCATAGGTTTTAAGGCAACTGATGGAGTAACCTCTCTGTCTTCTGCGCGTGAAGACCTGAAAGATGTATGTCAAGAAATCTGTACTACTGGTGAACCTTGTAAGAAGGTTAAGTTCTTGAAACCCACTTACAAGATATGGGCTAAGATTTTCATGAGCACCATCTTTCACAGACCCTCTTCAAACTCTTCTGATTATGTTAATGCTGAACAACTTTACTTCATGTATTGTTTACACCAAGACATTCAGATTGATCTTCCATATTTGTTGTTTAATCATCTGGTGTCTCACGTCAAGGAAACAAGGGAAACAGCCAGAGATAAATCTGGAAAAGTCAGAACATGGATCCCTATGGGAAGGCTGATTTCAGATATTCTGATAGAAAACCAACTTGTGGCGCATCTGCAAGAGGCTGGGTTGACAGAAGATCTGACTTATATCATTGGCTCTGAAATAAACGGTTTAACTTTGAGAAGGATGAAACTGGTTGATGATTTATCTGAGAAACCAAGGAAAACTAACTCTGAAGAAGTTAGGGGAAGAAGGATTCCTGTTAAGGATTTTCCTTTATTCACCTCAGATGAACCTAGAGAAATTATTGCTGAGTATGTTGCTCGCTGCCTAAGAGATGGTGTTGAGATTCCTGCCAATCTTTTGCAGAAGGAAGGCCAAGTTCTTCCTGATTTGACAAGGGAAAGAAGACGTAAGAGAAAAGTTGATAGTGAAGGTCATCAGAAGAAAAGGAAGCATTCAGATGCTGAAAAGAAGAAGAAAAGGAAGAAGCTGAAGAAGGTTCAACCAAATCCTCCTGCAGCAACTTTTGAAGAAATTAGAGATACTCTGAAACAGGTATTTAACACTGATTCTAATCCTGTTCATCATTCTGATACCCCCACACCCTCTGACTCCCCACTTAGATTTAGAAGATCCAAACCTTCTAAAACTTTTATCTCTAAACCATCTTCTGTCCCCCCTCATACACCACAATCCAAGCAACCAACAAACATACAAACAGAAATTCCACAACAAACTCAACAAACAACACCACAACCACAAAACACTATCCCAGAATATACCATTCCAGAGGATGTTCACCCTGAACACTCTGACCAACCTGAATATCTCATTGATCCTGATGAGATATTAGATGTCACACCTTTAAACCAGTCTGTCAATTTATCTTCAACTTCTGAAAAATCTAACCACTCTGATGCATCATCTGATGATGAATCATCTGGTTACATTAATGAATGCTTGAATGATCTCAAACAACCTCGTTCTGAGAGTGTTTGGAAACAGCTGTTTAAATCTCCAACTTCTGAACATCCACCTTCTCCACAAAATTCCCCAACTCAAACTCTCACTCCACAACCTCTTGAAATCCAAAACACTCCACAACCAACAGAAACCCAACCAATTCCCTCAATACCTCAACCACAACATTCTGACCAACAAACATCTGAACCACAAACCAACCAACCAACATCTGAACCACAAATCAATCCTCAACCTTCTGAACCACAAACATCTGAACATCCATCTTCACAACCTCAACCTTCTGGACAAACACCACAAACACAACTAACCCAACCAAGAAAACCCAGAATCCCTGATGAAGCAGAATTGGGATCACGTGTTTATACTCTGTTAAGAGATTTTGATAAGGATAATGTCTCAGACTTTGCTGACATTATGGATGTTTGCATGACTACTATGGACAAAGAGGCTGCTGACGCTGTTTGGAAGAAATATCTTTACAGACTGAATAGGGAGGCTTTGAAAATCAGGACTCAATGTCTTAGATTGTCAAAAGTAAGGTTTGCTGCTTATCAAAAACGGATTAAGAGAAACACTCCTCCTATTCTTCTTCTAGAAGCTCCTCCACCTCCAGAAATTCCTGCACCTGATGTTACTCAGACTGTTTCAGAATCTACTGTTTCAGAATCTACAGATCTTCAGAAGGATGTCAAAGAACTTAAGGATTTTATGGTTGATCAAAAGAAAACAAATGAAGAAATGAAAACTTGGATGGTTAAGCAAGATGAAAATTCAGAAAGGATTACAGCACTGCTGCAACTCATTGCTTCTCAACAAGCCTCATCTGCTAAACCTACTTGATGTTTTGCACAAGTTTTTCATGTTTTGCTTTGTTTTGATTTTCTTCTGATATGTTTTGTATGCTTTTATCTGAATCTGGATGTTCTCTTGACTTAATGACAATGATCTTTTTGCTTATCTGGATATGTGTTTCTTCTGCATCTTTACTGTCTTTTAAAATTCTTTTTGATTATGACAAAAAGGGGGAGAAACAAAATAGAATCTGATTGTTCAAATCTATAAGCAATTATCTGAACTAAGTCAGACATGTTACTAACATTCTTTGAATTTAAGTGTCCCAGATATTATTAAAAAATCTGACAAATTTCATTGAAGTTTTTTCCTGAGATCTATCTTTTCAGAACCTGATCAAAAATAGCTAAATCTGAGTAGACCAGACTCTGATATCTAACCTTGAGTACTATGATCTAAAAGATAACTCAAGACAGGAAATGGCAAGATAAACAACCAGGTGTTCTGAAGTTGTTCATCTGGCATCAAGTTTTAATATGGCATCAAGCTTTGACTCTAGAAGTCAAACATATGTCAACCAGGCTTCAATCAGGCTCTGAATCTGAAATGTACTCAACCAGAAAGGGAAGTATCTAATTCCATTAGAGTATTCATTTCAGGGGGAGATTGTTAATCTCAGGGGGAGTAATTTTAATTCATATTTTTATTGAACAAATCTCTCATGTTTTGTCATCATCAAAAAGGGGGAGATTGTAAGAGCACAGATTGTGTCTTAGTAATATCTCTATGTTTTGATGATAACATTAATGATAATTTGTATACAAGAATTATACTCTCTAAATTTGTTCTAAACTGTTTTCTACAGGCACAAAAGATTTTAATCTTAAAGAGCAAATTTGATGTGAACAATAAATTCTGAATGGCTCAGAGCATCTGAAGATTAGAAGAATCTGAAGTATAAGAGCTTAGTCATCAAGATTCTGAAGATACAACACGCTGCATATATTATCAAGAATCTGAATGAAAGAAGACTCTGAGTGAAGAGACTCTGAATGAGAGAAGACTCTGAGAGAAGAGACTCTGAATGAGAGAAGACTCTGATCTGAGTGAAGACTCTGATCTAAGAGCATGTTACGCTTCAAGCACACAGCTGCACCAGACTCTGATTCAGCAACATCTGAAGAACATCTTAGGCTCTGAAGTTTCCAGAAGATTCTGAAGACTGAAGACTCTGATATTGATTGTTGATCTGAACTATCTGAAGAATTATTTGAAGAAGATTATTTTAATATATCCGTTGGAATATGCCAGCAAATCTTTCCTTAATTGGGATAGACATAAATCTCTGCAAGAAGATTATTCCTCTGATACATTCCATATATGGTAAATTCACAGCTCAGCAGACAATTGCTACACCCACATTTTGTGCGCCGTCTCTCTGCTGCAATAGTACAAAGGACAGTACTATTTGATATTGGAAATATCTTCTCCAACGGTAAAATATTCTCTCCAATATTCAAGTGGCTATATAAAGGAAATCATAGCTCATTCTTCAAGTGACGAAATCATTGCAAGAACACTCTCACGCGAAAAACTCTCAAGCTCTCATATTCTTTGCTGTTCATACATTGTTCTAAACTTAGAGAAATAACACAGTTGTGTTTATAGCTTTCATAGAAGCATTTTATTACTCTTACATTGTATTACATTAATTTGTAAAGGAAGTTTTCCTTAAGAGGATCTAGGTTAGATCAGTAGCTCTTGAGAAGACTAAGAACAGTTGTTCTTAGGTGTTGTTTTCCTTAAGAGGATCTAGGTTAGATCAGTAGCTCTTGAGAAGACTAAGAACAGTTGTTCTTAGGTGTTGCTATTTGTAATCAGTTGATTTGAATAGTGGATTAAGTCCTTGTTGAGAAAGGCAAATCACTCTTGAAAAGGGTGGACTGGAGTAGTTGAGTTCAACGAACCAGGATAAAAATACTTGTGTTTTTATCTTTGATTATTTTCTGTCATACTTATTCAACCCCCCTTCTAAGTATTTTCTCACCTTCAATAATTACACCTGGAACTAAACATAAGTCATGAGCATCAAGATCAGATGCGCCAGCTCCTTTCATCATCTTCAGTTGCTCTTTAAGATCACGAAATCCTTTCTCAATTGCTATAAATCTAGGATCATCCATCTTTATCTTAGCATGAACATTCGGAGGATTCGGTACACACTGCGAGAACTGAGAATCTCTTTCATCAGCTTGATTAACCAAGTTATCTTGCACAGACTAAGGTTGTGTAGGAACACCCACTTGTTGAACATTGTCATCAGAAGGAAAGTCAAATAACGGATTAGTCACAACTCTGAAGCCAGTCATAGAATCCATACCTTCTGTTCTCTTTACTATCCTTAAGTAATACTTTGAGTTTGGTCAAATGGTTGAGACGTCAGCTGACAGACAAAGACAGGAGACCGGATGAGCCACAGAAGAGGAGAGACACATGCATATGCAAAAATGCTAAATGCAGAATGCTGATGCAGAATGCAGAAATGGAAGGTTTCATGGAACACAAGCTTTTTTTTATAAACGTTACAAAATACCAAAGAAAAATTCATTTATTATTTTTATTTTTGATAGTGGATTACAAGGAAATAGACTTATAAGATTCCTTACTTAATAGCTAAATAAAAGCTAAGAAATCCCTAAGGAAGTCCTTCATCGTGCTTGTTGATTTGTTCTTCTAGCTGGATATTCTTGAAGATAAATTGTCCATGATCAACTTCTAAAGATTAGTTTGATAGAGGAAAGTAAATCCTCTATCTCTTCTTTTGTTCTTGTTGGAAGTAAGGGGGGAATTCCTTGCTCACTTGGATCTTCAATGATAATGAGAGTCCTTTGAACTTCTAATGATCCTCCATGATAAGGGAAGCCTCTTGTATTTGTCTTTTGAGTTTTCTTCAATCTGAGCTCCTACTTCCTTAGGCCATCCAAGTTAGGACTCTTAAAAGAATATTTCAAAATATTTTCTTTTGTAATCCATGTTGGTTTCTATAATGTTTATAACTAAACTAAGAATCCCATGAAACCAATGCAATATGATGCTCTATGGATGCAACAAACACAAGTAGGCACATAAGGACACAAAGATAAACAAACAAGGGAGACCCTAGGTTTGCAACGAGTGTGGAGCAAAGGGTATACCCATTCCCAAAGGATGTGGACTAAAGGTTGATTGTACCTATAGAACAAGGTTCTAAAGAGCTGCCCAAAGTCATTAGTCCATCTTTCGGATATTATCAACTTCCAAATTACTCGGTGATTAATAATATTCTCAAGAGGACTTCTTTTGAGTGTAGCATCGCGTAGCACTACTTCGGGAGTACTCCCTCATAGTCCCGTGCTACATCCTAATAAAGGCAAAAGTGGGGTTAAAGGTAACTATCATAGGCTCCAACATCGAAAATAGTGTATGTCTTCACGATTAACTCGTTCAACAGTACAACTTTCGAGAGGGCCTCAATTGAGCGTGATTTTCAAGTCAACTTGGTCGGGATTCAACTCCCTATAAGTCTTGTCGAACATATCACTATCCTATCTTAAGTTCACTCAAGTCCGGGTGTAGGACTTTATCTCACCACTCAAAGATCATCCCAAAAAGCAACAATTAAACAATTATACAAATAAACAGATAATTAAACATATAGACAATAAACAAAGCAAAAAAAAACAAGTTAGGGAAACCCGCAAGGATGGTCCCCAATGAAGTCGCCATTTCTGTCGCGGTGGAATTTGGATATCAACCTATTGATTAGTTTGAATCTTTAATTCATTTTGCAACCGAACTTTGATTTGTCCAAAGAAAGGGATAAAGATCGAAATACCCATAATGCAATGCATATTCTAGAGAGTTTAGGTTCGGGGGTTGGTTAAACTTAGGGAAGGTGCTAGCATCCTAAGTTTCTGTAGTACTCTACATGAACCTCTTGTTTTATGCTTGTTTATTGCTAAGGTTTATCTGCTTAAGGAATAAAAGACCTAGGGGTTTATTTCTAAGTATACTCGATAAGATATCGCATCTTATGCCTACATATCCTTACGGGAGTGGAATCAGAGTATTTGTAGTTCCCCTAAAGGGTTTGAGGATTTCTTTGACTGTGGTCAAAGTTACTACGGGTTTAGGGTAGTTGATTGATTGATTTTAGGAGAAAAGATGAGTCGCCATTTTAAGGGAGATTACTTGATTGAACCACTACAACTTTGTAGGAAAATGGTCTTTGCATCGTCTTAAGAGAAGGGCTCAAGCACTTGGAATTTAATCGACAAGTATGCCACTATCTCTCTTAAGGAAAAGTCCCTACATATTGATTGAATTGTTATGGGGGTAGGAGTTTTATCTCGCTTAAGATGATTAACATCTTATTCTCTAATGTGTTTGAATGTTGTTTGAATTGAGTTGATTTGTTTGTATCTAAGTTGTAAAGATAAAGGTCCTTCCTATGGGGTAGGATCTAAACTTAAGAGATCGACTTGAACGAGATCAAGGATCATGGGAAAATGATGCAAAGGGGATGGATACGCGCAAGTTTTACGTTACGTGCAAGTTCTTCCTTTGGACGGAATGCAGTGCGGGAAAGTTAAATACGATAATGTAAATTGCGGTAAATAAAAGCAGATAAATAAAACATACGCCGACGCATGAAAGCGCTGAAGTGCAAGTGTGAATTGTGGATAAAATAAAAGCGGATAAAGATAAAACATACACACGCACGAAAGCGTTAAGTGTGTGAATTGTGCATTGTGAATGTGTGAATGTACGGATACAGAAATGTGCATGATTGGATTGAATTGCGATGTTGATTATTTTTAGGCGAGATTAATTTTAGAAAAGGAGTTGGATCAATTTTAGGAGGAGATTATATTTTAAAGGAATGTTGAATTGGATTTATGAAAATATTGTGTTGGGTTATTATTAGCGAGATAAAATTTTTTAGGAAAGGTTAATTTAATTTGATTTTAGGAAAAAGTTAACCTTAAGATTATGAAAATAATTGGTGAAATGGATTAACTAGGCTAGATATTCTTAATAAATTGTTTAATAAATAAAGAAAGTTTATTTTATTATGGAAATTAAATAAGAGGTTATGAAAAAAAAATTATATATAAGATTTAATAAGTTGATGAAAATAAATTTTATAGGTTAAAAAAAGTTGGTTAATTAAATAGTAAGGAATAATTTTAAGTGATGATTTATAAAAAAGTTTTATTGTTAAGATAAGAAAGGTTTTTGTTAATATAAAATAGATAAAAGTTGTCATGTGAAATAGTTTTTTTTATTATTAAGAAAATGATTAATTAATTAATAAGCTATTTCTTAAAAAAGGATTAATTTTAGTAAAAAGTTATTAGTTTGTTTTTTAATAAAAAAAGGGGAATTATAACAATGACCAATTAGGTTAATTAATTACGACATGATTAGGTTAATTGATAAAAAAAGTTAATGACAGATTAATGGGTAGTAGGTGGTAATTAACGGGATAATGAAAAGATTAAGGGGAGGCGCGCGATCGTGTGTGTGTGGATGTGTGAGGTTACCGTGGGATCGTGTAGTAGGTGGAGTGTGTGGTGTGGATGTGTGAGGGTGCATTATATTATGATGAGCATACGCACACACGATTACAACGGCATAAAAGCCAAATAAAAAAAAAATCCCTAATCCCCTTTCTTCCAAATCCCGTCGTCCTCCTCGATCTCACTCTCTCTGCTTTTTGTTTCGTCACTTCCGTCATCACCTTCTTTCCCCTCGATTCTTCTTCGATCACAATCTTCTCCTCCTTTTCTACTCTCTAATATCGCGATCCTCTTCTTCCACTCCTATATCTCTGTTGTTCTTCTCCGTCTCCGCTTCTTTCTTTACATTGAAAATAATAAACAGAACAAGCAAAACAAATTATATTAAGAAAAAAAAAAACGAAACAAGCTCGCGGTGTGAATGGTTTTGTAGGCGTCCAATGGTGGATTCACGGCTGCGGATGACATTTGGAGGGTTCGGTGGTTGCGGTTGATGGCGGTGGATCCGAACGAACGCAGATAAGTTTCTTATCCTCTCCTTTTTACCAATTTTAGGGTTTTCGAGGAATTTTTCATGTGGAATTTTGGGGTTTTGGTCTGAGTCCTGCCTCCCTTTCTTTTTCGATTTCTTCCTCTTTTTATAGATGATTTTCCCTTCTTATCACTCAATTTCTGAATTGATGTGCAATAAAAGGCTTTCCAAACTCGGTGATTCTTGTCTGTGACTTTTTTAGAAGTTGCTTGAATTTGTTTCTGTTTATGTCTGATTATGTCAAGATTGTTTAGGGATTGAATCTTATAAACTTTCCTTTTCCAATTCGTCAGATGACTAATCAAATACGGTTTGGTTTGCAGGCCAATAATGATGCTTTGGGGATGCTGGAGCTTACAATCTTTCGTCGTGAAAAAGAAACAACCGCATCAAATACTGTCAAGAGAGGACTTCCAATTCCAATCATTACTGAAACCTCTTGTGAATATCAACATCTGACAAGTAGTAAATGTGGTGAAACTGCAAAGAGCCAAAGAGGTACAGCTTCGGGGTACAACTTGGAATTAAAGGGTTCGAGGGTTATTTGATTCGTAGTTTCTCCCTCATCTTGCCTATGTTCGTCCTCTGAGCTTACATGCTACTATGAGTCATGCTTGCGAAATTTCTTCTTTAATCCACCATGATTGTCGTCATATTTGAAGATCAGTTACCTGTGCATTGCGTTTTGATTTGCGGTAATTAGTTGGTCTGAACAAATTTCTTCTTTGTTATGTTAGTTGCATTGAACTTGGTCGTGTTTGTCTTGACAGGTTGAAAGGTTCTTATATTTGGAAAACCATAGGACGACTGAAGATGGCGAAGGAACCTAACAGGCTCAGCATACAAGTGTCATCTCTGCTGTTCTCTCGAGTCGTGATACTGAGGTTAAACCGAAACTTCTTTGAGTTGTTATCTTAAATGCTCAACGTCTCCTGAAGCTATTGTTTTGCAGGCACGAGTCGCGGTTAGCAGGGAGACATAAGTTACCAAACTGATGGATTGAGAGAATCACAAATGTCGGTGCTTGCGCTTTCTAACGGAGTGAGGTTCTGGAAATAACAAAGGCTTGCAAACCAGACAACGAAACCGATGATTTGAAAAGCGAAAAAGGTTTAGCCGATGAGGTGTAAAACAGGATGGCATTACTGTTGTCACCGTAGGCAAGGTCCTTGAACGTCTACTTCCCTTACTTTGTCTTGTTAAATCTCCTTTTTCTGTAGTATGTCTCTGATCTTGGTTTCTTTGTTATGATTTGGTGGATTTACAAATGAGGCTAGCATACTCGTAATAACAGGATGCTTACGCCAAGTTCTTATTTTTTTTGCAGGTACCGGTTGTTTCGAACGAAGTGACAAGTTGCAGCACGGAAGAGTCAACCCTCCCGAATCGAGTATATTGTTTTGATTTCGAGTTACCATTTCTGGGTGCGTTTCTATGAAGATCTAAGGCTTGGAAGCGATGCTGGTTGAAGCGTGATTTTGTGGCAAATTCTGTGAAGGAAACCTTGGTATGAAGGTTCGTAGTGTTGCCGTGATATGTTTGTGCTACTTGCCGACCTCGAGAGGTTATAGGTCCACAGGCACATGAAACACGATAATCATGATGATAAAATGGATGTGTTGTTAGTGTAACATTAAGATAATAGGCAGCAGTTTGTTCTTGTAGGCTTTGCATCAGCGCTTAGAAACTGGCATCAGCCGGTAGTGACGGTTTTACGCTAAAGCCCGGTGGCGTTAATGATATTCAATATAAGAGAGGTGAGTCTATAATTGTCTTCCTTGATGTGTACTTAATCTTCTTTTCCCAACTTCACTTTGATCTAACTTATCTTTACTATCTCTTAAATTTATTTTCCATCTTGAAGTAGCGTACCCGTATGCCAGAGTTGCAACCGAAGCCCAGAGAGCGGCAGCCAGAGCACGGTGTGATAGGATTATCACTTAGTGGCCTTTTGGAAATGCAGGGGACCGACGCAGGGCGTGTGACCAAGGATAAGACATCTTCTCCCAAGATAGTGTGAAAATCTTACTATTCCCTTTATGCCTGGGTTGATTCACGGTACACACATCATGTTGATAATGCAAGTGCAACATGTGACAACTCTAATGGTACGCTGTTGTCAATGTTGGGTAGGGCATTTTGAAGACAATGAAGAAATCAATATCTGATGTTAATTCCCAATTTGATTTTTGTATGTAATCCCAATTTAAATTCCTGAGCTTTTTATTTTGGAAGAGACTAGGCTTGCACTGAATTCGGGACATTATGTAGTTGAAATCAATTCTAATACATTCTTGTGTATTGAAATTTTGGAAACACCTGTGAACCTTTAATTATGTTCTTGTAAATGGCCTCTTAATTTCATACTGGCATATGATCAATTGAGCTTGTTTTATAAAGAACCAGAGAGTCTTGAACCTTTTAGAGCTAGCAGGTTACTTTTTGTAAATGAAAAAACTGGGACGACATTCTAGAATTGAACGTTACTTTTGATTGAATGGAAACGGTCTTGAAAATAAATTGGTTTTGTCATGGGTCCTTGATGTGGGTTAATTTGAAATAACTTTGTGTAACGTCATTGAATTTGGAAATGGTGGCACCTTGTAGTTGAACCTTCACTTGGCATAGACAAATTCTTCTTATTATTTTGGTAACGACGCTTAACAGACTTGTACCGCCACTTCTCATGATGACCATGTAGGCTTTGTAATTTATCTTGTTATTCTAACAATAATTCCTACTAGCTCCTTAAATTGCGGATGAGATTAACGAAAGTTTGAATTCTCGCCACCTTCTAACTTTAAGCCTTTAAATTGGAATTCTTCTTCTATGATCAAAAAGGGCTTTGGACTATAGCAATAAAGCATAACAGGCCTTGAATTGTAAAGATTTGGAGTGACTTTGCATCCTTCTTTTTGTCATCAAAACTCGATACAATCACATGAAGACCTCTTGGTAAGCATAAACTTTCCATTTTGGATTTACATTGTCATACTCGAACTTATGACCATGAGACAGTTATGAAAGTGGCCCAACTCAACTTGAAACTTTAGGAACGACTTGAATAAGAACCAAATGACCAAGTCCGGAAGGATTGGACTAGGAGTGCCACCTCCACTAGAATTTAATACACCTGCACGAGCTGGTTAGCCATAATAAACATACGTACAACAGTAGAAGATAATACACAAAAATGCACGATGGAGGTGGGATCTTATGGTCAAAAGTTAGGGTGCGACAATAAGGTCTTTGCATGTTGACATGTGGAAGAGGTATTTATTGAGATGCCCCCGGCGTATCAGATAAATTTTGAAGCATTTCACCCCAATAGTCGGGCCGGCCGCTGCCAACGGCGCTTCCGTAATTAAGTTCAATTCCCATGTTTTCGTAGTTTTGTCGGAGAGGTTGGGTCGGGTGTGGACGGTATGGTTGTCCGAATTGGTACATCGAATCGGTTTGGAAATGATGTAATGGTTGTTGTGGGGTTTGGTAGTTAAAAAGTGGATATGTATTTTGTTGGTAGGAAGATTGATTGGCTGGTGTGGGGTCAAAAGAATTGTCTAGGCTATAGGTGGATGGGGTAGGGTCAAAAGATGTATCAGAGCTATATGCAGAAGTGGTATCGGTTTCGAAAGGCTGGCGGTAGGGGTAAGGCTATTGTTGTTGTGATTGGGTTTGTGGCATGTATGGGTTGCAGTTTTAGAAGATTGATTGGGTGGGCATAGTTGGATGTTGGGTATAACATGGTGTTTGATGTTGGGCATTGGGTTGGTATTGTGGGTTCGAGGAAAATGCACGTTGCCTTGGGTCAATCAAATATGCCGGCTCAGACACAAATCATTGTGATATTGTAACCGATCTAAACCAAATCATATACTGATAACTTAGTCTAGCCCCTTCCACAATAGGGTTGGTTAAGATATGTTGATGTCGGTTCTTCCAATGCAGACACATCTCTTTCGCAAAGTCCTTCCAATGATTTACACTCTATTGTGTATCCACCCTTAGTGGATGCTAGTGTCCCAAAGACGTTGGAGCAATTGGAATATCCTGATGCATCCCAAACTGCAGTTTCACCCAATCACTTTGGTACATCTCCACTGTAGTGAACCGAATGATAGGTGTTTTAGATGTCCACACAGCAGCATCATTGGCGTTGGGCTGATGGTCGAGACCCTCGTACGACATCCAGACAAACTACATTAACAATATATTAAATCAGAAATACAAGTATGTGGTTATTAACTAGACAAAGTAATGGAACATCATTGGTAGATGAATTACATCGTCTATTCCAATGTATTCTATAAGGTTGTGGTACACGATTATGGAGTTCCTGGTGTTGTACCCCAAAATTTTACCAACCTTTTTCTTTACTTGGCTTATGTTTCTTTTCATTTTAGCATTTGCATTTGCATAACATTGTCCTTTACATCAAGAGAGGTGTGCCATTCAAGAGAATAGTCTCAAAGGTTGCAAGCTCAAGTAAGAGTATTTATTCAAGTCATCAAGTGCTTACAATCATCAGGAAGTGGTCATAGCTCTTTGAGAGAGAAGATGGATGTATGCTACTTATCTCCTATCTTGGAGGTCAACTGGGGATCATCAGGGGTTCATAAGATCATGGTTATGGATAATAGGTGTTTTAAAAGCTCATTGAGTGCTTTGGAAGCCATAGTGGAGCTCATCTAAACATTTATTTCACTTGCAAGAGGTCACAGTCAAAGGTTGTGCACTTAGGGTTTCATTTGGTCAGCTCAAGGTCAATTGTGGACTTGAGGGAGTTTGAGACTTGGTTTGAAGTCATTGGAGTTACAAGGAGTTATCTTGAGACATTTAGGATGTCATGTAAAGCTCAAGTAAAGAAGAATCAAGAGTTCAAGAAGTTCCTAAATTAGGGTTTCAGAGGGTTTTAGTGTAAAATCCCCTTCTTTAGTGCTCAACTTCAAAGATAATTTACTTCATGATGCAAGTTCAATCCCACTTTCATGAAAACATGAAACTTGTAGGGTATGTTTTAATCTTTCTTTTGAGTACTAGAACTCATCCATTGGATTTATGGAGCTCAAGTTATGATGCCAACAAGTTAGAGATTTCAGATGAACATATTTTTGGTCAACTAAAAGTCAACTCACTTCTAAGGCACTTTTGACCTAGAATCAAGTTTCTCCTTAACTTGAAGCCAACATGAAAGTTTTTCCTCATGATCTTAGATTTTCGAAAAGTCCTAGAAGTCCTCGATATCATTTGTGGAACTCAAGTTATGGACCTTACAAGGCAAGGGTATTTTGGGAAAGTTTGATTATAGGTCATTTGTTACATAGGTCATTTTCATGCACCTGTGTACTTCAAATGAATTTTCAACCAACATGAAAGTTGCTCCTAAAGCCCTCATTTACATCTACTAACCCAAGGATTGAGTATGGACATGTGGTGGGATTTTCAAGTGAAAATTGAACTTTGAAGTATGATTTGAATTCAATACATTATAGGTCATGGTTATGTCTTATTTTGGTGCAATTCACTTCAAGACACACTCATGAGCAAATTGTAAAATTTGGTTTTGGTTCAAGTAAGCTCAAACACGTGAAATTCCACATTCCTTCACAAAGAAGTTTTTATTCAAAACTTGCTAATTGGATCAAATCAAAGGCCCAAACCATTTCTCATGTCAAATTAAGTCCACATGCTGCAGATTGGAGTGGTTTTCATGTGTGTATGCAAGCAATTCACGTGTGCACGAGGAGCTTGCCATTTTTGGGCATTTTTCAAATTCATCAAATTAAGGTCTCATGGGCCTTCCAATTCATCAGATATCCATCATATATAAGTTCAAAACGCGCCTTGAGAGCTCAGAAGTGCAAATTGGAGCAAGAGGGAGCATTTTCAGATTTCAAATTCTCAAAGAAAATTCAAAATCGTGTTTCACTTTTCTCTGTAAATCAAAGCAAATTGAAGAGCAATTAAGCTTCCTTAAAGAATTTGGAGTGGATATGGATCATTTGAAGCAAGCTTACACGTCTGAGAAGCACCAACGGAGTGTCTATGTTCAGTAAGTTTCCAATCAACTTCTCTCTCATTCAAGGCCATGATCTAGGTTCATATTGGTTGCATCTGAAGCCCTACCTCGTGTAGGCCATGTTTGATCCATTATTGTTCATATTTGATGGAGTTTTTAGTTGTGCATCTCAAACTTGATGCGTTCGATTCTCTTAATATATGAAGGTTTGGGATGATTGGATCTTGGATTCATGACCTATGTGGGTTCAGCTTTAATTTGGTATAATTTTTGTGGATTTTGGTTGAGGTTTGATGACCTGAACTCCGGCCACCTCGCTGGAGAAGACGATCGGAGCTAGGGGTCCAGCGTCTGGTTATTTGACCTCAGATATGAGGTGGCGAGGGTTTGAAACATTGACCATGTGCATGTGTTATTTTTACTGGCTTAGTTGTGCTTACTTGGAGTGTTGACTCCATGCAGATTAATGAAACAATGTGTTTCATTAATCTGAAGCTTTAGCTTGGATCTAGGCCTGATTTGTTATTCACACCCCCACTTTTTGTGAGCCCAACGTGTTTTAACGTGATCCCTTTGTTTCCAGAATTACTTTCACACCTCCCTTTCGTTTAGCATTTTATTTTATTTTTTTTATTTTCTATTTTGCTTTTTAATTATTACAAATGATTCCAAATATCAGAAAATTTAACAAAAAATATTTTCAAACACTTTTAAGTCTTAATTAATTTTTCATAATTTTTTATTTTTATTTTCTTTTATTTTTCAATTTAATTTGAATTTTGTGATTGGAAGTGTTTTAATATGGTTTTTCTTTAATTATGATTGCTTTGTGGACCATTTGCAATCACCAATGAGTGAGGTTTCTTCTCCACTTTGGTGATGGATTGAGGTACCTTTGAGGCTGATTTTGGTCAAGGTTTGACCAATTTTTTTGTTTGACTTTGTGTTGCTTTTGTTTGACCCTCGATAATAATTTCATAAGGTGGAACACCCTAGTTGATCAATTCATTTGGTTATGCCTTGAATGGAATTTGGTTTGGATGTTTTGGCCTCTGGTTGCCAACATGTTTGGGAGCTTTTGGTATTTTATTTGAGATTTATTGAACAATTCTCCTATTTTTGGTGAACCTTGCAAGTTAAGTCACCCTAGTTGAGGTTCATACAAACTAGTTGACCTAGTTCCTTTGGGAGATGACCTTTGTGGATCCCATTTGTATCCTATGCTTCTTGATTCACATTCTTGACATGTTTAGGATGCTGGTTTCAAATTTATAGGTCACATACTTGTTTGGTTTGTGTTACAAGTCACTTTAAAGTTGGGTTTTCCATTCATGTTTGAATGTTGAAAGTGGTTTAAACTTTGGTTCTTTCCCTTGCCTTAGCTTTTGATTTGTCTTGACTTTGTTTCTTCTTTCATTTATGAGCTTTCTCCTCTTGTTCTCACTTCTGTCCCTTGGACATTGGAACTCATTCAAAGTGATTTGGTTTGATTGATCATACTTTGAGTTTACTTTGAATGGTGGGCCACTTTGAGAACTTGTTTGTGCTTTCTTGTTGCATGATCAATGTGATGCTTTTGGTTGAGATACTTCTCATGTTGCTTGCTGCCCAAGCCTATTATCCCATCCTCACCTTGATCATGGCTTATTCTTTTGCTTATTTGCATCCTTTTGAGATTAGTGATTGATGTGTGAATGGTTGTAGGAGTTGTAACTTCTCCCATTGCATCTCACTTTCTTCTTGACTTGTTCAAGTCATTTTTGTTCTTCTCTTTTATTTGTTTTGCATCTCTTGTATCTTGCATATCATGTTTGCATCTTCTCTTGACTTTTTCAAGTCATCTTCATCTCTTTCTTTCATCTCACTTGTGATTGATTTTATCTTGTGTTTACTTGGTTTTCTTTGCCATGATCCCTTAGGATTCCTAGTCCCATTTGTTTAAGGTGGGAGTAAGAGAGACATTAAGTGTTCAATCCAAGCATGATAACATTAGGGTGAACCTTTCCCCTTTTAATATCAATCATAGGAGCACATTGCATGATAACATTAGGGTTGAGTTAGTTTCCCCTTAGTTGTGTCTTCTCTCTTCTCATCTCAAAACTTCTTCAAAACATGTAATAAAGGATAATTAGTGTTGTATGCTACGAGCCTTAAGAATTTGGGAAATGATGATTTGGGGGCCTCCTCTAAATTGTCTAGAGTGTTTAGCATATGCCCTTTGGGCGATATGCGACGCATTCACTCTCAAGTCATAGTCTTTAGTGCAACATGAATTACAAACACAATTCAATTCACTTCTTCTTCATAAAAGACTCAAAAACAAATATCAAACCTTTTTTATCCTTCGGGATTATTTGAAAAATCATTTTCATAAAAAGAGTGTTGTTAACTCTTGGTTCTACTGCAAACAGGTAAAGCCTAAGTCTCCAATAGTCGAGCAACAATACACCTAACTATTAGAACTAAGGTTTAACCCTACTCAGGTAAAACACTTGAACCAATCTGTGGTCGTGTCAACCCGAACTACGTTTGCTCTGATTTCTCGTACCAGATGAGGATACGTAGGTACAAGACGGTGATGTCTTGGCGAGCAACCTTCCCCACCTTTCACCTGTAGTTTTCCGAACTACATTGACTCTGACTTTCCCATTGCACGAGGGAGTATGTAGGCATAGAGCAGCGATGCTCTATCGAGTCTCTTTTCTTTTCTTTCGTCCCTATGGCCAACCCTATAGTTTAACACCCTTTAGATAGATAAGAAGCGTGGATCCCTTAGAGTACGATATACGTGAGGGGTGCTCATACCTTCCCCTTGCGTAACCGACTCCCGAACCCGAGATTTGGTTGCGATGACCTTGTCTTTTCCCTTTTTTGTAGGTTTTCTATGATCGTTTCCTTTCCCTCTCTTTGGGATAAATAAAGAACAGTGACGACTCTTCTGTCTTCCACCGGCTCCTTTTTCACAGTAGCGACACCTGGGACATCTTTGCTAATTCATTCCCAAAACAGACCACCTAAAAAAAAAGAAACACAAATAAACTAGTTACTAAGAAACATTGCACAAATAATTAAGTTACAAAGAAACATCGTTTGTATACTCGTATTGAAAATAAACTTACTTATTAGCGTAGGGGAATGTGAATGGATTGCGGTTGATTGGAGAAAGTGTTGGCATCCTAGACCAACCCCACGCTTGAAGGAGATAGGCGCAGCTATAAAAAGTACACAATTATTTTTTGCATTTTACATAATAAACTATATGGATGGCTGAGGACAGCTGAACCCCAACTATATGTGCACACTTTATTAATGTTGTGCAACAATGGTAAATACATAATATTTACAGTATTTCCAGTACTTTCTGGAAATGAAAAATGACCAAATAATATCATAATATAGCATCGAGTTATAATTATCTTCTCATACTCGGTGGATTCCTGATTTAACACGATACTATTGTAGTGTTCTCTAATGTATTTCAAATTAATACCTTGCCCCATCGGTCGACCTTCACATTGTGGCTGATGTGTTTCGACACATAGAGGGGCGCCCAGGAAATCTTCTCAAAGTTGGTCATTAACACCAACTTTGTTGTTGACGGCCTTACTATTGATATGTAGGCCAAGTAACATGTAGACATCTTGTAAAGTTATGGTACAATCACCGAAAGGTAGGTGAAATGTGTGGATTTATGGTCTCCGGCATTCTAGCAACGCTAGAATAAATTTTGGATCCAGTGAGTATGATTTGATTTTTATCAAATCACCAAACCCGCATGCTTCTAGATATCCTTCTATGAATGGGTCGTGTGGTACGTAGTCATGCACACGACAGCGAAACCTTGCTACATTCTGCAAAAGAATATAAAATATCATTAGTTTTAAAAGAAAATTCAACTTAGTAAAGAATGACAACAAAAACAAAATACTTACAAACTCTGAAATGTTCTCAATTGTTCCTTTGTGATCGTTGTCCATTGTGAGTAGAGACATCGTGGGTTAAGTTTGATGAGTGAAGTTTGCAGAGTGATGAGAAGATTTTATTGAACGTCTGAGGAGTAGAGTTTGTAATGTGATGAGAAGAGTTTGTTCCTTGATGAACATGTATTTATAATGGTTAAATGTGATGAGAGGAGTCACATGAAAATGCATGTTGAAGTGTGCAAGTTTCTAAGTATTGTGTTAAAAGTGTAGGCCTGCTACGGTAATAGTGTAGGCATGTGAATACTACCACTATTAATGCATGCCGAAACATGATGACAATGATGTATGGAAGCGTGCAAGTGTGGTCTTGTCATGCATGTGAAGCCAACGCATGAGTATAGTATTGTCATGCATGCAGAGTGTTGTGAAAATATAAGTTCTTCTAGAGTGTAGTGTGGTCAAGCATGCATAGTAAAGTGTGGTCTTAAAAGTGAAGCCATGTGTAAAATAATATCCTGCGAGACTAATAGTGTAGCCATGTGTGGAAATTTAATAGTAAGAATCTTGTAGGCATGCAGAGTATAGCCATGCAGAGTGTAGTCTTGTTGTGAAGAGAATCTTGTAGGCACGCAGAGTGTAGCCATGCAGAGTGTAGTCTTGTCGTACAGAGAATCTTGTAGGCACGTAGAATGTAGCCATGCAGAGTGTAGACTTATCGTGCAGAGAATCTTGTAGGTACGTAGAGTGTAGCTTTGCAGAGTGTAGGCATGCAAAGTGTAGTCTTATCGTGCAGAGAATCTTTTGGTAAGAAAATCAGAATAAGACATGTGATAAGTGCACAATTAGTAATAAAAAACAACATTAAATTGCTATTAATATAATAGAGATAGTTGGTTTATTAGCATATCAATTAGTAAAATAATCCTTTCAAACACGAGTTTAGTAACATATTTGTTATGGCTCAAACACCACAATACATGATCAGTGCACATTTAAACGGTGAGGTTTTTGAATGTAACTCAGTCGGTTTCAATTTTTGAAATACGGACCTTACTAGGTTTTTAATTGACAGAAGATAAAACTTTTTACACTTGAAAGTAAGATTAGAAAGGAAATTACAGTGTGACTCAGTTGGCCAAATAATCTATAAGAATCCTGTGTTTTTTGGCGGGCACGAGCAATGCAAATTTTATCAGTTAAAGATTCGAGACGATGAAGATGTGCGTAACATGTTTCTCAGTCATGAGTATTCTGGTTTCTCAGATATTGAGCTATATATTACGTTACAACAACAACAACTGTCTCAACAACTTGATTCTTCTCAAGTTTTTTACGAATTTGATGATGAACACGCTGAAGTCGATGCCATTGATGAAGAAGAAGAAGCAATTGAAGTCATTGTTGACAACATGGTAAACAACGAGGAAGAGGGAGTGCCACTCAGTCATGTTTATTTCCCACCTCAACACATGACAAGTCTCGACTTAGGTGACGATGAACCCTCAACAGATATTTTTTACAATCCAAACTACCCAACAGAAGGACTATTAAAAGAGGGAGACAACTTTCGTACAAAAAAAGATTGTGTTCGAGCAATAAAACAACATCACATGGACTTATCAGCAGATTATAGAGTCGATCAAACAAATATGACTCTGTATAAGATCTATTGTCATAACGAGGTGTGCCCGTTTCGATTAACAACATCTTTCCGGAAGAAAAGTGATTCATGGAAGATATGGTTAATGGGTCTAGCGCACACTTGTATAATCCCGAATCTGATGCAGGACCATCGCAAGCTCGACTCTCAATTGATTTGCAATGAAATTCTATCGGTCATTAGTGACAACCCTTCTTTGAAGGTGAGTACGATAATTTCACATATGGTTCAAAGATACAATTACACTCCTTCGTACAGGAAAGCATGGATAGCTAGGACTAAAGCGGTTGAAATTGTGTTTGGAAATTAGGAGGAGTCTTACAAAGAACTTCCAGAATTTTTGGTGGCACTTAAGCAATATTCTCCATGGACTTTTGCCATCTTGGAGACAATGTCGGGGTATACACTAGACGACACTTGCGTTAGTAGAAATGGCATTTTTCACAGACTCTTCTGGGCGTTTGAACCATGTATCAAATGTTTTGGTTATTATAAACCTATTATTCAAGTTGATGGCACCTGGTTGTACGGGAAATATGAGGGCACGCTACTCATGGTTGTAGCACAGGATAGGAACAACAACATTTTTCCAATAGCCTTCGCTCTAGTTGAAGGGGAGACTGCTGGGGGTTGGATTTTTTTCCTAAAAAATCTCCGCTTATACGTTTCTCCCCAACCTAACTTATGTTTGATCTCTGATAGACACCCATCAATCAAGAGTGTATACGAGAACCTTGATAACGGTTGGCAGGATCAAACCATGTGTATTGCATAAGACATATCACTCAAAATTTCATGCGGTAAATCAAAGACAAAACACTAAGGAAGAAGGTTGTGAATGCAGGGTATGCACTAATAGAGCCCACATTCAAACACTACCATGACGAGATCAGACTGACAAACACATATGCATTAAGATGGATTCATAATATTCATAAAGAGAAATGGACAAGGGCATACGACAATGGGGTGTGATGGGGCAACATGACAACTAACCTTGTTGAATCAATGAATTCGGTTTTCAAAGGAATCTGAAACCTACCGATAACTGCCTTGGTAAAGGCAACATGTTTTAGGCTCAGGGAACTCTTTGATAACAGACGTACAAAGCGAGGTTCAGTATTACAATCTGGTCAGTTGTACAGTAATAGCTCAACAAAATTCCTGAAAGATGAAGCTGCCAAAGCCAACACACATGTGGTCACAATCTTTAATCGTAATAAAGGTTGGTTCAGTGTTGCAAAGTCAATTGATCACAATGAAGGAAAGCCTTGGGGATGTTACCAAGTGGAACTAGATAGGAGTTGATGTGACTATGCAAAGTTTCAGGCATTTTGTATGCCTTGCTCCCATGTTATAGCAGTATGTTCGAACGCGCGCCAGAACCCAACCAACTATCTTTCTGTTGTTCACCAAGTGATAAGTCTATGCAATGTCTACAGATGTAGCTTTCAAGTGGTGGCAAAGGGGGACTATTGACCTCCATACGAAGGCGAAATTTTCTGGCATAATGATTTGATGCGAAGAAAGAAAAAGGGTAGCCCTAACAGCACGCGCACTCGAACGGAGATGGATGCAGCAAACAAAATGGTCAAATTATGTAGTTCGTGTCGCCAACCAAGACACAATCGTACAAAATATCTCAATGTAGGATCAAGCACATGATCATAGTTTCTAATGTAACTGTGTCCCTTTAAATCAACAATAAATTTCATTCCATTGATAGCATAGCTAAGCGATTGCAATTAACAGCAACATAAATTAAACAAACATAACTTAATATCAAAATAACAATCCAAAAATAACAACAACTTAACCTAATATCAAAATAACAATCCGAAAATAACAACAACAACCCCACATAAAACAACACAATGCATCAACTTGTCTAGGATATCACAACCATCAAGGTAATCTTCTTTGGTATTAACATCATCACAAGAACACCAACATCATTTTCCACTTTTCTCCAATCACGAGTAACTCCATTTCTCCCTGACTCCTCAACTAACCTCTCAATTTTCCTAATCTTTTCACCTGCAACAATATCTCATTCTAGCCAGCGAATCAATTCCCTATGCAAATGCTCCAAAGTCTGCGTGTTCCACAGTAGCACCTTCATCGGAGGCTTTGTTACTGAAAAATAAACTAGGGCATTTCTTTTCATTAGAGGAAATGTTGGAAACGGTTCCTCTGATGATGACGACGACGATGAACGTTGATTTAGAAATGCAGACATTCTAGATTGATTTAAAAATTATGAAGAGTTGAGTCCATTGGTGAAAATTATCGTGAAAAAAGAGATGAGTGTGCAGTCTTATTTATAGAAAAATGAAATAGTACGGACCACGTATGATATGGTGTAAATACCCTTACAAATTCATGTTGAAGCAAAACACAAAACAAATAATTAAAAAAAAATGAAACAAAACACATCAAGAGATGAGTATATTTTTTTTACAAAATATTAAATATGAACAAATTTTTTCATTTTTTTTAATTATATATTTTTTTAACAAAATATTAAATAATATATAAAAGAAACCCTACAACTGAGGCGCCATATGGTATGGCGACTCAGCTGTAGGGTAAGGTTTGTATTTTTAAGGGATGCGCCATATGAAATGGCAACTCAGATCAAGGTGACCTTATCAGCCATTTCATATGACAGCTTAGTGGGATAAAATGGTCACTTTTGTAATTTTTTTGAATTTTATGTTTATTTGATATTTGAATTTAAAAATAGTGTTATTTTAAAAAAACAAATTCACCCAGTAGTATCTTTTTATAAAAACGAAAATCATTATAATATTCTAATAATAAATTTTCACCCTTCTATATTCTCATTGTTTTCTTCTTTTTTTTAAATGAATTATTAAATAGTACTATTTGGTGTGCAATTAATATATGAGACAATTGTTTAACGTGAATCAATATTTTCATAATAATTTATTGATATTAATTAATTGATCAAATTTAAGTTATAATCAAAAATGAGAATAATTATAATAAAATATTTATAATTAATTATAAAAATTCTTCTATAAACTTGAGATTATCAATTACCACGAAAATTAATATTTCATCCTTCAATATAAACTCTAAACACTTACACATATTTATATTAGAGGGCACATGTTTTAGTGCTTCCAAATATATTTTCTTTGTATGACGATAGAGTTGTATTTTCTATTTTTCCTTCCACATTTATTTAATCGCAATAATTTTTCTTCAAAATTTTTTCATATATATATATATATATATATATATATATATATATATATATATATATATATATATATATATATATATATATATATATATATATATATATATATATATATATATATATATATATATATATATATATATATATATATATATATATATATATATATATATATATATATATATATATATATATATATATATATATATATATATATATATATATATATATATATATATATATATATATATATATATATATATATATATATATATATATATATATATATATATATATATATATATATATATATATATATATATATATATATAATTATTTTCTTTTGTAGTTTCCTTTTGATAAAAATGAAAATAATAATATTATTCTAATAATAATTTTTCATCCTTCTATATTCTCATTTTTTCTCTTTTTAAAATGAATTATTAAATGGTACTATTGGGGTGTGCAATTAATATATGAGACAATTGTTTATTAAGAATCAATATTTTCATAATAAATGATTGATATTAATTAATCGATCAAATATAAGTTATAAATAAAAATGAGAATTGATCGTACCTGCCCGGAAGGGGAGCTATGAACTGTCACACGTCGTTGATCTGCAAGCTGCTCCCCGAAAGTATTGAAGAGGAGGGGGGTGTACCTGAAACGCACTCTGATGCCAAAGTAAGTGACGGGCAGAGTGGAAGCAAGCACAGAGAGAGAGAGAGTAAGAAGTTAAGTTACCTGACCCTCTAGTGAAGAGGGTATTCATAGTGAGCCCTCAGCGCAGGGCCAACGGTTACCTAACACTGGGCTGGGCTGCCAGGCCCAATGTTAGTAACTGCTAGGGCTGACGTGGCGTCGTGAAGACTAGGACGTGGTCTTCGCCCTAGGGTAACTGTTTCGCACTATCCGGGAGGAGGAAGACCGAATCTCCAAGAAGTGGGTAGTTACGTTATGACGTGTCCCTGCGTGAGGGACACGTGGAGAACGTGGGGAAAGACCCGAGGAGTCCCCCGGGCAGACAGAGGTGGCTGGTCGGATGCGAGGGTCCTGTCCAACGATGGAGAAGAGGGAGGCTGGTTGGTCGGAAGCGATGATCCTGTTCGACAGATGTTGATCTGTGCCCGACGGGGAGATGTTGTGCTCAGCGGAGATCCTGCCCGTTAGCGTGGTATTCTAGGGCCCAACCTCATTGGGGCTCGGGCCTGTTTGTTGTGGGCTAAGCATCGGCCCAGTCTAGATCAGTAGCCCCCCAAGTTGTTGTTCGCGGTCATGCAAGCTATGACTTGAGCGGGGAATAGTGTCGGGCATGTGATCTGTCGGACAGGCATTAGGCTCTTGTACCACGTGTCTCCCTGTGACGGCTACGGCCTAGGCACTTGAATGTCTAGCGACGCTTTGTTTCCCATGCTAGGGGTATATATGCGTAGACCTGGCTCGTCTTTTCGCTCATTCGCTTTTTGCAGCTGCTCAACGCCCGAAATTTTCTGCCCGACATCTTGAATCGCTTCTGCTCGACATCTGGGATTTTTCTGCCCGGCAGAAAATTTTATGCACTCTTATCACGTAAGTTTCCGTACTTTTCTTGGCATTTTTTGTTGTTTGTGGCAGTGTTTCCGACGGCTCTGCTGGGGGCGCTGGGAATGTCGTGGGTTTTTCCGGCGAATACGTCGGAGGATCCTTCAAAATTAGGGTAGAAAACGATCGTCCCCGGCTCTTGCGATGAATGCCCTAAGGAGGATTGGAAGAACTTTGAATGCCCCGAGGACAATGGGATGAAAGCCCCGGGCACGGGTGGATGTGTACGTCGAGGATAAAGGGTGTACTCACCGGTCCTCCTCGGAGGATAAACTCGTTCCCCCGCTCGTCACACGGGCGGTTAGGCGACCGCGCCCTTTCACTTGAACTGCGGTGGAAGGGTGGATTTGATTTGGCTGTCGAATTCGCCGAGTTCCTCTACTTTTCAGGTATAATGGCTGGTCGCGACGAGGAAGACGTGGAGTGGTACTTGTCGACGGACGAGGAAGGTCGCGAGGAGGAGGTCGACCTGGATCCTCCGGAGAAGCCTTTGAGAGAATGGGTCGGGGAGGAACCCTTAAATTATATGTCGAGGTTCGTCCTCGACGATTTGGACGCGTTCGCTGTGATAGAGGATAGGGTGACCGGTAGTGTCGCAACTGCGAAAAACACCCAACGGAAAACAGAAGAGTCGCCACCTTTCGTTATTTATCCCACAGAGAGGGAAAGGAAACAATCGGAAAAACCTGACGAAAAAAGGAAAGACAAGGTCGTCGCAACCAAGTCCTGGATTCGGGAGTCGGTTACGCAAGGGGAAGGTATTAGCACCCCTCACGTCTGTCGTACTCGACGGGATCCACGCTTGTTGTCTATCTAAGGGTGTGTTTAAACTATCTAGCTACAGGCTTGCGGGACAAAAAGAAAGAAAAGAGACTCGACAGAGCATCACCGCTCTGTGCCTACGTATTCCCTCGTGCAATGGGAAAGTCAGAGTCAACGTAGCTCGGCTAACTACGGGAGAGAATGGGGGAAGGTTGCTCGCCAAGACATTGCATCTTGTGCCTACGTACTTTCATCTGGTATGAAAGATCAGAGCAAACGTAGTTCGACTGGACACGAAACCACAAGTTGATTAAGTGTTTTAACCGAGTAAGGTTAAACCTCCGTTCTAGCAGTTAGGGACAAAGCATGTTTGCGGTAGAACCGAAGCTTAACAACACTCTTTTTACGAAAAAGGTTTCCGATTAATCCCGAAGGAAAAAGGTTTGAATTTTTTTTTGTGTTTTTTAGTGAAGTGAATTAATTTGGTTTGTGATTCACGTTGCACTAAAGACTATGACATGAAGGCGAATGCGTCATATATCACCCCCAAACGGGACGTATACTAAACACTCTAGATAAGCAAGAGGAGACCCCTCACCCATCATTCCCCATGTAGCTTAAGGCTCGTAGCGCGCAACGCTTATCGCCTTTATTAGATGCATTAGAACGTTTTTGAGATGAGAAGAGAGACGCACGGAAGGTCTAAGGGAAACTCGGTCCTAACGTTGTCATGCAAAGTGATCCTAAAGTTCGGATGAAAAGGGGAAACATCTACCCTAATGTTAGCATACTTGGATTGAACGCCTAATGTCTCTCCTACTCTCATCCTAAAGGGAGGGACTAGGAATCCTATGGGGATCATGGCAAAAAGCACAAGAAGAACAAAGGAAGGATCAATCACAAGTAGAAGATGCATACACGAAAATGCAACACTTAGAATGGTGGGAGGTGATGGGCTGAAGACGTGTCTACTTATGCGTCTAGCGGTATCTTACTGCAAGTGCACAGCCTATCGAAGTAATATTTAAGATTATCGATCCACAGGGATTCTATCGTTACTTAGTGCTAGATGAACTTCTAGTTTAGCTAAGGTGAATAGTTGTCACGATTGTTGTGGGTTTTCTAAGACTATTGAAGGCGGAATTAAATTCAAGTTTTTAATAAAATAAAACTAAGACGGTCGGTATGTAATTATACTAACTTAGGTGGGTCAATCTAACCTAGGCTTATAAAGATGTTCACTTAATCTATTCGGTAGAGATTACTAGTTTGAATACCCTCAACTCACACTCTCGTGGTCTTGAATCAGATCTTATCCCTAAAGCCCTATGCCTGCTCTCGCTAGCCCATAAGTGTTTAGAGGTAATTTTTGGAAACTAAATAATTCTAATTTATCTTAAAGCGCTCTCGCTGTATTTAATTTAAATGCCTAAGTTTAGCTATCTGGTTAAAATCTCACACTCTCGTGGTCTTGACCCAACCTAATACCCTTTTCTTACTCTCGTAACGAAAAGGTCGAATTCAATTAAAAAGCATCAGCCAGAATGTTAAGCGATTAATTATTTTAGCCCATGGTTATATTTTACCGGTTAAGTTGGTTATAACTACATACCGCCCTAAGGTATTTAGCTACTCATCGAGGTTAAATCAGACTCAGAGTTAAATATTGACTTACTAATGGCAGAAAAATAAATAGACATTATAAATAAATTAAATTGCAATAATTGAAAAACCTGATTAACAAATATCTGAGTAGACTCCTTCTTCCACAGACCGGAAGGCTTGGAGTAGGCGGAAATAAAAATTAAAACGAATGCTGAAGGCTGGAAACAAATAAAAGTATAACAATTCCCTAATGTTGGAAATTGTTACACGGTTGGTTTGGATACAAATAAAATAAGACAGGAAACAAAATAATGCTGGAATAATAATTCTGGTGGTAAGGTAATTCGGCAGAGCTTCCGCAGGAAATTTGGATAATGAAGTCTGTCCTGAGTTCTCCTGAGCTGATCCTATTTATAGAGCTTCCAATGGGCTGGTGCCTTGGTCTTTTGCTTCTTGGGCTTTGCTGGAGTGGTTGAGAAAATGTTGGAAAGTGGCAGCAGAAAATGGGAGAAGTCGTCCTCACGTGCTGCCTTGAGGAGAATTACTAGGAGGAGTGGTCTTCAGTGGTGGCTTGACGTAGTCTGAGTCAAAATCAAGTTATATCCTTGTCACGGGCGTGACAAGGTCTTCACGCTCGTTATTTGATGATTTCAAGTGTCACGGTCGTGACTACTTCCTCACGGTCGTGATGGCCCAAAGTAAGGTGTCACGGTCGTGACACCCTTGTAACGACCGTGGCCGTAACAAATTATGCAGACTTTATGCAGGCTTCTGTCTTGCTTCATTTCTTGTGGTTTCTTTCGTTCTTTTCTTCTTAATTCATGATTTGGCCTCACATGACGATGTACCTGCAAAATAGTAAGAAAAACTCGAGAAATCGAGCGTTAAAACGGTGAATGCGCGATAAAACGTCAATGAAATCTAGCGATATAATCGATGCGTTTTCTCGTCATCAGGAGGGAGGAAAAATGTGTGGGGCAGCAGCCGCCACAAGCGCGTCTCGACCTCAACAGCGACGCGAAATGATGCAAACACGTGGAGAAAATCAAGAGATGAAAGCATACAAACATGAAAACAAATGATCAATTCGAACCACATATACAAGCATGTAAAGAAATGGAAGAATGAACACACATGTCAACAAAATCATGATCAATCAACCACAAACAGTGACAATTATCCAAACAATTCAATCCTACTGCATCACACTAATCTATGATGATTGAAATTGAAATGATATGCAAACAAGCAAGCAAAACAACAAATATGACATTCTGGCACAGTGTTAATCGGTTAACACATACTGTTAACCGGTTAATACCTTAAAAATTTTGAAAAATCTGAAGTTTTGAACAGGTTAATCGGTTAGTCATATGCGTTAACCGATAACACTTTTAACATTTGGAAATATTTTGAAAATTTGAAATGGTTAACCATATATTAACCGATTAACACTGCACCAAAAGCTAAAAACAACAACAGAAAATCACTTCTAGCAACAGAACAGCTTATCCAAGGTTCCAATAAATCAACTTATCAATTAAGCACGAAATTAACAACAGAAAACAGAGATCCAACAGGATGGATACACAATTACACAGCCATATCACAAATCAAATGGATTGAAATCAAAAAAATTCAATCGAATATGAAGATTAACATGATAAGCACAAAAATTAAATCGGACCGAGAATTCCAACCTTCGAAGCGGAGATTTGCTTCAGTAAATGTTGATCAACTGAATTTGAGTAGATCAAACGCTAGAAATCCGAAAAACTTCAAGATCCACAATAATTGTTGTTGTATGAATGAAGATCCACCAAATTTGAGTCAAAAAGCTTCAAATAATCACTTCTAGATCCAACTCCAGATTCTGATCCAAGCTTGCAAGAAAATTGAAGATGAAAATTGATTCAGTGGTGATGGTAAATGGAGGATTATGCTCAAGAATTCATTGATTCCAATGAAGAATCAAGAATTCCAATGAAAAAGAGCTTTGAGTGAGTTTTGGAAATGGAGAAGTTGAGAGAATTTGAGAGAGAATTCTGATCAATTCTGAAAATTGGAAGTGAGAAATGAAAATTGGATGGTTTGGTTTGGAGTAGATCACTTAAATACCATATAGGTTTGGATCCCAAAGAAAGGCTTGGAAATTGGATTGGAAAACAAGGCTTGGAATGTGGAATGGGATTTTAGAGGGAAATCTGAAATTTAAAGGTTTTCTAGATCCTTCCCAAGTGAAAATTTGAATTCCAAGGTGATCAAAACTGGACCCCAAGTGCAATTGGCTTGCAAAATCACGTACAGGGCAAAATCTGTTATGGTTAACCGGTTAACACTGTTAAAAATTCCAATTTGGGCTAATTTTCCTTTGGTTAATCGATTAACCATATAGGTTAACCGGTTAACGCTTTCAAATTTTGAATTTTGGTGCCTCTTGGTGGGAAATCTGTCCGTTTACCCTGTTTCAAATGTCTGAAGCTCTGTTTAGCTGCTGAACCTCATTTTTGAATGTTATCATTGTGAAAATACTTGATCTGAGCCTGAATGCTGCCTTTTACTCTGAAATTAACCTGCAAAATAAAATCGGTTGCCTGACCGCTGGGCAAAATAAATGCCCGAGCCTCTGATGCTCGTTGTTCGCTGTTCGGTCTCTTGCTCCGAAATGAACTTGAGCCACAGGAACACCTTGATTCCATGCCTCAAGAACGAATGTTATGCAATGCGAATGCTAAATGCAAAAAACAAAAGCCAGTTACGGTTAAAACGAAAGGCAAATTTTGGGGTGTTACAGGGAGCCCCCGTCAATTCTGCGCTTGTCGGTCTCGGGAGGTCGATCGTATCTGCTCGCGTTATGAGGGTGGCTGGTTCCCCATGTATGAGTTCGCCTTCAAAGAGGTGAGCATGTGACTGCCCTTCACCGGCTTTCAGCAAGGGGTTTTCGACCACCTAATGCTGGCGCCTTTCCAGCTTCACCCGAACTCGTTGGCTTTCCTCCGTGCGTTCGAGATCATGTGTAACTATTTGGAGCTCGAAGCCACCATTCCCCTATTCTTCTGCGTCTTCCATTTCCAACGTCAGACGACGGCTGACCGATATAGTTGGGTTTTGCTGAAGCAGGCGACCAGGTTCTTCCGCCCGTATACTGACTCTGTTCGGGGATTTAAAGATCGTTGGTTCGTGGTCATGCCGACCACGGACGACGCGTACGAGACGACTTTTCACAAGGAAGTGGTAGTCATGGAGGGGTGTCCCGAGGACAACTATGAGTCCTATTTCCCCTTGGACTGGGGGGGGATCAACATTTACGTCCGGCCATCGACAACTTCATCTTCAGGCCTGGTCGGCTGGGCGAGGAGGACAGCCTGGCCTTCTGGAGTTTGGTGGACTTCGTCGGTCACCTTCCTCCTTGGAAGTGTGTGTCCCCCGACGGGGAGTATATCCGCGGCGAAGATGGTCAAATACTGACGGAGGCCCGGTATATTAATGTAAAGGCTCTGCTCGACTGCAGGACGGAAGCTGAGGCTCATCGGTTCCTAGGTAGTTTGAGTGCCTCCGGGATGCTTTTGATACTTGTATAGATTTAGTTTCTAACCATTTCTCTTGGGTTTGTTTTGCAGGCTCAATGGGTTCCGTGGACGAAAGGGTGACGAAGCTGATGATAAGGGGAAACCGTCGTGCTCAAGGTCGGGCCCCTGCTCCACGGAGGGAGTTGGCTGGTGGCTCTTCGGGAACGACATCATCTCCTCGGGGAAGTGGGTCCCCGACGCAGCCCCTGGTTCACAAAAGGCAACGGGAGGACGAGGTGCCCAGGATTAATCTGATGGACGGGTCCCCAGAGAGCGGGTTCGTCATGCCCCCTTGTTGTCTCCGGCCGAATTTATTTTCAGGGCAGAACGATCCTGCGATGGCACCTGAAGAAGCCAAGAGCATACTGTTTGCAGGCAAGGAGGCTCAGAGGAAGATGATGTCCGCAGATCTGGCAGCGATGGTGAGGGTCTTCGAGACGGCCCATGTGCTGAATGAGGCGGGGTGCTCCTCGGAGGACCTAGCTGCTATCAAGAGCGACCTCACGGTGTCCGAGGAGGTTAGGGCCAAGCTGGCAGCCGACCAGAAGGAGTATCAGAGGCAGGACATGCTCCACCGGGGACGCGTTGAGGAGCTGGAGAAGGCCCTGAAGGAAAGTGATGAAGAGCTTGTTGCACCCTAAAATTTGCTTAACCTTTTCTAGCCTGATTTATGTTTCATTGCATTTCATTTGCATAGTCACATCATGCACATAGCTCAACCATTTGCATATCATAGCATATCAAGTCATCCAACAAGGGATCAAGGATGTCTATCAAGAGAAGCCTATCTAGAGGTGTTCTCTGAGTCTGAGAGCCCATCCAAGTCATCAGAGAAGGATTTGAAGTCTTGAGAAGTTTGAGTGCCTACATGTGGGTTTTGCTCCTATCTTGAGGAATGTTGAGAATCATCAGTGAGATGAGAAGCATAGAATGTGAATTTTAGGTGTGTATGGATCTCATGGAATGCCTAGAGGGCCATGTTGAAGCTGAGACAAGTCATTGATTCAAGTACAAGAGCCACAGTTGAAGTGCAGTCAACTAGGGTTTCATCTGGGTCAACCCTAGGTCAATTGAGTGATTGGAGAGCATCAAAGCCTACCTTGAGGTCATGGGTTTTACGAATTGGTATGTTGATACATGTGTGGTGTTGTACCAAGGTTATTAAAAGAAAGAGCAAGAAGGTGGGAAGTTGCTAAATTAGGGTTTCAGTGTAAAATCCCTTGTTTAGTGCCTAACTTCAAAGCCACATAAGTCCAAATAAAAGTTTCAAATGGATCTTTGGCCAACATGAAACTTGTAGAGCTTCTAAATACCTTTAATTTTAGTACAATAAGTCTTCAAGAAGATTTGTAGAACTCAAGTTATGGTTCTTGCAAGTTACAGGTCACCAGAGGACATTGAAATTTATCTGTGAAAGTCACTTGACTTCCAAGCAACTCTTTCCCCTCAAGGAGTTTTCAAATGGATTCTTGGCCAACATAAGAGTTGTAGATCTTGATCTTAGCTTTAATTTTAGTACCATAAGTCTTCAAGAAGATTTGTGGAACTCAAGTTATGATCTTGGCAATCCAGGGGTATTTTGGGAAAGTTGAATTATAGGTCATTTTCAAGTATGTGCCAAAATCTCTATCTTCCATGCCTCCAATGGAAAATTGTTCAACATGAAATGTGTTTAGAATGTTGTTTTTAGGTCAGATAAGTCATCATGGTGAATTGGATTGGCTTGTATCAAGAAGTGCTCCAAAATGGCCTAAAAAGAGGGATTTTTCAAATGATTCAAAGGAGGGAAATTGGGATTTTTGAATTATAGGTCATAAACATGTCATGTGAGTAGTCATTTTGACCATAAATTGCATTCCAAACACATTTGCATTGGCACAATTTTGAGATGAGGTCAAATTACATGACTTGCTTTGGAAAGGTAGTTACTTCAATTACAAGTCATTGATCCAAAGCAAGAACCAAGGCATTTCAGGCTGAACTATCTATCCAAACATACTCCATGATCAATTTTCAGTTGGTTAGAACACTCTAGAGCAAGCTGGGAGGGCAATATCGTGACTGTCACATTTCAACTTTGGAAGAAAAATCAGAAAATGGATCCACTGAATTGGGCCTTAATTTGGATTCAAAAGCCCATGAGAAGCTTCTATATATTCATTTCAATGATCTCAGATGAGGTTTGGTGTTGAATTCGTGCTGAACAGAGAGTTTGCAGTTGAGCTTTCAAGGTTTCTAACTGAAAACGGTTTTGGAGTTCGAGGCACATTCAAGCCAAATTGAGGGTTGGAAAAGCTTCCTCTTACTTCATTGATCGTGCCTGGAGAATTGTGGAGCTTGAATCCATCATTTTGCACCTCTGTTGATCCATTTTTTCCAGGTATGTAACTCTCAAATTTCCTCATGATCTAGGCTGAATTAAGTAGAATCTTGCATGTGGTTAGGACTTAGGTTGATCAAGGAACGTTTCTAGTTTGGTTTGGAGTTGTTTAGAGACAATTAAGTATGCTATGGAATTTCTGTTTGAGGATGGTTAGATCCGATCGTGAGGAGATAACATGAATTGAATAGATAGGAATGATCAGTGAAGCATGAGGATCATTTCTATGGTTTTAGATTGGAGTTTAGTGATGATCATTCTTGTGGTAGCATTTCTGTTTGCCTTCGAATTTCAAAACCTAGGAAGATCTAGAGGAAATGGATATGAAATTGGAGATCTACGTGAAATTATGAGCAAGATGATGTTAAGTTTGAGAGTTTTCCTTGACCTGCAACCCTGGCTCGCCGGAGAAGATCACCGGACCACCGCCTGGGAATAGTTTCAGGCCACCTGAGATTGTTAGAGAAGATGAACGAGGGACCATTGGATTAGTCTGAGAAGAGACTTTGTATGCTGATCTAAGAGCCTTGATTTAAACCTGGGATTTGCCTCCAAGATCAATACGCATCATTTCGTTAACGTGACTCAGCTTGTGAGTCACCAGCCACCTCATTCTCACATGGACGCGCCCTCAGTTTTTGGATTTGATTACCAGTCTCCTACATCCAACAGTCCACGTTTTATCTTCAGTTTTATTTTCTTAATTCATTTTTTAATTGTTTGTATTTTCTTTTATTCCATTTGATTTCTAAAATCCATATTAAATCCAATTTTGATCCAAAAAATATTTTAAAAATATCTCCATGATCTTTGATTTAATTGTGATTTTCTGAAATTAATAAATCCCATTTTCATGCCTTTTTCAATTTAATTTGATTTTTCTTATTTTTATGTGATTTCTTTTGAGTTTGGTTGATACATGATTTTGTGGATTTTGTTGTGACCAATTGGTGCATGATTTTGAGTTGATTATTGTTGGATTAGTTAGCTTAGAGAAGCATGTACCCTTAGAAATTTTATCATAATTTTGTGAATAAATTTTAGGCCAATTTGAGTGGTGAACATAAGGAGTCTTAGATTTAGGGTTTCAAAACAACTAGTTGTAGTTTAGGGCATAATTTGGGGACTTAGTGTGTGATTTAGGTCCTGGGATTTATATGGGGTATTGGGTATATGCTTAGGTTCCCTTAGAAATTTAATTAGGATTTTATGATCTATTTTAGCATTTTATTTATATTTTGCAATTGGTGTGATGTTTGTGGGTTTCTCCCTTGGATGCTTGGTTTATTCAATTTGTATGGAGTCATTTTGGTCGGGCTTTTGGCTTGGACTCTGCTTGGTTGAATTAGAGGACCAATTGAATATTCTTTGTAGAGCTTGAAGAGCTTGGATTAGAAGATTCTCTCATCTGTTGGAGTGCTTGTCAGGAGCTTAGGAAAATTAGGGTTTTAGGAAGAGCTTTTTAGACTTAGTTCATATCTTTCCTCAAACATGGAATGCTTTGTTTGCTTCCATCCTATCCTATGATTAAAAGTCCTCTTAAGGAAGCCCCATATCTCCCTTAGAGGGATGAGTGGCATGCCTTAAAGAGTAGAACTTTTGAGGATACCTTTCTTTGCAGATGATGGTTTCTAGTGATTTCCTTTGGTTTTCACTGGTTTCCATTCATTATAAATTGATCTCAGTAACCAATATTTCTTGGTGGAGCTTGCTAGAGCTTGGAGATGAAGATATAAGATGTTGAAGATGCCTTTCATAAGGTCTGCTTGAAGATGGAGTTATGTTAATGTCAACTTTGCTGTCAGAGCTGCTGTAGGAGTTTGGTGTTGCTGCTTGGGCTGCCTGCTTTGGGTTTTGTTTTCTGTATTGTTTGTTGGCTTGTGTAGCTTGCCCCCTTGGTTTGAGGTGAATGTTGATTCACTTTGCCTGTTGTTTTCCCAGGTTCGAGGTTGAGTGGGACTCCCTTGCCTCGCTTGTATTGCTACATTGCATGCATTTTACTGTATTTGCTTGCTTTCTTTTCTGTTTATCCCCTAGGATCTCTGATTTCCTTTGTGCAGGAGGGAATTATGACAGATATTAGGATTCTTATCCATGCATGACAACATTAGGTTATTTTTTATTCCCTTTTCAACCCTAGGCTTTTTAGAGCTTCTTTCTCTTCTTATCTCAAAACAACTCAAAAATACAGTAATAAGGTTAATCGACATCGTACGTTACGAGCCTTAAGCTATTTGAGAAAGGGTTGCTGGAGAGTTTCTTTCCAGTATTCTGGCTGCCTAGTGTGGTACCCTTTGGGTGACACGCGACGTAGTCACTCTCAAATCATAGTCTCTAGTACGTCAGAGATTGCAAACAAACTAAAAAAACATTTCTTTCGTAAAAGATTCAAAACAAACATCAAAGTGTCATTTTTGTCCGCTTGGACTCTTAATCAAGAAAACCCTTTTTGAAGGTAATAAAAAACCAGTCAGACAAGCTTGTGTCTTCCGTAGCTCGAACTACGTTTGCTCTGATCTTTCATGCTGTATGAAAGTACGTAGGCATAGGATGCCGTAACCTAGCGAGCAACCTTCCCCTCCTTTCCCGTAGTTAGGCGAACTATGTTGACTCTGATTTCTCGTTCCAGACGGGAATACGTAGGCATAAAGTGCGATACTTTGCCGAGTCATTTTCATTTTCTTTTCTTTTTAACCCTTGACCTGTAGAGTAGGTAGAATGACAATCCGTACTAGAAAACAAGTGTGGATCCCGTCGAGTACGACGGACGTGAGGGGTGCTAATACCTTCCCCTTGCGTAATCGACTCCCGAATCCAGGAATTTGGTTGCGATGACCATTCCTTTCCCGTTTTGCGTTAGGTTTACTCTGAGCGTTTCCTTTCCCTTCTTTGGGATAAATAACACACGGTGGCGACTCTTCTGTCATAGCCGGCGCCGATTTTCGCAGTAGCGACAGCTGGCGACTCTGCTGGGGATACTAACGGTTCCCTACGCGAGTCAATCCTAGCGCTTGTTTTCCCGTCCTGGGTTTTGTATGGATTTACATTTCTGTCTTTACTTTCCGCATTTTATTGTCAGCTTTATATTGTTATTGCTGTTGTGGGGAGAGGGTGATCTGTTGAGAGATAAGTCGGACCTGGGCTTGAGTGCACCTAGAATTAGTTGTGGAAAGTAGTGGGCGCGTGCATGCTTTGCATGTACTAGTGTCCCATAAAATCCACGCTCGGACGACGTTCTTCTGGTTGACTTCTTTTTCAACCCTTTGGGTTGAGGGGGTTGTTGGTTAGTTGGATTGTCGACTCTGGGGACTGATCAATTGGAAGTTGGCTAAGTGAGGCCTCTTCAGGACATGATGATGCCACACCTTCTGGGTATCGTATCATCAGTCTTGAAAGTATGTGACACCGACGACTGCATAGGTTGCCGTACCTTGTGTCAGTTGATAGGACACCTACCTGTGAGAGGGATTGGGGCATGCAAGAAACTTGACCTCCAGACTACACGGTTTTCTTAATCTTGGATCAGTATGTGTGGTTACTTGGGGTTCTTCATCAGGACAGTGTTATAGGTCTGTTGAGACTAGGTTGGAGCTTTGTTATAGGTCTGTTGAGATTAAAGTGGAGCATTGTTATGGGTCTGTTGAGACCAGGTTTGAGCAGTATTGTGGGTCTGTTGAGACAGATATTGTGGATGGATCTCTTCAGCAATATATCACTTGATCCCTGTTGCATGTTTGCATATTGCATTGTTGCATACTCATTTTGCATATCATTAATTTGTGTCTGTGCTGCAGGTGCATTCTCATACCCTCTGATTCTAGCTGCCCGGATTTCTGTATGCTATTATGGATACTTTGAAGAAGACTGTAGCATACAAGTTGCCTACTCCAGATGTTTCTTCTCTGCTTGGTTTGATGTCTCTAGCTGATGAGGAGGTGAAGAGAAGCTTCAGGAAGAGTTATGGGAGACTGCTTAGGTTGGTTTATAAACCATCCATGTATGAGCAAAACAGATTGTACGCGTTGATGCAGTTCTATGATCCCCCGCTGAGGTGTTTTACTTTCCCTGACTTCATTCTGGCTCCGACCCTGGAGGAATATGCTGAGATCTTGGAGTTAACCATTCAGAACAGGGTACCCTTCATTCACATGGGTGCTGAGCCCAAGCTGGAGGATTTGGCTGTTGCTTTGCACTTAGACTCCTCAGAGTTGCTGTTAACCTCGTGGAATGGAGTTTCTGGGTTTTCTCTCAAGTTCTTGGTTGGGAAAGCACAAGAGTATGCCATGAGTGGCTGTTGGGTTGTGTTTAATGCTATCCTTGCTTTGTGTATCTACGAAATTGTACTGTTCCCGAATATGCCTGAATTTGTTGATTTGGATGCATTCTATATATTTGCTTCATGAAATCCTGTGCCTACACTAATTAGAGATTTCTATCATTCACTGCATTATAAGAACGAGAATAGGAGGGGCAAGAACGTCTCTTGTTGTGTGCCTTTGCTGTATATGTGGTTTGATAGTCACCTGCCCAAGAAGGGTATCTTTGTTGAGTCTGCAGCTACGGTAAATTGGTCTGAGCATCTGATGGGACTTTCTTCAGAAGAAGTTGTCTGGTTTGATAGAGATTTACTGGGATTCAAGATTATATACAGCTGCGCCGGATATCCTAATGTTCCTCTGATCGGGAGGAAAGGGTGCATTAACTACAATCCATCATTGTTGATCAGGCAATTTGGTTATGCTTTGAAAAGCCCGCCAAAAGAGGAGGAAGTGCAGGAATCTTTGTACTTCATAGGTGATCTGAGGGGAGAATTGTTATCCAAGCTTCAGCATGCATGGAATAACATCAACAAGAGGGGTAAGCCGTTGTTGGGTAAGAATGATTGTCAAGCCTATCCTCCGTACAAAGCCTGGATCCAAGATAGGGCAAAGCAAGCGCTAATGCTGTTTCCTGCAGTATTACCTCCTTCTCCCCTCGTGATTGAAGAGCCAACTATTGTGCCTATTGAGAGATATGAGCAGGTTGTGAAGGAGAAAGAAGAGCTGATGAAAGCCAATGAGAAGTTGGAAGAAGAGCTAGTGCAGCTCAGAAGCGAAAGGAATGAAGCCATATATTCCGTCAAGCAGCAAACAGAGCTGGTGAATCAACTAGGTGCAGAACTGACTGAACAACGAAAGAAGCGTGAACGTTTGGGGATAGATTTCAAGAGCTCTCACGACATGCTGGAGTCCAAGAAGAAAGCACTTGATGTAGCCTACCGAGAGATCTTCGCATTCAACAAAACTTGGAATGCCACGCTGACCGGCAATAAGGAAAGAGAAGACAAACTGAAGCTGCAGATCTCTGAGCTGGAAGGTCAGTTGAAAGCTAGCCAGAAGAAGTTTGAAGAAGAGGTTATACGGAGATATGACGTTCAGGAGGCCTTGAACAAAGTCATCAAGCGTAAGAAAGAGTCTGCACCCCAGAAGAGGAAGCTAGAGGAATGCTTTGGAGAAGGTGCTTGGGAGGCATCCATTGGGGATCTCCAGCGTGTTATCAGGCAAAGAGACTCGCTCGTCGAAGGGTTGCTTTCTCAGCCAGACCATCCCAAGACTAAGAGATTGTTAGAGGAGTATCAGGCATATGGTCGCACTTGATTGCCTTATGTACTGTTGTATACGCTTTATTTGCATTGTGCTGGCCATCACCAGGATTGTTGGTTGAGGTCATGCCTTCTTGTTATTGTACACTCAGTGATATTGTATTTCTGACTTGATGGGCTTTTCAACAATATATGAGATGTTTTTCCCCGTAATGGATCCAAGCTTCTTATCACTATCACTGTCACTACACTGGCACTTTGGCACTAGAATTAGGGGTTGATCTCCCTAACGCACAAACACATATTGCATCTGCATATTCATTTTGCATTGCTAGTTACGTGTTGAATCTGTATATTATTTCCTGCATCTCGCAGGTTTTTCAGGATTGACGACCAGAGAGTCCACCGCTATTCAACCAGAAACAATTGCAAGAAGGTAATGGATCAAGTTCAGGTCAAGATGCAGGAAATCCGTGAGAAGTTGACTTTGTTCATGCAAGCTATGGAGAGCATGGCCAAGGGCCAGGAGAATCTTCAGACCTTGGTGCAGCCGCTGCTGGCGCGGGCAAACGGAAATGGCAACACTGGCCACATTTCTGTTGAAACTCCTCACCGGAAGGATGAGATACCGGCAGTTGTTACTCCCCTTGTTGTGACTGTCAACGGAAACACTGGTACTGGTGCAGGTGCTGGCGCCGGTAATGGTAATACTGGAAATGGTGGTGATGGGCATGTTGTTAACAAAAAAGGCAACACTGTGGATGCCGATCAAGGATTGTTGGATTTGGAAACAATGGGTATGGCAATGTCAATCAGGACGGGAACTTCGGGTTCAACAATCAAGGCTTTGGTAAAGACGGTTACGACAACAATCAGGGGTATGGCTACGGTAATGGTGGATTCGGTAATGTGAATAACAACAGCGCTGGAGCATTTCCTTTCAACAATGGTTTTGGACCTGCTGGGGTCAATCTAGGGTTCGGCAACCGAGGACAGGGTCCTGTGTACAATCAGCAAGGATTTGGCTGTAACATGGGTATGGCAATGACTGGAATGTGGATCAACAGGAGGACGCTTTTTCAGGAAGAGGTGTGGGACCTGAAGGCCCTATTGACCCTGTTTAGAGGATCAGAATGCTAGAAGAACAGATGAAAGGTGTGGTTGACCAGAACTCCGCTGGGTTAGATATGACTACTATGGGGTTGGTACTAGGGCTGAGGGTGCCATTGAAATTCAAGGCTCCAACATTCGAAAAATACAAAGGGGATACCTGCCCAAAGGTCCATGTACGTTCTTATTATAGAAGAATGTCTGCGTATTCCAATGATGAAAGGATGCTCATGCATTTCTTTCAAGACAGCTTATCAGGACCATCTTTGGAATGGTACATGGGGCTGGAGCCCACTCAGATCAGAAGCTGGAAGCAGTTGGCTGATGCTTTCGTTATGCATTACAAATATAACAGTGATTTGGCGCCAAACAGAGTTCAGTTGCAGAGTCTGTCGCAGAAAAGTGGTGAAAGTTTCAAAGACTACGCGCAGCGGTGGCGCGATATGGCAGCTCGGGTGCACCCTCCTTTGGTTGAAAGGGAGATGAATGACATGTTTGTGGGGACATTTACTGGAATGTACTATGACAAGTTACTCAATGTTTCGATGGGCAGTTTCTCCGATATGATCCTTATAGGGGAAAGGATCGAAAATGGAATTAAAAATGGAAAGGTTCAGGCAGACGAATCTACTTCAGCCGGGGGTGCGAGAAAAGCGTTCAGTGGAAGACGACAGGGTAATACTAGCGCTGTGTATGGTGGCAGAGGCCGGGGCAGAGGCAGAAATTAGTACATTCAACCTCAACAGATAGCCAGTGTTACTATTCCAATTCCTCAACAACAACAACAACCTCAACAACAACCTCAACAACAACAGCAACAACAACCGCAGCAGCAGCAAAGGCCGAATCAGGGTCAGGGAAGGTTTCAGAATGTAAGGCCGAAGAGGGTATTTGATAAGCCTTCGTCGACATATGCAGAGCTTCTTCAGACACTGCTGGGGTTGAATTTGGTCAAGAAAAGGACAATGGAACCACCTACAGGACCGGTACTTCCTAGGGGGTATGATGCTAATAAGCAGTGCGAATTCCATTCCGGGGCGCCCGGGCACGATATAGAATCTTGTCATGCATTCAAGCATAAAGTTCAAGACTTGTTGGACAGTAAAGCCATCAACTTCGGCCAAGTGGGGCCCAATATTGTACAACAGCCTATTCCTAATCATGGGACAAACGCCATCTTAACGGAAGGAAATTTGAACTTGGTGTTGAATGTTAATGAGTTGAAGACACCATTGAGTGAAGTGAAAAGCATATTGCTCAGAGGGGGAGTATTCCCCAGTTATGATGAATACTGTTTAGAGTGTTGGACCAAGCCTGAGGGTTGTACTGATTTGAAGCAGGGCATTCAGGCCATGATCGACGAAGGAACATTGCAATTTGATAGAACTGCGATTGAGAAGCCTGTGGAGGCATTATGTGACGAGCAGAATGATATTTCGACAGTGACGATCCCGAGAAAGACTATAACGATAACAGAGCCCGCCAAGCGGCCAACTATTACAATCACCAAAGCAGGGCATGTTCCCTTTGAAAGTACGAAAGTTGTCCCGTGGACGTACGGTTTAGAAGCATATTGCAACGGTGAAAAGATTGTGGTGAATAGCCAGCCTGCTGGTGCTGTTGACAATGTTGTTGGAACGGGGGGCATGACCCGTAGCGGAAGGATCTTTACCTCACCTGAAATAGAAGTAGAGAGGTTGGCCAAAGGTAAAGCCAAAGTAAATGAAAGCGGACCTACTCAGTCGAAAGAAAAGGATACGTCACTCAAGGACGTAGAGGAGTTCATGAGGCTGATTCGTAAAAGCGACTACAAAATTGTTGAACACCTACAGCAGACGCCGTCAAAGATTTCTATCTTGTCATTGTTGCTATGTTCCGAGGCCCACCGGAACGCCTTGCTGAAAATACTGGATACGTCATTCGTGCCCCAAGAAGTTTCTGTAAATCAGTTAGAGGGGGTAATGGCACATGTCAATGCTGGACATAGTCTGGGTTTCACAGATTTCGATCTAACGCCTAAGGGTCGAGAGCACAACATGGCTTTGCATATATCAGTGGAATGCCGCGGCACCGTAATGTCGCGAGTATTGGTGGATACTGGGTCGTCGTTGAACGTGTTACCAAAGAAAGCCATGATGAAATTGGACATACGGGGAATTATTTGCATGCCCAACGATTTGGTTGTGAGGGCGTTTGACGGGACGAAAAGATCAGTGTTTGGGTCAATAACATTACCGCTGCAGGTGGGGCCAGAAATTTTTGATACCGAATTCTACATCATGGATATCCATCCAGCTTATAGCTGCCTTCTTGGGCGCCCATGGATCCATGCTGCAGGGGCCGTAACGTCCACATTGCATCAGAAGTTAAAGTACATGGTGGGCGATAGTGTTGTTACCATTTGCGGGGAGGAGGATATTTTGGTCAGTCACCTGTCATCATTCAGATATGTTGAGTTCGACGGAGAAATACACGAGACACCTTGTCAAGCCTTCGAAGGGTTGCGGATTAAAGACAAAGCTCGGGGTTCCAGCAAAATATCAGATGTGGCAGTGTCATCTTACAAAGAGGCTCAGGCTTTAATGCAGACTGGTGAGACTAAAGGCTGGGGGAAGATACTGGAGATTTCCGTGAAGAATGACAAGTTTGGGCTAGGGTATCGACCGACATCGTCAGCGTCCGCTTCAGGAGCGCCCAGGTTCAAGGGACCGGTCACGATTACGCCAAGCGGGGTGTGCTTTGAGACTATCAATGCTATTTCCGATGCCGAAGACGGAGATAGCGACTGCGATATGGACGCATGGATCAAGCCAAGCGTGTCAGGACAAAGTATCTGCAACTGGTCCATCCGGGAAACTGTCCCAGTGACTTTTAAACAGTAATGATTTGTTTTATCAATTGTTGAATAATCCTATGTCATACCCGGGGCATAGTGATGTTACATAAGGGCTGCTTGATTATGTGTATTGCACTGTTTAATCATGAAATAAAGGCGTTTTTCATATTCAAATATTGTGATCCCTGTTTTTCTTGTTTTTTAACAATAAATGGAAACGTAGTTATTTGCTTTGTTTGCGTGTTGAAGCGTTTAACCATTTCCTTTGCAGGACTAATATTTCAGACGACATCTCATACAAACCGCCTATGACTCGTTTCGACTTCGAGCACCCGGTATTCCAAGCAGAGGAAGAGATTGTTGAGGATAGAGACCTGCCAGAGGAGCTGACTCGTTTGTTGAAACAGGAAGAGAGGATCATTCTGCCTCATCAGGAAGAAATTGAGATTATCAACTTGGGGTCGAAAGAAGTTGTGAGAAATATCCGTATAGGGGCTGCGCTGCAGAGTGACATCAAGCAAATGCTGATTGAGATACTGCGAGAGTATAGTGATATATTTGCTTAGTCGTACGAGGATATGCCTGGGTTAGATACGGACATGGTTGTGCACCGTCTGCCGTTGCGAGAGGAATGTCCGCCTGTAAAGCAGAAACTCAGAAGAACCAGACCAGACATGGCTGTGAAAATCAAGGAGGAAGTTCAAAAACGGTGGGATGCTGGTTTCCTAGCTGTTACAACTTACCTGTCATGGGTCGCTAATATAGTATCAGTGCCGAAGAAAGACGGTAAAGTGCGAATGTGTGTAGACTACCGTGATTTGAATAGGGCGAGCCCGAAAGACGACTTTCCACTTCCTCACATTGATGTGCTGGTTGATAACACTGCTCAGTTCTCCGTATTCTCCTTCATGGACGGCTTCTCAGGCTATAATCAGATCAAAATGGCACCGGAAGACATGGAGAAGACTACCTTCATTACTCCCTGGGGAACATTTTGCTACAAAGTGATGCCCTTCGGACTGAAGAACGCTGGGGCAACATATCAACGTGCTATGACGACTCTCTTTCGTGACATGATGCACAAAGAGATCGAGGTTTATGTTGATGATATGATTGCCAAATCCCAGACAGAGGAGGAGCATTAGGTTAATCTGCTGAAACTGTTCAAGAGGCTTAGGAAGTTCAGGTTGAGGCTGAACCCTAACAAGTGCACCTTCGGGGTGAGATCGGGTAAACTGTTGGGGTTTATTGTGAGCGAAAAGGGAATAGAGGTTGATCCTGCGAAAATAAAAGCAATACAAGAAATGCCAACGCCTAAAACAGAAAAAGAAGTGCGTGGGTTTTTAGGGAGGTTGAACTATATCGCCCGATTCATATCTCACCTAACTGCGACATGCGAGCCGTTATTCAAGTTGTTGAAAAAGGATCAGGCTGTGACCTGGAATGAAGATTGTCAAAAGGCATTCGACAAGATAAAAGAATACTTGCAGGAACCTCCTGTTTTGATACCCCCAGTGGCCGGGAGACCTTTGATTATGTATTTGACGGTTCTTGAGGAAAGTATGGGTTGTGTTCTCAGTCAACACGACGAGACCGGACGTAAAGAGCATGCGATCTACTACTTGAGTAAAAAGTTCACAGACTGTGAGTCCCGTTACTCAATGCTCGAAAAAACGTGTTGTGCGCTAGCCTGGGCCGCCAAACGTTTGAGGCAATACATGTTGAATCATACAACCATGCTAATTTCAAAGATAGATCCAATCAAATACGTGTTTGAGAAGCAAGCACTCTCTGGAAGAATTGCCCGATGGCGGATGGTGTTAACCGAATACGATATCCAATATGTCTCGCAAAAGGCTATTAAAGGTAGCGTTCTGTCAGAGTACCTTGCGGAGCAACCTGTTGAGGACTACCAATCGATGAGGTTTGATTTTCCTGACGAGGATATCATGTACCTGAAGATGAAAGATTGTGAAGAACCGTTTTCGGACGAAGGACCAGAGTTGGGTTCCAAATGGTAGTTGATATTTGACGGAGCTGTAAATTCCTATGGTAGCGGAATAGGGGCAATTATCACCACTCCCCAGGGGTCGCACATCCCCTTTACTGCCCGATTGACTTTTCCCGTTACCAATAATGAGGCTGAATATGAGGCTTGCATCATGGGTCTGGAAGAAGCTATTGATTTGCGAATCAAACATCTGGATGTATACGGAGACTCAACTCTAGTGGTGAACCAGATTAAAGAAGAATGGGAGACACATCAGCCCAATTTGATACCGTATATGAATTATGCAAGGAGATTGTTGCCTTTCTTTGACAAGGTGGAATTGCATCATGTGCCACGAGCAGAAAATCAAATGGCTGATGCCCTGGCGACATTGTCTTCAATGTATAAAGTTAACTTCTGGAACGAGGCTCCCCGGATTGTTATCTCTCGGCTTGATAGGCCTGCATTCATATTTGCCATTGACGAGGCTCCCGATGGTCAACCCTAGTACTTTGACATCCAGAATTTCCTGAAGAACAAGGAGTACCCAGCTGAGACATCCAGTCGAGATCAGAAGACTCTCAGAAGATTGGCTGGCAATTTCTATCTGAATCCGGACGGTGTCCTATACAAAAGAAACCACGACTTGGTGTTGCTACGCTGTGTAGATGAGAAAGAGGCGAAGTTGCTCATGGAAGAGATACATGAGGGTACATTTGGTACACATGCTGGTGGGCATGCTATGACGAGAAAGCTGCTGCGGGCAGGTTATTATTGGCTAACTATGGAAACAGACTGTTTCAAGTTTGCAAAGAGGTGTCATAAATGCCAGATTTATGCGGACAAGATCCATGTACCTCCCAGTCCTCTGAATGTGATGTCATCACCGTGGCCTTTCTCGATGTGGGGAATTGATATGATTGGCAAGATTGAGCCTACGACATCCAACGGACACCGATTCATTTTGGTGGCAATCGATTACTTCACCAAATGGGTGGAAGCAACATCGTATGCCAATGTCACCAAACAAGTGGTAGCCAGATTTATCAAACGAGATATTATCTGCAGATATGGAATCCCTGAGCGAATTATCACCGACAACGGTTCAAATTTGAATAATAAAATGATGAAAGAGCTGTGTCAAAATTTTAAGATTGAGCACCACAGCTCTTCTCCTTACCGGCCCAAGATGAATGGCGATGTCGAAGCGGCCAATAAAAACATAAAGAAGATTATCCAGAAGATGGTTGTGACGTATAAGGACTGGCACGAGATGCTACCTTTCGCTTTGCACGGTTATCGTACGACGGTACGCACACCAACCGGGGAAACCCCTTTCTCATTGGTATACGGGATGGAGGCGGTGTTACCGTTAGAGGTTGAGATTCCTTCCCTAAGGGTTTTACGCGATGTCCAACTTGACGAGGCAGAATGGGTTAAAGATAGACTGAATCAACTCAGCTTAATGGATGAGAAGAGGCTGGCTTCTTTAGCATACGGTCGGTTATATCAGAGCCGGATGAAGAAAGCTTACGACAAGAAGGTATGCCCTCGAAGCTTTCAGACGGGCGATCTTGTTTTGAAAAAGATTCTCCCACCACAAACAGATCAGAGGGGAAAGTGGACTCCCAATTACGAAGGACCCTACGTTGTTAGAAAAGTCTTCTCTGGTGGAGCCTTATTACTATCCACCATGGATGGTGAAGACTTTACGTTTCCTATGAATTCGGACGCAGTTAAAAAATACTTTGCTTGAAAGTGACCCGCTGGACAGTAAAAAGAGAGTCCAGGCAAAAATGGGGCATCCCGGCGAACCATAAAAAATGAATGAAAGGTTCGGGCAAAAATTAGGGATAAAATTGAAAAAATGTACACCCGCAAAGTCGAAAACCTGAAAAGGGCGATTTCGGCAAAAAAAGGTATCCCGGTGAATTAAAAACCCGCAAAGGGCGGTTCACGCAAAAGTTAGGGATTGAAAAAGCAAATGACTGCGGTCCGAATTTGATACGAAATTGCTTAGTGGTTTGGGAGTACCTGGGGGTCGTCTGTCCAAAAACAATCTCTTCCGAAGATCGAGTACCGGGAAAGCGCAGAGTCAGGCGAGTCATAGGAGGATCAGCTCATGGTGTTTGTCTGTACCACGTCGCCGACATGTATACAAATATTGTTTTGTATTTTATTTATGCTTCTTGTGCATATATGTATGTGTGTTTGTGCGTAACTTCCTCTTTTCAGGAGTTGCATCCAGTGTACAAAACTTTGCCTATTCAGAGGCCCATTATCAATAAAACATGTTATTCAGTACTTGATGCTTGCTCTTTACTGTTTTGTTTGTGAAAGACACTGATGTTTTTTATAAACTTGCACTTACATAATCTTGCTGGCCCTTGCCAATAATTGCTAAAACTTCGAATTGACTGAAGTAATGTCACAGGTGCTAACCCGGATAGATTTTGTTGTGTAGGCCTGTTTTGTCTCGTTTGTGTTTTGCAGGGTTCTTACCTTTGGAGCAAACGGTCAGGGACTGTATTCCCCAGCCAAAATCTCTTGACGTAAGACCTGACTCCAGTCGATGTCATTCCCCAGCTAGTCGCAGCTTATTCCCAGAGAGTTGGAATGACGTTATCCCTTACCAGATGAGGGATTATTCTCCCCAGAAGAGTGTCCTCAGGGAAGTTATCCACAGGATATCCCCAGCAAGTCAAAATCAATGTTCCCTGCAAAGGTTGCGCTCCTTAGCGGATTGAAGGTGTGCGCGTTCAATCTCCGGTATGGGAGATTCCTGCAATAGTTAACCAAGTTGTTGGTTCGAAAGGATTATACCCGGAGGAGGTTTTTCTTGCTCCCCCACAGGTCATCATGCCATTGACAGGATGTTGATCCTCAGTAGAGTCCGAGGCTCCGAGTTTGTAAACTGTGCCCAGACAGTGTGCTTTTCCTAGAAGGGTCGCTTTTCCCCCGACTATGTTTGTTCACCAGCAGGGTGGCTTGTTCTTTCCTCCTAGTGGAAATTGATGTTTAATCGCTCTTCGGCAGAGTTGGCTGTGTTTCTGGCGTTTATTTCGCCGGAATACTTTGTGATACTTGCTCTCCCCGGCGGAGTTGGCTTTATCCTCAGCATTCATGTTGTTGAGACAACACTACCAGAGTTTCCTAGCAGCTTAATCCTGCATTTGCATTTGCATATATCGTCACATTTGCATCCACTCAAACGCGTAGCATTTCCGTGCCGTACGGAGCATTACGCCACTTTCAAACATATGCATTTTGAAGCATAAGTCAGGTTGGCTACTCTTTGTTTTCAGGTGTTCTTCCCTACAGGTAATTGGACTTCTTGTTTAGGATCGTTTTCAGATATTCAGATTTGCGGCATAAGATATGTGATGATAATGTTCGTCCCGCCATATGTTCCCTTATCATAGGTGTTTGATTAACTTCCCTTCTTCCTCAGCGGAGTGTTTTTTACACGGCTTCATAATTGGACTTTGGAGTTATTGTCAAAAATCCCCCGGCGGAGTGTTCCCTCGGGTTGCTGTCACGTCAGCATTTTCAGAAAAGATTTCATGGATTAGACATCTGAAGTCATTACTCATCATCAAGTTGAACGTCTGGCAGCTGACGTCAGAATTTCCCCCGGCAGAGTTCTCCCCGGCTTGTTTACATCAGCGCTATAATTGGACTTTGAAGTTCGTTACATCAGCGCTATAAGGCTTCATGATTTGACTTTGGGGTTGTTGTTGGCATTTTTAAAGGGGGATTTCAGCGATTAGACGGCTGAAATCGTTACTTGGTGTCACTGCTTCATAATTAGACTTTGAAGTTGTTAGCACCAGTGGATGGCTTCATAATTAGACCTCGGGGTTATTATCAGTTTATACGGCTTCATAATTCGACCTTGGAGTTATTGTCAGTGTTAAACAACTTCGTAACTAGATTTTGGAGTTGTTAGGGATTCCCTAGCGTATTTTCCTCGCGTAGCTGTTATGTCAGCATTGCAGACTTCATGATTTGACTTTGGAGGTCGGCACAGTTTTCTTCGAGTGGCTGTTACGTTAGCGTTACACGGCTTCAGAATTAGGCTTTGGAGTCGTCGTTAGCAATTCTCCAACAGAGTTTTCTATAGTAGCTGTTACGTCAGCATTGAGCAGCTTCATAATTAGGCCTTGGAGTTGTAGTCAACATCAAACGACTTCGTAATTAGACTTTGGAGTTCTTCAGTGATACCGCGTCTTCATGATTAGATTTTGGAGTTGTTGTCCGAAAGTTTTGTCCGCATGGAACGGCTTCATAAGTAGACTTTGGAGTTGTTGCCAGATTTTTCCCCACAGATTTGCTTGTTGAAGTTTCTCTTATCCGGCCATCGGAGTATTTTCTTCAAGTTTGCTGTTCCGTCAGCGTCACAGGGTTTCATAATCAAAATTTCAGAAGTTGTCGCCTGTGGTCGAAATAGGTGCCTGGCAGTTAATTCCAGAGCATCCCCAGTGGGTTTGGCTACTGCAAAGATAAGGCGGAGTTATTGTCCAGTACGATTGACTGAATCGAATTACTATTGGGGGAGGAATTCGATCCCCAATGAAGTCGCCGTGATTTCTTCGTGTTGACGAAATATTATTATCCCCAGTAGAGTCCTCCTCAAAGTCGATTGTGGGTTGGGACCAACGGAGTTGGCTACTGCAGAGATAAGTGGAGTTTCCTGTGTTTAGGCAGATGATTTTCCCGTATGGATAGGCGGATGGAGTTTCCTGTGGTTAGACAGATGATGTTCCCGTATGGATAGACGGATGAAGTTTCCTGTGTTTAGACAGATGATTTTCCCGTAGGGATAGACGGATGGAGTTTACTGTGTTTAGGCAGATGATTTTCCCGTATGGATAGGCGGATGGAGTTTCATGTGGTTAGACAGATGATGTTCCCGTAGGGATAGACGGATGAAGTTTCATGTGTTTAGGCAGATGATTTTCCCGTATGGATAGACGGATGGAGTTTCCTGTGTTCAGACAGATGGTGTTCCCGTGTGAATAGGCGGATGAAGTTTCCCGTGATTGGACAAAAATATTTCCCAGTGAAGTCGGCAAATTTATTGCCTATGATTGATAGGACCTCCTCGTGTTGGTAAGAGGCGGACGACTCATCCCCAGCAGAGTAGCCGAGATCTCTCCGTATTGACGGAATGTAGCGTCCTAACGTGGACAAAGTTCTATTCCTGTGTTGTTGAGATTTCTTCGGGTTGACGAAATGTGAGTCCTGACATGGACAGATTGGTGTTTATTCGTGATTTGACGAAATTTGGGTCCAGATGTGGACAAGGTTATTCCTGTGACGACAGAATCTCTATTCGTGTTGATGAATTTGTTCCTCTTCTTGTGTTGACAAGGTTAGTCCAGTTGTAGACAGAAGTGTTTAGTACCTGTGGCGTCACACGGGTGGTTGATGTTGAAATCAGAGTTATTATCAGACGTTGAATCAGTTGTTGCCGTAGCGACCAGATTCAATGGGTGGATGTCGTTCCCCAAGCAGTTGTGCAGTTTATTTCTGTGGTTAGCAAATTTCCGGGTTTCTTGGTATTCAACCGTCTCGTACCTCGATTGTTTGAAGGTCGTTCTCTCTTCACCCAGTCGGGTCCAAGCAGTTTGAATAGGGGCAGCTGTTGCACCCCAAAATTTGCTTAACCTTTTCTTGCCTGATTTATGTTTCATTGCATTTCATTTGCATAGTCACATCATGCACATAGCTCAACCATTTGCATATCATAGTATATCAAGTCATCCAACAAGGGATCAAGGGTGTCTATCAAGAGAAGCCTATCTAGAGGTGTTCTCTGAGTCTGAGAGCCCATCCAAGTCATCAGAGAAGGATTTGAAGTCTTGAGAAGTTTGAGTGCCTACATGTGGGTTTTGATCCTATCTTGAGGAATGTTGAGAATCATCAGTGAGATGAGAAGCATAGAATGTGAATTTGAGGTGTGTATGGATCTCATGGAATGCCTAGAGGGCCATGTTGAAGCTAAGACAAGTCATTGATTCAAGTACAAGAGCCACAGTTGAAGTGCAGTCAACTAGGGTTTCATCTGGGTCAACCCTAGGTCAATTGAGTGATTGGAAAGCATCAAAGCCTACCTTGAGGTCATGGGGTTTACGAATTGGTATGTTTATACATGTGTGGTGTTGTACCAAGGCTAAGCAAAGAAAGAGCAAGAAGGTGGGAAGTTGCTAAATTAGGGTTTCAGTGTAAAATCCCTTGTTTAGTGCCTAACTTCAAAGCCACATAAGTCCAAATACAAGTTTCAAATGGATATTTGGCCAACATGAAACTTGTATAGCTTCTCAATACCTTTAATTTGAGTACTAGAAGTCTTCAAGAATATTTGTAGAACTCAAGTTATGGTTCTTGCAAGTTACAGGTCACTAGAGGACATTAAAATTTATCTGTGAAAGTCACTTGACTTCCAAGCAACTTTTGCCCCTCAAGGAGTTTTCAAATGGATTCTTGGCCAACATAAGAGTTGTAGGTCTTGATCTTAGCTTTAATTTGAGTACCAGAAGTCTTCAAGAATATTTGTGGAACTCAAGTTATGATCTTGGCAATCCAGGGGTATTTTGGGAAAGTTGAATTATAGGTCATTTTCAAGCATGTGCCAAAATCTTTATCTTCCATGCCTCCAATGGAAAATTGTTCAACATGAAATGTGTTTAGAATGTTGTTTTTAGGTCAGATAAGTCATCATGGTGAATTGGATTGGCTTGTATCAAGAAGTGCTCCAAAATGGCCTAAAAAGAGGGATTTTTCAAATGATTCAAAGGAGGGAAATTGGGATTTTTGAATTATAGGTCATAAACATGTCATGTGAGTAGTCATTTTGACCAGAAATTGCATTCCAAACACATTTGCATTAGCACAATTTTGAGATGAGGTCAAATTACATGACTTGCTTTGGAAAGGTAGTTACTTCAATTACAAGTCATTGATCCAAAGCAAGAACCAAGGCATTTCAGGCTGAACTATCTATCCAAACATACTCCATGATCAGTTTGCAGTTGGTTAGAACACTCTAGAGCAAGCTGGGAGGGCAATATCGTGACTGTCACATTTCAACTTTGGAAGAAAAATCAGAAAATGGATCCACTGAATTGGGCCTTAATTTGGATTCAAAAGCCCATGAGAAGCTTCTATATATTCATTTCAATGATCTCAGATGAGGTTTGGTGTTGAATTCGTGCTGAACAGAGAGTTTGCAGTTGAGCTTTCAAGGTTTCTAACTGAAAACGGTTTTGGAGTTCGAGGCACATTCAAGCCAAATTGAGGGTTGGAAAAGCTTCCTCTTACTTCATTGATCGTGCCTGGAGAATTGTGGAGCTTGAATCCATTGTTTTGCACCTCTGTTGATCCATTTTTTCCAGGTATGTAACTCTCAAATTTCCTCATGATCTAGGCTGAATTAAGTAGAATCTTGCATGTGGTTAGGACTTAGGTTGATCAAGGAACGTTTCTGGTTTGGTTTGGAGTTGTTTAGAGACAATTAAGTGTGCTATGGAATTTCTGTTTGAGGATGGTTAGATCCGATCGTGAGGAGATAACATGAATTGAATAGATAGGAATGATTAGTGAAGCATGAGAATCATTCCTGTGGTTTTAGATTGAAGTTTAGTGATGATCATTCTTGTGGTAGCATTTCTGTTTGCCTTCGAATTTCAAAACCTAGGAAGATCTAGAGGAAATGGATATGAGATTGGAGATCTACGTGAAATTCTGAGCAAGATGATGTTAAGTTTGAGAGTTTTCCTTGACCTGCAACCCTGGCTCGCCGGAGAAGATCATCGGACCACCGCCTGGGATTAGTTTCAGGCCACCTGAGATTGTTGGAGAAGATGAATGAGGGACCATTAGATTAGTCTGAGAAGAGACTTTTATGCTGATCTAAGGGCCTTGATTTAAACCTGGGATTTGCCTCCAAGATCAATACGCAAAGTTTCATTAACGTGACTCAGCTTGTGAGTCACCAGCCACCTCATCCTCACGTGGACGCGCCCTCAGCTTTTGGATTTGATTACCAGTCTCCTACATCCAACAGTCCACGTTTTATCTTCAGTTTTATTTTCTTAATTCATTTTTTAAGTGTTTGTATTTTCTTTTATTCCATTTGATTTCTAAAATCCATATTAAATCCAATTTTGATCCAAAAAATATTTTAAAAATATCTCCATGATCTTGGATTTAATTGTGATTTTCTGAAATTAATAAATCCCATTTTCATGCCTTTTTTAATCTAATTTGATTATTCTTATTTTTATGTGATTTCTTTTGAGTTTCGTTGATACATGATTTTGTGGATTTTGTTGTGACCAAATGGTGCATGATTTTGAGTTTATTCTTGTTGGATTAGTTAGCTTAGAGAAGAATGTAACCTTAGAAATTTTATCATAATTTTGTGAATACATTTTAGGCCAATTTGAGTGGTGAACATAAGGAGTGTTAGATTTAGGGTTTCAAAACAATTAGTTGTATTTAGGGCATAATTTGGGGACTTAGTGTGTGATTTAGGTCCTGGGATTTATATGGGGTATTGGGTATATGCTTAGGTTCCCTTAGACATTTAATTACGATTTTATGATCTTATTTGTATTTTGCAATTGGTGTGATGTTTGTGGGTTTCTCCCTTGGATGCTTGGTTTATTCAATTTGTATGGAGTCATTTTGGTTGGGCTTTTGGCTTGGACTCTGCTTGGTTGAATTGGAGGACCAATTGAAGATGCTTTGGCGAGCTTGAAGAGCTTGGATGTGAAGATTCTCTCATCTGTTGGAGTGCTTGTCAGGAGCTTAGGAAAATTAGGGTTTTAGGAAGAGCTTTTTAGACTTAGTTCATATCTTTCCTCAAACATGGAATGCTTTGTTTGCTTCCATCCTATCTTATGATTCAAAGTCCTATTAAGGAAGCCCCATCTCTCCCTTGGAGGGATGAGTGGCATGCCTTAAAGAGTAGAACTTTTGAGGATACCTTTCTTTGCAGATGATGGTTTCTAGTGATTTCCTTTGGTTTTCACTGGTTTCCATTCATTATAAATTGATCTCAGTAACCAATCTTTCTTGGTGGAGCTTGCTAGAGCTTGGAGATGAAGATCTAAGATGTTGAAGATGCCTTTCATAAGGTCTGCTTGAAGATGGAGTTATGTTACTGTCAACTTTGCTGTCAGAGCTGCTGTAGGAGTTTGGTGTTGCTGCTTGGGCTGCCTGCTTTGGGTTTTGTTTTCTGTATTGTTTGTTGGCTTGTGTAGCTTTCCCCCTAGGTTTGAGGTGAATGTTGATTCACTTTGCGTGTTGTTTTCCCAGGTTCGAGGTTGAGTGGGACTCCCTTGCCTCGCTTGTATTGCTGCATTGCATGCATTTTACTGTATTTGCTTGCTTTCTTTTCTGTTTATCCCCTAGGATCTCTGATTTCCTCTGTGCAGGAGGGAATTATGACAGACATTAGGATTCTTATCCATGCATGACAACATTAGGTTAGTTTTTATTCCCTTTTCAACCCTAGGCTTTTTAGAGCTTCTTTCTCTTCTTATCTCAAAACAACTCAAAAATACAGTAATAAGGTTAATCGACGTCGTACGTTACGAGCCTTAAGCTATTTGAGAAAGGGTTGCTGGAGAGTTTCTTTCCAGTATTCTGGCTGCCTAGTGTGGTACCCTTTGGGTGACACGCGACGTAGTCACTCTCAAATCATAGTCTCTAGTACGTCAGAGATTGCAACCAAACTAAAAAAACATTTCTTTTGTAAAAGATTCAAAACAAACATCAAAGTGTCATTTTTGTCCGCTTGGACTCTTAATCAAGAAAACCCTTTTTGAAGGTAATAAAAAACCAGTCAGACAAGCTTGTGTCTTCCGTAGCCCGAACTACGTTTGCTCTTATCTTTCATGCTGTATGAAAGTACGTAGGCATAGGATGCCGTATCCTAGCGAGCAACCTTCCCCTCCTTTCCCGTAGTTAGGCGAACTACGTTGACTCTGATTTCTCATTCCAGACGGGAATACGTAGGCATAATGTGCGATACTTTGCCGAGTCATTTTCATTTTCTTTTCTTTTTAACCCTTGACCTGTAGAGTAGGTAGAATGACAATCCGTACTAGAAAACAAGCGTGGATCCCGTCGAGTACGACGGGCGTGAGGAGTGCTAATACCTTCCCCTTGCGTAATCGACTCCCGAATCCAGGAATTTGGTTGCGATAACCATTCCTTTCCCGTTTTGCGTTAGGTTTACTCTGAGTGTTTCCTTTCCCTTCTTTGGGATAAATAACGCACGGTGGCGACTCTTCTGTCATAGTCAGCGCCGATTTTCGCAGTAGCGACAAAGATGAAGGGGGCCAACGATCGTATCGCTGAGCTCGAGGATCTGGTCGCCCTTGCCGAGGATGAAACCGAAGAGGAGCGGTTGGTTTCGTCTAGAAAAGGGTTCATGGCCAAGGTTCGCCAGCTCGAGGAGGACTGCTTGGGGGGCATCGAAGTGGGATTTAAGCATGTTATCGACCAACTCAAGCTCGTCAATCCTGACCTGGTGACCGACGGGATTGATCCCTTTCATCGGATCCAAGACGGTGGAATAGTGGCACCCAAGGGCTCGGATGACGAGGAAGACAACCAGGCTGTCAGTGGGGAGGAGGAACCAGTAGAGTGGGGATGATGGCCTGCATGCCCCTTTATTTTTCATTCTGCCTACGTGCCTGGTAGTTTTCGGCCTGCGCGCCATGTTTTATTTGATTTGGGGCTTGTGCCCGTATATTGTAACGATTTGACTTCTGGGTTAGTGTCCGTTTATGGATTTTCTTGTTTTATTTTCTAAGTATGTTTTGTGCTCGACTATATTTGCATGATTTATATTTCTGTTTGCATTGTTATGCTTGCTCGTGCATTTTTTTATGCTTAATATATGTTTTTGCTAAGTTGGGAGTCATAGCTCGACGTTCGTTGTGCCCGGGAATGTAGGGAACTGGCCGATTGATCAGGGTGGTTACCTGGTCGGTTACGGGGGTGGACCACAATCGTGGACCAGCCCCCGCGGCGTGAACGTCCCATCGTGAGCTGGGGTTCTGTCGAACTTGGTACTGCAACGACGATTCTCGGTCGAGCGGTCATCGTCGAGCAGAGCTTCCTGCCCGCACACACACAAAGGGTAGGTGCTTGCTATTTCGTTGATCTCGGGGAGACGCGGTCGTACCATGCCGCGATCCAGTGGTCTTAGGGAAGGTTCTCGCAGGCAGTGTTTAACTGTAGTATTTTTTAAGCTTTCAGTGTTCTATGGTCAAACTATTTGATCCCTGTATAGGTTTTCGAGGTAGTAGGCCTCATGTTCCGTCTTGTCCCGAACACGATATGGGCCTTCCCAATTTGTGGCGAGTTTTCCCTCGTGTGAGTCCTTTTGGTTTCTTCGTAGGACCAGGTCGCCGACCTGGAACTCGCGTTTTAGGACTTTGCTTTCGTAGCGAAGGGCGATCTTTTGCTTTAGCGTAGCCTCGCGGAAAGCTGCTCCTGATCGGATCTCCTCGAATAGGTCGAGCTCCTCCCGCGGAGCCTCGTTGTTGGTCTCCTTATCGAGGGGGGCTTCGGTCCTTCTGGATGACAGTCTTATCTCCACCGGGATCACCGCCTCGGTTTCGTACGTAAGACAGAATGGAGTTTCTCGGTGGTCGAATGAGGCGTTGTTCGGTATGCCCGGAGCAGACTGTGGAGTTCCTCGACCCATCCTTTCTTGGCGTCACCGATTCTTCACTTCAGTCCCCGGAGAATCACTCTGTTCGCGGCCTCGGATTGGCCGTTCATTTGTGGATGCTCGACCGAAGTGAAGTGGTGATTGGTCCCGAGTTTAGTGACGAAGTCTCGGAAGTTTCTGTCTGTAAATTGTGTCTCGTTGTCGTGACTATGGCGAGCGGGACGCCAAACCTGGAGAGGATGTTCCTCTTGTAGAAACGGAGTATGTTGTGAGTCGTAATCTTAGCGAGGGCTTCGGCCTCGATCCACTTGGTGAAGTAGTCCACACCTACTATCAGATACTTGTTTTGATATGAGCTCAGGGTGAACGGGCCGAGGATATCCATCCCCCAGCAAGCGAAGGGCCACGGAGAGGAAAGGGGTTTGAGCTCGCTCGGAGGGGCGAGGTGCATATCCCTGTGGCGCTGGCACCTGTCACACTTCCTGACATGTTCCTTCGCGTCTCCTGCATCGTCGTCCAGTAGTATCCAGCCCGTAAGGCTTTCCTTGCCAAGGACCATCCTCTGAGGTGTTGCACATTGATGCCTTCGTGCACCTCTTGTAGGATGGCCGAGGCTTGTGTTTTATCGACACATTTGAGGAGGGGGGGTCAAGAAGCCCTTTCGGTAGATTTTTTTGTCGAGCGAGATGTACAGCAGGATCGTCGTTTGACCGCGCTGGCCTCCTTAGCATTGTCGGGCAGTCGCCCCGCGCTGAGGTAGGTGTGTATGGGCATCATCCAACAGTTGACATCCCTGATGGCATAGATGTCGAGCAACGTTTTCGCCTTCTCTGTGCTCGGCTGCACGAGAATCTCTTGAACGACGGATTTGTGTCCACCTTTCTTTTTGGTGCTCGCCAACTTTGAGAGGATGTCTGCGCGAGTGTTCTGCTCATGAGGTACGTGTTGTACTTCCGCGGAGTCGAAACTTTTCATCTGTTCCTTTATGAGGGCTAAGTACTCAGCCAAATTGTCGTTCCTCACTTGGTATTCCCCTTGGACTTGCGAGGCGGCGGGCTAGGAGTCCGTGAAGATTTTAATTTCCTTGGCCCCGAGGTCATCTTCTAGGCAGAGCCCAGCCAGGAAGGCTTCGTACTCATCCTGATTGTTGGTCGTCGGGAAGGCTAGTGTCAGGGAGACTTCCACGACCGTGCCCTCCTAGTTTTCGAGGATGATGCATGCGCCGCTTCCTGAGGGGCTTGAGGCTCCATCGACAAAGATGGCCTACTTGTGAGCCCCCAGGGTTGATTCTGTTGCGGGGGTCATCTCGGCAACGAAGTCAGCCAGGACTTGGGCCTTGAGGGCTTTCCTGCCTTCGTAGAAGATGTCGAACTCGGAGAGTTATAGTGACCACTTCAGCATGCGTCCGGCCATGTCGGGCCGTTCGAGCAGCTGCTTGATAGGCTGCTCGGTTCTGACTATGATGGTGTGGGCCAGGAAGTAGTGTCGGAGCCGTCTGGCCGCGTTAATAAGGGCCAGGGCGAATTTCTCGATCTATTGATACCTTACTTCCGGGTTGTGGAGGGCCTTGCTCGTGAAGTAGATCGGCTTCTGCCCTTTAGGGGTTTCTCGGATCAGCACGACGCTCACAGCCTCGTTTGACACTGCCAAGTATAAGTAGAGGGTTTCCCCGGCTTCTGGCCTCATCAAGACGGGCGATTCAAAGAGGACCTGCTTGAGGTGGAGGAGGGCTTGTTCGCACTCCTCCATCCACTCGAATACGGCTTCCTTTCTTAGTAACTTAAAAAATGGGAGGGCATGATGTGCGGACTTGGTGACAAAGCGGGACAATGACGCGAGCATCCCATTGAGAGATTGTATCGATTTCTTCGTGCTCGGCATCGCGAGCTCAGAGAAGGCCTGACACTTATTTGGGTTTGCCTCGATCCCCCGCTCGGTCAGATAGAATTCGAGAAACTTCCCTGCTCGTACTCCTAAGGTACATTTCTCCGGATTGAACTGCATTTTGCATTTCCTCGCCATCTCGAAGACTTTCTTGAGGTGCGTCGTATGATCGACCTCCGTGCAGGACTTGACGATCATGTTGTCCATGTAGATCTCGAGCATGTCGTCGATCTCTCCTCGAAAGACTTTGTTCATCATCCGTTGGCAGGTGGCGCTGGCGTTTTTTAGGCCGAAGGGCATTACATTGTAGTAGTAGTTGCCCGATTCGGTCATAAACGCGGTGCTCTGTTTGTCAGCCTCGGCCACGGGTATATGGTTGTACCCCGAGTACACGTTCATGAAGGACAGTAGTTTGAAGCTCGCCGAGTTATCGACGAGCTTGTCGATGTTGGGGAGGGGGTAGGCATCCTTAAGACATGCCCGGTTGAGATCTGTGTAGTCAACGCACATCCTCCACTTTCCATTATATTTCTTAACTAGTACAACATTGGACAGCCAGGTTGAATACCGGGCTTCCGAAATGAAATTTGCCTCTAGGACGTCTTTTACAGCTTTTTCAGCCGCCGTCGACTTTTCAGGGGACTGCCTACGCCTACGTTGCACTACGGCCCTAGCGGTCGGGTTGACGGAGAGCTGGTGGCAGGCGACCTCAGGATCTAGTCTGGGCATCTCTGCGGCGCTCCAGGCGAAGAGGTAGGCATTCTCACGGAGGCAGGCCTTCAGCTGCTTCTTCGCCAGGTCGGGCAGCCCCGCCCCAATCTTCACGGTCTTCGTTGCGTATGCCCCGAGGGTCACGATCTCGAAGTCCCCGTCTGGGATGGGGCACGTTGGATGGAAAGGCTGACCGTTGGTGGTTGGAAGGGTGTCGCTGGCTTTGTCCTCATGGTCGGGATCCTCGGTGAAACAGCAGTCGAGGTCCACGGCATCGACGTGATCCTTCGATTTGACCTCTCGAACAAGGGGGGGCTTAGTTGCTTTGGTCGTGGGACCATTTGTACTAAGGCCCTTCATCGCTGCATCGAAGCACCGACGAGCAGCTTCGATATCTCTGTTGAGGGTGACGACGACTCCCATCCTAGTGTAGTACTTCATCTTCAGGTGGACGGTCGATGGCACTGCGGTAAGTTCGGCCATCATTGTCCTGCCCAGGATGCAGTTATACAGATATGGGCATTCGACGACCAAAAAATGAATGTTGATTTCTCTGGACGTTTCCTTTTCCCCGAACGTGACCTTGAGCTCCACGTATCCCCATGGCCTCGTCGTTGTCCCATTAAAGCCATGTAAATCAGAGCCTAGGTAGGGGTACAAGTTGGATTCGTCGAGTTGAAGCATCACGAAGAGGTGGGTATACATGATGTCCACTGAGCTCCCCCCGTCGACCAGGATGCGTCGGACGTTGAAGTTGGTCATCTGTGCCCGAATCAGAAGGGGAATGTTCGAGTTGGGGGCTCCCCCAAGGAGCTCCTCAAGATAGAAGGTGATCGGATTGGATCGACCTCGGAACTTGTCAAGCGTGCTCATCTTACCAGAGTTGTTGCTTATAAGCTCGTCGAACTTCCGCTTAACTGATCCCACCGAGAGTTTTCTCGGGGTCCCGCTTAACTTGTCAAGCGTGCCGCAAAAATAGGTCCTTCAGGACCCTCTACAACGTGACGGACTCCGGTTCCAGTCTCTTGTACCACGTCATAGCGCCTTTCCTCAGGGTCATCGGAAACATCATGCACTTGATGGCTCCCCAAACGTTCTGATAGTCGGTCATAGCCTCGATGTCTTCCAGATGGTCGTCCGGATCCGAGGTGCCGTCGTACGTTGAGATCACAGGCGGTTTCTCCATCCCGTGGGGGGTAGGAGCCTCCATGATCTCCCAGGACAACGAGTTCCTGTAGTCGTCCTCGTCGCTGAGGATTAGGGATTGAGGGGGCGAGGGCCCATGTCGAGGAGGAGGTTGGTTTCGTACCCTCGCTTTCCTGATCGGGGCCTCGGGTCCCCCCGTCCTCGGCTTCTGAGAGCATCGATCCTTTCGGGGAGACCACAGGTTAGGACCTCTCCAGTTGTGGTCGGCGCCCCCGTGATTGGGGATTCGGGCTCTGAGAGTTCCCGCGCTGATCTCCCCGCATAGGGGAGCGGGACGAGGTGTCGTGTTCCAGCGTGCCAATGCGCTCATTCTGCTGGAACAACATCTGGTTCGTCTGATTGATGGCTGTGAAAAGGGAAACAATCGTCGGGTTAGCTCTGGTCGGCATGGGGATGGACTGGAAAATTGTCGGGCTTCTCGCCTGAGGAACGACGTGATGTGTCGCGTCCTCGGATGAGGGGGAGGCAGTCTAGCCATCCCTGTGGTCGCTCTCATGGGGTTGAGACGTCCCCGGATGGTTGTCGCCGTTGGTGACCAGGGTGAAGGCGGAGCCGAGAACAATGTCATCATGGCATGGTTTAGTCATGCTCTTGAGATTCAAGAGGAGGAAGCTTTGGTTCTATGCTCGGAGGAACGGGGAAGCTTAGTTCCCACAGACGGTGCCACTGATCGTACCTGACCAGAAGAGGAGCTATGAACTGTCATGCGTTGTTGATCTGCAAGCTGCTAACCAAAAGTATTGAACAGGATGGGGGTGTACCTGAAACACACTCCAATGCCAAAGTAAGTGACGGGCAGAGTGGAAGCAAGCACAGAGAGAGAGTAAGAAGTTAAGTTACCTGACCCTCTAGTGAAGAGGGTATTTATAGTGAGCCCCCAGCGCAGGGTCAACGGTTACCTAACATTGGGATGGGCTGCCAGGCCCAATGTTAGTAACTATTAGGGCTGACGTGGCGTCGTAAAGACCAGGACGTGGTCTTCGCCCTAGGATAACTGTTTTGCACTATCCAGGAGGAGGAAGACCTAATCTCCAGGAAGTGGGTAGTTACGTTATGACGTGTCCCTACATGAGGGACACGTGGAGAACGTGGGGAAAGACCCGAGGAGTCTCCCGGGCAGACAGAGGTGGCTGGTCGGATGCGAGGGTCTTGTCCGACGATGGAGAAGAGGAAGGTTGGCTGGTCGGAAGCGATGGTCCTGCTCGACAGATGTTGGTCTGTGTCCGACGGGGAGATGTTGTGCTCGGCGGGGATCCTGCCCGTTAGCGTGGTATTCTGGGGCCCAACCTCATTAGAGCTTGGGCCTGTTTGTTGTGTGTTAAGCGTCAGCCCAATACAGAACAAGAATAATTATAATAAAATACTTATCATTTATTATAAAAATTATATATTTGATAAATATTTATCACAAAAAAATATACTTTGTTATTTGTACATCAAACTTTTTATCCAATTGCCATTGTATGATATATATTTAAGATTTAACAACTCTTTACCTATACCACACTTACAGGAACAACCTATATATTTAAGTCTATTTTTTATTTATAAAGTTTTATAAAAGATTGTAATACGATTATTAATCATGTTTCAAAAGTGACAACTGATTTAAAAACGAACACATTGTCAATTTTAAGTTCAATTATATGAGACGAGACTAAAACAAGTTGAATTTGAAATAAAAAGACAATTTTTGTGAATATAATAAATTAAGAAATCAAAACTATAATAAAATAAAAAAATATATATAATAATCATGTTATAGTAACTATAATTTATTATAAACATCGTATACAGGAAAATGTCTATCATTAAATAATTATATAATTTTTTTACCATAATAATCTAATTTTTCAAAAAAAAAATTCAACGTACTCTACATTTTAAATTATTTCCTAAAGTACCCCATTTTAGGGTGTGATAGAGAGTTGTCTCCAAATAAATTTGCGATAACTTTATGAGCTTTAGGAGTGTCGCCAATTGGATTGGAGACACCTTATAGTGCTACCAATTCAATTGGCGACTGTGTGTTAATATTAAAAGGGAGGCGCCAATTGATATAGAGACATGGTGCATTTTATAATTTTTTTAAGAAAAATAAATAACATTACTCATTAATTAAAAATAATATTACATAATCATTAATTAAAAATAATATTACATAAATTAATATTGGTGACCAGGCTGGTCATACCGGACACCGGTTCCACATCTCCTAGTCACCCTTACTCGTTGCACTCGTCCCCCTCGTTGTTGATTCACTCTAGGTGTTTGAGGAGTTGAAGTCTCAAGAATATCTCTAGTTGATTTTCTAAGAATTTATTGCATTTCCATGAGGTCTTGTGTGTTGAAACTAAGTGTGCGACCCATGCCAGAGTAGTTCGGATGTGATGAAGGGGTCATTGGTGTGCGGCCTGGACGATTGAAGGGGAATATTTGTGTGAAGGATTCGTTGGCGACAGGTTGAAATGGTAGTGTTGTTTGAAAGCCATAAGGTTATTAGGATGTTTGTGCGTGTAGGTTGGGGTATGATGTCTGAACGTTTTGGCTATGGAAAGATGTTTTGGCGTTATGGCTATGGTATGATGTACCTTATTTTGGCTATATTGATGTTGTGTTAGGGGTATATCCATATTGGGTATCTTGATAATAGTTATTTTGTTGGATATGGTATGGGGGATGCTCTTGGTATTGTGTTGGATGTTTTGCATGTTTGATGGTGGATTTGTGGATTTGTGGGTTGATAATTCTGTTGGGTAGGGGGTTGTGAGTAACATGGCTGATAATTTCTCGGTGGGTTAGACGCTGAAGCTTCTTGTGTGTAGGTGGTTTGTTGTGGGTCGTATAGATACATCTCTTCGGAGACAAACCCAGTTACAACCGATATGTACCAAGCCATATAATTATTAGTTGGTATAGACGGGGTTGCCATCACTGGGTCACGTAAGACATAGGCATTGCGGTTCCTCCATTCACGACACTTAGATTTTGCAAAATCCTTCCAGTCGAGAAAGTCCCATTGATCATTAACTCTTTCGAGATGCCATTTACGGTTAGCTCAGCCAGGGTTGGCCTTCCCATAATGCACTAGTATAGGGAGGGGCATTCTATCACCAAGAAGCGTACCTTGACCTGCCTGGAAGTCTCCTCATACTCGAAAATGACGAGAAGCTCAACGCAGCCCCACGGCCTCGTGGTGGTGCCGTTGAAGTCTCCTACGCCTCAGCTTTAGAAGATATTGATTTGGATAAACGGTCCTCAGGTCTCCCCAAACCACTAAGAAATGAAAGTTCACACGTGGAACGCAGTCGTTTGCTTTTTAATCCCTAACTTTTGCCTGAACCGTCCTTTCGGGTTTTCGATTCACCGGGATACCCTTTTTTGCCAAAGCCGCCCTTTCATGTTTTCGACTTTGCAGTGTATATTTTTCATTTATATCCCTAATTTTTGCCCGAACCTTTTATTTTTCTGGTTCGCCGGGATGCCCCATTTTTGCCTGGATATTCTTTTTTCTTTCCAGCGGGTCATTTTAAGCAAAGTATTTTTTAACTGCGTCCGCGTTCACAGGGGATGCAAAATCTTCGCCATCCATCGTGGATAAAAGTAAGGCTCCTCCCAAGAAGATCTTCCTGACGACATATAGAACTTCGTAATTGGGAGTCCATTTGCCCCTGTGATCGGAATGTGGTGGGAGAATCTTCTTCAGTACAAGATCACCCGTCTGAAAGCTACAAGGACGCACCTTCTTATCGTAAGCTTTCTTCATCCGGCTTTGGTACAAACGACCGTATGCGATGGATGCCAACCTCTTCTCATCCATCAGGCTCAGCTGATTCAGTCTATTCTTTATCCATTTTGTCTCATTGATCTTCATGTCGACCAAAACTCTTAAAGAAGGGATCTCGACCTCCAGCGGTAGGACAACTTCCATACCGTATACTAGTGAGAAAGGAGTTGCCCCGATTGATGTGCGCATCGTCGTACAATAACCGTACAAGGCAAATGGAAACATCTCATGCCAATCTTTGTAGGTGACAACCATCTTTTGCACTATCTTTTTGATATTTTTGTTGGCTGCTTCGACATCACCATTCATCTTTGGCCAATAGGGCGATGAGTTGTGATGTTCAATCTTGAAGTTCTGGCATAACTTCTTCATCATCTTGTTGTTCAGATTCGAACCATTGTCAGTAATGATTCGCTCAGGAATTCCATATCTGCAGATGATGTCCTTCTTTATGAATTTGGCTACCACTTGTTTGGTCACATTAGCGTACGAGGCTGCCTCCACCCACTTGGTGAAGTAGTCGATGGCTACCAAAATGAAGCGGTGTCCATTAGACGCAGTGGGCTCGATCTTGCCGATCATATTGATACCCCACATGGAAAATGGCCATGGGGATGACATAACGTTCAACGGGCACGGCGGTACATGGATTTTGTCTGCATAGATTTGGCACTTGTGACATTTCTTCGCGAATTTGAAACAATCTGACTCTACCGTCAGCCAGTAATACCCTGCTTGTAATATCTTCCGATTCATAGCATGTCTGCCGGCGTGCGTACCAAATGTGCCTCCGTGGACTTCTTCCATAAGCAATCTTGCTTCTCTCTCGTCCACGCATCTGAGTAGCACTAGATCGTGATTTCTCTTATACAGAACTCCATCAGGATTGAGGTAGAAATTTCTGGACTGCCTCCTCAGAGTCTTCTTATTTTGGGTTGACACTCCCATTGGATACTCCTTAGTCATAAGGAAGTTCTGGATATCATAGAACCAAGGCTTTCCATCGGAGGCTTCCTCAATGGAAAATACAAATGCAGGTCTGTCAAGACGAGAGATGACAATTCTTGGAGCTTCATTCCAAAAATTGACTTTGTACATTGAAGCCAACGTGGCTAAGGCATCAGCCATCTGGTTTTCAGCTCTAGGCACATGATGGAGCTCCACTCGATCAAAGAAAGGAAGCAGCCTTCTAGCATAATTCATGTAAGGGACCAAATTCGACTATCTAGTCTCCCACTCCCCTTTGATCTGGTTAACAACGAGTGCGGAGTCATAGTATACATCCAGGTTCTTGATTCTCAAATCAATGGCTTCTTCTAAACCCATGATGCATGCCTCATATTCTGCTTCATTGTTGGTGACCGAAAAAGTCAATCGGGCAGTGAGTGGGATATGGGACCCCTGGGGAGTCGTAATGATTGCCCCGATACCACTTCCATAGGAATTAACTGCACCGTCGAATATCAACTTCCACTGGGAGCCAAGCTCTGGCCCTTCATCGGGCAGTGGTTCATCACAGTCCTTCATCTTGAGGAACATAATATCTTTATCGAAAAACTCGAATTTCATCGGCTGATAGTCTTTGATAGGCTGTTCGGCAAGGTACTCAGACAAAACACTTCCCTTGATGGCCTTCTGGGAAACATATTGAATATCATACTCCTTCAGTACCATTTGCCACTTGGCAATTCTGCCCGAAAGTGCTTGCTTTTCAAAGACGTACTTGATCGGATCCATCTTCGAAATTAGCATGGTCGTGTGATTGAGCATATACTGTCTTAAACGTTTGGCAGCCCACGCGAGTGCGCAACACGTTTTCTCCAGCATCGAGTAACGGGACTCACAATCTGTGAACTTTTTACTCAGATAATATATGGCATGCTCCTTTCTGCCAGTCTCATCGTGCTAACCGAGAATGCAATCCATGCTATTCTCAAGAACCGTCAAATACATGATTAAAGGTCTTCCGGCTACTAGGGGTATCAAAATGGGAGGCTCCTACAAATACTATTTTATTTTGTCGAATGCCTTCTGGCAATCCCCATTCCAAACAATCGCCTGATCTTTTTTCAATAGCTTGAACATCGGTTCGCCTGTGGCCGTGAGTTGAGATATGAACCGAGCAATGTAGTTCAATCTCCGCAGAAAGCCAAGAACTTCTTTTTCAGTCTTTGGCGCTGGCATATCTTGAATTTCTTTTATCTTTGTAGGATCAACCTTAATTCCTTTTTCGCTTACGATAAACCCCAGTAGTTTTCCGGACCGTACTCCGAAGGTACATTTGTTAGGATTCAGCCTCAACCTGAACTTCCTAAGCCTCTCAAATAGCTTCAGCAAATTGACCAGATGTCCCTCCTCCGTTTGGGACTTTGCTATCATGTCATCAACATAGACTTCAATCTCATGATGAATCGTGTCATTAAACAAAGTGACCATCGCCCGCTGGTAAGTTGCCCCTGCGTTCTTCAGACCGAAAGGCATTACTTTGTAGCAGAACGTCCCCCATGGTGTAATGAACGTGGTTTTCTCCATGTCTTCCGGCGCCATCTTGATTTGGTTATATCCGGAGAAGCAATCCATGAATGAAAACACGGAAATTTGAGCAGTATTGTCGACCAATACGTCAATATGAAGGAGCGGGAAATCGTCTTTAGGGCTCGCCTTATTCAAATCCCGATAATCAACACACATTCGTACCTTACCGTCTTTCTTCGATACAGGTACTATGTTGGCGACCCACGGAGGGTAAGTAGTCACGGCCAAGAATCCAGCATCCAACTGCTTTTGGACCTCTTGTTTGATTTTGATGGCCATGTCTGGTCGTGTCCTTCTAAGCTTCTGCTTAACTGGAGGACAATCTTCACGCAATGCTAAGTGATGAACCACTATGTCAGTGTCGAGCCCGGGCATATCTTCATAAGACCAAACAAAGATGTCAATATACTCTCGAAGCATCTCGATCAGTCTTTGCTTGACGTTGCTCTGTAAGGCAGCCCCTATCCTGACATTTCTGACAACTTCCTCGGACCCCAGATTAATAATCTCAATTACTTCCTCGTGAGGCAGAATGATCTTATCCTCTTGTTTCAACAGTCGAGCCAACTCTTTCGGGAGGTCCTCATCCTCATCAATCTCTTCTTCAACTTGATATATCGGGCAATCAAAGTCGAAGTGAGTCATAGAGGGTTCAGGATCGATGTCGTCTGCAGTGTGAATCCTGCAATAAAAATGGTTAAGCTTAAGAAGAGGATATGCAGGTTAGCACAAAACATATTGCTATTTTATTGTTTTTTTAAAACAAAAATAAAACAAGAATAACAGAGATCACAACATTTGAATGCAAAGAAAACACCCTTTGATTTATTGATAATACGTACATGCATAAGCAATCAAGGCCCTGACAATAAACCGTTATGCCCCAGGTAGAGCATAAGGTTGTACAATAATTGGAAAAAACAAAGTATTACTCTTTACGCGTCACTTGGATGAAATCCTGGATGGACCAATTGTTGAGGCTCTGGCCTGGCTTGCACGGTTGGATCCATGAGTCCATATCGCAATCGCTCTCTCCTTCCCCATCAGACACAGCATTGACACGTTCAAATATCACTCCCCCTTTTATGAACAGCATCGGCTCCTTGTAGCGCGGTGCACTCTGAGAGGATGAAGCAGAAGAAGAGGGATGGTACCCCAAGCCAAACTTATCTTGTTTGTTGGGAATATCCAGCACCTGCCCCCAGCCTTGGGTTGAACCGGTCTGTACTATAGCCTGAGCTTCCTTGAAGGAAGAGAGAGTCATCTCAGGCATCTTGCTCACCACAGGAGATACATCCTTTACCTTGATAGTCTCGAATGCCTGGCATAACGTTTCGTGAATCTCGCCGTCCACCTCCACATACTTGAAAGACGACAGATGGCTCACCATAATGTCTTCCTTCCTGCAGACGGTAACAATGCTGCCACCCACAACATACTTCATCTTTTGATGCAGCGTAGAGGTCACAGCTCCCGCTGAATGGATCCAGGGCCGGCCTAGCAAGCAGCTGTAGGCGGGCTGGATATCCATGATATAAAATACTGCATCGAAGGTTTCGGGCCCCACTTGAATGGGCAAGGTCACTTCTTCGAACACGGACCGCCGTGTTCCATCAAAAGCTCTCACTACTAGGTCACTAGGAGTACAAATCAAGCCCCTAGCATCAAGCTTCATCGAGGCTTTCTTAGGGAGAACGTTCATAGATGATCCTGTGTCCACAAGCACATGGGACATGACCGTTCCTCAACATTCTATTGAGATATGCAAGGCACTATTATGGTTCCTTCCTTTTGGCGTATGACCCCTGTGCCCCCGTGGTTACGCATAGGGTTCTGTATGACATTCGGCACGTTGTTGGAGAAGTTTATTATCTTATTGTCAACCATGTCTTGCACCTTGTTCTTGAACGCTTTGCAGTTGTCAATCGAGTGGCCTGGTGCCCCCGAATGAAACTCACAGTGGGTGTTCGCGTCGTACCCAGGTGGTAATGCTTGCAATAGCTGACCATAAGGGATGGGTAGAGTGTCAATATGGCGATTTGCCAACGTACCTTTTCCCTGGTACCTCTGGTATCCCTGTTGGTTCTACTGCGACTGCTGCTGCTGCTGAGGTTGTTGCTGCTGTGGAGCAGCAGGGATAATTATACTTGCGACCCTCTGTTACTGACGGTTCTGTGATGGCTTTCTGTTCCCTTGGGACCCAGATACAGAGTTGGCTTCACCCTCTCTCTTCTTTCCTCCAAACACTTTCTTTCCTCCAGCTGAGGAATTCTCACCAGCATAAATCTTACCAAGCTTAATCCCATTCTCTACCCGCTCACCAGTGATTATTAAGTCAGAGAAGCTCCCTGACATGTTGCTGATTAACTTTTCATAATAAACACCCGATAGCGTTGCCACAAACACATCCACCAGTTCACGTTCAACCATCGGCGGTTGGACCCTGGCTACCAATTCACACCACCGCTGGGCGTATTCCTTGAAGCATTCCCCACTCTTCTGTGACAGATTTTGCAATTGGACCCGGTTGGGAGCCAGATCACTATTGTATTGGTAATGTTTAACGAATGCTTCAGCAAGATCCTTCCAGCTATGTACACTTGCAGGCTCCAAGCCCATGTACCATTCTAGTGAAGGTCCCGACAAACTATCTTGAAAGAAGTGCATCAGAAGCTTCTCGTCGTCGGAGTACGCCGACATCTTCCGGTAATAAGATCTCAAGTGTACACGAGGACAGGTGATGCCCTTGTACTTATCAAAGTATGGCACTTTGAATTTTGGTGGTATTTTGAGATCGGGGATCAGCCCTAAGTTGGCCATATCGAGCCCCATGGAATTCCAATTCTCAAGGCTCTTCATCTTGTCCTCGAGCATTTTGAACCTCCGGCTAGCCTCAGAAGGTAGCTCAGCCTCGTCACCTCTCATCGAGAATACGTCAGCTTGACGATCCTCATTCCAGGGTTGATGAACATTTCCATGGACAACACCTGCAGCTTCAGGCCCATGGAAGTTACCAGCATTAACTCCAGCGTTATTACCACTTGTACCAATGTTACCATTAGCAGCTCTGAGGGTGCCATTACCAGCCCCAGCATGGCCAGTACCCATTCCAGTATTCCCATTTCCTATAGTATTGGGAATGACCACAGTTGGTCCAGAGTTGTCAGCCCGGGGAGTCTCAACGTGAGGCGGGTTGGTAGTCTCGCCTCCATGCAAAACATCATTGGTGTCGACGCGTGCAATCAAGGGTTGCACGAGGGTCCTGAGTTGTTCTTGCCCACTAGCAACCAATTTCATGATGTCCATGAACTGGGACATCCTCTCCCTGAATTCTTGCATTTCAGCCTGAACTTGCTCCATTGCTCTGAGTTGATTAGCTCGGGTGGCGTAACGATGAACTGGTATGCAATCAATCCTGAAACACAACTGTCATATAAGCACAAGGGGTTAGATAAACATGCTCAAGGAACCTGCTATGTGTCACACCCTAACTTTTGACCTTAAGACCCCACCTCCTTGTGCACTTTTTCTTGCCTGTTTCATTTTACCTTTCGTATGTATGTTTATTATGACTAACCAGCTGGCGCAGGTACAACTAACTTTAAGCAGGCTTTCCATTCAAAGATCTCAGGGCTTTCCGGTGATCGTCGTTACTAAGAGCGTGTTGCAAATCTTTGTGTTTTGAGGAAGTTTAGAGCTTTTTGCTCTTTGGTTTGGAGAGTGACCGTTCGCGTTCCAGTTACGGTTTTCATGACAATCGGCATTAAGTTATATCATTATTTTCACAAGACTTCTAAATGGTTTAGTTTAATTTTTATCTTGGATTTTGAACCATTTATTTGTCAAGTAAAAGAAATTTGGATCATGTGGTTCAAAACATTGAATTGGGATGAAAACTGGGAATCAAGACTAAGTGATCGCATTTGCATGGAGGTGTCGTATTTATATGCGAGTGGGGTTATGCCTTGAACTTTCAAGAAGTTTTTCTGTTTTCAAAGGTTTTAATGCAAGACTTGTGGTTCATGAGGTTTAATTCTTTAAGGGGCTATGTAGATGTTTAAGTACGTGGATTCCACTTTCAACATTATCATCATTCAAATCAAAATCCAAATCAGTGGCAATCTTAACTTCGGCGCGAATCCATTTTCTTTTCAAGAGTACACCCTCCAACATAGGTTTGAATTCTCGACCTCCCTTTGAACAAAAGGGGGCACATGATACAAGAACCAAACACAAGATGACATGCTAGGAATCATGTTAAGAGTAAGCATAAATATTCAAAACTCCGACTGATGCCAAGTTCAGTGTGAAATCATCAAAACTGTGCAACTTAAATACAACCATCTTTTATTACAAACAGTTCTGAATATTTTTTGACTCAATCATAAAACCCCCCACACTTTGAGATTGGGACCTACTGCTAAATTAACAGAAACATAGTATTTACTCCTAACTCCGATTTGATCCACCCTCTTTCTCACCTCGCCGTCGTGACATCTATTTCTTGAAGCAGTTACCTGCGGATCCGTCAAGTTAGAAGGCGCTGCACCTATAGCAACTTGAATCAATAGCACCCGTTATATTACCCGCAGCAGAGGCGATAACTTCACGAAGAAGCAAGTAGATCAACGCATCCTCCGCCGTACTCAAAAACCTGAACAGCAAAAAAAAGAATCAAGCTATAAAACACTGAGTTATAGAGAGCAGGATGTATATTTAGTAATCGTAGCAACAGCATACCAAATTTCCGAAGGCGGGCCCGTCAAACGATCATATAGCATGTTGGGGATGATACATAACCATAATCCATCTATTGCAGTCCAGGATCTTTACAGCACCAACCGACGGTGTTGGAAGGTGAATTCAACCGAGCTAACAGCTTTTCCGGCCCTCAGAATTCCTGCAGACATTTGTCTTTGATTAGAGTCAACAATCAGTAAGAGATGAAGGAGGAAATAATTCTAAAACAGAGGTATTTAAAATAACAAAACCGTAAGATTACGAGTTGTCCTAGAATGTTGTTGGGAGTTCCGTCAAAGCACATACGACCAGGTTGTGTCTAGCTTCAGTTTAGAAGACACTGTTTGATGAAGTCTGCTGTGCATTTCAAAATGGTATCGACGGCATCGCATCAAGCTGCAAAAAGAATTCCAAAAGCAACAGTATGGCATCACTCATTTTTGAACTAAACTGTCAAGAACTTAAAATCTGCGGTCAAGATTTGAAATACTTACAGAAGTTTCAAATATGGCCTTGACCCAATGTACTATGGGAAGGATAGAAGCTCAAGCTTACCGCAATTCCCTTAACTAGAAGTGTTGCACGTCGACATCCCTTTCACAGCAAGAACAAGATAGGATTGACGATGAACTGACATGCCAGATGTTGCGGAAGTGAACTACACCGGTACCTTTGTCCGACTTCACAATGATGAAAAATAACATGGAAGATTCACTTCAAAAGACAGACATCCCCATAACTTTTGATTGTGCTGTTATCCAAAACTTCAATCTCCTGCAACATTTGAGTGGCCGGACATCGCACCTGCTGCGGCACAACAGATATCAACATTTAGACAAATAATAACAAGGCTACCGGTCCATTACTTCCACCCATCCAAACTTGAAGCTGAAAACAAAACACTGTAGCTTCCTTCCAACCCTGACACCAGTAAAGCAGGGGTTTTTAGAAGGAATTAAATTGGATGTTTGCTTTGAGGATTAGGATATAACCTACAAAGACGACCTCGACACTAACACCTGCAATTGAAAAATTTAGAGATACTCAAAAGTTGATAAACGGGACGTGGTTCACATACCAACTCTTCACATGACAAGGCTAGTATATATCGCTCCAGTCCCGTTTCCAATTCAAACCCACAAGACGAGACAACTGCATTTAATCAGAATAAGTAGAAACGTGCAAAGGCTAGACAGGAGTTTTTATCACTATAATGTCGTATCAGACAGGAAATCAAGGTTTCCATGTATATCCCAGCAGGTTCATTCAAATTTGGAAAGCTCATTCAAAGCCAAGATGGACGTGAAGCTTATAAAGAGAGGAAGATCCACACCAGAACAGACAGAAAAAAACAGACCACAAATCACAGCAATCCAAAATTCCACAGAAAGTCCCAAATGGCAAAAATCCCTTAAATCCCAAATTGAAACCCTAACGTTCGAAAATAAAGGAAACTCTAGAAATTGATTCAGAAACCTAAACCACAAAAGAGGGAAAAGTGAAAATAAGAACTTATCTTTAAACCTCGCCGAATTTCACCGCGACAGAAATGGCGACTTTACTGGGGATGGCTCTTCAGTGGGTTCCCCTAACTTGTTTGTTATGCTTGTTTATTATACATTTGCTTATTTGCTTACCTATTTATTTGTTTTATTGCTTTTGGGTTGGTATCTTTGAGTGGTGAGACAAAATCCTACACCCGGACTTGAGTGAACTTGAGATAGGATGGTGATATATTCGATGAGGCTTATAGGGAGTGAGTCCCGACCAAGTTGACTCGAGAATTACCACTCAGTTGAGACCCTTTCTAAAATAGTTCGGTTGAACGAGTATAGTCGTGAAAACTTTTACTATTTTTGATTGGAGTCCATGATATTGAGGACCGTAGTTACCTTTAACCCCACTTTGGCCTTTATTAGGACGTAGTGCGAGACTATGAGGGAGTAGTCTCGAAATAGTGCTACGCGATGCTACACTCAAAAGAGGTTCTCTTGAGAATATTATTAACCACCGAGTTAGTCGGGAAATTGATAATATCCGAAAGATGGACTAATGACTTTGGGAACCTTCTTAGAACCTTGTTCTGCATGTACAATCAACCTTTAGTCCACAACCTTTGGGAATGGGTATACCCTTTGGCTCCATACTCGTTGCAAACCTAGGGTCTCCCTTGTTTGTTTATCTTTATGTCTTTATGTGCTTACTTGTGTTTGTTGCATTCATAAGCATCATATTGCATCGGTTTCATGGAATCCCGAGTTCATTTATAAACATTATAGAACCAATAGGGATTACAAAAGAAAAATATTTTTGAAATATTCTTTTAAGAGTCCTAACTTGGATGACCTAAGGAAGTTAAGGGCACTATTGAAGAATCAAGAAGACTCAAAAGACAAATACGAGAGGCTTCCCTTATTATTGATGATCAAATAAATTTCAAACGACTTTCATCAATATTGAAGATCCAAGTAAACAAGGGCTTCCTTCCTTATTTTCCAACAAGAGATAGAGGATTTATTTTCCTCTATCACACCACTCCTTAGAAGTCGATCGTGGACAAATTATCCTCAAGAAGATTCGGTTAGAGAAGTATATCAACAAGCACGTTGAAGGACTTCCTTAGGACTTTATTAGCTTTTATTTAGCTATTATGTTAGGACTCTTATAAGAATGTTTCTACGTAATCCGATATCAAAAAATAATAAATTAATTTTCCTTGGTATTCTGTAACGTTAATAAATACTTGAGTTCCGTGAAACCCTTCATTTATGCATTATTGCATTAGCATTCTGCATTTAGCATTTGCATATGCATGTATCTCTTCTCCGCTGCGTCCTCATCCGGTTTTTCCGTCTTTGTTTGTCAGTTGACATCTCGACCATCTGACTGAGCGTGAAGTATTTACTAAAGGATAGTAACAAGAACGAAAGATATGGATCCCATGACTAGTTTCAGAGTGAGGACTAATCCATTATTTGATCTGCCCTCTGATGACAATGTTCACAAGTGGATGTTCCTACACAATCTCAGCCTGTGCAAGATAATCTGGTTGGTCAAATTGATGAAAGAGCTTCTCAGTCTCTGCAGTGTATACCGAATCCCCTGAATGTTCATACTAAGATGAAGATGGATGATCCTAGATTCATAGCAATGGAGAAAGAATCTCGTGATCTTAAAGAACAATTGAAAATGATGAAGGGAACTGACGCATTTGATCTTGATGCTCATGACTTATGTCTAGTTCCAGGCGTAATTATTCCTCCAAAGTTCAAGATAGTCTTTGAAGTATACAAGGGTATCAGTTGTCCAAGATACCATTTGACAATATTTTGTCGAAAGATGACTGCTTATGTTGACAACGACAAACTGATGATGCACTGCTTTCAAGAAAGCTTATCTGGGGCATCCTTGATATGGTATATGAAGCTACAAAGGAAATGTATTCAATCTTGGAGGAACTTAGCTGATGCTTTCGTGAAGCAATATAATTATAATTTGGACATGGCTCCAGACGGTGATCAACTGATAAACATGAGTAAGAAAGACGATGAATCTTTCAGGGAATATGGCCAACGATGGAAAGAGTTGGAAGCCCAAGTTCATCCTCTACTGCAAGAAAAAGAATTAAGCAAGATGTTCCTAAGAACGCTTCCAGACTCTTATTATGATAGAATGGTAGGTGTTGTGCCATTAGATTTCTCCAAAATTGTGGAAGTTGGAGTAAACGTTGAAAATGCGCTCAAAAGTGGAAGAATCTGAGATGACTCGGATAGCCAAACTAATGAAGAAATTTCAGTTAGTGATTCCTCAAGAGGAAGGAAGTGTTATGTTAACGCAATTTGGGATTCTTCTCAAAACTTGCCAAATCCTAATCGAGTACCTTACCCTCAACATCAGTATGCAGCGCCTGCTCAGCGTAAACGACAGCTACTTTGCAAACGAAGGGTGGCGTCTCCAGATCAGCATCAAAATCGACAGGTTCGAGGACGGTTTCAGAGTCAGAAGGCACCTCTGAGTATTCCAAAAGAAGAAACCTGCTGGTTTGATCTTATCCCAATGACTTACCGTCAGCTATGGGTTTATTTTGCTAGAAACACGGTGATGACACCCAGAAAGACTAGAATCATGAAGTCTCACCCACCGTGGTTCAACCCGAACGCCAGCTATGAATTTCATGATGAAGTGTTGGGGCATTCGATTGAAGAGTACAAAGTTTTTCAAGAGAAAGTCCAAGAAATGATAAATGATGAAGTGTTAACCTTCAAAGGAGGAAGCCCAGTCGTGAATGGAACACCGTTATGTTGATCACCTATTTATTTTCGTTCGCTTTTGTGTTTTATTTCTTTGATTAAAAGCATAATTGGCGTGTAAGAACATGTTATTTTGGTTAAGTAGAGCGATAAGTGTTTGTCTTGAAGAAATCCATTCGTTTCACTCGTAAAATGTTTTTCATAATTTATAATGCCAACTTTACCTAACTTTTCTCTCACTTTGAGAAAGAATTGAAGGAGAAAGACGAAGTAAAATGCAAAATCTCTTGATGTATGCTTTTGAATAAAACCCTACTGATGATGTGTCACGCCCTAATTTTTTTACCTTAAGAATCCACCTCCTTGGGTGTTTTCGTTCATTGTATCTTTCAGTTTTATATGCGACTAACGAATGTGTGCAGGGTCATTTTTGCTTTAAGGGCATCTCCGGCGGATTCTTATGACTATACCCCCCTTAAATCAATATTTTGGCCCCTTTCAAGTTTTCTCCTTAGCAAGGAAGGGTTGTCAACACAGAATTCGTACAAGAATTGAGATCACGGGCTCATAGATGGAGGCATTTGTAGTGCAAGATAATTTGAGTTCAAGATTTAAAGATTATTCGTTTGGGTTTTTAATTCAACATGTTGCTAGTTATTCAAGTGGTGTTATGATGACAAGAGTTGCTTGGATTTCAATTGGTGCTTTTCCTATGGTTTATTTTGATCTTCAAGACCTTAGTCCTCCAACAATTTGGTTATTATTTTAGTTTCAACTTGGAGGGATTGAAGTTGTTAAACTAATAAGTGTCTTCCTCAAAGTTAAGTGCATGTTTTGGTAAGATTCAAGTCCAATTACAAGAGTGAAAACATTGCAATTAATTGAGGATTATTAAATTCAAATTATGATCATGATTGAATGGATCGTCAACATGAGAATGGCTAAGAGTCAGAAATTGTGAAGTTTTATAACAAGCCATCGTTACATGTAATGTTCATGAAGCAAGTAATAATATTAATATGGTGGAACTTGTCCACTTTACAGCCAGGTACTATTTGCCACGATACAAATAAATACAAGAAGGCCATCACATAACCTCAAGTCAAAAGCATTAACTTGAATTTTCATAACTATGGTTTAGGAAGCTGGTACACGTGTACGTTTTTTCCATTCATCATAATCCTGGTTGACATGCTACTTTACTGCTGCAACAACATCGCCTAGCCGCATCCCAAGTTCGGCACCATCATCTAGTTGAAAGACCATAGGTGCCCTGTCCAGAGTAAATCACCAACGATTAAACATTTCAATGTTCTCATGGGAAAGAAATCTTTTGAAAGTAGAAACTCATTTATCTACACCAAACAAAATCAACATCAAAACTAAGGAGTAAAGATTGAAGACAAGCCCATATCCTTCCAAAACAAGTTCCAAAAAATATTGAAACAGGATAATCTAAAAGAAGGAAAATCTCATCACAGCCAACAGAACTTCAAAGGAATTACGAGAAAGAGGGTCTTTATACCTTGTCTATCCTGCCGGCTTTCCCGTCAAGTTCACTTTCGTTGAACATGTTCCGGAGTTAATCATAAGAGAGTATCACGGTTTGCTACACCTTAACATTTAAGATATGTTATTTCACAGGCCTTGCCACGGTACCCCCCATATCTGAATCCGGCTGCTGCAAATAATCATTAAAACAGAATCAGTGCCAACACCAAATCTAAAATTGAACCGAAACTGTTTACATAACAGATTCTGAAGAGATACTTGCAAAAGGTCAGCAGAGAAGAAGAAGGGATATTTACGACGGCAACGTCATTGCGGTATAGCTCCGAGGGCGCGGTTAACACGACAAACAGTGGTCCATACGCTATTGGTTCTCAATTCTTTCATCTTGCACAAACACTGTTACCCCTGCATTTTAAACCAACGTGAATCATCAAACAAATTCATAGTACAAAGGAATCAACATTCTATTATCTTCTTTGATGGAATTGGTGGACTGAACAAACTCACAACTCCATTGTATCCATGTTGCTTGCTTTGATGGATGGTCTTGTTTCTCGTGGACAAGTTATTTTAATAGGTGCTACCAGCAGGATTGATACTATTGATGGAGCCTTGCGACGTCTCGACAGATTTAATCATGAATTTAACTTTCCCTTAACTGGTTATTTCACAGGCCTTGCCACGGCACCCCCCATATCTGAATCCGGCTGCTGCAAATAATCATTAAAACAGAATCAGTGCCAACACCAAATCTAAAATTGAACTGAAACTGTTTACATAACAGATTCTGAAGAGATACCTGCAAAAGGTCAGCAGAGAAGAAGAAGGGATATTTACGACGGCAACGTCATTGCGGTATAGCTTCGAGGGGGCTGTTAACACGAAAAACAGTGGTCCATACGCTATTGGTTCTCAATTCTTTCATCTTGCACAAACACGGTTACCCCTGCATTTTAAACCAACGTGAATCATCAAACAAGTTCATAGTACAAAGGAATCAACCTTCTATTATCTTCTTTGATGGAATTGGTGGACTGAACAAACTCACAACTCCATTGTATCCATGTTGCTTGCTTTGATGGATGGTCTTGTTTCTCGTGGACAAGTTATTTTAATAGGTGCTACCAGCAGGATTGATGCTATTGATGGAGCCTTGCGACGTCTCGACAGATTTGATCGTGAATTTAACTTTACCTTAACTGGTTGTGAGGCACATGCTGAAGTATTAAGTATTCATACACATAAGTGGAAACATCCTCCTCTAGAGGAACTGAAAAAGGAACTTGCAGCTAGTCGTACTGTGGTGCTGACCTAAAGGCACTCTGTACTAAAGCTACCCTTCGTGCTTTCCGTGAAAAATACCCACAGGTTTATACAAGTGACGACCTCATCGATGTTGATTCTACCAGAGTATATAAGTGTCACTTTATTGAAGCAATATCTACAATTACTCCTACTGCTCATAGAGGAGCTACCGTGCACTCTAGGCCACTGTCACTTGTAGTTCAACCATGTCTTCAGAGATATCTGGAGAAAGCCATGAGTACTATATCTGATATTTCTCCCTCAAGTATCTGTTGCATCAGAATAAACCAAACTCTCCATAGCAGCATCATTCAGAAAAGGAACTGCCTAAACCACTATCACATGGATGAAGCTTCACAAGCACAACTTTATTGTGACCATTACAGTATTTCCGAGGTCGTTCGCTACCTGGTTACAACGGAAACAAATTCAAAACAAGGTTCAGCATTAGTTTCTGAAAGAAAACAAACAAAAGAACTCAAAATATAAAGAACGAGAATGAAGAATTACCGAGTACCCCACCACCGTCTCTGTTGGTACCACCGATGCATTTGAAGAATAATTTGAAAAAACTACCTTTCCCCTTGAAGTTTAACACTTGGTCCTCATTTTACTTACACAATCAACTTCACGATTTTTTTAACAGAGCAAGGACGGAACCGCGGCAACTTGTCCACTGAACCTGCATCTCAACCGATGGATTTGAGCTTTATTCCCTTTCCAAAGCAGCCACCATGCCCCTTGCGTTTTCTGACATCGACTCTGTCGGACTCTGGACATATCTCCGAGCAGCTCTGTGATACCATCTTCATGTACATGAAAAGAGAAAACGAAACATGTCCATAAAGCAGCCAAACATAATCATCAATTTCAAACTTAAAATCTCCCAGAGTAATTGCCAACGTATATCAAACATAACCAGAAATAATTTTCTTCCCAAAATAGACAAACATGTTCACTCGGATTTGGAAAGAACTTTAATAAGAAATCATTGAGGAAAGGTTTGGTAAAACTATAAAAAGAGGGAAGCCATTCTCGGAAACACACACAAAATCTATTCACGGCAAAACTCAAATGCAAAGATTCCAAATCAAAAACCTAGAATCGTAAAAGACTTAACTTTATCGTCGTCGGAACCATTCTCGTTGCGACCCTCAACCACCGTCGGTGAAATCCTCGTCGCCGGGAATCTTCATTCCGGTCTACAAATCCACCACAAATCGGTCGTCGTCGAAAACCGCCCCACACCGGAGATCCCCACCGCGAAACCTTTCAACAACCTTCGCATCGCCCGTGAATCATCAGTCGTTGAACCTGCAAAAAACCCATTGTAACCGTGAGTATGACTTTTGGCTATTAATTTTCATTTGTTGTTGTCTATGCAGGAAAGTAGAAGGAGGAGAAACGTGGATGAAGAAGGTGGAAGAAGGAAATGAAGGAGCGGACGGAGAGAAGAGAGGATCGAGAAAGCAGAAAGAGAAGAAAAAATGAAGATTTGGAGAAGAAAGAGGAGACTAAAAGAGAAACGGCGGAGGGGGTGAATTGGGGATTTAGGGTTTTTATTTTTATTTTTTATTTAGTTTGTTTTGTATTCTTGTAATCATACGCAGGCTCACACACGCACATACCGTGCAACCACGCCATCACGGCCACACATTCGTCATCACACCACAATTCAACGATCCACTCACTCATCCACCGTACACCCCCAGACCTGCGCCCACACACAGTCCATCTGCCCTAACTAACCCTCCATTAACTCCATTAATTAGTTTTTTAATTAATCATTAAACTCAATCATCTTTTTTATAAAATTAACTAATAACCTTTTTTATTATTTAATTTAATTAACTTTAAGAAAAAACAACTTAAACTATAATTATTCTATTTAATAATCCTTAAGATAATTTCATTCTTTTAATAATAAAACTCATTTTTTCATAATTTAAAATATTCTTATTCTGTTAATTTGAAAACTTTTTATAAGAAACAATTTCAGATAATTTATATTCATTAGTTAAACCAAATTCATAATAATCATAAAAATCTTCTTTCATATTTTAAAATAACTTTTAGCAAGAAAATCTTTTATAATAATAATTAAAGAAAACTATTTTAATAAACCTTTTAAAATAACTTGTATTTCACTTAATAACAACTAAATCTTTTATGAGAAAACTCTTTTAATTGAACATCCCAATTAATCCAATAAATATTTTTTATTTTGAACGATTTCTCTTTAAGTGAAATAAACCCTGTTAGAATCCTTTTAGTTTTAGAACTTGATTCACCAAAAACTTTTTAACTAAATACAACTTTTTTAAAATCAACCTCACCAAAAAGTATCACTTTCTCATAAGTATAATTCAACTAAGATTGCTAATCTCGCCTAAAATTATTCAACCTTCCTTAAACCAATCCTATCGTGCACGCTTATGACTCCGCTCGCACACTCACAGTTCACACACTTCAGCGCTTTCATGCGTGTGTATGCTCTTATTTATTTGCCTTTACTTTACCGCTATTTATCTTCATCCGCAATTTATATTATCGTATTGCATAACCGTCTAAAGGAAAAACCTACACATAATTCAACAATTGTGTGTAGTGCATCTCATTTGCATCATTCCCCTCATGATCCTTGATCCCATTCAAGTTGATCTTTCTAAGTTAGATCCTACCCCATAGGAAGGACCGTTATCCTTACAACATAGTAAAACAAAACAAACAACACATACAACAATATTCAAACACAATAGAGAAATAGATGTTAATCATCTTAAGCGAGATAGAATCTCCATCCCACACCAATTACAATCAATACCGTAGGAACTTTGCCTTAAGAGAGATAGAGGCGTACCTCGTCGATCTATATCCGAGTACTTGAGCCCTTCTCTTAAGATGATGCAAAGACTATTTTCCTACAACTTGTGGCGGTTAAATCTCCCTTAAAATGACAACTCGCCTTTTCTCCTAAAATCAATCAATCAACTACCCTAAACTCATAGGAACTTTGACCACTGTCAAAGAACTCCTCAAACCCTTTAGGGGAACTACAAATACTCTGATTCCACTCTTGTAAGGATATGTAGGCATAAGATGTGACATCTTATCGAGTATACTTAGATATAAACCACTAGGTCTTTCAACCATTAAGCAGATAAACCTTATCAATAAACAAACATAAAACAAGAGGTTCCTGTAGAGTACTACAGAAACTTAGGATGCTAGTACCTTCCCTAAGTTTAACCAACCCCCGAACTTATAACTCTCTAAACCTTGCATTTGCATTGCATTATGGGAATTTCGATCTTTATCCTTCCTTTGGACAAATCAAAGTTCGGTTGCAAATGAATAAGATTCAAACTAATCAATAGTTTGGTATCCGATTTTCACCGCGACAGAAATGGCGACTTCACTGGGGAATCTCAGTGGGTTCCCCATATCTTGTTTCTACTTGTTTATTGCTTTATATTTGTTATTTGTATAATTGTTTACTTGTTTGTTTCTTACTTTTGGGTTGACGCTTTTTGAGTGGTGAGACAAAGTCCTACACCCGGACTTGAGTGAACTTAAGATAGGATAGTGATATGTTCAAAGAGGCTTATAGGGGGTGGAATCCCAACCAAGCTGACTTGAAAATCACGCTCAATTAAGGCCCTCTCGAAAATTGTATTGGTGAACGAGTTCTTAATCGTGAAAACATGCACTATATTCGATGTTGGAGCCTATGATATTGAGGACCGTAGTTACCTTAACCACACTTTGGCCTTTATTAGGATGTAGCACGGGGCTATGAGGGGGTACCCCCGAAATAGTGCTACGCGATGCTACACTCAAAAGAAGTTCTCTTGAGAATATTATTAACCACCGAGTACTTGGGAAGTTGATAATATCCGAAAGATGGGCTAATGACTTTGGGAACCTTCTTAGAACCTTGTTCTGCAGGTACAATCAACCTTTAGTCCGTGTCCTTTGGGAATGGGTATACCCTTTGGCTCTATGCTCATTGCAAACCTAGGGCCCCCCCTTTTTTGTTTGTTTACCCTTGTGCATTTATGTGCTTACTTGTGTTTGTTGCATCCATAGAGCATCATATTGCATTGGTTTCATGGGATTCCGAGTTTATTTATAAACATTATAGAACCAATAGGGATTACAAAAAATATTTTTGAAATATTCTTTTAAGAGTCCTAACTTGGATGACCGAAGGAAGTTTAAGGACATTGATTCAAGAATCAAAAAAACTCAAAGGACAAATACAAGAGGCTTCCCCTATCACGGAGGATCACTAGAAGGTTCAAACGACTTTCATCAATATTGAAGATCCAAGTAAACGAGGGACTCCTTTCTCATTTTCCAACAAGAAGAAAAGAGAGATGGAGGATTTATTTTCCTCTATCACACTACTCCTTACAAGTTGATCATCCACAAGCTTATCTTCAAGAGAGTCCAAGTGGAATAACAAATCAACAAGCACGATGAAGGACTTCCTTAGGGCTTTATTAGCTTTTATTTAGCCATTAATTAAGGACTCTTATAAGGTTGTTTCCTTGTAATCCAATAAAAAATAAAATAGTAAAAAATACATGAATTTTATTTGGTATTCCGTAACGTTTATAAGAACTTGAGTTCCATGAAACCTTTCATTTTTTGCATTCTGCATTCTTGCATTAGCATCCTTCATTTAGCATTTTGCATATGCATGTGTCTCTCCTCTTCTGTGGCTCATTCGGTCTTCTTCCCTTGTCTATCAGCTGACATCTCGACCATCTGACCAAGCTTGAAGTACTACCGAAGGATAGTAACGGGAACGAAGGATATGGATCCCATGACTGGCTTCAGAATTGTGACTAATCCGTTATTTGATCTTCCCTTTGATAATGTTCAACAAGTGGATGTTTCTACACAACCTCAGCCTGTGCAAGATAACCTGGTTGGTCAAGTTGATGAAAGAGTTTCCCAGTTTCCACAGAGTATACCGAATCCTCTGAATGTTCATGCTAAGATGAAGATGGATGATCCTGGATTCATAGCAATAGAGAAAGAATTTTGTGATCTTAAAGAACAGTTGAAAATAGTGAAAGAAGCTAATGCATCTGATCTTGATGCTCGTGACCTATGTCTGGTTCCAGGTGTAATCATTCCTCCGAAGTTCAAGATGCCTGTCTTTGAAGTATACAAGGGTGTTAGTTGTCCAAGATACCATTTGACGATGTTTTGTCGAAAGATGGCTGCTTATGTTGACGATGACGAATCGATGATGCACTGCTTTCAAGAAAGCTTATCCGGGGCATCCTTGATATGGTATATGAAGCTACAAAGGAACTGTATTCAAACTTGGAGAAACTTAGCCAATGCTTTCGTGAAGCAATACAATTATAATTTGGACGTGGCTCCAGACAGTGACCAACTGATGAGCATGAGTAAGAATGACAATGAATCTTTTAGGGAATATGCTCAACGATGGAAAGAGTTGGCAGCCCAAATTCATTCACCACTTCAAGAGAAAGAACTAAGCAAGATGTTCCTAAGAACGCTACCAGACTCGCATTATGGTAGAATGATAGGTGTTGTGCCATTAGATTTCTCCAAAATTGTAGAAGTTGGAGTAAACATTGAGAATGCACTTAAAAGTGGAAGAATTCAAGATGACATGAATAACCAAGCTAATGAAGAAATTTCAATTGATGATTCCCTAGAGGAAAGAAGCATTGATGTTAATGCAGTTTGGGATTCCTCTCACATCCTGCCAGATCCAGTTCCAGTACCTCATCCTCAACATCAGTATGCAACGCTTGCTCAGTGCAAGCGACAACTACCTCATAAATGAAGATTAACTTCTCCAAATCAGCATCAGAATCGACAGGTTCGAAGACGGTTTTGGAATCATAAGACACCTCTGGATATCCCGAAAGAATAAACTCGTTGGTTTGATCTTATCCCAATGACTTACTGTTAACTATGGTCTTATTTTGCTAGAAACTCAGTAATGACTCCCAGAAGGACTAGAATCATGAAGTCTCACCCACCGTGTTCAACCCAAACGCCAGCTGTGAATTTCATAGTAGAGTGTTGGGGCATTCGATTGAAGAATGCAAAGTTTTTCAAGAGAAAGTCCAAGAAATGATTGATGAGGAAGTTCTAACCTTCAAAGGAGAAAGACTAGTTTTGAATGGAATACCATTGTGCTGATATGTGTGAAAACTCCAGGGCTCATCGGACCAATTATTTTTGTTTGCTTATGTGTTTCATTTCTTTGATTAAAAGCATAATTGGCATGTAAGAACATGTTACTTTGAATAAGTAATGCAATAAGTGTTTGTCTTGAAGAAACCCATTCTTTTCACTCGTAAGATGTTTTTACAACTTATAATGCCAATTTATCCATTTTTTTCCTCACTTCAGTGAAGAATTGGAAGGAGGATGACAAAGTAAAACTCAAGGTCTCTTGATGTATGCTTTCGAATAAAACTTACTGATGATGTAAGGCATTGTTTCAAACCTCCTAAACACCAAAGACATAAGGAAGTTAAATCCTTTTTAACCCTTTCCAACCTCATTTTTAAACCTGGGGCAGGAAATTTTTCAATCAGCTCGATTGAACACTTAAAACCTTTCAAAAAGTAAACATTTCTCAAAAATGGGCGGGTACATAAGTTTTGACCCTTATCTCCTTTGTTTTACAAATCGTAAGCTAAACCACAATACAACCATTCAAAAGTCCTAATTGAAGTAAGGTTTATTTCGAAAGCATGCTCATTGAGATAACGTTTCCTGACTCCTATGGGTCGTGCTCAAATTTGGTATTGGCTTTATAAAATAAATTTATATACTAACTAGTGATTTCGGTCACCAGTTATTGGGATATCTCTTTTCAAAACTTCAAGACAAACGTGTGTTGCATTAATAGTTTCGAAATTAACATTTCTGACTTACTAACTTCGCTTGATAGCTTAGAAAGATTGCATACAGACACCGGTGATGAAGATTGAGAATTCTGCTAACCTGGGGCAAGTTATTTCCAAATGGTTTGTTCTGTACAAGTTTGACTTCACCTAAAGAGTTGTTTTTGAAGATTCAGCCATAATACCGTTGATCAGGGCCAGTTACGTCGAGATTCGGCGAATCTCTCTAAAGAGTTTGAAAACAATGGGACGCCATGTTTTCTGTAAAATCCTCTTGGAATGACTTCTTCTCGTAACCATGTCACTCGGGGCATCTAAGAAGTGAAGATTATCTTATCCATATGCAACAAACTATCATTCAAAAATGGCGACTACCACTACTTTTCAACATTCTTCATGTCCCCGGTGAATTTTAATTCTGGTGACTTAAGAATTCCTAGTGATTTGCTTAAACTTCACTTCCCCGGTGAAGTGCATGGTATCTTAATCCTCAGTAGATCTTCTCCAACTTCACCTTCTTAATGAAGTGGACACTCTTTTACTCCTCAATGGACCTTCTACAAAGTCGATCTTCTCCAGCATGAGCCTCTCCAGTGAAGCGGATATTTATTTTTGAAGTTCCTGCAGTTATAAGTTTGATCCACCCCTGGCAGATCTTTATTCGCATCTTCAACAAGACAATTCTTCACGCAAGATCAAGATGTTACATCCCAAGTGGAATATTCTCTATTCCCCATAAGAAGTTTTGAAGCCTCGAAGTAGGATTGTGATCCCATATTTGGTTCTCCACCTATCTCCAGTGATACTTCTACCTTTGAAGATTGGCCGGATGTTTGCTTTGAGATGTTTCATATCTGGTTGCCTTTGTTCGTTTGTTTTGTCAGCATTAGACATACGCATAACATATAGATAGATAGCATCGCATATGCATTTCGCATCTTTTTGTTCATTTGTTCTGTCGCTTTGGTCGTGTTTATCCCTGAGTAGTTGGGTGCGTCTTCTATATCCAAGTAGAGTTGTCAGCCCTAGGCAGGAAGAGCACAATATTTCTAATTCCCCACTGAGTTTGATCCTCGTGGAAGACGGTTGTTTTAGTACATCCTATTTGAGTTCATATCTCAATGGTCGAGTCTTGCTTGACAGCTTCTCTTCAGTTATTTCCTGAATTGAATTTCGGTCCTTGAAAATCACATCGTGGACATCTCCAACTTTTCAATATGGATTAAGTATGCATTTATTTTGCACTTGGCTCCCCAAGAAGAGCTTTATAAAGATAACTATTGAAGATGGATATTTCTCCAACAATATTATCAGATTTCTTCGACAATTTACATCCAGACTGCAAGCGATCTCTTTATTTGAGCAACTCGTTTTGATCAAGATCTTATTCAAAACGACAAATGACAGTCTCCTCAAGACAGTTTGTCCATCCCCAGTGATTATCAACTTGGTAAATGGAAGACTTTACAGATATTTCTCTTTATTTGAGAATTCACACGTTTTTACAGCAGCTAAGATGCTCCTCATGAATGTATTCCACAGCGAGCTCACTATACAAGTTTATTTCCATCAAGCGACATTTCCCCAGAGAAGTCGAGGAAGTATATCGCATTAGTCTCTCTTTATTTGAGAAGACATACTTTACAATTCAACCGGTGAAGTTTTACAATCTCCAATACATTACAAATTACAGTCTACATAATTCTACAATTTACAATACATTATGGCTCACAGCCAAGAAGTTCTACAACATCTACAATCTACCATGACTCTACAAACTACAAAATCTACAATCCCCTATGAAGATGCTCTCATGAGTTTTCATCATTTTGGGCAGAGACTGAGACCAGCTCATGGTTCCCATACCATGACGCTCGGGGAGGTTTATCATCCTTTTGAACATTTATTCAAAGACATCTCTTTTCCTGGATAATCTCGGCAGTAGATTACCAGTAGACCTCGGCAGTAGGTAGTTCTATTTTTTTATTTCTTGGAAAATCTCGGCAGAAGATTTCCAGAAGACTTCGTCATAAGTATATCTCCAACAAACTTCAACACAGAATCTCGGCAGCAGATTCCCTACAAATGTTAATAGTAGATACTTTGGAAAAAGTATTCTCAATTAAATTTACAAGTCTCGACAGTAGACTCCTACAGATGATATCTTGAATCAATTACATTCGACCTACCCAGTAGGTTCTTCAAGTGGTTCTCTCACCAAGTTTTCCACAACATATTTACAGACACTTTGTGATTGTCAATCTTCCCCGGCGGAGTCTCGTTTTGTTGAGCCTGTTCTTCCCGTGTGTTATGTCTAGTTTCTCCCATGTGGCGCCATTTCTCCACAGGACCCTTTTCGTCTTGCATTTCATATCATTGCATATCATATGCATTCGGTGGCTTCTTAGGGCCAAAAATTTGTGCAATGTTTGTATTTAAGTCCCTCTTATCTCGTCAAGACGGAGATTTCAATCTCCATATCTCCGAATAGAAGTAACTTAAATAGGGGCATCTGTCACACCCTAATTTTTTACCTTAAGAATCCACCTCCTTGGGTGTTTTCGTTCGTTGTATCTTTCACTTTTATATGCGACTAACGAGTGTGTGCAGGGTCATTTTTGCTTTAAGGGCATCTCTGGCGGATTCTTATGACTATACCCCCCCTTAAATCAATATTTTGGCCCCTTTCAAGTTTTCTCCTTAGCAAGGAAGGGTTGTCAACACAGAATTCGTACAAGAATTGAGATCACGGGCTCATAGATGGAGGCATTTGTAGTGCAAGATAATTTGAGTTCAAGATTTAAGGATTATTCGTTTGGGTTTTTAATTCAACATGTTGCTATTTAGTCAAGTGGTGTTATGATGACAAGAGTTGCTTGGATTTTAGTTGGTGCTTTTCCTATGGTTTATTTTGATCTTCAAGACCTTAGTCCTCCAACAATTTGGTTATTATTTTAGTTTCAACTTGGAGGGATTGAAGTTGTTAAACTAATAAGTGTCTTCCTCAAAATTAAGTGCACGTTTTGGTAAGATTCAAGTCCAATTACAAGAGCGAAAACGTTGCAATTAATAGAGGATTATTAAATTCAAATTATGATCATGATTGAATGGATTGTCAACATGAGAACGGCTAAGAGTCAGAAATTGTGAAGTTTTATAACAAGCCATTGTTACATGTAATGTTCATGAAGCAAGTAATAATATTAATATGGTGGAACTTGTCCACTTTACAGCCAGGTACTATTTGCCACGATACAAATAAATACAAGAACGCCATCACATAACCTCAAGTCAAAAGCATTAACTTGAATTTTCATAACTACGGTTTAGGAAGCTGGTACACGTGTACGTTTTTTCCATTCATCATAATCCTGGTTGACATGCTACTTTACTGCTGCAACAACATCGCCTAGCCGCATCCCAAGTTCGGCACCACCATCCAGTTGAAAGACCATAGGTGCCCTGTCCAGAGTAAATCACCAATGATTAAACATCTCAACGTTCTCATGGGAAAGAAATCTTTTGAAAGTAGAAACTCATTTATCTACACCAAACAAAATCAACATCAAAACTAAGGAGTAAAGATTGAAGACAAGCCCATATCCTTCCAAAACAAGTTCCAAACAATGTTGAAACAGGATAATCTAAAAGAAGGAAAATCTCATCACAGCCAACAGAACTTCAAAGGAATTACGAGAAAGAGGATCTTTATACCTTGTCTATCCCGCCGGCTTTCCCGTCAAGTTCACTTTCGTTGAACATGTTCCGGAGTTAATCATAAGAGAGTATCACGGTTTGCTACACCTTAACATTTAAGATATGTTATTTCACAGGCCTTGCCACCCCCATATCTGAATTCGGCTGCTGCAAATAATCCTTAAAACAGAATCAGTGCCAACACCAAATCTAAAATTGAACCGAAACTGTTTACATAACAGATTCTAAAGAGATACCTGCAAAAGGTCAGCAGAGAAGAAGAAGGGATATTTACGACGACAACGTCATTGCGGTATAGCTCCGAGGGCGCGGTTAACACGACAAACAGTGGTCCATACGCTATTGGTTCTCAATTCTTTCATCTTGCACAAACACTATTACCCCTGCATTTTAAACCAACGTGAATCATCAAACAAATTCATAGTACAAAGGAATCAACCTTCTATTATCTTCTTTGATGGAATTGGTGGACTGAACAAACTCACAACTCCATTGTATCCATGTTACTTGCTTTGATGGATGGTCTTGTTTCTCGTGGACAAGTTATTTTAATAGGTGCTACCAGCAGGATTGATGCTATTGATGGAGCCTTGCGACGTCTCGACAAATTTGATTGTGAATTTAACTTTCCCTTAACTGGTTGTGAGGCACATGCTGAAGTATTAAGTATTCATACACATAAGTGGAAACATCCTCCTCTAGAGGAACTGAAAAAGAAACTTGCAGCTAGTCGTACTGTGGTGCTGACCTAAAGGCACTTTGTACTAAAGCTACCCTTCGTGCTTTCCGTGAAAAATACCCACAGGTTTATACAAGTGACGACCTCATCGATGTTGATTCTACCAGAGTATATAAGTGTCACTTTATTGAAGCAATGTCTACAATTACTCCTGCTGCTCATAGAGGAGCTACCGTGCACTCTAAGCCACTGTCACTTGTAGTTCAACCATGTCTTCCGAGATATCTGGAGAAAGCCATGAGTACTGTATCCGATATTTCTCCCTCTAGTATCTGTTGCATCAGAATAAACCAAACTCTCCATAGCAGCATCATTCAGAAAAGGAACTGCCTAAACCACTATCACATGGATGAAGCTTCACAAGCACAACTTTATTGTGACCATTACAGTATTGTCGAGGCCGTTCGCTACCTGGTTACAACGGAAACAAATTCAAAACAAGGTTCAGCATTAGTTTCTGAAAGAAAACAAACAAAAGAACTCAAAATATAAAGAACGATAATGAAGAATTACTGAGTACCCCACCACCGTCTCTGTTGGTACCACCGATGCATTTAAAGAATAATTTGAAAAAGACTACCTTGCCCCTTGAAGTTTAACACTTGGTCCTCATTTCACTTACACAATCAACTTCACAATTTTTTTAACAGAGCAAGGACGGAACCGCGGCAACTTGTCCACTGAACCTACATCTCAACCGATGGATTTGAGCTTTATTCCCTTTCCAAAGCAGCCACCATGCCCCTTGCGTTTTCTGACATCGACTCTATCGGACTATGGACATCTCTCCGAGCAGCTCTGTGATACCATCGTCATGTACATGAAAAGAGAAAACGAAACATGCCCATAAAGCAGCCAAACATAATCATCAATTTCAGACTTAAAATCTCCCAGAGTAATTGCCAGCGTAAATCAAACATAACCAGAAATGATTTTCTTCCCAAAATAGACAAACATGTTCACCCGGATTTGGAAAGAACTTTAATAGGGAATCATTGAGGAAAGGTTTGGTAAAACTATAAAAAGGGGGAAGCCATTCTCGGAAACACACACAAAATCTATTCACGGAAAAACTCAAATGCAAAGATTCCAAATCAAAAACCTAGAATCGTAAAAGACTTAACTTTATCGTCGCCCGAACCATTCCCGTTGCGACCCTCAACCACCGTCGGTGAAATCCTCGTCGCCGGGAATCTTCATTCTGGTCTACGAATCCACCACAAATCGGCCGTCGTCGAAAACTGCCCCACACCGGAGATCCCCACCGCGAAACCTTTCAACAACCTTCGCATCGCCCGTGAATCATCAGTCGTTGAACCTGCAAAAGACCCATTGTAACCGTGAGTATGACTTTTGGCTATTAATTTTCATTTGTTGTTGTCTATGCAGGAAAGTAGAAGGAGGAAAAACGTGGATGAAGAAGGTGGAAGAAGGAAATGAAGGAGAAGACGGAGAGAAGAGAGGATCGAGAAAGCAGAAAGAGAAGAAAAAATGAAGATTTGGGGAAGAAAGAGGAGACTGAAAGAGAAACGGCGGAGGGGGGTGAATTGGGGATTTAGGGTTTTTATTTTTATTTATTATTTAGTTTGTTTTGTATTCTTGTAATCATACGCAGGCTCACACACGCACATACCGTGCAACCACACCATCACGGCCGCACATTCGTCATCACACCATAATTCAACGATCCACTCACTCACCCACCGTACACCCCCAGACCTGCACCCACACACAGTCCATCCGCCCTAACTAACCCTCCATTAACTCCATTAATCAGTTTTTTAATTAATCATTAAACTTAATCATCTTTTTTATAAAATTAACTAATAACCTTTTTTATTATTTAATTTAATTAACTTTAAGAAAAAACAACTTAAACTATAATTATTCTCTTTAATAATCCTTAAGATAATTTCATTCTTTTAATAATAAAACTCATTTTCTCATGATTTAAAATATTCTTATTCTGTTAATTTGAAAACTTTTTATAAGAAACAATTTCAGATAATTTATATTCATTAGTTAAACCAAATTCATAATAATCATAAAAATCTTCTTTCATATTTTAAAATAACTTTTAGCAAGAAAATCTTTTATAATAATAATTAAAGAAAACTATTTTAATAAACCTTTTAAAATAACTTGTATTTCACTTAATAACAACTAAATCTTTTATGAGAAAACTCTTTTAATTGAACATCCCAATTAATCCAATAAATATTTTATATTTTGAACGATTTCTCTTTAAGTGAAATAAACCCTGTTAGAATCCTTTTAGTTTTAGAACTTGATTCACCAAAAACTTTTTAACTAAATACAACTTTTTTAAAATCAACCTCACCAATAAGTATCACTTTCTCATAAGTATAATTCAACTAAGATTGCTAATCTCGCCTAAAATTATTCAACCTTCCTTAAATCAATCCTATCGTGCACGCTTATGACTCCGTTCGCACACTCACAATTCACACACTTCATCGCTTTCATGCGTGTGTATGCTCTTATTTATTTGCCTTTACTTTACCGCTATTTATCTTCATCCGCAATTTATATTATCGCATTGCATAACCGTCCAAAGGAAAAACCTACACATAATTCAACAATTGTGTGTAGTGCATCTCATTTGCATCATTCCCCTCATGATCCTTGATCCCATTCAAGTTGATCTTTCTAAGTTAGATCCTACCCCATAGGAAGGACCGTTATCCTTACAACATAGTAAAACAAAACAAACAACACATACAACAATATTCAAACACAATAGAGAAATAGATGTTAATCATCTTAAGCCAGATAGAATCTCCATCCCACACCAATTACAATCAATACCGTAGGAACTTTGCCTTAAGAGAGATAGAGGCGTACCTCGTCGATCTATATCCGATTACTTGAGCCCTTCTCTTAAGATGATGCAAAGACTATTTTCCTACAACTTGTGGCGGTTAAATCTCCCTTAAAATAACAACTCACATTTTCTCCTAAAATCAATCAATCAACTACCCTAAACCCGTAGGAACTTTGACCACAGTCAAAGAACTCCTCAAACCCTTTAGGGGAACTACAAATACTCTGATTCAACTCCCGTAAGGATATGTAGGCATAAGATGCGACATGTTATTGAGTATACTTAGATATAAACCACTAGGTCTTTCAACCATTAAGCAGATAAATCTTAGCAATAAACAAACATAAAACAAGAGGTTCCTGTAGAGTACTACAGAAACTTAGGATGCTAGTACCTTCCCTAAGTTTAACCAACCTCGGAACCTATAACTCTCTAAACCTTGCATTTGCATTGCATTGTGGGAATTTTGATCTTTATCCCTTCCTTTGGACAAATCAAAGTTCGGTTGCAAATGAATAAGATTCAAACTAATCAATAGTTTGGTATCTGATTTTCACCGCGACATGATGTAAGACATTATTTCAAACCTCTCAAACACCAGAGATATAAGGAAATTAAATCCTTTTTAACCCTTTTTCAACCTCATTTTTAACCTGAGGAAGGGCAATTTTCAGTCAGCTTGATTGAACACCTAAAACTTTCAATAAGCCGCTTTCAAAATGGGTGGGTGCAAATATACTTTGATCTTTATTCCCTTGTTTTACAAATCTTAAACTAAGCCCTGATATTACCTCAAAAGTCCTAATTGATGTAAGGTTTAATTCGAAAGCATACTCAGTGAGATAACGTTTCCTGACTCCTATGAGCTATGCTCAACTTTTTATATTGGCTTTATAAAATAAATCTACATCCTAACTAGTGATTTCGGTCACAAGTTATTATGATATCTTTTTCAAAACTTCAAGAAAAACATGTATGTTGCATTAACAGTTTCAGAGTTAACATTTCATACGTGTTGATTTTTGTCGATGTCATAGAAGGTTTATATACGAGCATCAGCATTAAGTTTGTTCTATTGGAATTCGAAGAATCTACTAACCTGGGGCAAGTTTGTTTCCCAGTGGTTTGTTCAATTGAAACTTGAAGATCCTGCTAAACAAGAGCTATCTTCGAAGACTCAGTCATAATACAGTCAATCAGGGCCAGTTACGTCGAGATTCAGCGAATCTCTCCAGAGAGTTTGAAAACAATGGGACACTAAGTATTCTGTAAAATCCTCCTTAAATGACTTTTCCCTCATGAGCATATGACTTGGGGAATTTGAGAAGCAACGATTATCTTATCCTTGTGAAACAAACTTTTGTTCAAAATGGCGACTATTACGCAATTCCTCAACACAACATCCTTCATTCACGTCCCCGGTAAATTTCATTTCCGGTGGTCATGACATTTCTCCGACGAAGCTTGTCGATGCCAGAATTCCCAGTGATTTTGCTTAAACTTCACTTCCCCGATGAAGTGGGTATAATTGTTAATCCTCAGTGAATCTCCTTAAACTTCACCTTCCCAGTGAAGCGGACGTATTCTACTCCCCAGTGGATCTTTTGCAGTGCCGATCTTCCCCAGCAAAGCGGATGTTTATTTCATCCCATTGAAGTTCCGACTCTAACATGTTCAACAGTTATGACAATCCAGATTTCCCCATTTGAAGTGGATATTTATTTTATCCCCTGTGAAACCTCAGTTCAGGTATCTCCGTCAACTCCGGCAAGAATCCCTCCAGTGAAGTGGATATTTATTTTATTCCATGAAGTTTCTCCAGTTATGAGTTTGATCCACCTCTGGTAGATCTTTATTCTCATCTTCAACAAGACAGCTATGATTCATCCTGATAAATTCTTCAATGTAAGATCAAAATGTTACGTCTCCAAGTGGAATGTTCTCTATTCCCCAGAAGAATTTTGAAGCCCTGAGGCAGGAGTGTGATTCCGCATCTAGTTCTCCACCTATCCCCAGTGGTGCTTCTATCTTTAAAGATTGGTCGGATGTTTTCGAGATGTTTATTTCTCTCTGGTTTCTCCTGTCTATTTGTTTTTCCAGCATAAGCATACACATAGCATATAGATAGATAGCATGGAATATGCATCCTACATCTTTTTTGTTTGTTTGTTCTGTCACCTTGGCTGTGTTTATCCCCAAGTGACTGGGTGTGTCTTCTCCTCCCAAGTAGAGTTGTCAGCCCTAGGCAAAAAAAGAGCACAATATTTCTATTTCCCCACAGAGTTCGATCCTCATGGAAGATGGTTATTTTAGTACATCCCATTTGAGCTCATACCTCAATGGTCGAGTCTTACTTGATAGTTTCTCTTCAGTTATTTCCTGAATTGAACTTCGGTCCTTGGCAATCACATTGTGGACATTTCCAACTTTTAAATAAGGATTAAGTGTGCATTTATTTTGCACTCAGCTCCCCAAGAGAGTTTTATGAAGGTAACTATTGAAGATGGATATTTCTCCAACAATATTATTAGATTTCCTCGACAATTTGCATCCAGATTGTAAGCAACCTCTTTATTTGAGCAACTCGTTTTGACCAAGATATTATTCAAAACGACAAATGACAGTCTCCTCAAGACGGTTTGTCCATCCCCGGTGATTATCGACTTGGTAAATGGAAAACCTTACAGATATTTCTCTTTATTTAGGAATTCACACCTTTTTTTTACAACAACAAGGACACTCCACATGAACGTATTTCCCCAGTGAGACCATTGCATAAGTTTAATTCCATCAAATGGCATCTCTCCCAGAAAAGTTGACAAAGTTTATCACATTAGTCTCTCTTTATTTAAGAGGACATACTTTATAATTCAACCGGCTCACATCTTTCCTGAAGATCCCCGGTGAAGTTTTGCAACCTTCAGTACATTATGGCTTACAGCCAAAAATCTACAAACAACATTTACAATCTACAATGATTCTACAATCTACAAAATTTTCAATCCCCTGTGAAGATGCTCTCACGAGTTTTCATCCTTTCAGGAAGAAACTGAGACCAGCTCATGGCATCCAGACCATGACGCTCGGGGAGGTTTATTTCAACTCTTTTTAAGTTCAAACAAGAGACTGAGACCCGTTCATGGCAAACACACCATGAGGCGTGGGAAAGTTATTTCAAGAAACTGAGACCAGCTCATGGCATCTAGACCATGACGCTCGGGGAGGTTTATTTCAACTCTTTTCAAGTTCAAACAAGAGACTGAGACCCGTTCATGGCAAACACACCATGAGGCGTGGGGAGGTTTATATCAAGAAACTAAGACCAGCTCATGGCAAACACACCATGACGCTCGGGGAGGTTCACTTTCAGAAACTGAAACCAGCTCATGGCATCCATACCATGACGCTCAGGGAGGTTTATTTCAAGAAACCAAGACCCGTTCAAGGCACACAAACCATGAAGCGTGGGGGGTTCATCATCCTTTTGAATAATCATTCAAAGATATCTCATTTACTGGCTAATCTCGACAGAATATTCCCAGAAGACCTCGGCAGTAGGTATATTTATTTCATTTCCTGGCGAATCTCAGCAGTAGATCTCCAGAAGACCTCGGCAGTAGGTATTTCTATTTTCATTTCCTGGCGAATCTCGGCAGTAGATCTCCAAAAGACCTCGGCAGTAGGTATTTCTATCTCATTACCTGGCTAATCTCGGCAGTAGATTTCCAGAAGACTTCAACGGATGTATATCTCCAGCAGACTTCAACATAAAATCTCGGCAGTAGATTCCCTAAAAATCTTGACAGTAGACTTTGGCAAAAAGCATTCTCAAATTAAGGTTATAAGTCTCGACAGTAGACTCCTCCAGTTGATATCTTAAATCTTTACATTTAATCATGACAAGTGGATTTTCTCACAAGTTCTTCGCAATATTGATAACACGAAATCGTATATATATATATATATATATATATATATATATATATATATATATATATATATATATATATATATATATATATATATATATATATATATATATATATATATATATATATATATATATATATATATATATATATATATATATATATATATATATATATATATATATATATATATATATATATATATATATATATATATATATATATATATATATATATATATATATATATATATATATTGATGCATAATTCAACTGATGTCTGACTGTTTTCGATCCGATTTCGGGTTATTTCCATGTTATTTGTCTGATATTTTGCAGGTATTTGATAATCATGTCTAAACAAAGCAATGTGAAGAAAAGAAGCAATTACAGATGAAATATGGACGAAAACCGGATGAAAACAACATGAAAAACGCAGAATGCATATTTTGCTGTTGTGACGACCGTCACAGCTCCATGATGACCGTCACACACCGTGACGACCGTCATGCAGGCAAAAACGCCCAACTTCAAATGAACGTGCAAAATACAGTTCCAAGTCCCAAATAGTGGACCACTACTCCCTGATATTTCTGCCTCTAAGTCCACCTTCTTCAAGTTATAACCGTTAGAATTCTATTTCTATAAAAAGGGAAGGAGGGGAGCTGAGAAAGGGAGCCGCATTCAGACAACGAAGTGCTGCCCAATTTTATTTCCAGAGCAAAAGTTCAGTTTTATTTCTTTCTATTTTTTTTGTTTCCTTTCATTTCTGCTGTATTCCATTTCGACAATATTCGTTTGTACGATCAATTGGCACAAAGACCAGAATCCTGCCAACATTTGTGGAGGATCTGCCCAAAGGCCAATTGGAATATTTACAGGTTCTAAATTTTAATCGTAATTTCAGTTTTCATTATGATGCATGTTATTATTCACTGTTTTTATTTATGTTTTACCTTTCCTAAATCCATGTCTAGCTAAATCGAAGTAATCGATATGTAATAATAATTCAGACGGGATTTGATAATAACCGGTTGAAAACTTTCCTTTTCAAAAGTTGTTTATGGTCTGAGTGTTTAAATTTATTTACTGAATAAACGTTCGTCGCGAAAGCGAGAACTTATTTAAAAGTAGTTTTGCCACGACAGTGGGAAATTAATTAAGGTACGAACCAACAAGCGACAGCTGCGGTAAGACCAGATAGTAAACACTAGTCATTTGTTTTAATAACAGCGAAAGCACTTTAAAATGAATTAGAACTTAGAGATTTCCAAAAAATAGTTTTAACCCCGAATGGGACACGAAAGCGTACATTTGGCCCTTAGAATTATGACTAGCATCAACAACCATCGTGAGACGAAAGTCTTCAGATCACTATTTTCTGCTTAAATAAATTCTGAAAATTATTTCATACACCGGTAACTTGTCAAATCCCCGAAGAACATAATTACTGCATATCGATTTACGTAATTATAATTCAAGTAACATTTCTAGTTCCCTTTAGTGACAAAAATTATTCCCTTAAACATTACCTACCTAGCTAAACATAGTAACTCCCGAGAACACTAGTTTGATTACGAGTCCCTGTGGGATCGATATCTTTTATTACTACGCGATAGACTGTGCACTTGCAGTTAAATTGTATTAGACATAGAAAGTCGCGATCAAGTTTTTGGCGTCGTTGCCGGGGACCCGTTTAGTCAATAGTGTAACCTTCTGTTACGCCGTATAGACTAGGTTAACAATTTCATTTTTCCTTTACTAGTTCTGTCGATTGTATGCCAAGTAATCACCCACAAGGCGATATCTTAAAACCTTCAGTCGCAGAACTAGAGCGCTTCTTACATTTAAGAAGTCGCATCATTGAGTACCAACTAAAACATAACATTCCCGATCCTCTCACTCCCATTCCCAAATCAGAAGACGAATCAAAGATGGCCGAAGGACCTCAAAACAAACCGCTGAAGGCATACGCTACACCCTCTCAGATGGAGCCTAGAAGTAGCATTGCTGCCCCAGCTATTACGCGAAACGATTTTGAGCTGAAACCCTCATTGCTGTCAGCTGTACAACAAAACCAATTCTCAGGAAATGCAACTGAGGACCCAAACGAACATTTAACGAAGTTTGTACAATACGCAGACACAGTGAAAGTAAATGGAGTAACTCCAGACGCAATAAGACTTCGTCTTTTCCCTTTCTCTCTTAGAGACAGAGCGTGGACATGGTTACAATCCTTACCATCCAACTCCGTTACGACGTGGGAACAGTTGAAGAACGTTTTCTTAGCGAGATATTTTCCGCCAAGCAAAACTGCTATGCTTAGAGCTCAAATCAACGGATTTCGACAAAAAGATACTGAATCTCTTTACGAAGCATGGGAACGATTCAAAGATATGATGAGAACATGTCCTCACCACGGTCTAGAAGACTGGGTGACAATCCATACTTTCTATAATGGGCTTTTATACAATACCAGATTAACGGTAGACGCCGCCGCGGGCGGTGCACTTATGGATAAGCCATACGACGAAGCCTATCAACTAATCGAAAACATGTCTCAGAACCACTGCCAATGGGGAGGTGAACGCACTCCAACAGAGAAACCCGCAGCGAAAGGTGGGATGTACGAGATCAGCTGCCTTGAAAAGTTCAACGCTAAAGTAGATGCTCTAGCATAGAAGATTGACAGTCTGACCGTTAACCCCACTGCAACCGTCGCTGCCGTAACTCCAAACTGCGAGTTATGCGGAAGCACCACTCATAATGCGCCCGAATGCCCATTGCTAGCCGGAATCCCACCAGAACAAGTAAATTATGCTCAAGGAAATCCTTACGCAAATACCTATAACCCAGGTTGGCGAAATCATCCAAACTTTTCTTACAAAAGCGATAATGAACTGCAAATGCCTACTACTCCGCCAGGATATCAGAAACCAGCCGCTGCTCAGACTGCACCTAGGAAATCAAACCTCGAGTTGATGATGGAAAAATTCATAGCTACTCAAGCTTAAACAAACAAAGAATTCCTGAATCAAAACATACACACTAGCGAGCAAATTAAACAGTTGACCGGAAAAGTAGACGCTTTAGCCACCCACAACAAAATGTTAGAAAAACAGATATCACAAGTGGCTCAACAACAAGCCTCTGCTGCCGCACCCGCTGGCACATTTCCTGGACAACCCGAACAGAATCCAAAAGGTCAAGCAAATGCTGTCATATTAAGAAGTGGAAAAGAATTGGATGAACCGATCGATCCGAGGACCGAAAACTCAGCCATGCAACAAAAACCAACTGAACAAGCAGAGAAGGAATCCGAGTTAGAGAAGAAGGAAGACAACGAGAAGGAGGATACCGCAAGTGAAAAAACGCAAACACCTTCAGCGCCATATAAACCACCTATCCCTTATCCTCAAAGATTAATAAACTCCAAAACTTCAGGACAGTTTAAGAAATTTGTAGAGCTCCTTAAACAGTTCAATATCACTATTCCTTTTACAGAAGCGATAACTCAAATGCCGTCATACGCTAAATTTCTCAAAGAAATCCTATCAAATAAGAGAAAGATCGAGGATAACGAAACAGTTACACTTACTGCAGAGTGTAACGCTATTATTCAAAACCGCATGCCTCCTAAATTAAAAGACCCAGGTAGTTTCTCCATACTCTGCGTCATAGGAAAGTTCGTAATAGACAAAGCTCTATGCGATTTAGGAGCCAATATCAGTGTTATGCCTTTATCTATATGCAAAAAGCTGAATATGGGAGACCTAAGACCAACCAAAATGTTCGTACAATTAGCTGACCGATCAGTAAAATATCCCGTCGGAATACTGGAAAACGTTCCAGTATGCATAGGACAATTCTACATCCCAACCGACTTCATAATTATGGACATCAAAGAGGACTCTGTTACCCCAATTATCCTAGGAAGACCGTTCCTAGCTACAGCCGGAGCTATTATAGACGTGAAGAAAGGAAGGCTAACATTCGAAGTATGAGAAGAAAAGATAGAGCTCATTCTCACCAAGTTCTTACAAGCACCAGCCATAGACGATACCTGCTATTTAGTAGATGTAATTGACGAATGCATAAGAGAACTTGAAAATGAAGAAACCACGTATTCAGAAATAATGAAGATTCAAATACCCGATATTTCTGAAGACGATGATTAGCGTAAACCGTATAAAGACGACAGCCTAAGCGAAAGCTTAGCACTGACCCCAAACCATATGCCAGGTCCGAAGAACCCATCTTTAGAACTTAAAACACTACCCAAAAACCTTAGATATGAATTCCTAGACGATGAACTAAAAAGACCAGTGATAGTCAACGCCGACTTAGGACAACTAGAAACCGAAAAACTATTAGAAGTCCTAAAGAAGTACCCCACCGCGTTAGGCTATAACATAAGCGATCTAAAAGGTATAAGTCCTTCAATCTGTATGCATCGAATTACAATAGAGGAAGACTCTAAAACCTCTAGAGAGCATCAGAGGAGACTGAACCCCATCCTAAGCACTGTAGTCAGAGATGAAGTAAAGAAATTTCTAGATGCAAGAATCATCTATCCAATCTCCGATAGTGAATGGGTTAGCCCAGTTCATGTCGTACCAAAGAAAGGAGGAGTCACAGTAGTTAAGAACGAAAAAGACGAATCAATAACAAAAAGAGTCGTGACTGGAAGCAGGATGTGCATTGATTATAGAAAGCTTAACAAAGCCACACGAAAAGATCACTTCCCGTTACCCTTCATAGACCAAATGTTGGAAAGATTAGCCAAACATTCGTATTTCTGCTATCTAGATGGCTATTTAGGATTTTTCCAAATTCCCATTCATCCTGATGACCAAGAAAAGACTACATTCACATGCCCTTATGGTACTTTTGCTTACCGCCGAATGTCGTTCGGACTTTGTAATGCTCCAGCAACCTTCCAAAGATGCATGATGGCAATCTTCGCAGATTTCATAGACGACATCATGGAAGTATTTATGGATGATTTCTCAGTATGTGGACAAAGTTTCGAAGGATGCCTACAAAACTTAGAAATGGTATTAGAACGTTGTGTAAAAGTGAACCTCGTCCTAAATTGGGAAAAATGCCATTTTATGGTCCGACAAGGAATAGTTCTAGGACATGTCATATCAAATAAAGGAATTGAGGTCGACAAAGCTAAAATAGAGATTATAAAAGATCTCCAACCTCCAAAATCCGTACGAGAAATACGGAGTTTTCTAGGACATGCCGGTTTCTACCGAAGATTTATAAAAGATTTTTCAAAAATCACAAAACCTTTGACCGGCCTGTTGATGAAAGATGTTGAGTTCGTCTTTGACGATGACTGTCTAAAAGCATTCGAAACATTAAAATCAGCCCTTATCACCGCACCGATTATGCAACCACCCGATTGGCGACTACCGTTCGAAATCATGTGTGATGCGAGTGATTATGCTGTAGGCGCAGTTCTAGGACAAATAAAGGACAAGAAACTCCATGCCATTTACTATGCTAGTAGAACCTTAGATCCTGCCCAAATGAACTACGCTACAACAGAAAAGGAACTTCTAGCAGTTATATTTACGCTTGACAAATTCCGTTCTTACCTAGTTGGAGCAAAAATTATCATATACACAGACCACGCTGCCATTAGGTACCTAATAAGTAAAAAGGATGCCAAACCAAGATTATTGAGATGGATCCTGTTATTACAAGAGTTTGACTTAGAAATCAAAGATAAGAAAGGAACCGAGAACGTTGTTGCAGATCACTTATCCCGAATAGAAGGCATCAAACATGAACCAGTACCGATAAATGACGATTTCCCGTACGAACATCTGATAGCCAAATTAGAAAGTGACATGCCTCACTTAATCTCGGAAGATCCAGAACTCGAAAAAGCCGTAGAAGCCGTCTATGCCCAAGTCACATTACCTTGGTATGCTGACATCGTTAATTACCTAGCTGCTGACGTGCTTCCACCGGATCTCACTTATCAGCAAAAGAAGAAATTCTTCCACGATCTGAAACACTATTATTGGGACGAACCTCTACTCTTCAAGAGAGGGGCCGACAACATATATTGTCGCTGTGTCCCAGAGGAAGAAATAGAGAATATCATTTCCCAATGCCATTCAGCACTATATGGTGGTCATGCTAGTACATCCAAGACGTGCGCTAAGATTCTCCAAGCCGGCTTATTCTAGCCTAACCTCTAGAAAGACGTTCACATCGCTGTGCTAAAATGTGATCGATGCCAACGAACTGGCAACATCTCACGACGCGATGAAATGCCTCAGAAAGGAATCTTAGAGGTAGAAATCTTTGACGTATGGGGAATAGATTTCATGGGACCATTCCCGCCTTCTTTTGGTAATAACTACATACTCGTCGCTGTAGACTATGTGTCTAAATGGATAGAAGCCATTGCTGCTCCAACAAATGACGCACGAGTAGTAATCAAACTCTTCAAAAATACAATCTTTCCTAGATTCGGTGTACCCAGACTCGTCATTAGTGACGGCGGATCTCACCTCATATCGCGAATCTTTGATAAACTTCTTTCTAAATATGGAGTCCGACACCGAGTAGCTACACCCTATCATCCGCAAACTAGCGGACAAGTAGAGGTCTCGAACAGGGAAATAAAACAGATATTGGAAAAGACTGTCGCTACCTCAAGGAAAGATTGGTCATCAAAGCTGAATGAAGCTTTATGGGCTTATAGGACCGCTTTTAAGACACCAATAGGTACTACACCCTACAAATTAGTTTACGGTAAATCCTGTTATCTCCCTGTAGAATTAGAGCATAAGGCCTTCTGGGCCATTAAAACACTTAATTTCAACTACACCGAGGCAAGAGAAAAACGAATCTTGAACTTACACGAATTAGAAGAACTCCGATTGGACGCCTACGAAAATGCCCGTATCTACAAAGAACGAACTAAAGAGTGGCATGATAAACGTTCAGTCAAGAAACAATTCAGTGTGGGAGACATCGTACTGCTATTTAATTCAAGATTAAAACTCTTCCCAGGTAAACTAAAATCTAGGTGGTCTGGACCTTTTTAAGTGACTAAAGTACTTCAGAGTGGAGCTGTTGAAATTACCGATAAGACGAATGCACCGTTTATCGTAAACGGGCAACGTCTAAAACATTATAATAAGAACGAAAATAGCCCTCAAGTCTGCAGTATAGCATTGCTTGAGCCTCCAGCTCAAACACCCGAATAGCTTGTCACCAAGCTATCGTCAGGCTTTAGACGTTAAAAACAGCGCTTACTGGGAGGCAACCCAATTTTTCCCGCATTTCCCTCGTTACTATATTTCATTCTCATTTTTTATTTAAAATTCTATTTTGAAACTTTAACAAAAATTCTAAACATTTAAAATTGCTACTATTTTTACTTTCTTTTTATTTTAGTATTTTTATTTTATTTTTTCTCTTTTATCTTTTGTTTTTACCGCCTTTCGTTTTTAAAAATCCTGACTTCAAATTTCTGTTTTAAACTTTTCAGGATTTTAAAAGTCTTCAAACCTTCCTCCTGTTTTTCTCCGACTTACCTGCGAGTATGGCCGCGTACGACTTCACAAAGGTTCATTTTAGAGGATTAGCTCAAAAGGCAAGATTTGAAGCATTAACTGAGAGAGAAATAGCCTTAACATTGTATTATGATAAGTCTACCATGGAAAAACTAGGAATTACTAATAGCATCCAATACCTGTTTAATCAATTGGGTTGGGAGAACACTGCTTTGAAAACCCGTTTTGCTACCTATAAGGACCTCACCTATGAATTCCTTAGTTCCTTCAGGTACTTACCCAACTATGGTTTTGGATCCAACACAGAGCTGATCACCTTTAGGATGTTTTTGGAATGGACCAAACCCATAGCCGGATGTCATTAGCTAACCTCCTAGGATTTCCTAGCGGACCACATGTCTTCATCAGTGCAGAAGATGATGATCTTGATTTTGAACTCAACCAGTTCTGGGGTAGAATCACAGGCGACTATCACCCTGAACCAGACAGAATGTATAATGATGAGATTCATAATCCAGCTTTCAGATACTTTCATAAGATACTGGCTCACACCCTTTTCGGAAAAGAAGAAAATATTACTACAGTATCTAAAGAAGAGTTATTTATCATGTTCTGTGCTTCTCAGGGCCGTACAGTGAATGCAGTACCTTTTATGATGAGATCCTTCTGACGCCTCACTCAGGACCCACAATCACCTATTCCGATAGGAGGCCTCGTGACAATGATTGCCCACGAGTTTGGCCTTAGATTCCACTTAAATGCAAGCACTAGTTTTGGCACCATCCGACCCATGAATATCCAGTTTTGCTTCAACAGGCGCATTTTAAGAACTATAGGACCTGGACCTTACGAGTACCTCATCAATGACAAACATGTCCAGCTATTCACATTGCCAAATCATCAGATGACAAGTATCCATAACAAGGACAACTGGCTTTATGAATTGGATGAGCCTATGGGACCTCCTTCACCTCAATCAACACCGCAGAATTACATGTACGACAGTGATCACATCTCTGAAGCACATGATTATATGTACTATGAGGATGCTGTATCAGAAGCTGAGGTAGACCCTACGACCCCTCCGCATTACAACACCTATCCTGAGCCCATTCATGAGGAAACCACTGACAAAATGGATATTGTCCTGCACCGATTGGACAACATTGACGCAGCTCTGACCACCGTGAAAGCAGACATCACAAGCATACACAGCTAACTCGTAGTCTTCATGGACTTAGTTTGCGACCAGCTCGACTACTATGCCCAGAAGTTTGATGAATTGAAGGCACGAAAAGACTAGATATTAGCTTTAGTTTAGTTTCGTTTAGTTTTTCTACTTTCCGTCCGTTTTCAATTATTTTAACTTTTGCATTGTTAATTTCCTTATGTATTACATTACAATCATTCTAATTACTTGTTATTTCAATTATATTCTTTATTCATTTATTCTATTTTTACGCTATCCTATGTTTCTTGGTCGATATAAAGCATTGCCATATCACTACTAGGCCTAAAAACCATTGCAAGAACACCCCCAAAGCAAAATTCTGCGTTCTGCAGATTTTGCTGGTGTGACGACCGTCACGAGCCCAAAACTGTTATCTGCTATAACAGGGGTTGCGTTTTCTCTCCCACTCACATCCTTTCAACTCCCAATCATCACAAACTCACACCCCACTCCCAATTTTCGTTTTCCCCACCTTGCTCCATATATTCCAACTCCCATCTCAACTTCCTACTACACTTCTGTAACATTTTTCCACTCCACAGAACCAACTCAATCCACATTTCCTCAGCATCCTCCAACAATGGCGAGAAACAACGAAACCCCAGACCTCAGCAGTATCGTGTTCAGCGACGGAGACTCCGGAGACAAACAGCGGGCCAACTATATCGCCTTCCATCAACGGTCGCTACAGCCGACCCACTACCCGCATATCCCATCCCTCACGGAGCTCGGCCTCCTTGACGGCGTCACTTGGATGCTTCAAAGAGCCGGCATCTGGAACCTCTGCACTAATCCGCAGCCGACATACGAGCAACTCACCCTCGAGTTCCTCAGTTCATTCACCTACTTCACTTCCAGCGGCGACCTCAGCCAACACTCCGGTGCCGCATGCTTCCGTATGTTCGGCACGAACTATCAACTGAACCAGAACCAGATTGTCGCCATCTTACAATTCCCTCGCGGCGACAATGCTCACCGCCGCCTCACCGAACAGTTCCAGCACGAAGCCTTCGCGCTCTGGTACCAGTTAACCGGAATCAATGCCGATGGCTGGGAATCTCTGCACGCAACGCATATCCATAACCCGACCATCCGGTATTTCCACCGCGCACTGAGCAACACCATCTTCACCCGGGATAGAAACCATAAGGTGAACTCGAAAGAGCTCTTCTTTCTCCGTTGTGTCTTCAACAACGAGCCCATCAACGCCGCTCCGTTCCTCTTGGCCCACATTCAGGCCAACTGTAACCGTGACTCTAAGCCATTTTACTTTGGCAGGATTGCTACTGCCATTGCACTTGGGCTGAACCTCGGCGACCGCCTCCAGCATCTCCATGCCATTCCCTCGGTGTTCCTTGACACCGACCACTGCAGAGTCTCTCACCTCATCCGTTCTAGAGCCGATGGCAAGTACCACCCGGTCGTGCGTGGCAAAACCGTCAGAAGTATCATCCTACCATCACGCACCCGGATGCACCCAGAGGATCGTGCCAACTGGCTATTTGACCTCAATGCCCCTGCTGCTGCTGCTGCTCCAACTCAGACTCACACCCAAGATTCTGGTGACGAAATCCAAGATGAGTTGGACAGACCCGAGCAACCGGAGGCATCGCAACCACTTCCTTCCGAAGGCACATCCTACCGCCGCCGCCGCCATCGTCCAGAGCCCGACTACTCTGAAGAAGACCTCCGCCGATCTCTCGACCAGCAGGCTCAGATACTCGCTATGATGCAGCAGCAGAATCAGCGAGCAGAGCAGTTCGAAGCTTGGCATCGGACCCAAATGCAACAACTCCAAACCGGCCAAGAAACCATCACTGAGAACTTGGCGAATCTGACCTTGCAGTTCGAAGGACTCCGTGACTATGTCTATCATACCGGAGCACTAGACTTTGAGGCCCGAGTCGACCAAGTCAGAGCCAGAGGACGCGAGAGAGGACGTGACCGAGGCAGAGGCCGTGATTAGTTATCTCTTTCCTTATTTGTTTACTATATTTTCAGTTTCTTTGTATTTTCATTTCCCTTGTATTCCCCTCTCGCATTCTTTCAAATCAGAGGGGACACTGATTGAGATAGTGTGGGAGCGGAGCGTTTATTTCCTATTCCCTTGTACTTTTAATTCCGTAATTTCAATTCGAACATTTTCACGTATTAGCAAATAAAATCTCTTTTATATATCTTTTTCCGTTACGTAAACATCCCCACTTTATTCGACATAAACAAAAACAAAAATTTCCGTTCGTTCCTCAAAAGCAAAAGCATCACGAGAATGCGCCCAAGTTCAAACCAAGTTTTGAAACTCCAAGACGACAATTCTAACAAAACCGGTACCGTCCTGACACCTTAGATCTCCGGTTTATGCGAGTCGGTTCCATTACCTACGTGTACCAAAGTTTCAAGTTTCTACGCAAACTCAGCCCCAAGTAGTTTATACTAGCAGTCAGCACCATCCTAAAACACTTCTAAGCAAGCGACCAATGCAAATAAGTGTATGATCTCCAAAAAGATGAAAAATCATGAAAAGAAAGCCATTTAGCCAAAATATAAAGACGCGTTCCCTCTAAGTTAGGTGCTCCTCACCCGAGCATTTAGCCCAACGGTACGAAAACTCATTGAAAAATCAATGGTATAAGCTTATGAGCAATGAAAAAGATCAAAACAGAAAGGAGATCATATTCACTAACAGGTCGACTTGCCATGAAAGTGTATGGACAACGGGCTTAATGTGATTGCGCTAGAACAAACAGGGTGAACTTGACGCGAGAACCTTGACACCAAGCTACAGTAGCATGACTGGGACCGATTTGCATAAGAAGGAGACCTCTGAAGACTTGTAGTCCAGTGTCGTCACCTTACTCGTTTTGTTCCTACTAAGAATCCCGGTTTTTCCCAACTTTGTGAATAAGGAAGTTGCCTCGTGCTTGCCGATTTTTTCCTGTTTTACTTGAGGACAAGCAAAGATTCAAGCTTAGGGGAGTTTGATAACACGAAATCGTATATATATATATTGATGTATAATTCAACTGATGTCTGACTGTTTTCGATCCGATTTCGGGTTATTTCCATGTTATTTGTCTAATATTTTACAGGTATTTGATAATCATGTCTGAACAAAGCAATGTGAAGAAAAGAAGCAATTACAGATAAAATATGGACGAAAACCGGATGAAAACAACATGAAAAACGCAGAATGCATATTTTGCTGTTGTGACGACCGTCACACGGGTGACGACCGTCACACACCGTGACGACCGTCATGCAGGCAAAAGCGCCCAACTTCAAATGAACGTGCAAAATACAGTTCCAAGTCCCAAATAGTGGACCACTACTCCCTGATATTTCTGCCTCTAAGTCCACCTTCTTCAAGTTATAACCGTTAGAATTCTATTTCTATAAAAAGGGAAGGAGGGGAGCTGAGAAAGGGATCCGCATTCAGACAACGAAGTGCTGCCCAATTTTATTTCCAGAGCAAAAGTTCAGTTTTATTTCTTTCTATTTTTTTTGTTTCCTTTCATTTCTGTTGTATTCCATTTCGACAATATTCGTTTGTACGATCAATTGGCACAAAGACCAGAATCCTGCCAACATTTGTGGAGGATCTGCCCAAAGGCCAATTGGAATATTTATAGGTTCTAAATTTTAATCGTAATTTCAGTTTTCATTATGATGCATGTTATTATTCATTGTTTTTATTTATGTTTTACCTTTCCCAAATCCATGTCTAGCTAAATCGAAGTAATCGATATGTAATAATAATTCGGACGGGATTTGATAATAACCGGTTGAAAACTTTCCTTTTCGAAAGTTATTTATGGTATGAGTGTTTAAATTTATTTATTGAATAAACGTTCGTCACGAAAGCGAGAACTTATTTAAAAGTAGTTTTGCCACGACAGTGGGAAATTAATTAAGGTACGAACCAACAAGCGACAGCTGCGGTAAGACCAGATAGTAAACACTAGTCATTTGTTTTAATAACAGCGAAAGCACTTTAAAATGAATTAGAACTTAGAGATTTTCAAAAAATAGTTTTAACCCCAAACGGGACACGAAAGCGTACATTTGGCCCTTAGAATTATGACTAGCGTCAACAACCATCGTGAGACGAAAGTCTTCAGATCACTATTTTCTGCTTAAATAAATTCTGAAAATTATTTCATACACCGGTAACTTGTCAAATCCCCGAAGAACATAATTACTGCATATCGATTTACGTAATTATAATTCAAGTAACATTTCTAGTTCCCTTTAGTGACAAAAATTATTCCCTTAAACATTACCTACCTAGCTAAACATAGTAACTCCCGAGAACACCAGTTTGATTACGAGTCCCTGTGGGATCGATATCTTTTATTACTACGCGATAGACTGTGCACTTGCAGTTAAATTGTATTAGACATAGAAAGTCGCGATCAAATATACCTGGAGATACCTTGTGACTGTCAATCTTTCCCCGCGGAGTCTCGCTCTGTTGAGCCGGTTCTTCGTGTGTCGTGTCTAGTTTCTCCTCTGTGGCATCTTTTCCCCACAGGACCTCTGTTTTGCATTCTCATATCATTGCATATCATTTGCATTCGGTGGCCTCTTAGGGCCAAAAATTCGTGCAATGTTTGTATTTAAGTCCCTCCTATCTCGTCGAGATGAAGATTTCAATCTCCATATCTCCGGATAGAAGAAACTTAAATACGGGCATTTGTCGCACCCTAATTTTTGACCTTAAGACCCCACCTCCTTGTGCACTTTTTCTTGCCTGTTTTATTTTACCTTTCGTATGTATGTTTATTATGACTAACCAGCTGGCGCAGGTACAACTAACTTTAAGCAGGCTTTCCATTCAAAGATCTCAGGGTTTTCCGGTGATCGTCGTTACTAAGAGAGTTTTGGAAATCTTTGTGTTTTGAGGAAGTTTAGGGCTTTTTGCTCTTTGGTTTGGAGAGTGACCGTTCGCGTTCCAGTTACGGTTTTCATGACAATCGGCATTAAGTTATATCATTATTTTCACAAGACTTCTAAAGGGTTTAGTTTAATTTTTATCTTGGATTTTGGACCATTTATTTGTCAAGTAGAAGAAATTTGGATCATGTGGTTCAAAACATTGAGTTGGGATGAAAACTGGGAATCAAGACTAACTGATCGCATTTGCATGGAGGTGTCGTATTTATATGCGAGTAGGAATATGCCTTGAACTTTCAAGAAGTTTTTCTGTTTTCAAAGGTTTTAATGCAAGACTTGTGGTTCATGAGGTTCAATTCTTTAAGGGGCTATGTAGATGTTTGAGTACGTGGATTCCACTTTCAACATTATCATCATTCAAATCAGAATCCAAATCAGTGGCAATCTTAACTTCGGCGTGAATCCATTCTCTTTTCAAGAGTACACCCTCCAACATAGGTTTGAATTCTCGACCTCCCTTTGAACAAAAGGGGGCACATGATACAAGAACCAAACACAAGATGACATGCTAGGAATCATGTTAAAAGTGAGCATAAATATTCAAAACTCCGACTGATGCCAAGTTCAGTGTGAAATCATCAAAACTGTGCAACTTAAATACAACCATCTTTTATTACAAGCAGTTCTGAATATTTTTTGACTCTATCATAAAACCCCCCACACTTTGAGATTGGGACCTACTGCTAAATTAACAGAAACATAGTATTCACTCCTAACTCCGATTTGATCCACCCTCTTTCTCACCTTGCCGTCGTGACATCTATTTCTTAAAGCAGTTCCCCATGGACCCGTCAAGTTAGAAGGCGCTGCACCTATAGCAACTTGAATCAACAGCACCCGTTGTATTACCTGCAGCAGAGGCGAGAACTTCACGAAGAAGCAAGTAGATCAACGCATCCTCCTGCGTACTCGAAAACCTGAACAGCAAGAAAAAGAATCAAGCTATAAACAACTGAGTTATAGAGAGCAGGATGTATATTTAGTAACCGTAGCAGCAACATACCGAATTTCCGAAGGCGGGCCCGTCAAACGATCATATAGCATGTTGGAGATGACACATAACCGTAATCCATCTATTGCAGTCCAGGATCTTTACAGCACCAACCAACGGTGTTGGAAGGAGAATTTAACCAAGCTAACAGCTTTTCCGGCCCTCAGAATTCCTGTAGACATTTGTCTTTGATTAGAGTCAACAATCAGTAAGAGATGAAGGAGGAAATAATTCTAAAATAGAGGTATTTAAAATAACAAAACCGCAAGATTACGAGTTGTCCTAGAATGTTGTTGGGAGTTCCGTCAAAGCACATACGACCAAGTTGTGTCCAGCTTCAGTTGAGAAGACACTGTTTGATCAAGTCTGCTGTGCATTTCAAAATGGTATCAACGGCATCGCATCAAGCTGCAAAAAGAATTCCAAAAACAACAGTATGGCATCACTCATTTTTGAACTAAACTGTCAAGAACTCAAAAGCTGCGGTCAAGATTTGAAATACTTACAGAAGTTTCAAATATGGCCTTGACCCAATGTACTATGGGAAGGATAGAAGCTCAAGCTGACCGCAATTACCTTAACTAGAAGTGTTGCACGTCGACATCCCTTTCACAGCAAGAACAAGATAGGATTGACGATGAACTGACATGCCAGATGTTGCGGAAGTGAATTACACTGGTACCTTTGTCCGACTTCACAATGCTGAAAAATAACATGGAAGATTCACTTCAAGATACAGAAGTCCCCATAACTTTTGATTGTGCCGTTATCCAAAACTTCAATCTCCTGCAACATTTGAGTGGCCGGACATCGCACCTGCTACGGCACAACAGATATCAACATTTATACAAATAATAACAAGGCTATCGGTCCATTACTTCCACCCATCCAAACTTGAAGCTGAAAACAAAACACTGCAGCTTCCTTCCAACCCTGACACCAGTAAAGCAGGGGTTTTTAGAAGGAATTAAATTGGATGTTTGCTTTGAGGATTAGGAGTTAACCTACAAAGACGACCTCAACACTAACACCTGCAATTGAAAAATTCAGAGATACTCAAAAGTTGATAAAAGGGACGTGGTTCACATACCAACTCTTCACATGACAAAGCTAGTATATATCGCTCCAGTCCCGTTTCCAATTCAAACCTACAAGAGGAGACAACTGCATTTAATCAGAATAAGTAGAAACATGCCAAGGCTAGACAGGAGTTTTTATCACTATAATGTCGTATCAAACAGGAAATCAAGGTTTCCATGTATATCCCAGCAGGTTCATTCAAATTTGAAAAGCTCATTCAAAGCCAAGATGGACTTGAGGCTTATAAAGAGAGGAAGATCCACACCAGAACAGACAGAAAAAAAACAGACCATAATTCACAGCAATCCAAAATTCCACAGAAAGTCCCAAATGGCAAAAATCCCTTAAATCCCAAATTGAAACCCTAACGTTCGAAAATAAAGGAAACTCTTGAAATTGATTCAGAAACCTAAACCACAAAAGAGGGAAAAGTGAAAATAAGAACTTATCTTTAAACCTCGCCGAATTTCATCTCGACACTATGCAAAATGATATGCAAATGCAAACGTGTGTCTGTACCTAGGGAGAGATTCCCCCCGATTCTAGTTCCAGAATAACAGGAGTACTGAGTACAACGGAATCGATAATAGGGCGACCTCAGCCAACAAGCCTGGTGATGGTCGATAATACAACAGTGAATGAAAGCTACAAAGAAATACAACAAGAAATCAAGTGTGGAAGCGAGCACGGAAATCTTCTAATAGTTTCTTTGTCTCGGGGTGATCAGGCCTGGTAAGCAATCCTCGAATAAGCAGATCTCTCTGTCTGACGGTGCTCTGGATTTCTTTAACAAAGGCTTCCCAGGCTCCCTTTCCGAAGCAGTCGTCCAGTTTGGTTCTTTTGGAATCATCCCTTAGCTTGCAATCCTTCAGGTTTGCCTTGGCTTCTGTCAACTTGCGCTCAGCATTACGCCTGAATGATGCTTCAGCTTCAATCTTTTCGTGTTGGGCCTCAAGCTGAATCGTTAGTTTGGAAATTTGTTGCTTCAGCTTCTCTTCCCACTCCTTGTGATTGGTCAAAGTAGCGTTCCACGTTGCCTCAAATTTGGAGATCTTCAGATAGGCTTTGTCCAAGTTTTCTTTTTGGTGGCGAGAACGCTATTAACAACTTTGAAGTCCAAGCCCAGACGCTCTCGAGCATCAGTCTGCTTGGTTACCTCTGCACCCAGATGGTTTATCAACTCAGTCTGCTTCTTGCATGAGTACACAGCTTCACTCTTCTCGCTTCGGAGTTGAGCAATTTCTTTCTATAGCTCTTCGTTGGCTTTCCTTAACTCTTCCTTTTCTTGCAGCACCCGGTTGTATTTCTGAATATCAACTGTGGTTGGTTCTTCGACCACGGAAGGATATAATGGCTCAACTGCAGGGAATGGCATCAGAAACTTGGCGGTTCTCTCTTGGATCCAGGCTACATATGGATCAAAGGATTTTTTGTTGCTCTTTCCTAGCAAAATGTTTCCCTTTCTATGGATTTTACTCCAAGCTTTCTCTATTTTAACCAAAGTGTCACCTTCAAGTAACCCTATGAGATACAGAGATTCTTGTATCTCTTTTTCTTCAAGAGGACCTCTTAGCGCATATCCTAATTGTCTTACCAGCAAAGAGGGATTATAGTTGATACACCCGTTCCTTCCGACCATGGGGACGTTAGGAAAGCCACCGCAACTATACACAATTTCTTTGCCTAGCAAGTCTCTATCAAACCAAGCGATATTGTTAGCAGACAAACCCATCAAACATGCAGACCATGGTGAAGTCTCAGCAGAATCAATGAATGGTCCCATTTTAGGAAGATGGCTGGCAAACCATTTATACAGCAAAGGAGCGCAACACGCCACATTCCTCCCTTTTCTGTTTTCATTCTTGCTGTGAACTGAATGATAAACGTCTCTGAGAAGAGTGGGCACCGGATTCCCGGAAGCAAATATGTGGCAGGCATTTATACCTATGAAATCCGGGTGACTGGGGAATAGCATGATACCATATATGCAAAAGGCTAAGATGGCATTGAATACAACCCAGCAACCATTCTTGGAAAACCCTTGGGCCTTCTCCACCAGGAAAGGCAAAGGGAAACTATAAACTCCATTTGTCTAAACAACTTCCCTTTTAACTTTGAGTCATCTAAATGAAGGGCAGCAGCCAACTTACCCAAGACAGGTTCAGCATCAACACGGTAATAAGGCATTTGATTCAACAACGGTACCCCCAGCAAGTCAGAATACTCTTCTAAGGTTAGAGCTAGGACATAATCTGGAAAAATAAAGCATCTGAGTTGCGGGTCATAAAACTGCAGAAGAGCGTAGAGGCCATTCAACTCGTACATAGAAAGTTTACACACAATGTTCAGAAGTCTCCCATAGCTTTTCCTGAAGTCCTCCATCACTTTTTTATCAGCCAAAGAAATCAAACCCCGTAATTCTCGGATATCAGGTGTTGGTAGCTTGTAAGCAACTGTTTTCTTCAAAGACGCCATGTCAACAATAAGGATCAAGACCACTAGAATCGGGGGAGGAATATGCACCTGCAACACAGACACACGTTAATGAAATGCGGATGAGAATGCAAAAAAAATGCAAAAATGCAAGCATGTGGCAGGAGATCAAAATGGTTGTGTTGTTGATTGAGAAGGACCAGAATTCTGCTTCGATGAGAACATAACACAGCTCTGATAATTAGGACCCACTGATACCAATGTCACTTATTCAAACTGTCAAGAGAAAATCAGGTTGTCTGAAGGTCAAAGCTTCCTGCATAACCCAGTCCCTCTCACAGGTATGGACCTAGACCACTGATAAAGGTTCGGCATCATATGCATTCATTAGCGTCACAGACTTTCGAGAAATGATGATACGTTCACCATTTCTGGTTTGGCATCATCCTCTCCCGAAGAGGCCTCACTTAGCTGAATCACAAATGATCGGTCCCCAGAGTCGACAATCCTCAGATCCAAAATCCTCTCAAGTCCAAAGGACCGATAGGGAAATCATCAAAGAGAATCTCGTCTGAGTGTGGATTACATGGGAACTGGTGCAAGCAAAGAAAGCAAGTTCACCACTAATCTACTCTAATTCTATGTTTACTCTCAAGCCTGGGTCTGGCTTATCACTCATCAGAATCAGTCCCCTCCCACAACAGCACAATAATGATATAATATAATGCTGAAAATAAAATGAGGGAAAATAAAGTGTGGAAGTAAATAAAGTACAACATGTATGTACAAAACCCAAAGATAAACAAACAAGCGCTAGGATTGACTCACATAGGGGATGGGAAACAGTCCCAGCATAGGGGATGGGAAAATTCCCCAGCAGCTATAGGTCCCCAACAGAGTCGCCAGCTGTCGCTACTGCGGAAAAAAGTACCGGCAAAGACAGAAGAGTCGCCACCTATCGTTATTTATCCCAAAGAAGGGAAAGGAAACGATTAGGAAAAACCTAACAAAAAGGAAAAGTCAAGGTCATCGCATCCAAGTCTCTGGGTTCGGGAGTCGGTTACGCAAGGGGAAGGTATTAGCACCCCTTACGTCTGTTGTACTCGATGGGATCCACGCTTGTGTGTTTATCTGACGGGTTGTTTAACTATCTACCTATCAAGGCTGGCTCAAAATAAAAGAAAGGAAAAAAGTGACTCAGCAAAGCATCGCGCTCCGTGCCTATGTATTCCTGTCTGGAACGAGAAATCAGAATCAACATAGTTTGGCTAACTACGGGTGATGGGGGAAGGTTGCTCGCCAAGACATCGCGTCTTGTGCCTACGTATTATCATCAGAGAAATCAGAGCGAACATATATCGATGGATAAAACGGTACATAGGTTAATTCATTGGTTTTTATCCGAGTAAAGTTAAACTACAGTTCCAGCAGTTAGGGACAATTCCTGTTTGCGGTAGAACCGAAGCTTAACAGCACTTTTTTCATCAGAAAAGGAAGTTTGGTTAATCCCGAAGGAAAAAGGTTTGAATTTTTTTTGAGTATTTTACGAGAAGAAGTGTTTTCTATGAATGTTTGTAATTCGTACTGCACTAGAGACTAGGACTTAGGAGCGAATGCGTCGCATATCGCTCAAAGGACGTATACTAAACACTCTAGACGATTGAGAGGAGATCGCTCAATTATCATTTTTCAAGTGGCTTAAGGCTCGTAACATACAATACGAACTTGACTTTATTAAATGTTTTACTGTTGTTTTGAGATGAGAAGAGAAAGGACTCTACATGGAAACTATCAAGCATCCTACTGTTGTCATACATGGATTCATCCTAAAGTTGAGTTTGAAAGGGGAATCTACCCTATTGTTATCATGCATGGATTCATCCTAGAGTTCTATCATCACTATCCTTATCAAAGGAAGTGAGAGCCCTAAGGGAACATGTCAAAGGTAAACACCAGCAAAAATCATTAAGCAGATGAGTACAACTATCAAGCTACTGAAATAAGAACATGTATGGATATGCAATGTGTCATACCCTAAATTTGTCCTACCCTTTTTGTAAATATTTTTGCAATTATTGTCTCATGCCGTTTAGACACGTGTCCACCTGAAATTGGGCGTTTTCCAAATTTTATCCAATAAAAGTGTGACATGTGGCCTGAGGGGCATTTTGGTCAATTTTGCTTCCATTTTCATTTTCCTATTTTTCTTGAAAATATTACCTTCTTGTTCTTTTCTTTTAATTTTTATTATTCTATCATTTATTTAGTTTAATTAAGTGTAGAATTATTTAGTTTTATTTTTACTAGAAGTTAGATAGATACTCTCTTTTTTATTATTAGATTTAATAGTAGAGTTAAATTCCTTTTGTTTAATATTAATTAGAGTAAAGTATTATTTGTCTTTTTAAAAAAATATAGTAGTTTATTAAGTTTTTGGTTATTAAATAGATTTCTTTTATTAGAGTTTTCTTATTTATTATTTATTTATTTAGATTAATAGTAGTAATTATCTTTTCTTTTTCTTATTATTTATTTATTAGATTTCTTTCCTTTTTATTAGTATTTATTTATTTAGGTTAATGTTAATATCTATTAGGATTTTAGAATTAATTAAGGTATTTAAAGTTTTGTTTTATTTATTTATTTACTATCTTATTATTAGTATTAATTATCTTTTTTTTATTTATTCAGATTTAATTTAGTTTAATTAGGTTTTTTAATCTCATTAGTTAGTTAATATTAATTAGGCTTTATTTTTTAAGTGTTAATGTGATGTTTATGTTGGTTTAATTCAATTTCCTTTTATAATCCATCAGTTTTAATTAAACAGATTTCAATGAGATTCTTTTTCTGGTCCATTAGTCATGTATGCAGGCCCATTAGGTCAGATTTTGTGCCATTTGTCAGGCTATAAAGCCTAGTATCTGTCTGCATTAAGGAGGGCACACTTTCCAAGGGCCGAAACCCTACAGCCACCACCTCAAACCCTAATCCCCAACCCTAAACCTAGCTGACACGCAACCCTAACAGCGCCACCTCATCCTCGCATGCAAACCCTAGGTCATTTCACCGGCAAAATCAAATGGATTGAATCCCACCAGAAAATTCATTTCTTAATCAATGTTTTTTTTCCAGATTCGTTCTACATATTCATATAATTTTCTAGATCGTTCTTCGTGTTCTTATTTTTTCTCCAGAAATCCAACGTGACCTTCAACTTTTTTCCAGTTTTTCTTCATGTTCATCGCCTTGTTCATCATCTATGTTCATCACTCATAATATTTTCTAGAAAACCTCCATCATGTGCATATCACCTTCATACTTTTCCAGATTTCTTTCGAAACTTCATACCAACTTCATCATTGTTCTTCATACCTTCATCTTCGTCAAAACGCACCAAACAACGTCTACACCGCGAAGAAGCTTCAAACCGAGCTCAGATCGAACCTAGATCTGGACTCGTATTTTCCTCTTCCGTAATAATCATCAGACCCCCGTTAACCCAACTTGCATTTTATTCCATAGATCAAACCTTCAAAACGCAACAGATCTTCCAGCTTCCGTTAACAGCTTCGGCCAAACCCAGATCGAACCACATTTTTTTCAAGCCATTACCGCAAACAATGAGCTTCCACTTGTGATCCTTCAAGAACTCGTCAAACGTCCGATCAACACGAAGCATCCATGAATGTCCACCACGAAACCGCAAATCCAACAGAGTTCAAATGGCATTCAATAGAAGACGGACGGAGAAGGATTTGAGTTTGGTTGTTCATGTTTATTTTGTAGGTGAGTATGAGAAGGTGGGCGATTTGAATAGAGGTAGAGATGTTGAAGAAGAAGAACACAATGGGGTCATATGGAAAGTGAAAAGAAGATGAGCGGTGAGAGTGAACAGAGGAGACGGCGGCCAAGAGGGAAAGGTCTAGGGTTTCTGAGCTAACCAAATGAGGAGGAATCGTGGGCTATTCCCGTTGGTTAATGGGCCTTTGGCCCATTAGGTTTTCATTCAGACTACCATACCCCCGTTTTTCCTTATGCCCCCTGTTGTTTTGTTATGCTGTCTGTTTTGGAGTTGGGCTCAAGGCCCAACCGTGTGAATTCCAAATACATCCCCCATTTCGTCATGCACCCCCCTCTGTTAGTTTTTTTTTTGTTGCTGATTTTGGGCCAAGCCCAATTGTTTTTCTGGACACACACCTGCCTGGCTGCTACCACACCCCTCTGTCTTATTTTTATTTTTATTTTACTTTTTATATTTATTTTGTAATTTATTTTTTACACATAGTTTATTCATAATATTATAATATAGTATATATTAAATATTTTCCTTTCAAACTCATTTTCAAAACCTTTTTTTTTGTCTTTATTTAAATTACTAAAATATTTTCAAACTCATTTTCAAAACTAATATTTTTCTAATTTTTATTTAAACTTATTCTATTAAAATATTTTATTTTCAAACTCCTTTTTAAAACTAATAGTTTTTTTTATTTAAATTTAACTACTAAAATAATTTTCTTAAATCAAATCATGAGAGATTAAATCCTTGAAGTCTAGCACTTCTTGAATTTTTGGACAATCATTATTGAGGTGTACACCTTAAATAGTGTATTATTCGACTTCTCATTTTTAAAATACTCTTTTTCTAACAAAGAAATATCATAAGAATCAAGCATTCCGTGTGATATTTCCTTTGTTCATCCAAACATTTTCAAATGAAAAAGGTATTGTCGAGATCTAGCATCACGATAATACTCCGATTAATTGGTTGTGAGGCCGACGTCTCATTTACCAAATAATCGTCATTTTCCAATCCAATCTCGCGTTCTCACCTCTCATACCAAAAACTCTTTTCATGTCACCGATTCAATTTCAAATCATTTTCGAAACGTTTTTCTCCATTAAAACTTCGAAAGAAGGAACTTCTTGGAATCTAGCATTCCTTGAATTTTCGAATGAATAATTCTCGAGACGCGCTCTTGAGTTATTATTCATTCAATCTTTCGAATTTTTTCAAAACACCTTTTTCGATTCAAAACTCGAAAGAATGAGGTTCTTGGAATCTAGCATTCCTTGAATCTTCGAGTTGAATAATTCTCGAGACACGCTCTTGAGTTGTTATTCACTCAACCTTTCGACTTATTTAAACTCAAACATTTTCAAACATTCTCCTAAGCCGAGGGCTCGTACGCATTCGCAACCACCCACATTTCGCACACACTTCACAACCCCTCGTGGTCTCGATATTAGGGGACCCTTAAGGACTAATATCGTTTCTCACAATCTAACCCTTGACACGTCGTCAAGTCGGTTCCATCTTCGATCAAATCCTCAACACGTCGTCGAGCTACTTCAAAACAACTTCCTTTTGCCTTACATTCCATTTTCGATTCAATCTTTTCACAAACGTTTTTTAAACTTATGAAAGAGGGATATTCTTAGAACCTAGCATTCTTTGAATATTTGAATGAGTAACTCTTGAGGCATGCCCTTGAGTTGTTATTAGTTCATTCTTTCGATTTCAAAACATCCAACTCTTTTCAACCCAATTTCCGAAAGAACTGAGTTCTTGGGATCTTGCATTCCTTGAATTCTTGAGTGACAAGCTCTTGAGGCACGCTCTTGGGTTGCTTGTCAGTCACTCTTTCGTCTCAAACTCAACTTCAAACCCTTTTCGAACCTCAACTTTTCGTGGTTGTTACCACAAACTACGAACTCTCTGATTCTTCATTCATTCTTGAATGTAAGATACGTAGGCACAAGATTGCGATGATCTTGGCGAGCTACCTTCTACCTATTTCTCCCATTTCCCCGTTTTCTTTTCATGGTTGTTACCATGAACTACGGACGCTCTGATTCTTCATTCATTCTTGAATGTAGCATACATAGGCACAAGGGCCCCAATCCTTGGCGAGCACCCTATTCTCTAACCACCCATCTCCCCTAGCGTCTTTAACCTTTTAACCTACCAATTCTACCTTTAACAACGAGAAGAAAACAAGTAAACCTAAACAACACTCCCCATATTTACCTTAAGAGGTTCCCGTCGAGTACGACGGGCGTGAGGGGTGCTAATACCTTCCCCTCGCGTAACCAACTCCCGAACCCGGAACATGGTTGCGACAGCCCTATTCCTATCCCTTTCGTTTTTAAGAGGTTTTCTCGATATTTTCCTCTCCCGTTTATTCGGGAAAAATAAAGTTTGGTGGCGACTCTGTCGAACCGCATTTCCGCGCCTTTCGCGCGAGGGTCGTTTCTCCGAAATGTCTCCGTGATTTTTTTCGAGGTGCGACACAATGCATCAGCACAAGCAGAAGGAGGAAACCTCAACTTCTAATGCAAACATGACAAGCACAGCAGAAAAAGAAACACACAAGCAAGGGAGGATCACCTCAACCTTCAATGCAAACAAGAAAGGGCAAGTATGAAAGCAGTTAAACAACCAAGCAAAGGGAGACAAGCTCAACCTTTAATGCAATCATGCACCTAAACAAAAGTATCTACTCATGCAAATATATCCTAATGCATCACAGCAATCAGGCAAACAGGGAAGAGATAAACTAGATGAGCAACAAGGAAATCATCCCCAGGCTACATCAAGTTTAGATGTGTATCAACACAAAAGTCCATCCCAGGTTCAACCTCTTGAGGAATGCACAGAATTCAACCAAGGGAAGAATTAGGCTCTCACAAGAGGGATCCTAGGAATATAGAACAGATGAGAATGGTGGAACTTAGATGCCAATCTAAGGTATCTGGTTAAGGTGTATTAACACAGGATGTCCATCCAAGGCTCAACCTCTTGAGGAATGCACATAATCCAACCAAAGGAAGGATTAGGCTCTCCCAAGAGGGATCCTCTTCAGGACTTGGAGAAGGAAGATAGTATAAACCAAAGGAATATACTATGCCATTGAATGTCCATCCAAGGCTCAACCTCTTGAGGAATGCACAGAATCCAACCAAAGGAAAGATTAGGCTATCCCAAGAGGGATCCTCATCAGGACTTGGAGAAGGAAGATAGTATAAAACAAAGGAATATATTATGCCATTGAATGTCCATCCAAGGCTCAACCTCTTGAGGAATGCACAGAGTCCAACCAAAGGAAGGATTAGGCTCTCCCAAGAGGGATCCTCATCAGGACTTGGAGAAGGAGGATGGGACAGGGCAAAGCCAAGCAAATAAGCCACACAAGGAAGAGCAACCATCACACAAACTTCTAAAGAAAACCTTTAATGTTTAGCTCTAAGGAAATCCAACCTAAGGGAGCTTAATGGCATGTTAAGTGTTTGAGAATCACCCTAAAGATGTATCAACCTATGAACTAATGTATAATGTGAAGATTAGGTACCTAAAGTTTGCTACGAAGTTCACTAAATGGGAAAGCTAGGTGCAAGGATTCCATAAGGCTACATTAATGCTAGTCAGAATGTAAAATAAGGTAAAAAAAAATAGGAAATCTATCCTAAAATTTCTAGTAAAAAATATAGAGGTCCCTAAGGGTGTTATAAGGTCATGGTAAAAATTTCAGATCCAAACTCTAAGTTTAAGGGCACTAACCAGATGCTAAACCTAGATGTGTGCTAGGGGAAGTTCAAAATGGGAATGGTCCTAAAGAACTAATTCAAACCTATGTCTAAAAGCATATAAAAATTAGGGGGGAAATCATATAATTCCATCAAGGAGTCTAGAGCTATCAAGCAAAAATTTAGACATTGGATCAAAGCCATGATCAAGTAATAAAATCAGAAAGAACAACATACATTTTTTACATTTATTAAAAGACTAATTAAATGGAAAAAATGCTATTAAATGGAAAATACATCAAAAATGAAATTAAATGGTTCACAAAATTAAAGAAAATGTTTATGAACATCCATGATTTTTTTTCAGAATTATTTGGCAATTTTATCTATTTTATGAATTAAAAACAAACAATAAAATAATATAAAGAAATGAATAAAAAAAATTCAGAAAACAAGAAAATAACACAGCCACTGGATCTGGCTACTAGTCAATGAATCTGAGGGTCAAGGGCGCGCCACGCAGTCACCTGAAGGTTTAAGTGAAACGGCGCGTTTCACTTGTGCTCGTGTGTGTTTTGGTTGACTCACATACACCGTGTGTCTTAATCCTGAATGCTCATTCCAAAAGTATTCAAATCTAACAACCTACATCATGCCACATCATCCAAACCCTAGTCAACTATCTGAGGGTGAATATCATGCATTGGATCTAACTACCAAGTCAATAAGTCAGCTATATCTAACGGTTGAAGAGTCATCTTCTTCCTTTCAAATCCTCAGAGTGAGAGGGAAAGCCAGCGGTGGCCGGAGAAGACTCCGGTCGTCTTCTCCGGCAAGGGGAACAGTACTCGGTTTTCAAAATCCACTAAACTTAACAAAAATGATATAAATCTCTTCCTCTCTCCATGTACAACAACCTGACATGATTACTTTCCATTTTCATTCAGTATCCAAGCTTATACGAAGCCAAACAGAAATGGTGCATCCACAAAAATCCTCTCAAACAGCCACGAATCTCACCCTAAATTCATCTAGGAGGTTCACTGATCCTAACCACATGCTCAAACTACTCTAATTACTCATAATTTAAGAGAATTTGTGAGAGAAAGAAACCTGTCAAGAAGCTTCAATGGAGGCACGATTTGATGATGAAACTTGCTCAGATCAAACCAGAAACACTATGTGATTGATGATGAAGCTTTCTTGATGCTTGAATTTGCTTGAAATGGCCTGAATCTTGGAACTCGATTTTCACTCTCAAGCTTGCTTTTCTCCAACTGCTCTAACCGTTTCTGGATCCAAAATTCACCCACCTTCATCTGAAAACGATCTAGGAGTTATATAGAACAAGTTTGGATCAATCTCAGGCCCAATGGAGGTCCAAAACAGTCCAATCCAAATTCACTTTTCTTCTCTTTTTTTATTCATGTAAGGCAGGAAAACATAGCCTAGAACTACTTGGAAATGCTTCAGTCACATTGCTTAAGAGCCAAGGGATCCAATGGTTGATGTTGGGTCCTTAAACTTTGATCAATGGATGATTTGGATGATGTTTCTTCAAAGTGAAGCAACATGAAAATTGGCCATGAAGGGAGTCTCACTTTAAAATTCCAACAATGCCAATGTGTTTATAATATCCTTTGTAATCAAAATATGCACAAGTTTGCACAATTTTGGTCTATTATGAATTGATTTGAATTTTTTGATCTTTTGATGCCTTTAAAGTCTCTTTTTGTGAATTTTTCTCAACCAATCCTCAATCTAGTCCATATCAATGGATCATTGGTGTTTGATTACATAAATAACCCCATTTTAAGCAACTTTCAAGTTTTACAAATTTGCATTTGAGGTGTGTAAGGTGGTGAAATGGACCTATAACCAAAAGTGACTTATAATCTTACTTTCCCAAAATGCCCTTGACTTGCAAGCTCCATATCTTGAGTTCTATAAATCCAATAAATGACTTCTAGTACTCTTTGGAAAGATAAGAAGATAAGGAAGAACATTCATGTTCACCTGAAGTTGAGGAGAAGCTTCCTTCTAGGTCAAAAAATGGCATGGAAGTTGGTTGACTTTAAAGTACCAAAATCACATTCATCTGATGACCTGTAACTTGTCTGCCTCATAACTTGAGTTCTATAAATCCTATCAAGGACTTATAGTACTCAAATTAAAGCTAAGAACATGCTCTACAAGTTCCATATGGGTGTCAAGATGAGGTGAAACTTTCATCTTGAGTTATGTGGTCTTGAAGTTAGGCACTAAACCAGGGGATTTTACACTATCAAGCTTAGAAACCCTAGCCTAGGAACTCCTCACACTCTTGATCCTTGATGAGTTGGTCTTGGAATCATCCCTTGAGTGTCTCAACACATCATTCCATGATCACATGGCCTTGAAATTAGGTCTCAACCCCCTTTCAGTTCACTTGTTGACTTAGGGTTGACCAGGTGGAAACCCTAATTGCACCAATCTTGGTTGTTGCTTCTTATATCTTGCATAATGATTTATCCAAGCTCCATGATGACTATCAAGACACCATATGGACTCTCTCAACGCTCTAAGCCCATATCTATGGATTTAACATCATCAGATGACTTCCCATAACCTTCAAGTTAGGAAATGTGCACATTTGGCTTCAGCCACTCCTCTAGGGATCTTTGACTTCTTTGATGAGGATATAAACCCTTGGGATACTTGTATAAAGACTCTTGAATATACTTAGAACATGGTGGTATCCCCTTCTTGGTGTTGCACCCTAAAATTTGCTCAACTTACTTCACTTGGTTTATGTTTCAATTGCATTAGCATTTGCATATTAAGTCATGTACATAGTCTAATCATTTGCATAGCATAGCATGGGCAAGCCATCCAACAAGGGACCAAATGCAATTCTTATATCTATGAGCCTATCAAGAGTTTCTTATTCAAATTCAAGCCTATCCAAGTCATCAGAAAGAAATTGAAATCTAAGAAGTCAGTGGATCAAGCAGTGGATCTGTCTCCTATCTTGAGTGTATTTGAAGATCGTCAAAGAAGTTGTGAGTTGTGAATTGAGCATAGAGGGTATATAGACAGCATGGAGGATCTATAAGGCCATTTTGAAAGTGAGACAAGTCATTGATGTGATCACAAGAGCTGCAGTTGAAGACAGTCAACTAGGGTTTCATCTGGGTCAACCCTAGGTCAAATGCTTGATTGAAAGGCATCAAGGTCTATTTGAAAGATGTGGGGTTCATCATTTGACATGTAGATATGGATGTGGTGTTTTGCCAAGGAGAAATCAAGAGGAAGCAAGAAGAAGAGGAGTTTCTAAATTAGGGTTTCTGTGTAAAATCCCCTGGTTTAGGTCAAACTTCCAAGCAAGATAATTCAAAATGCAAGCTTCAAATGGATTTCTGGCCAATATGAAACTTGTATAGGATCTCAAGACCTTTAATTTGAGTGGTGGAAGACATCAAGGAGATTTATATAACTCAAGTTATGGTTCTTGCAAGTTACAGGTCATCTGAGGCATCTGAAATTTTGTCTGTGAAAGTTACTTGTCTTCCAAGCAACCTTTACCCCTCAAGGAGCTTTCAAATGGATTTCTGGTAAACATGAAAGTTGTTCCTCATGATCTTAGCTTTCTAGAAAGGTATAGTATGCCTTCATCTGATTTGTGGAACTCTACTTATGACCTTGGCAAGCAAAGGGTATTTTGGTCATTTGAACATTACAGGTCATTTCAAGCATATGCCTAAAACTCATACAAGGAAGCTTCAAATGAAAAACTTCACAACATTAAAGTTGTTCCAAATGACATTTTGAGTCTAAAAAAGTGGTCGTAGAAGTTGGCAAATGCTCATGGCTCAAGATTGCAAATTTGGTCAATTAAAGGTGAATTTAATGAATAAAAGTGACTTAAAAAATGAGATTTTGCAATACATGTCCAAATGGGATGAAATTATAGGTCATTTTGATTGGAAATAATGTTTTGTGAACATTGGCAATAGTTTATTTTTGAGTTTAGTTCAAAGTTTGAGAGTTATCATGGCTTGCTTATGATTAAAGTAACATGTGCCAAATCACAAGGGATTTGTGTACAAGAAGCTTCCAGCAATTTCTAGATGATTCCATGGGCATCTATATAAACCCTAGAGCTCATTCAATGCAGGTTTGCACTTCATTTTGATCCAAAACACATAGTTTCATTCTCTCTTGCATTTTTTGCAAATTCATTCAAACTCTCCCAATTCTTCATCATTCTGCAAAATTATTGATCCTACCATACTCCATATTCATCATAGACCACATTGAAAGCAAGATCCAAGTGTATTGGTGCAAGATTCGTGTGTTGCAAGTTCATCATCCAAAGTGCAAGAAGAGTTGGTTATGGCAATCCAAAGCATTTGGGCAAGAGTTGCTGCATACAGTATCAAGATCCACCTCCATTGATCAATCCTAGAGCATTGCTAGTTGTGAATCCAAGAGCTTCACCATCTGTTTTCAGATTTCTACCAGGTTAGTATCTTCTTCGAATTAGCTTGATTTAGTTAGCATGATGTAGATTGGTTAGGGTAAGAATAACCTAGGTAGTTAGATGAATAATTCTGGAGATTTTGACTGAATTTGGTGGAGGTTGATATTTGAGCACACCAACTGTTTGGATCTAGAACTCGAAGAATAGGAAGTTTTAATTCATGTGGTTTAGCTTAGGATAATCAGTGACACAAGGTGAGTATTTTGATGACAAGAAATTGGAAAAGGAAGAAGTTGGAAGTTGGAGTATCCATGGAAGTGTACCATCGGGTTTCTTGTTTCAGTTGGTTTCAGTGAGAATTATTAGCATGGTTGTATTCTGCTCGAGAAATAGAGCATCTTTGCTTTTTATGGATTTGAACTTTATGGAGAAACGAAGTTGTATGAGTGTGTTGAAGTCTGGTGCAACAAGGCTCGTTCATGGAGTTCATGGCATAAACCCTAGCTCTTTGGAGAAGACGAGCTCAATGGCGTTGGATCATTCGCAGACCATTGACCAAGACTCAGATCGCACGGCCAGGATTTAAACAAGAGACGAGAGGGAAACTCTGAGTCCAAAACTCAGCGTTTCATTTAATCTCTCCCTTGGGCTTAGTGGACGTTTTGATTTCCACACCTCCATTTCCAGGCCCATTCCCATTTGAACTAGCATTAGTTACTTTCTGCACCGTTTTGTTTTTATTTTTCTTTTGTATTTTCTGAATGTGCACTGGGCCCAGGCGCGCCTTGCTACGCGCACCCCCAGTCTGGGCCCATCATCCATTTTCCAATGCATTTTCCTACTTACTGCACCCCTAGCTCATTTTACTACATTTTGATTTCCTTTATTTTTCTTAATTGTTTGAAAATTCATAATAAATTGGAAATTCCATATTTTTGATTGGTTGTTTTTTTACCGTTTTCATATTTCTGTGTAGAAAAATATCATGTAATAAAATTTCCATTTTATTTTCTTTTAATATTTTTTGTATATTTTTTCTTTTAATGCCTTTTTAATACTTTTAGTTTGTACATAGTTTTTGTAGAATTTCTTTTAGGTATTTCTCATAATCTTTTTAGGCCAATTTTTTTAGTATAACTAGATACATATATTAGGTGCCCCTTGATTTTTATACCAATTTTTTAGGATTTATTTTAGGTAGTTTGATTAGAAAACATTAGGCTAATCATTTAGGGTTGTGAATATAACATAAGTTTAACAAAACAAGTTTCTTTTTGGGTTTTCTCTAGGACAAATTAAGAGGGGACTATAGGGGTATTATGGGTAAGTGATAGATCCCTTAGAAAGTGTTAGACTTCCCCTATTCTACTAATACTACTAGTATATTTCCTGTATTTGATTGATTGTGTGGTGTGCCCTTTCTAGGGTTATTGTCTGACTGTGTGGGGTATTGGGCCTGCTTGGGGTTTGGGTTTGAGATGAAGACTTTGCTGATGAATCCATTGAAGACAAAAGGAATGAAGACCCATTTCAAGAGTGGATGAAGAGTATATCTTGCTGGCAGCTGATGAAGATTATAGGATCTAGGAGCTAGGTAGAGCTTAAAATAGAAACTTGCTTCATAAACATGGAAGGTCTTGTCTGCCTCCATCCCTCTCTATGATGCAGAGTCTCTCTAGGACACTCACCCCCTTCCTTTGGAAGGCTTGGTGACAGTGTCTAAGGGATAGAACTCTTGAGAGAAACTTTCTACATGTTGTTAACGGTCTGTTTGCCACCTTTGGTGGTCAACTAACTGTTTAACATTCCAGTTCATCCTCTTAACTGTTCCTCATCCTGGAGAGTTTGATTTGAAGAAAAGCCATGAAAGATTGAAGATAGAGACCTTGCTTGAAGATGAAAATTGTGCTGTTGAAGTTGTGCATTTGACTGCTGCTGTTTGAAGCCCTGCTGCTTGAAGCTGTTGAAGATGTTTACTGTTAGAGTTTCTTTCCTTGAAGATTGATGCTTGCTTGAAGCTTGTAGATGGTTGAAGATGACTTGAAGACAGATGTTGATGAAGCTTGCTGTGCAGATTTGCTGTTTATAAGTTCTTGATGTATTGTTTGAATTTCTCTGACTGTATTGTTTGCCATTAACCTGTTAGGTTGAAAGCGAATTTTGTTCGCTTTTGCCTGTTGTTTTCTAGGTTCGAGGTTGAGTGGGACTCCCTTGCCTCGCTTGTATTGCTGCATTCATGCATTTTACTGCTTTATTGTATATATGCTATTGTTTCTGTTTCCGTTTATCCCTTAGGATCTCTGTTTCTCTCTGCGCAAGAGAGGAACATGATAGACACTAGGTCTTAACCCATGCATGATAACATTAGGTTAGTGTGATTCCCTTGTCAACCATAGGTTAGAGTTCTGGCTCTTCTTTCTCAAAACAAACAGAAAAACACCAATAAGATTTCAAACACAATAAAAGACACTTCTTCCGTAAAAGAATGTGAACTCATCAAAACGTCATTTTTGTCCGCTTGGACCAGTAATCAGAAAAACCCTTTTTCAGAAGGAGATAAAAACAATCAAAACAGACTTGTGTCGTACGTGGCCCGAACTACGTTTTCTCTGATCTTTCATGCTGTATGAAAGTACGTAGGCATAGAATGCGATATCCTAGCGAGCGACCTTCCCCTCCTTTCCCATAGGTAGGCGAACTACGTTGACTCTGATTTCTCGTTCAAGACGGGAATACGTAGGCATAAAGTGCGATACTTTGTCGAGTCATTTTCTTTTCTTTTAACCCCAGACCTGTAGAGTAGATAGAATAACAATCCATACCAGAAAACAAGCGTGGATCCCGTCGAGTACGACGGACGTGAGGGGTGCTAATACCTTCCCCTTGCGTAACCGACTCCCAAATCCAGGATTTGGTTGCGATGACCATTCCTTTCCATGTTTTGCGGTAGGTTTACCTCGAGCGTTTCCTTTCCCTCCTTTGGGATAAATAACGCACGGTGGCGACTCTTCTGTTCAGCCGGCGCCGATTTTCGCAGTAGCGACAGCTGGCGACTCTGCTGGGGATCCAACGTCCCCTAAGCGAGTCAATCCTAGCGCTTGTTTTCCCGTCGAAGATTTTGTATGGATTTACTTTTCAGTCATTTACTTTCAGCATTATATTATTGTTATTATTGGTTTATTGGGGTGTGACGGGTGTTCTATGATTGAGAGATAAGCCGGACCTGGGCTTGAGTGCACCTAGAATTAGAGTGGAAAGTAGTGGGTGCGCACATGCTTTGCATGTCCTAGTGTCCTGCGAAATCCATACTCAGACGAGGTTCTTCTGGTTGGCCTTCTATCCTACTCTTTGGGTGGCTCGGGTTGCTGGTTAGTTGGATTGTCAACTCTGGGAACCGATCATTTGGAAGTTGGCTAAGTGAGGCCTCTTCAGGATTTGATGATGCCACTCCTTCTGGGAATCGTATCATCAACCCTGAAAGTCTGTGACGCCGACGACCGCATAGGATGTCATACCATTGTCAGTTACTAGGACACCTACCTATGAGAGGGTTTGGGTCATGCAGGTAACTAGACCTTCAGATACCGGTTTATTCTTGATTTGGGATTCAGGATACCTATGGACAGTTATTGGGGTCTGTCAGAGACCAAGTTGGAGTGATCATTGGGTCTGAGGCTTGATCGGAGCTTATGTATGAGGTCTGTCAGAGACCAAGTTGGAGTGATTATTGGGTCTGAGGTCTGATTGGAGCCTATGTATGGGGTCTGTCAGAGATCAGAGTTGAAGCTTTATTTTGGGTTTGTCCAAGACCAGGGTTTGAGGAATTCTGGATGGTCTATCTGAGACTTATGATTTGGTTCAGGCTTCTCGGCCATGGCATTTGGTCCCTGTTGCATTTTATGTGCATTGCATTGTTTGCATAACCATTATCATTGCATCCCATTAACGTGTGTCTGTGCTGCAGGTGCATTTGCATATTCCCTGGTTCTAGTGTCCGGACTTCTGAGTATTAATCATGGCTGGTTTGAGGATGACAGTTGCCTACAAGTTACCTATCCCTGATGTTACTCCCCTCCTGGGTTTGATTTCTCTTGCTGGTGAGGATGTCCGTAGAAGCTTCAGGCAGAGTTACGGAAGGTTGTTGAGATTGGTTCGCAAACCAACTGATGATGAACTGAATGGGTTGTATACACTGATGCAATTCTATGACCCTGCTTTGAGATGTTTCACATTCGCTGACTTTATTTTAGGGCCTACCATGGAAGAGTATGCAGAGTTTATTGAGCTGCCAGTACAGAATAAGGTTCCTTTTATTCACTCTGCCGCTGAGCCTAAGTTGGAGGACTTAGCTAAGGCCTTGCACATGAATGCTTCTGAGTTGTTGATGACTTCTTGGCGCGGGGTTCCAGGTTTCTCCCTCCAGTTTCTGATTGGTAAGGCTCAGGAATACGCCAAGAATGGATGTTGGGTAGTCTTTAACGCTGTTCTGGCTCTGTGCATTTATGGGATAGTGTTGTTTCCCAATTTCCCGAACTTCGTGGACATGGATGCATTTCATTTGTTTGCTGCTGGCAACCCTGTACCCACATTGATCGGGGACTTCTACCATTCGATACACTACAGAAATGAGAATAGGAGAGGCAAGAATGTCTCTTGTTGTGTGCCTTTGCTGTACATGTGGTTTAAGAGCCATCTCCCCCTGAAGGGACCTTTTGTAGATAGTGCAACTACAGCTGACTGGCCAGAGCGTCTGATGAGACTATCTTCTGAAGACATTGAGTGGTTCGACCGAGACTTGCTGGGGTCTGAGCTTATTTTCAGTTGTTCTGGATATCCTAATGTTCCGTTGATAGGAAGAAAAGGGTGCATCAATTATAACCCATCTCTGTTTGTTCGCCAGTTTGGATACGCGTTGAAGAACCCACCTAAGGAGGAAGAAGTACAGGAATCTCTGTACTTCACCGGTGATTTGAATGGAGAGTTACTAGCCAAGCTTCAGCACGCCTGGATGCGTATCAACAGAAGAGGGAAACCACTGTTGGGGAAGAATGATTGTCAGGCTTATGTACCATACAAAGTTTGGATCCAAGAGAGAGCAAGACAGTTGCTGATGCCATTTCCAGCTGCACCGGTCCCTGTCCATATTTCGGTAGAGGAACCAACCACTGTTACTATAGAGGTCTACGAGCGAGTTGTAAAAGAAAAAGAAGCCTTGATGAAGATCAATGAAGGGTTAGAAAAGGAACTGGCTCAGATGCGTAGTGAGAAGAACAAGGTTGTGCATTCTTTCCAACAGCAGATCGAGTTAGTAAACAGGCTAGGTGTTGAATTGACTGAAGAGAAAAAGAAGCGTGAACGCCTGGGGAAAGAATTCAGAAGCTCTCATGACATGTTGGAGTCCAAAAAGAAAGCACTCGATGCCGCCCACCGAGAAATCTCTTCTTGTAACAAGACGTGGAATGTTACGCTAACCAACAACAAAAGGAGGGAAGACAAATTGAAGCAGAAAATTTCTGAACTTGAAGAACAGTTGAAGGCTAGCACTAAGAAGTATGAAGAGGAGGTAATGGCCAGATATAGTCTCCAGAATGCATTGAACAAGGCCATCGAGGGCAAGAAAGAAGCTGTGTCTCAGAAGCGGAAGCTAGAGGATCGCTTCGGAGAAGGGGCATGGGAAGAATCCGCTGGTGATTTGCGACGTGTTCTCAAGCGAAGAGATCTACTTGTTGAGGGTCTGCTTACCCGACCAAGTCATCCAGAGACTAAGAAGTTATTAGAGGAATACCAGGCCTATGGGAGTACTTGACCATTTCATGTATTAATGTGTATGCTTTATTTGCATTTGTGCTGACCATCACCAGGATTGTTGGTTGAGGTCATGCCTTCTTATTGTACGCTCATTGATATTGTATTCTTGGCTTAATGGATTTCTCTGCAATATATGAGGTGTTTTCTATGGTTCGGCTCCGATCTTCGTATTGCTGTCACTGTCACCACACTGACACATTCGCACTAGAATCAGGGAATGATACGCCCTAATGCACAGACACATATTGCATTGCATTCACATTCATATTGCATTACAGGTGATTATTGAACTGTATCTCATTTCCTGCATTTTCTCAGGTCTTTTCAGGATTGAAGGTCAGCGCCCGCATCGATACTCCACTCGCACCAACTGTAGAAGAGTTATGGATCAGATGCAGAATGAAATGCAGGACATACGTGAGAAGCTGGCGCTATTCATGCAGACAATGGAGACCATTGCGAAAGGCCAGAAGAATTTGCAAGCTTTGGTGCAGCCTTTGTTGGTGAGAAATGCTGGGCACGGAAATGAAGACCATAATTCTGTGCGAGTTGACACTATTCACGGGGATGTTACCCCCACACCGGTGGCTCCACCTGTGGTAAACATACCTGCTGTCAATGTGAACAACGGCGCTGCCGTCGGGAACGGTAATGTTGGAATCGGTAACGAGACTGTCGTCAACAACGTAGGATTCGGAGATGTCAACCTGGGTGATAATATGGGAGGTAATGGCTTCGGTAATAATGGATTCGGCTTCAATGACCAGGGGTTTGATCATGCTGGGAAGTACGGCTTCAACGCTCAGGGCTTCGGATAGGACAGATTTGGTATGACTAATCAGGGTTATGGCGGATTCGGAAATGGAAATGGCGCTGGGTTAATGGCTTTTGGACCTGCAGGAGTCGCTCCGGGGTATAGTAACAGGGGGCGAGGCCCTGTAATGAATCAGACTAAAGTTGGCCGTAACAACGGGTACGATGGATACGGAACTGGGAACGGTAATTGGCTAGAAGATCAGCAAGAGGATGCTTTCTCCGGTGGAGGTTTCGAAGGTCCTATGGATGACTCTCAGAGAATCAAGATGCTCGAGGAGCAGATGAAGGGGGTCGTGAATTAAAGCGTTGTTGGCTTAGATATGACTACCATGGGTCTGGTGCCTGGCTTAAGGGTACCAATAAAATTCAAAGCTCCCACATTCGACAAATATAAGGGGGACACCTGTCCAAAGGTGCACGTGCGGTCATACTACAGAAGGATGTCGGCGTATTCAAATGATGAGAGGATGCTGATGCATTTATTTCAAGATAGCTTGTCTGGTCCTTCCCTTGAATGGTATATGGGGTTGGAGCCAACACAGGTAAAGACATGGAAGCAGCTGGCTGAAGCGTTTGTGGCTCACTATAAGTACAACAGTGACTTGGCACCCAACCGGGTCCAATTGCAGGGGTTGTCCCAGAAGAAGGGCGAGAGCTTCAAAGAGTATGCGCAGAGATGGCGCGACATGGCTGCTCGAGTTCATCCTCCTTTAGAGGACAAAGAAATGAATGATATGTTCATAGGAACATTTACCGGTATGTTTTATGACAAGTTGTTTCATACTTCTTTGGGCAGTTTCTCAGACTTAATCCTGATGGGAGAGAAGATTGAAAGCAACATTAAACTGGGAAGATTCCAAGCTGAGGAATCCACCTCAGCTGGCAGTAACAGAAGGGCTTTCGGTGGGCACCGTCAAGGTGATGCAAGTGCAGTGTTTGGGGGCCGAGGCCGAGGCCGGGGCAGAGGTCGAAACCAGTACAATCAGTCGCAGCAGGTGGAAAGTGTTACCATTCCATTTCAGCAACAACCAATACAACAACAACAACGGCAGCCACAACAGGGGGTACATCCTGCTCAGCGCAGAATCCAGGGGGCAAACCAAGGAGGGTGTTTGAAACGCCTCCTTCAACGTATGCCGAATTGCTACAGACATTACTGGGCTTGAACTTGGTGGAAAAGAGAACTATGACGCCAGTAACGGGCACTCCTCCGTACGGCTTTGACGCAAGCAAGCACTGTGAATTCCATTCCGGGGCTCCTGGCCACGATATAGAGGGTTGCCACGCGTTCAAGCATATGGTGCAGTGTCTATTGGATAGTAAGGCTATCAATTTTGGACAGGCAGGTCCGAACATAGTACAAAAGCCCATGCCCAATCATGGGGCAAATGCAATTTTAACCGAGGAGGGTTTGAACTTGATTGTGAATGTTGATGACCTCAAAACACCGTTGTGCGAGATAAAGAGAAGGTTATTGCAAGGAGGTGTGTATCCAGGCTGCGACGAGTATTGTTTAGAGTGTTGGACCCAAGCTGGGGGGTGTGCTGAATTGAAGAAGGGTATTCAGACCTTAATAGATGGAGGCACATTGCAATTCGACAGAACGGCAGTTGAGGAACCTGCAGAGGTATTAGCAGACAAGCAAAGTGATGTAGCTACTGTGACGATTCCCCGAAAAACGATAACTATAACGGCGCCGGCCAGGCGACCGCCGATCACTATCACCAAGGCAGGACCAATCCCTTACGAGAGCACTAAGGCAGTCCCCTGGACCTATGGGTTGGAAGCATACTATGATGGGGTGAAAATTGATGTTAGTAAGTAGCCAGTTGAGGTTGTATACAACATCGTCGGTACCGGAGGGATGACAAGAAGTGGGAGAATCTTCATATCGCCTGAGGTAGAGGCTGAACGACTGGCGAAGGGAAAAGGAAAGATGAATGAGAATGTCCCGGTGCAGAGGAACGAAAAAGAAACGTCAGTGAAGGATGTGGAAGAGTTCATGCGCCTTATTCGTAAGAGTGATTATAATATTGTTGAGCACCTTCAACAGACGTCATCAAAGATATCCATACTGTCGTTGTTATTGTGTTCTGAAGCTCATAGAAATGCATTGCTGAAAGTTCTGGATACGTCCTTCGTACCCCAAGATGTTTCCGTGAATCAGCTGGAGGGGGTGTTGGTGCATGTGAACGCAGGCCATAGCTTGGGATTTACAGACTTTGATTTGACCCCGAAGGGGAGAGAGCATAACATGGCGTTGCACGTCTCAGTTGAGTGTAGGGGCTCAGTCATGTCTCATGTACTGGTAGACATCGGATCTTCCTTGAACGTGCTGCCCAAGAAAGCAATGATGAAACTGGACGTCAGAGGAATCCTTTGTACGCCTAGTGACTTGGTGGTCAGGGCATTTGATGGTACACGAAGAACAGTCTTTGGATCCATAACATTGCCTTTACAGGTGGGGCCGGAGGTTTTCGCGACTGAATTTTATATTATGGACATCCAGCCAGCATACAGCTGCCTTCTCGGACGACCCTGGATCCATGGTGCTGGGGCAGTCACATCTACCTTGCACCAAAAGCTGAAATACATGGTAGGGGACAGTGTGGTCACAGTCTGTGGAGAAGAAGATATATTGGTTAGCCATCTGTCATCATTCAAGTATGTAGAAGTCGACGGCGAGATTCATGAAACACCCTGTCAAGCCTTTGAAGGGTTGCACATCAAAGACAAAGGTCCCGGGCCGAGTAAAGCGTCAGAGGTGGCCGTTTCGTCATACAAGGAAGCTCAAGCTCTAGTGAAGACTGGTGAGACAAAGGGTTGGGGCAAGGTGCTGGATATTCCCGTGAAGATGGACCGATTTGGGCTGGGATATCAACCGTCGTCATCAACACCTGCTGCGGGGGCACCCCGTTTCAAAGGACCGATAACAATCACAGCTAGTGGAGTGTGTCACGAGGCCATCAACGCTGTTTCAGATTCTGAAGAAGGAGACAGTGACTGCGACATGGACGCCTGGATTCAGCCGAGCGTGCCAGGACAAGGATTATGCAATTGGTCTATTCAGGAGATTGTTTCTGTGACTCACAAACAGTAATACTTTGTTTTCTTAATTGTTGAACAATCTGGTGTCTTACCCGAGGCATCATGATTTTGCTTAGGGTCGTGCTATTATGTACATTGCGTTGTTTAATCGTTAAATAAAAGGCGTTTTTTCATGTACAAATATTGCGATCTCTGTTTTCCTGTCTTGTGTTTTACAATAAAATGGCAATGTGGTTATTCGCTTTATACGCATTTTGAAGCATTTAACCATTCCTTTTGCAGGATAACATTTTCAGATGACATCATTGAACCGCCTATGACTCGTCTCGACTTTGAGCACCCGGTATTTCAGGCCGAAGAAGAGATTGTTGAAGATGGCGACGTTCCCGAAGAATTATCTTGGTTGGTAAAGCAAGAAGAACGAGTTATTCTTCCTCATGAGGAGGTCATCGAAATTATTAACCTGGGGTCGGAAGGGGTTGAAAAAAACATCCGTATAGGAGTCGCGCTGCAGAGCGACGTCAAGCGAAGACTGGTTGAAATGCTCAGAGAGTATAGTGATGTGTTCGCTTGGTCGTACGAAGACATGCCTGGGCTTGATACAGATATGGTTGTGCACCGCCTGCCGTTAAAAGAAGAATTCTCGCCGGTCAAGCAGAAGCTTCGCAGAACTAGACCTGATATGGCAGTAAAAATTAAGGAGGAGGTTCAAAAGCAGTGGGATGCTGGTTTCCTAGCTGTTACAAAATATCCCTCATGGGTCGCTAATATTGTACCAGTGCCAAAGAAAGACGGTAAAGTGAGAATGTGCGTAGATTACCGTGATTTGAACAAAGCGAGCCCGAAAGATGATTTCCCGCTTCCTCACATTGATGTGCTGGTTGACAACACTGCTCAATTCTCTGTATTCTCCTTCATGGATGGCTTCTCGGGCTATAATCAGATTAAAATGGCGCCAGAAGACATGGAGAAGACCACTTTCATAACACCTTGGGGAACATTTTGTTACAAAGTGATGCCCTTCAGATTGAAGAATGCTGGGGCAACGTATCAGCGTGCAATGACGACTCTTTTCCATGATATGATGCATAAGGAGATCGAGGTTTATGTCAATGATATGATTGCCAAATCCCAGACGGAGGAAGAACATTTGGTGAATCTGCTGAAGTTATTCAAAAGGCTTAGGAAGTTCAGGCTGAGACTGAACCCTAACAAGTGCACCTTCGGGGTGAGATCGGGTAAACTGCTGGGGTTTATCGTGAGCGAAAAAGGAATAGAGGTTGATCCTGCAAAAATAAAAGCAATACAAGAGATGTCGACGCCTAGAACAGAGAAAGAGGTGCGCGGGTTTTTAGGGAGGTTGAACTACATCGCTCGGTTCATATCTCACCTAACGGCTACGTGTGAGCCGTTATTCAAGCTGTTGAAAAAAGACCAAGCTGTAACGTGGAATGAAAATTGTCAAAAGGCGTTCGATAAAATAAAGCAGTATTTGCAGGAGCCTCCTATTTTGATACCCCCAGTGGCGGGGAGACCCTTGATTATGTATTTGACAGTTCTTGAGGGAAGTATGGGTTGTGTTCTCGGTCAACACGACGAGACAGGAAGAAAAGAGCATGCGATCTACTACTTGAGTAAGAAGTTTACTGAATGTGAATCTCGATATTCAATGCTCGAAAAAACTTGTTGCGCGCTAGCCTGGGCTGCCAAGCGTTTGAGGCAATACATGCTGAATCATATAACCATGCTCATCTCGAAGATGGATCCTATCAAATATGTATTCGAAAAGCAGGCATTATCGGGGAGAATTGCCCGTTGGCAGATGGTTTTGACCGAATATGACATCCAGTATGTCTCGCAGAAGGCTATAAAGGGGAGTGTATTGTCTGAGTACTTGGCAGAGCAGCCTATTGAGGACTACCAATCAATGAGGTTTGATTTTCCTGACGAGGATATCATGTACCTAAAGATGAAAGATTGTGAAGAGTCGTTGCCAGACGAAGGACCAGAATTGGGCTCCAAATGGAAGTTGATCTTTGACGGAGCTGTAAACGCCTATGGTAGCGAAATAGGGGCAATCATCACTACTCCACACGGGTCGTACATCCCGTTTACTGCTCGATTGACCTTTCCAGTTACCAATAACGAAGCCGAATACGAAGCTTGTATCATGGGGCTTGAAGAAGCCATTGATTTGCGAATCAAAAATCTGGATGTATACGGAGACTCAGCTCTGGTGGTGAATCAAATAAAAGGGGAATGGGAGACACGTCAGCCCAATTTGATACCGTACATGAATTACGCGAGGAGATTGTTGCCTTTCTTTGACAAGGTTAAGTTGCATCATGTGCCGCGAGCAGAGAATCAGATGGCTGACGCCCTGGCCACTTTGTCTTCCATGTACAAAGTCAACTTTTGGAATGAGGCTCCCATAATTGTTATCTCTCGGCTTGACAGACCTGCCTTCGTATTTGCCATTGACGAAGCATCTGATGATAAACCGTGGTATTTTGATATCCTTAATTTCCTGAAAAATAAAGAGTATCCAGCTAGGGCATCCAGTCACGATCAGAAGACTCTCAGGAGATTGGCGGGTAATTTCTATTTGAATCTGGACGGTGTCTTATACAGAAGAAATCACGACTTGGTGCTACTACGTTGTGTAGACGAAAAAGAGGCGAAGCTGCTCATGGAGGAAATACATGAGGGTACATTTGGTACGCATGCTGGTGGGCATGCTATGACGAGGAAGCTGCTGCGGGCAGGTTATTTTTGGCTAACTATGGAAACTGATTGTTTCAAGTTTGCGAGGAAGTGTCATAAGTGGCAAATCTATGCAGATAAGATCCATGTGCCTCTGAGTCCTCTGAATGTAATGTCATCGCCATGGCCATTCTCAATGTGGGGAATCGATATGATTGGAAAGATCGAGCCGACTGCTTCTAATGGACACCGGTTCATTCTAGTAGCAATCGATTATTTCACCAAGTGGGTGGAAGCGGCATCTTATGCGAATGTGACTAAGCAGGTAGTAGCCAGGTTCATCAAGAGAGATATCATTTGCAGATATGGGATCCCCGAGCGGATAATCACCGACAACGGTTCAAACCTGAATAACAAAATGATGAAGGAGCTCTGTCAGAATTTTAAGATCGAGCATCACAACTCCTCCCCTTATCGACCCAAGATGAATGGCGCTGTTGAAGCGGCCAATAAGAATATAAAGAAGATTGTTCAGAAGATGGTGGTGACCTATAAGGACTGGCATGAGATGCTACCTTTTGCTTTGCACGGTTATCGTACGACGGTATGCACATCAACCGGGGCAACCCCGTTCTCGTTGGTATATGGAATGGAAGCAGTGTTACCATTGGAAGTCGAGATTCCTTCCCTAAGAGTATTACGAGATGTCCAACTAGACGAGGCAGAATGGGTGAAAGACAGGTTGAACCAGCTGAGTTTAATGGATGAGAAGAGGCTAGCTTCTCTAGCATACGGTCGTTTGTACCAGAGCCGAATGAAGAAAGCATATGATAAGAAGATACATCCTCGGAGCTTTCAGACGGGTGACCTTGTGCTGAAAAGGATTCTCCCGCCACAGGCAGATCACAGGGGCAAGTGGACCCCCAACTACGAAGGGCCATACGTTGTCAGAAAAGTCTTTTCAGGAGGAGCTTTGTTGTTGTCCACCATGGACGGTGAAGACTTTACGTCGCCTGTGAATTCGGACGCAGTTAAAAAATACTTTGCTTGAAACTGACCCGCTGGACAAAAAAAAGAGAGTCCAGGAAAAAATGGGGCATCCTGGCGAACCAAAAACAGAATGAAAGGTTCGGGAAAAAGTTAGGGATAAAATTGAAAAAATGTACACCCGCGAAGTTGAAAACCTACACTGGGCGGCTTCGGCAAAAAAGGGTATCCCAGTGAACTGAAAACCCGTAAAGGGCGGTTCACGCAAAAGTTAGGGATTTGAAAAGCAAATGATTGCGGTCCAAATTCGATACTGCATCGCGCATTGGTGCGGGAGAATATACCTGAGGGGTCGATTATCAGATACAATCTCTTCGGAAGGGTGAATACCGGGAAAGCATTAGAGTCGGGCGAGTCATAGGAGGATCAGCTCATGATGTTTGTCTGCATCCCATTGCCGACATGTGTATAAATGCGATTTGTCATTATATTTTATGCTTCTTGTGCATACTTGTATATTGGTTGTGTGTAGCTTCCTCTTTTCAGGGGTTACATCCCGTGTACAAAACTCCGCCAATTTAGGGGCCCAATCAATAAAACATGTTATTCAATATTTGATGCTGGTTCTTTATTGTTTTGTACATGACAACGCCGAAGTTTAATAAAACTAGCAAGTGTATAACGTCGCTGGCCCTTGCCAATAATTGCTAAAACTTTGAATTAACTGAAAATAATGTCACTAACACTAACCTGAATAGATTTGGTTGCATAGACTTGTCTTGTCTTGTTCGTGGTGTTGCAGGGTTCGTAGCCGTATGAAGTGGACGATCAAAAGATTGCAGTATTGACCAGAAGCTCGTAACGAAAGACTCGATCCCCACGCAGGTCGCGCTTCTGAGATGACAATGTTCCTTACTAAAGAAGGATCAAATTCCCCAGCTAGTCGTAGCTTATCCAAAGGATATTCTCCAGCAAGGTCGTTTATCCTCAGCAGAATTAATGATTCCAAGATCGAAGGTTGTATTCAGACAGTGTGGTGTCCCCAACAGGATTCCCCATCCCGAGCAGAGTGGTTTAGCCTCAGAAGATTAATATTTCCAACTTGTGAGCTGCACTCAGGCAGTTTACCCTTCCCAGTAGGGTCATTTACTCTCCCCCAGCGGAGTCAGTTGATTTTCCCCAAGAGAATCGTTTCGTCCCCAGCGGAGTTCTCTTTCCAGCAAGTGTTTTCTTTCCTCCCCAGTGGAACTCAAAGATTAAAAAAAGAAAACTCTCCCCGGCAGAGTTGGTTGTGTGTCCTGGCATTTATTTTGTCGGAATACCGTGTGATACCCGTTCACTCTCCAGCAGAAGTCCAATCATGATTGGCGCATTCAGCTACTCCTCAGCGAAGTTGCCTTCACTCTTCCAGCATTTATTTTGCTGGAATAATTCTGTAACGCCCGGTTACCCCCAGCGGAGTTGGCATTATCTTCAGCATTTATTTTGCTGAAGCGGTTTCTGTATCCCAGCAGTTCGAGTCTGCATTTGCATTGGCATATAGTGTCATATTTGCATCTACCAAATAAAAACGTGTAGCATTTCCATGTCGAATGGAGCATTACGCCATTGTCAAACATATGCATGTTGAAACATAAACTAGATTGGTTGACCGTTTGTTTTCAAGCATTGTTTCCCATGCAGGTGGAGAGAGCTCTTGCTCAAATTAATTACCAAACATTCAAGGTCTCGGCGGGAGACATGTAGTGATAATGTCAATCGTGGCATTATTCCCCACAGAGTTGCTTGTTTAAAGTTTCTCTTACCCCTCCAGCGGAGTATTTCTTCAAGGTCGTTGTTGTGACAGCATCAGAAGATTTCGTGAATCGATCTTTCGAATCTGTCTGACAGTGTGGATTCAGAAAATCCCCAGTAGAGTCCTTCACAGATTTGCTGCCATGTCAGCAGTGAAGTTGGAAGACTAGACTCATATTGTGTTACCCATATGATTGATAGAGCTAGCTGCTGCAAAGATAGGCAGAAAAGCTGTATCAGGATTATCTTCCCGTAGTGGTGACGGAGTTATTTTCCCGTAGTGGTGGCGGAGTTATCTTCCCGTAGTGGTGACGGAGTTATTTTCCCGTAGTGGTGACGGAGTTATTTTCCCGTAGTGGTGACGGAGTTATCTTCCCGTAGTGGTGACGGAGTTATTTTCCCGTAGTGGTGACGGAGTTATTTTCCCGTAGTGGTGGCGGAGTTATCTTCCCGTAGTGGTGACAGAGTTATTTTCCCGTAGTGGTGATGGAGTTATTTTCCCGTAGTGGTGACGGAGTTATTTTCCCGTAGTGGTGACGGAGTTATCTTCCCGTAGTGGTGACGGAGTTATTTTCCCGTAGTGGTGACGGAGTTATTTTCCCGTAGTGGTGGCGGAGTTATCTTCCCGTAGTGGTGACGGAGTTATTTTCCCGTAGTGGTGACGGAGTTATTTTCCCGTAGTGGTGACGGAGTTATCTTCCCGTAGTGGTGACGGAGTTATCTTCCCGTAGTGGTGACGGAGTTATTTTCCCGTAGTGGTGGCGGAGTTATTTCCCGTAGTGGGGGCGGAGTTATTTCCCGTAGTGGTGGCGGAGTTATCTTCCCGTAGTGGTGACGGAGTTATTTTCCCGTAGTGGTGACGGAGTTATCTTCCCGTAGTGGTGACGGAGTTATTTCCCGCAGTGGTGGCAGAGTTATTTCCCGTAGTGGTGACGGAGTTATTTCCCGCAGTGGTGGCGGAGTCATTTCCTGTAGTAATGATAAAGTAGTACCCGTAGCGATGGCGGTGTTGTTATTTTTTCCAGATTATCTTCCCGCAGTGGTGGCGGACTGATGACGGTGTTATTTTTCTGTAATGGTGACAGAGTGATTTTCCTGTATCGTTGGCAGGGTCATGTTGTGTTGACAGAAGTACTTCTCCCAGTGAAGTCGATAAGTTCATTCCAGTATTGACAAGATGGTGTTGAAATCAGATTTGTAGATAGTGTTCCCCAAACAGTTGTGCAGTTCATTTCTGCGGTTGGCAAATTTTCGGGTTTTTAGTATTCAACCGTCTCGTACCTTGACTGTTTGAAGGCCGTTCGCGCTTCACCCAGTCGGATCCAAGTCGCTTGAATAGGGGCAGCTGTTGCACCCTAAAATTTGCTCAACTTACTTCACTTGGTTTATGTTTCAATTGCATTAGCATTTGCATATTAAGTCATGTACATAGTCTAATCATTTGCATAGCATAGCATGGGCAAGCCATCCAACAAGGGACCAAATGCAATTCTTATCTCTATGAGCCTATCAAGAGGTTCTTATTCAAATTCAAGCCTATCCAAGTCATCAGAAAGAAATTGAAATCTAAGAAGTCAGTGGATCAAGCAGTGGATTTGTCTCCTATCTTGAGTGTATTTGAAGATCATCAAAGAAGTTGTGAGCTGTGAATTAAGCATGGAGGGTATATAGACAGCATGGAGGATCTATAAGGCCATTTTGAAAGTGAGACAAGTCATTGATGTGATCACAAGAGCTGCAGTTGAAGACAATCAACTAGGGTTTCATCTGGGTCAACCCTAGGTCAACCCTAGGTCAAATGCTTGATTGAAAGGCATCAAGGTCTATTTGAAAGATGTGGGGTTCATCATTTGACATGTAGATATGGATGTGGTGTTGTGCCAAGGAGAAATCAAGAGGAAGCAAGAAGAAGAGGAGTTTCTAAATTAGGGTTTCTGTGTAAAATCCCCTAGTTTAGGTCAAACTTCCAAGCAAGATAATTCAAAATGCAAGCTTCAAATGGATTTCTGGCCAATATGAAACTTGTATAGGATCTAAAGACCTTTAATTTGAGTGGTGGAAGACATCAAGGAGATTTATAGAACTCAAGTTATGGTTCTTGCAAGTTACAGGTCATCTGAGGCATCTGAAATTTTGTCTATGAAAGTTACTTGTCTTCCAAGCAACTTTTACCCCTCAAGGAGATTTCAAATGGATTTCTGGTCAACATGAAAGTTGTTCCTCATGATCTTAGCTTTCTAGAAAGGTATAGTATGCCTTCATCTGATTTGTGGAACTCTACTTATGACCTTGGCAAACAAAGGGTATTTTGGTCATTTGAACATTACAGGTCATTTCAAGCATATGCCTAAAACTCATACAAGGAAGCTTCAAATGAAAAACTTCACAACATCAAAGTTGTTCCAAATGACATTTTGAGTCTATAAAAGTGGTCATGGAAGTTGGAAAATGCTCATGGCTCAAGATTGCAAATTTGGTCAATTAAAGGTGAATTTAATGAATAAAAGTGACTTAAAAAATGAGATTTTGCAATACATGTCCAAATGGGATGAAATTATAGGTCATTTTGATTGGAAATAATGTTTTGAGAACATTGGCAATAGTGTATTTTTGAGTTTAGTTCAAAGTTTGAGAGTTATCATTGCTTGCTTATGATTAAAGTAACATGTGCCAAATCACAAGGGATTTGTGTACAAGAAGCTTCCAGCAATTTCTAGATGATTCCATGGGCATCTATATAAACCCTAGAGCTCATTCAATGCAGGTTTGCACTTCATTTTGATCCAAAACACATAGTTTCATTCTCTCTTGCATTTTTTGCAAATTCATTCAAACTCTCCCAATTCTTCATCATTCTGCAAAATTATTGATCCTACCATACTCCATATTCATCATAGACCACATTGCAAGCAAGATCCAAGTGTATTGGTGCAAGATTCGTGTGTTGCAAGTTCATCATCCAAAGTGCAAGAAGAGTTGGTTATGGCAATCCAAAGCATTTGGGCAAGAGTTGCTGCATACAGTATCAAGATCCACCTCCATTGATCAATCCTAGAGCATTGCTAGCTGTGAATCCAAGAGCTTCACCATCTGTTTTCAGATTTCTACCAGGTTAGTATCTTCTTCGAATTAGCTTGATTTAGTTAGCATGATGTAGATTGGTTAGGGTAAGAATAACCTAGGTAGTTAGATGAATAATTCTGGAGATTTTGACTGAATTTGGTGGAGGTTGATATTTGAGCACACCAACTGTTTGGATCTAGAACTCGAAGAATAGGAAGTTTTAATTCATGTGGTTTAGCTTAGGATAATCAGTGATACAAGGTGAGTATTTTGATGACAAGAAATTGGAAAAAGAAGAAGTTGGAAGTTGGAGTATCCATGGAAGTGTACCATCGGGTTTCTTGTTTCAGTTGGTTTCAGTGAGAATTATTAGCATGGTTGTATTCTGCTCGAGAAATAGAGCATCTTTTCTTTTTACGGATTTGAATTTTATGGAGAAACGAAGTTGTATGAGTGTGTTGAAGTCTGGTGCAACAAGGCTCATTCATGGAGTTCATGGCATAAACCCTAGCTCTTTGGAGAAGACGAGCTCAATGGCGTTGGATCATTCGCAGACCATTGACCAAGACTCAGATCGCACGGCCAGGATTTAAACAAGAGACGAGAGGGAAACTCTGAGTCCAAAACTCAGCGTTTCATTTAATCTCTCCCTTGGGCTTAGTGGACGTTTTGATTTCCACACCTCCATTTCCAGGCTCATTCCCATTTGAACTAGAATTAGTTACTTTCTGCACCGTTTTGTTTTTAGTTTTCTTTTGTATTTTCTGAATGTGCGCTGGGCCCAGGCGCGCCTTGCTACGCGCACCCCCAGTCTGGGCCCATCATCCATTTTCCAATGCATTTTCCTACTTACTGCACCCCTAGCTCATTTTACTACATTTTGATTTCCTTTATTTTTCTTAATTGTTTGAAAATTCATAATAAATTGGAAATTCCATATTTTTGATTGGTTGTTTTTTTACCATTTTCATATTTTTGTGTAGAAAAATATCATGTAATAAAATTTCCATTTTATTTTCTTTTAATATTTTTTGTATATTTTTTCTTTTAATTCCTTTTTAATACTTTTAGTTTGTACATAGTTTTTGTAGAATTTCTTTTAGGTATTTCTCATAATCTTTTTAGGCCAATTTTTTTAGTATAACTAGATACATATATTAGGTGCCCCTTGATTTTTATACCAATTTTTTAGGATTTATTTTAGGTAGTTTGATTAGAAAACATTAGGCTAATCATTTAGGGTTGTGAATATAACATAAGTTTAACAAAACAAGTTTCTTTTTGGGTTTTCTCTAGGACAAATTAAGAGGGGACTATAGGGGTATTATGGGTAAGTGATAGATCCCTTAGAAAGTGTTAGACTTCCCCTATTCTACTAATACTACTAGTATATTTCCTGTATTTGATTGATTGTGTGGTGTGCCCTTTCTAGGGTTATTGTCTGACTGTGTGGGGTATTGGGCCTGCTTGGGGTTTGGGTTTGAGATGAAGACTTTGCTGATGAAGCCATTGAAGACAAAAGGAATGAAGACCCATTTCAAGAGTGGATGAAGAGTATATCTTGCTGGCAGCTGATGAAGATTATAGGATCTAGGAGCTAGGTAGAGCTTAAAATAGAAACTTGCTTCATAAACATGGAAGGTCTTGTCTGCCTCCATCCCTCTCTATGATGCAGAGTCTCTCTAGGACACTCACCCCCTTCCTTTGGAAGGCTTGGTGACAGTGTCTAAGGGATAGAACTCTTGAGAGAAACGTTCTACATGTTGTTAACGGTCTGCTTGCCACCTTTGGTGGTCAACTAACTTTTTAACATTCCAGTTCATCCTCTTAACTGTTCCTCATCCTGGAGAGTTTGATTTGAAGAAAAGCCATGAAAGATTAAAGATAGAGACCTTGCTTGAAGATGAAAATTGTGCTGTTGAAGCTGTGCATTTGACTGCTGCTGTTTGAAGCCCTGCTGCTTGAAGCTGTTGAAGATGTTTACTGTTAGAGTTTCTTTCCTTGAAGATTGATGCTTGCTTGAAGCTTGTAGATGGTTGAAGATGACTTGAAGACAGATGTTGATGAAGCTTGCTGTGCAGATTTGTTGTTTATAAGTTCTTGATGTATTGTTTGAATTTCTCTGACTGTATTGTTTGCCATTAACCTGTTAGGTTGAAAGCGAATTTTGTTCGCTTTTGCCTGTTGTTTTCTAGGTTCGAGGTTGAGTGGGACTCCCTTGCCTCGCTTGTATTGCTGCATTCATGCATTTTACTGCTTTATTGTATATATGCTATTGTTTCTGTTTCCGTTTATCCCTTAGGATCTCTGTTTCTCTCTGCGCAAGAGAGGAACATGATAGACACTAGGTCTTAACCCATGCATGATAACATTAGGTTAGTGTGATTCCCTTGTCAACCATAGGTTAGAGTTTTGGCTCTTCTTTCTCAAAACAAACAGAAAAACACCAATAAGATTTCAAACACAATAAAAGACACTTCTTCCGTAAAAGAATGTGAACTCATCAAAACGTCATTTTTGTCCGCTTGGACCAGTAATCAGAAAAACCCTTTTTCAGAAGGAGATAAAAACAATCAAGACAGACTTGTGTCGTACGTGGCCCGAACTACGTTTGCTCTGATCTTTCATGCTGTATGAAAGTACGTAGGCATAGGATGCGATATCCTAGCGAGCGACCTTCCCCTCCTTTCCCGTAGGTAGGCGAACTACGTTGACTCTGATTTCTCGTTCAAGACGGGAATACGTAGGCATAAAGTGCGATACTTAGCCGAGTCATTTTCTTTTCTTTTAACCCCAGACCTGCAGAGTAAATAGAATAACAATCCATACCAGAAAACAAGTGTGGATCCCGTCGAGTACGACGGACGTGAGGGGTGCTAATACCTTCCCCTTGCGTAACCGACTCCCGAATCCAGGATTTGGTTGCGATGACCATTCCTTTCCCTGTTTTGCGGTAGGTTTACCTCGAGCGTTTCCTTTCCCTCCTTTGGGATAAATAACGCACGGTGGCGACTCTTCTGTTCAGCCGGCGCCGATTTTCGCAGTAGCAACACTTGGTAAGCACACCTTTTGATCCCTGCACACATGACAATGCAATGCAGATGATAATGCTAAAATGCATGCAATGAAACACAAGCTAGGTAAAGAAAAAGGTTAGGCAAATTTTGGGGTGCAACAGTTTGTTGTGGGTCGTATAGATACCTCTCTTCGGAGATAAACCCAGTTACAATCGATATGTACCAAGCCATATAATTATTAGTTGGTATAGACGGGGTTTCCATCACTGGGTCACGTAAGACATAGGCATTGCGGTTCCTCCATTTACGACACTCAGATTTTGCAAAATCCTTCCAGTCGAGAAAGTCCCATTGATCATTAACTCTTTTGAGATACCATTTACGGTTAGCTCAGCCAGGGTTGGCCTTCCCATAATGCACTAGTATAGGGAGGGGCATTATATCACCAAGAAGCGTACCTTGACCTGCCTGGCAGTCTCCTCAGACCCAAAAATGACGAGAAGCTCAACGCAACCCCACGGCCTCGTGGTGGTTTCGTTGAAGTCCTGCAAGTCGAAGCTGACATACGGGGTCAGATGGCTCTCATTGAGCTGGAGAGTGGTAGATAGGTGAGCATACTTTATGTCAATCAAGCTCCCCTGGTCGACGAGAATGCGGCGGAAGTTAAAGTTCGCCATCTGGGCCCTGATTAGCAGAGGATGCTGGAATTTAGGGTGCCACTCGGCAGCTCCTCGAGGTATAAGATGGTCGGGTTTGAGTTGCCTTTGAACCTGTCGAGGGTGGCGTTCTGCTTCGAGCTTTTATCGATTATCTCTTCGAACATCCTCTTAACTAACCCACTGAAAGTTTGTTGAACCCTCTGCCGGTTATGACCATCGCGATAAGGAAACTCTCACATGGGCTACGAGCGGGCGACTGTGTATTGGCTGCGTAGGGGAGGTAGAAGTCCTCTGGCCGGGAGACGCACAGAGCAACCTGTAGACTAGTGTCATCGGAGGGTGCCGCCAGCTATTGTAACTGTGAAAAGGGCCAGCGAAAACAAACAGAAGAGTCGTCACCAAACGTTATTTATCCCAAAGGGAGGGAAAGGAAACAATTGAAGAAAACCTAAAATAACGGGAAAAGACAAGGTCATCGCAACCAAATCTTGGGTTCGGGAGTCGTTTACGCGAGGGGAAGGTATAAGCATCCCTCACGTCCGTTGTACTCAGCGGGATCCACGCTTGTTGTCTAACCAAAAGGGTGAGTTATTTAAAAGCTACTACTAAATAGGAAAAGGAAAAGAAAAAAGAGACTCGATAGAACATCGTCGCCTTATGCCTATGTATTCCCTCATGCAATGGGAAAGTCATAGTCAATGTAGTTCAGGAAACTACGGGTGATGGGGGGAAGGTTGCTTGCCAAGACATCGTCGTCTTGTACCTATGTATCCTTATCTGATATGAGAAATCAGAGCAAGTGTAGTTCGGGAAACTAAACCACAGGTTGGTTAAGTGTTTTTATGAGTGACGTTAAGTTCCCATTCCAGCAGTAAGGGTCAATGCTTGTTTGCGATAGAACAGAAAAGTAACGTACTCTTTCTGAAAATGATTTTAAGAATAATCCCGAAGGATAAAAAGATTTGAATTTGGTTTAAGATTTTTAGTGAAGTGAATTGACTTTGTTTGATATTCATGTTGCACTAAAGACTATGATATAGGAGTGAATGTGTCGCATATCACCCAAAGGGCATACACTAAACACTCTAGACAAGTGAGGAGAAAACCCTCACTCATCATTTCCCACATACTTAAGGCTCATGGCGCACAATGTTCATCATTCTTTATTAAGTGTCTTAAGATTGTTTGAGATGAGAAGAGAATACACAAAAGAGAACACTAAAAGGAAACTGAAAACTCTAATGTTATCATACAAAATGGTCCTAAGGTTAGGATAAAAGGAAATCTACCTAATGCTATCATACAAAAGATGGACCTAAAGTTGAGGTAAAATGGGACTATCCTAATTGTTATCATGCAAAGGATTGAAAGCCTAATGTCTCTCTTACTCCCATCTTAACCAGAAATTAAGAGGGACTAGGAATCCTAAAGGATCATGTGAGCAAGCACAATAAAAACTATTCAATTCAATCACAAATGAAAACAAGGATGAAATAAGTCTCAAAAAGAGAGAGAAGGTGAAGAAGAAGGATGCATAATGAACAAAATGCAAACAAGAAGCAATCATCAATCACAAAGAAAAGGCATCAAATAGGGTCATATCAATCTCATACAAGATGAACATCAACACATGCCAACATATCACATAAGCATTGACATGTCCAAACCACATCAAAGACTTGCAAACAAAACACAATGGCAAAATAAAATGCCCAAACACAATCAAATGACCTAAACATCACACAAGAAGCAACATCAATCACAAGGCAATATGAAAGGAAGTCAAATGACACAAGGAACATGGTAGGGCGGTAGCACAACATATCATACTCAAGTCATATCAAGGATCAAAGAGAGGGCACAAGGCAACAAGTCATGCATACCATCCATACACAAGTCAACACCATACCAAACAAACATGCATACAAACAATCCCCAAAGGGAAAAACATATGAACATGACATGAGCATGAGAAGGAATCACAATGTTAACATGATCAACAAGTAAACAATCAATCATGACCATACAAGGAGGATCACACAAGTAGAAATCAAGAACATGTCTCAAGAAGAAACAAACACCACAATCATCCACAAATGGAAAGCAACACTCAAACAAACATTAAAAATTCAAATGACTTGAAGAAAGACAAAAATATCACCCAAGAATGGATAAAAACCTATATACACCAAATTTGCAATTTAAAATAAAATAAAAAAGGTAAATAAATCCTACAAAAAAGAAAAGAAATGACTATGGCACAAATGGGAACCCAAGAACATCACCATAGGTCAAGGACCATCATAGGATCATATGGTAATTTTCTCACCATTTTAAAATGCTCAAAAACAATTTTAAACTAATTAAAATCAAGCAAATAAATCAAAGATCCATGAAAAATAACAAAACCAGAAATAAAAAACCAAGAAAATCACCATAGGTCAGAAACCATCATAGGATCATATAATATTTTTCTCATAATTTTAAAATGTCTAAAAATAATTTTAAACTAATCAAAACTGGCTCAAACAAATTAAAATTCAAGAAAAATAGCAAACTGAAAAATAAAAATGCACAAAAATAAAAAATAGAAAGATAAAAATAAAAGGAAATTTTAGAAAATATTTTGCTATTTTTCTAATTAAAAATGAATTTTCTATGAATTTATGAAAATAAAGTGAATTTAAAAACAAAATAGAAAAAGAAAAATAAAACATAAAAACTATGGCGCGTTGGATCTGAGCTCATTAAATGACGTTGATGATCCAATGATCCAAAAACACGCATCCATGATAGACTCAAGTCAACTCAACCACACGGAGCCAACAAAAGTCACAAGCACAGGATTATAACAATTGTCAGACATGGATGGTCAGATGATGTCAGCTCATCATATTCAACATCCAACCATTTAAAATCCAAAGGAATTTGCAGAAAATCGTAGATCCATCAAACCATAACCATTGGAGCTCAAAGTGGTTTCATCTGATGCGTCTTTTCAAGATGGTCTCAACCATATCATCGCGCCATATTTCTTTAAACCACAACTCACTCGATTTGAAGAAAAAAAACAAAAGAAAAAGAAAACACATATTTGAAAATTAAACATCAAAACTCAACCAAAACTAAAATCTAACAATCCTAACAGCATCAGCATATCAAGGACTACATCTTAGCAACAAATTTGAGTTAAAATGGTTGAGAATTGTACTTGTTGAAGTTCAACATCAGAGCTCTGAAAATGGAGTCCTCGAGCTTGATTCAGGTCACGATCCTTCAATTTCTTGAGCTGGTTAGCTTCACTGAATGTTGATGAAGCTAAATGAATGGAGAATTTGAGTGATTACGGTGTGGAAATGAAAATTCAAAGTTCAAGCTTAAGAGTTCATATGGGATCTCAGCAGGGTGATTCTGGCTATCAAAGCTTGTGAAAATGAGTGGAATGAGTCCCTTATTTATAGGAGAAGCTTTTTGAATGCTGAGGGAGGGTGAATGATGCAATTTGAGGTGAATTCGTGCACACATGTAGCATGAGCAAAGTGTGACTTAAAACTTGTCAAAACTCACTCAAAACTTGTGTTTCAATGCTCTAATCAACCCAGGCAAGTTTGTTAATCATGTTTAAACTGAATTCGTAGATTAATTTGATGATTTGAGGTTATTTCAACCAAATTCAATTCTGACTTGAAGTGAAATTTCAGCTTTAAAATTCAATTTTTGCCACCATGGTTCTCACAATGTATGAGGCTTTATGATGGGACTCTTCTTGCATTTGATAGAGGATGATACAATCTTTGCAATGTGAAAAGAAAGTATTGATTTGCCAATCTGAGTTGAGAGATATGATCATTCAAAGTAGCTTGCATGAAAAGGTTCAAAATTGCAAAACACTTGGAAAAATTTCAAGTCTTTTTAGGGACCAAAAATAACCTATAATGTTTTGATAAAAACCAAAGCCTTCAATAAGTTTTTGGCAATTCCACCTTGAATAAAAATTGTAGGAGACATCTTCAAGTTCATTTTAGAAAAAGAATGGGCTCCAAATGATGAAATTTGACCAAGTTATGACATTTTAAAGTTGACTAGAAAATCCTTCCAAAACTCAAAATGACCTATAATGTCTTCAAACGTTTGATGACTTTTAAAGCATAATTGGATATTTCCTTGCAAAGAGAAATTATTGGGTATGATGAAAAGAGTTCATTAGAAAAAGAACCACCTCAATAATTTGAAAAATGAAGAAGTTATACCCATTTGATCATAGCATCCACAATTTGCCAAATTAGGTCAACTACCTTGAACCAAACTTGAATCTCTTGATTATTTCTTGTAAACTAAGACATGATGAATCATATATGATCTTTAAATGATGTTGCATTGAATCAAAATTGAGGATGAGGGACCTTTGGGGCTTGAACAAGCCACAAAGTCAAGAAGAAACCTTGCTTGAGGTTGAAGAAACATGTTCCTCCTATCTTGAGAAACAAGCCATGATATCTTGATCCCTTGTCTAGAATAATGCTATGCAACAATGAATATGAAAATGAAATGAAACATAAGCCAAGATACAAGAAGAAAGATGGGAAAATTTTGGGGTGCTACAGTCACTTCGTCGACCTTCTTCGCCTCGTCGGTTTCTTGTCAAGGAGCTCTGTTCCTCATAGTGTATTACTTTAGGTTCCCTTCCTTGATCAGGATTTCGATGGAATCCTTGAGATGGATGCAACCTTCTGTGATGTGTTTGTAACTCTTGTGGAACCGGAAGTATTTGGACTTGTCAATGTTGGGCTTGGAGGCGTTGCCTTCGGAAAGCGGACCTCACTTCTTTGGAACTCCAAGTTGATGCACTCTGCTAAGATGCGCTCGTGGGGAGTGGTGAGTAGCGTATACTCCATGAAACGACCTGCTGGTCCCTTGTGTTCCCAGGATTCGTGGGGCCTGTCTTCTCTTTGGTTCTCCCCGCCATGTTGAGGAGCAACAAACTCTTCGTGCTTGGAGACTTTGGCACTATCTTGGTTTTGCGAGTCGCGGGCGCTGTTGGCAGTCTCCTTCTCCTCATACTGGATGTAGGCTTAGGCCTTGTGGAGAAGTTAGTCCAGCTGTTGGGCCTTCCGATACCAACCTCCTTGGAGAAATCGTTGCGGGGTCGCGGCCCTCTCTCGATCAGTCATCTCTTCATATCGTCCGTCGTGCATACCTAGATAGCCTCTCAATTGAATTTCTCTATATAGTCCATGAGAGATTCATCATTCCCCTGAATGATAGCTTCTAGGGAAGCCTCTGTCTTCGGATGTTGCTGAGAGGCGATGAAATGCCTGGAGAACTGTCTCTTTAGCTTTTTCCAAGAGGTGATAGATTCAGGTTCGAGACTCTTGTACCACGCCATTGCGCCCTTCCTCAGGGTCTTCGGGAAGATTCTTCATTTTATGGATCCCCGAACATTATGGTAATCGAGCATTACGTCGATTCTCTTAATGTGGTCATCCGGGTCGGTCATGCCATCGTAGGTCGCCAGACTCGGTGGTTTCTCCATCCCGACGGGGAGGCGAGTCTCCATGATGGCTCTGAATAGCGGAGTGTGGGGGTCATCCTCGTCGCTTCTGATGGGTGATTGTGACGGGGAAGGGTCGTACTGAGGGCTCCTACCACGGCAGGGAGGGCTCCTCAGTAGACTCTTTGGTTTCCCCATCTGCCTGTCAACTTTGCTTCTCTTGGGAGCCGGGGAGTTTCGCTTCTTTCGGGGAGGGTTGCGGTCGCGCTTCTGGGTTGCTACGGGCTGAGACCTTTCTAGTTGTGGGCGACGTCCATGTTGTCACAGCGAGGGGCTTCGAGATTCGTCCCATTGATGTCTCTGCAGGAGAGAAATGGGAAGTGTTTCTTGCCGTCTCGGGGACGGGCTGCGAGAAATCGGGTGCCTATGTCTCTGCGGGGGAGAGCGTGATTGTCGTTCCTTTTCCAGTATCCCGATCCGTTTTTTCTGTTGGAACATCAACAGGTTCGTCTGGTTGATCGCCGCAAATAAGGCCACCATGGTCAGCTCGGCATTGGGCGGCACAGGAATGGGTTGGAAAACAGCAGGACTGTCGAACCATTAGACGGCGTTGTCGGCCGCATCATTGGATGAAGGAGAGGTGGCGCGCCCGTCCCTACGGTCATCCTCCTCGACAGGGACAACCATGTCAGAATCATGGTCGTGTCGTTGGTGAAGGTGGTGAAAGCAGTTTCGTGGAGGTTATCAGCAACGCGTGGGCTGGTCATGATCGATGGAAGTTGAGATGTGCTTTGGTTCTTTGATTTTTGAGGAAGAAAGAACGGGGAAGCAAGAGTTTTCCACAAATGGCACCACTGATCTTACCAGACCAGAAAGATATCAGCAACCAGCAACGCGTCATGAGCTCCTAGTTCGCCGGTGGTGGAGAAGAGGAGAGGGTGTATCTGCAAGACACTCCGATGCTAAAGTAAGTTTCAGCAAGAGAGAGAAAGCAAGTGCAGAAAGCGTAGAGAATAGAATACTTGACCCTCTAATGAAAGAGGGTATTTATAATGTGTCTCCAACGCTGGGACAACAGATATTTGCATTGGGTTGGATCATTACGCCCAATACGAATAACTGTCAGGATCTTCGTGGCGTAGAGAAGACCAGCATGTGGTCTTCATGTTGGTCTAACTGTCTCGTGAACTTTGGAAGGTGGAAGACTTGTTCTCTCAGACACAGGTAGTTGGCTAGTGACTTGTTTCCGCGTGGAGAGCACGTGGAAATCGTGAAAAAGACGCATGAGCATTCCCCGTGTGAGAAGATGAATTGTGTCTTCATTAAACTCACCCTAACGATAAATTGGGTTAGACCATACCCAACGGTGGGACAGTCTTTGTCCCAATCCAGAACAACATTTATTTATATTTTTCATGCAAACTTTTATCCTATTGTTGTAAATATATTTATCATAAATCCAATATATATATTTAATAAAAAATGATAGTTTTACACTAGGGATGACACTTACACCATATTAAAATACGATTTATTTTATTAGAATATTAAATAATTGTTTTTTTCTTTTTTCTGACACACAGCAACACATGCACATGTTAGTACTTTATACGATGTAAGTGTAAAATGTGCTATTTTTAGTGTAAAAATAGCAACCCTCATATTTAATTGTTGTGTTTAATCAAATGTATTTAACAATTTCACAATTGTTATAAAATAAAAATATTTATATTTTCTTATATTTAATTTTTTTTCTCACTTTTAAATTCAAAAAAAAATCATTATTCTTTTTTACTATTATATGTCAATTTTATCATAAAAATTCTAATTAATCATATTTTTACAAATTAGTGAGACAATAATAAGGGTGAGTTTGTTTTGAATTTTAAAACAATCTATTTTGTAATTAAAAAGTATAGACATTTATTTTATTTTTCAAAAATCTAGAAGCTAACTTCCATTTGTTTAATATCATTAAAAAAAATTAATTTGAAGTTGCTCTTTTTTTAAAAATAGATTTTTGGAAAAGCTACTAGCATTATAAGCTTTTTATTTTAAAATTAAAAATGTTTTTTTAAAGCAAATGATTTTTTAAAAGTCTTAACTATTAAAGTGATATAAATTTTTTTTTTTAAATAGATTCACTTTTGTTAAATATCAAAAACCTAAATTATTGATTGAAATGTATAGTTATCAAATCCTTAGGGCTATTTAAATAGACTTCTTTAATATTTACCACAAAAAAGAAAAAGTAGACTTATTTAATCTTATCTAATGCCATCAATTTTGACATACTTAATCAAAGCATAATCAAAATCAAAATAGGTTATGACTTTTTTCTTATCCTTTTTTAAATTTATCTTCTAAATTCTTAAAGATTGTTAGTAAAAATAACTTATAACATATATAAATAAATTTAATTAAAATACACGGTTATTTTACAGTCACTTAGGACGTAAGATGTTAAAAAAAATTGAATTTTATTTTATCACCTATAAAATAATATAAACGAATAATAAATGGACAGTTTAAAACTTTATACGCTGACGCTGACCGTGCATAATTAATTTGTATAATAATTTATGTTGTCTTTTATTATAAAAATAAAATATACAAGTTTATTTATAAACGTTTATTTAAATATACATTTATTCGGATAATCTTACCCATATAAACCATAAATATTGTAATCATGCTAAAGCATGACACTGCCACAGGAACAAGTTGTACAACAGTAATTATTTACAAAATGGGCTGGTGTGATGAATGTAAATGTTTATATATACAGAAATTCCAATATCCTTCACTATCATCCAAACCATGTGAGTCACATTAAAAGAATAGAATTTGATCAAGGCAACAATAACCTTTAAAATCAAACTCTTAATAATGTAAACATGTGACAGAATTTTAATAATGATATATCATGTACACCAGGACACAGATTGTTAATTTATGATCACTCTTTGCTGTTGGCACGATCCCTCTTTTGTCCACCAAGAATACGCGAAATCTGTAAACCTCTACTGAAAGCTTGGTTGAAAAGCATTCTAGTTTGAAACTCTGAAACAAATGGAAACCAAGCCAAAAATGCTACTGGTGTGAAGAGAAGCAAGCCCATTATAACTTCATATCCACGTGCAAGCGCTCGAACCGATCCCCAAAGTCCAGATTTTGCAATTAGTGGTTTACAAGCTTGTGCAATCTTTATGAAATAGAAAAGAAAATGTAATCAGTAAGAGCAATAAATTTCTTATTCAAAAAGTAATAGAATCTTGCAAATTGCAATAATGAGTTTTTTGTAAGTGTAAGTTGAAACGTAACCAGGTTTCGCTCTTTAGAGGATTTGGCAGAAGATAGATACCATGTAAAGAGAATGCAAGGAAAGAAGAAAAAAACTACTGACCAGCAGCATTCCCCAGCCAGTTGGCATCACTGCTAGAATGCAGATTATTATGTCTTTAATTGTCATCTTAACCACTGCTATTAATATTATAAGGATGGCAAGGAATGTTATGAAAATAGAACCCTCAATCAATCTAAATACAAGCTGAAAGTCTGCACTGAGGCGCCGCCTGCCAACAGATATACCCTGCAAAAATGTAGCAGATAGTATAGAAAAGGTTAATTTATTTCTAAACCATATAATTCAAGTATAGAGTGATGTGTGAGTAGTATATAAGAAATACAGCGAGCAAGGGTAGCTCAATTTACTTCTCATCTCTAGATTTACTTCATTAAAAATACTTATTTTTCGCTGATGTGCAAGTAATAGTAGTCTGCAAAATTCCCCGAATAAAGGAATATACCAAAATTTCATGATGCATAATATAATGATTTAAATTCTCACCTTCATTAAACCCAGTATTAGAAAGATTATCATCCATGAAATAGCATATACCTGTAATCCAAAGGTAACTGCGGTTAAATTCATAACGTAGTTGCTAGGGTTATGAACAGACAAAGGATTGTTACTAATGGAGTTAATTGCCAACAGAACTTACCAGAACACTTTTATGTGAATCAGTGATTGAAAGGTGATATACAAGTCCATATTGATATATGAAAAACCGGAGGGCTAGTATTATCTCAGTAGCAATACCACGCATTCCAGAATGCTCAAGATGCTCGTGCTCCTTTTCCCACCAGGATTCCCAACTTTTTTCGGGAGGTACACCGATACCTCCGCGATTGCTTATCCATTTATGCCAATCTGTCCAATCATCAAGTATCTTCTGCCACTCAAATCCTGATGGATTGAAAAGGAAAGGAGCAAAAAGCCATGTTCCTGCCATGAACCATATGGTTATGGTAATTAAAATATAAGCAACAACTCCTCGGTATGCATGGCCAAATATATGGTAGACCACGAGAAGAATCACCAATTCAATTCCTTTAACAAAATGACTCCGAGAATAGAGCCTATAATTGTCAGCAAACTTGGCATGGAACACCACAAAACCACGACCAGTGCCTCTGTACTGTGCACCTCCATGAAGCAACGTCCTGCCATAATAGTGTGTTTTTGTTCCAAGAGAAAATGTGAAAAATACAGGAGCCAACTGTATCTGCATTAATACAAATTCACTAAACGCCTCACGAAAACCCTTCTCCAAACCAATTTCCATTAACATAGGCAACGCCAATAAAAATCCGATTTGCACAACAGATTGAGAAGCAAGAGCTACTTGAAGAGCTTTGTTGTCTCGAATAGCTTTTACTTTGTTCAGTCCTTCTTCAAGTCCACTAAGGGAAAGATAGAGGCGGCCATAAAGGAATACATAAACAGTGAGGACTGTAAGCTGTTAAAAGCAAAGTCAGTACTTAGAACAGATCATAATCATAAATACCACCAGTAAGTAAAGAAAGTTCTGACTATACCAGGGTACTGAAATAGAAACCAATGGTGGTGTAATATACAGATAACATTCGGAAGAAATCAAATCGGTGTCCAAGCCTGTAAATGTCCCTACTCATTGTCTGCTCACCATTCCCATTAGCTATCTTTGCCTCAAACATCGATATCTGGTTAAGACCCACGTCCCTTCCTTTACCAACTTGTATGTACTCATGATGAGTGACATTTCCTTCACGTAACGTAGAATTGAAACCTGCAGCGAACGGACAAAGTTATGCTACTGATACTTCTATAAAAGATATAGAAACAAATTTTGCACACAAAGAATGAGAAATTAAAACACATGCCTGCAAATATATCCTCACTCAAGTTGATGACTTTAGAAGCCTTGCTTACACCGCCTCTTGTCAGGTGGAAAAGTCTATCAAATACATCTGGGTGGCCGTAATGGAACCTCACTCTGAAGGAAAAACACAAAAGCATTACAAAGAATTTCAAAAACATATTATTTTATGCTCAGGAAATTAATGAAAACTTAAAACCAGAAAATAGAACACGCTGAGAAATGAATCAGTAAAACAGTCAACTTAGGTAATCACACTTTTAATTTTAGTTTTACATATTCATGTTATAGGTGGGCTATGGCTAGCCATATTTGGTTTTATAAATAACAATACTCATTCTTATTGTCCTGGTGCTATAACTGTGACTCTTGAACTATTTGTCGCAAAACCTAGATTATTAGTATGAATAGGAGTCTTAAGTCAAAATTTTGCATCATGCATCATAATGAGCATCCAAGTATTAAAAAAACAGACTTACTTCAGAGGATTAGCCAGCAATCTTTGCCCAATTGTCACAAAACTGGTTTCCTGATTGGACATAAACCATGCAAGCGATGAAACACTGCAAGAAACATTAGATAGATAAATATTACCAGTGTTTGTTCGTAGATTTTAGGTTATATCAGAAATGACACCATAAAACACAGAAAAATTTATACAATAGATCATACCTGCCAGTAAAAATATGCTCTCTGAGTCCAAGTATAGTTGGATATCTAGGACCACCATGTTTCTTAAGAAATTCTTGCAGCAAATTCCTCATTTTGAAAGCTTCTTCCATATAGTTATCCTGTTACACAAATGCTTAGATATCTTAATTTTTTATTAGCAAGCTCTCTCTTCTTTCTTCAATATAAATATAATGTAAGACCTGATTCATATCAATTGTTTGCAAGCCTTCCCCTCGTGTGAAAATGATGGCATGGTTTTGATTTTCTGGCTTCCCCTCACCCAATATTGCAGGTCCAGGAAGCTTTATTCTGTAAATTACCTACACCAAATAACCAAATGACAAATTTGAAATCATCACTCAAAGAATATACATTGCACTTGAATAGTTCCTCTTTAGTTACTGCAATAAAAAAATATTTGAGAAAAATCTAACCATCTGGAACTTGTTTGATCATTTCCCATAATAACTAATCAAAAAACTAGAGGAGAAACTACGTTTATCTTTTTCCTCTTAGAAGGAAAGTAAAATCAAGGTAACGAAATTGTATACATTGAATGGAAACGATGAGCTCAAGAGCTCTCAACAATGGTGGAAATTGAAAATGAAATGATAAACCAGAGTTCTATGAACTCCTAACCAGAGAATACTTTCTAACTGAATGCTAACAACTTTCTGAATGCCTTCTTGAATCCCTTTCCCTCTCTTTTATAACACAAATTCCCTTGCTAACAGAATATTGCAATTTATTGACTTCAGTTATCATAATTTCAGGAATGTTCTTTAAACAATACCTGGTCCAAATTTTGAACTGCTTCAGATGAATCAATTGATTTGGTTGGTAAAGCAGCTTTGGCTAGTGCTGAATAATAAACCTTGTCTATTTTTCGGGAAGAATCTTTGCTAGGCTCTTCAACCTCATCAATATAAGCAACTCGAAGAGATGGATACCTGCAATTGCAGCATTGGTACCAAATGTAAAGTGAAAGTTTTTGCATAAGCGATAACTAGTAACATGGTTGACTTGAGAGTCTTACTTAGTCATGAGCTTTAAAATTTCTTTAGCCCTAGGGTCACCAGATCGCTTGTGAATACTATATTGTTGACATGACACTACATACGTGAACTTCATGTCGGCTAATGATTGACATTGTGTCCATAGCGACCGCTCACTTGTTGGATTTTCCTTACTTTCTAGTTCTGCAGCCTTATAACCTTTCATTAATTCTGTTTATGAAATGAAACGACAATTTTAAGTTAAGCTGTTTAATAAGGTAAGGAACCCCTTTCACTCTCCTTAAATGAATCTTTCTCCATGTACCTTCATCCTTCGCCATATCAAGAAAAGCCTGTAGTTCCAATGCTTGCCGGAAATACATCATTCCTCGAACTTCACATGGTCAGAATTAAGTGAGAACGCAGACAACAAGTATAATGATACAATGCAAAATATAACATCAAATTACATATCTAACGTGTAACTATTTTCAGTGGGCAAGGAAGCGATCTTTACCAGTTTTGGTCAATGTCTGGCCTCTGTACGAAGCCCATAGACGGAGTTCTTCTGCTAACTCTCCTCTGAGTTTCTCTTCATCTTCATTCTTACAATCAACACGTTGAAGGAAATTTGTCCATTCATCTGTGAAGTATATCATGGTCAGAAGCTAGAGTATGCTACAGCAATGTGAATAGAGCATGACCATTGTGCATAAAGTATGAGCAGAATACAGTACACACCATTAGTGGTAGTTCCAATGTGGTTATTGATCCCAAGAAATTTTACAAATTTTCTATTTCCGTAGTGGATAGAGACTCAAACCTGGAAATATCTTTTGCAAGTAAAAGAGGATAGAGACTCCATCTTCATTTCGCTCTTCCAGGTGTTCTAGGGAGAAAAGAACCGGTTCATCAAAGTATGGAGTCAAGACACTACAAAATAAAGATATATAATGTTTTTAGATGGAGATTTTGTCCAGAACATGGATCAGGGAATACAGATCTCTCTTCTCAATACTTATAGATTATCCAAAATAATGGCAAAATAATGGCTCTTCCAGATGTTCTAGGGAGAAAAGAACCGGTTCATCAAAGTATGGAGTCAAGACACTACAAAATAAAGATATATAATGTTTTTAGATTGAGATTTTGTCCAGAACATGGATCAAGGCATACAGATCTCTCTTCTCATTACTTATAGATTATCCAAAAGAATGGTAAAATCCTAAACTTGAACAGAAATTATATTTATACACCACTTCAAATTTGCACTTTTATTGACTATTGACTTAACACATCAAATATCTTTAAAACAAAAGAAAGTTAATACTATTATTAGTTATGGAGTCAAGACACTACAAAATAAAGATATATAATGTTTTTAGATGGAGATTTTGTCCAGAACATGGATCAGGGAATACAGATCTCTCTTCTCAATACTTATAGATTATCCAAAATAATGGCAAAATAATGGCTCTTCCAGACGTTCTAGGGAGAAAAGAACCGGTTCATCAAAGTATGGAGTCAAGACACTACAAAATAAAGATATATAATGTTTTTAGATTGAGATTTTGTCCAGAACATGGATCAAGGCATACAGATCTCTCTTCTCATTACTTATAGATTATCCAAAATAATGGTAAAATCCTAAACTTGAACAGAAATTATATTTATACACCACTTCAAATTTGCACTTTTATTGACTATTGACTTAACACATCAAATATCTTTAAAATAAAAGTAAGTTAATACTATTATTAGTTATGGATATACAACAGCAGATTTTGCCGATAATTTACAACATTCAAGAAAAATAATGATTCTTTTAAAAGATTTGAATTTTCATATAAATTCCACATGTTGAGGAGGAATCTAAGAGTAGAAAAACTGTATTAAATATAATAATAATGTTTAAACTTTTGAACAATTAAATGTATGACTTTAAATAGAATATTTTAGACCCAAACACTTGGTCTCACTCCTTATTTAGAGGGCCCGGCATATTAGATGATGTATTGAAGATTTGAAGTGAGTGCATCTGCACAGTTCTCATCACATCATAAGAAAAATGCTAGCAACGCACTATGCATTGTTCCCTTTCCAACGCTTCTATTGGGCAGAATTTGTGTAGAATCCACTACTAGATGATGTATTGAAATGAGTGCATCTGCTAACATTTCTCATCACATCATAACAGAAATGCTAGCAACAGACTATGCATTCCTCTCTTTCAAACCCTCTTCCTATTTGTGTGAAATCCGGGTTTTGTAGGGATGAGTGATGCTCAACCACATTTCTTAATGCACCTCCTCAAGGAAGTGGGTCGCATGCTGATGATTAACAGTCCAGTATCTCTTGAAGCTTCATGATTAACAATCCGGTATCTCTTGAAGCTTCAGTTACAAAACCATTTGGTTTCGGATCCATTTGGTTCCGGATCGTTAAAGGGAGAAGCAATGCTTAACAAACTCGCATTTGCTGCTGCTATGGATGAACTGATCAAGATGTCTCAGTCGGATTCCTCTATCTGGATTAAGGGTTCAGATGGCACGAAGGAAGTGTTTAATCATAGCGAGTACACAAGGATTGGCTCTCCCTTTAACGATCCGAAACCAAATGGTTTTGTAACTGAAGCTTCAAGAAAAACTGGGGCCTAGCTCGACCCTTCAAAACAGACTTGTAAGGTGAGGGGTGTCACTCTATATAAACTCATTAGAGGCTCTATGTCTAACCAATGTGGGACTTGGAATCTTTCCAATACAATACACCCCCTCACGCCCAACACCCTTTTTGGACTTGGTGTGTGGATATCAACGGTAGGCGGTCCATGGTCCGATCAATAAGCTCTGTTATCATATTAAGAAATGTGGTTGGGCATAACTCATCCCTACAAAACCGGCTAAAACCGGCTTGTAGGGTGAGGACCCCACATGTTTAGGTCATATATTGTCCGATGTAGGACTCTTAGCACGACCCATTTCCAAAGTCGGATGTTCCAATTAAATTTCACAAGCATATTAGAAAAAGTGTGTTAGAGAGTGCCACATCACAAATTGATGCTTAAATATGTGAAGGCAATCAAAAAATAATTTAAGCTTACGAGAAGGACAGCATATTCCGAACTTTGGGAGCAGATGGCATATTCATAAACAATGAATTACTGAAGAAAGATATACGCCTCTTAGCATCCAAGTTGGATGGTACATCCATAGCAGACTCCTTGACAGTAAGCAGTAATTGAAGCCTTTTTATCTGTGAAGATAGAATGAAAGAAATTAAGAAAAAAAGTTATATCATTATTTAAATACAAAAAAAAATGGTAACAGAATAAAAGAGACATAAAAACACATTTAAGTTTATAAAACTTACTTTCTCTGACCAAGCTTCAGTGTCTGTTGTGACAGGAAACTGAAGTGTACCAAGAAATTGATATTGTTGATCAAGGGGGGTCATCCTTTCATCCTTACTCAAAGCCCCGCCGTGGCTTGAATCTTGCAAACTAGCATGTGAATGACAATAAGTATGATTCCGAGATGATCATCACAACTACTCAAAATAGCTAGGGACTCGAAATCCCGAAGGACTTACCCCTCAACATCTCCGTCCATTATGTCTCTAGTCACGATTTCTAGCATGTCAAGCAAGAGAATCACAATTTGATCCTTGACCTCTTTTTCGTTTTTCAACTGAAGAAATAAAGCAAATTTTGTTAAACTTTAAAACTTGATTGAGCACAATGTTTATTTTTAGGTCTACAAAACAATTACCAAACATTCTATCAGTTTAACAAAACGATCATATAGATCAGGGAGAGCCTTCAGATCCAGATCCCTCAGCAGGTCTCCTCTTTCTATAAGCTCATCAACTCTTTGAAAAATATTCTGCATAACTCTGCAAATCGTGAAACCATATTGTACAAATGTCAGTCTTTGAAACTTTTCCAAACTTCTCTTTTGATGAATCATCCTTTCAGACTCAACTATAAGCAAAAGTAACTAATTACACACAGATTAAGAAAAGTGGTTAACCTCATTTAATTTTCTTGATGTAATAAAAAATAATAATTGCATTTCCTAATCTACCTTTCTTTTCATTTATTTTTGCATGAGAACTTGTTTTATTGAAAGATACTTTGAAAATAGTAGCATTAAATAGGCTGAAGTTAGTTAGATTTTGCTTATATTATGGTCCACCGAATATGACTACTTTTTTTTGCTTATATTTGAGTCCAGAGTAGTATTCAAATAAACATTAACTTACATTTTCTCACGCTCTCCTAGAACCAAGAAGTTAATGATATTTCTAAAAGAAGTATAGCATTCTTGAACAGCAGATTTCATGTACTTGTCCCTTGACAATCTTTTTTCCAGCTCCTGACCTTTCCCATAACTGTCTTTGGCCATAGACACTGCTATTGGGATCTGCATAGCAAATTCAAAGATTTGAAAAATTTAAACAGGATAATGATTAGTCATACACAAACTCACAAAAAAATTGGCCAGAAATAGATAACCTTGCTAGCAAGTAAGAAAGGAGGCCACTGAATGAGGTTCAGAGAACGGTCGGCCCAATAGGGTACAAGCATGAGGTCCATTTCCCTAAATATTTTATTGCACTCAGACTAATTAGCAACAAAGCATGAAGGCCTTTCAAAAATACAACAAATTCTCAATATCGTAGTTATTTAGGGTTCACCATGGACAAAGAATTACAATGTTAAAAATTGTTTAGTCATAGTACAAACTACCTGTTATCAATTAGGTCCTCTTCCCTCAAGCTAGTAATTATCTTGTTCCATAGTTGGGCAAATCTTGCAGCTTCCTTCTCTTTATCAGTAGAGACCTGAAATAACCGGTTCTCCTAGAAGTTAATATATGTTGATAAAGGAAGTATGGGGGGTGGGGGAAATGCAATGAGAATATATATCAACGGAGTAAACAATAAAAGAAAATAATCAGTTTCGTAAGGTTGAGCTAGGTTCAACCCAAATTCTAAGAGAAACTATCATTAACATAAAGCTTAATCTCATACTGATCTTAATAATGAAGAATTATTTCAAAACCTGATCAAATTTACGAGAAAAGGTGGCCTTTAATCCCTTTTTCTTTTTCATCTCCGTCTGTTCCAAGGGAATCAAGCGAGCATTAAATGCACCCGGAATTGAATCAAAGCGAGATCTTAGTAACTCCAATGTCCGTATCTGAAATTATAATGAGAAGAATGATTTGTATATTATAAGATCCATAGATCTGCAGCAAAAACCTAGATGGTTTCCATTAGCATACTTTAAATAACAACATATTTTGTGACTCAGTAGCATGCAGGCGCAACAAATATAACATAAGAAAATGATAAATGAATTCAAAATGTAACATTTAACCTGAATAATCTCTTAACTTCTAATGATATTGTTACTTTAAGGTTTCAACTAAGATTATATATTGATTTTAGATTTTCTTATCCCACTTGTCGAAGCCATACTTGCAAAGACAGTTTTAATGGTTTAGGGTTTTAACTGAGAGATTCTATATTGATTTAAGATTTTACTATCCCACTTGTTGCAGCCATACTTGCAAAAACAGTTTTTATGCTAAAAGCCCCTTTGCTGCTACTCTGCAGCAGTCAGACCAGAATCATAACTAGGAGGGACAAGATTCAAATAAATTTACAATGTTTAAAAATGTTGATGATAAATTAGATAAAACACAGCTATCTATATTAGCATAAATCATGTTAAGAAAATTCCTATTCCTATTTTGAAAGAGTATATTGCGAACTAAAATAAATAAATTTAAAAATTAAAGGTGAATTTAACACCTAGAACAAGCAATAAAACAACAAAAAACAAAAGCCTTGACAAAATAGGTAGGGTCAATATGGAAAGGGATGTAATATTCAATTTGTAAAATAATGAACAGAATATGGCAGAAGAGGATAAAATACAATAGACAAACCTCTCCCAAACGACGAAATGCACCGTATATGCCTCCAACTATTGTAGCGTAAATAGCATACCAAATCTGTGTATCCATAAAGTAGACCTGCAAAAGGATACCTGATTGATTATCACAAAAGCACGGCTTTAATATGACTAGTGAGGCGTGCCACAGAAAAAATAAACTTACAAGCATGATAGGAGCCCATATAGCAATAACTACACCAATATTGTTTTTGGCTGCACAAAGTAATATGATGATATCAATAATAATCCCATATATGAACTACATTCATTTTCAATTATTCCCAAAGTTTTTACCATGTGGAAAGAACTCGTGCCAGCTATAAACTGACACACGGGCCCGCATGATGGCTTTTGTTGGGCCCACGAGAGGCTTAATCTGCAGTGTAAAGAAAATGAACAGGATGAATTAACAAACACGCGAATACATATTTGTTTCTGATTGACAAACCAGACGTACATTTATTTCTGATTCATACATGCATATTCTCACGCTTACATTGTAATCATTCTAAGTGCCAACAAAGTAAAATGATATATTTCGAGATCAGATATTTACCTCTAGGTAATAACTGAATGCTAATTTAGATAAAATTAGGAGAACCCAGAAAGTAGAGTACCTAGAAAATAAGATAGTTACATTTTAACCAGTCAGAGATGACCAGTGAATACTGATGATTAAAGAATCAAACTTAATTCTCTTACTTGAACAATGAAATTGGACCCTCTTGCATTCCTCTTCCAACAAAGAGCCGGGGCTGCAAATTGTTGAAAAAGAAGAATAAAATAAACAAGATACTAAATAAATAAGGAATAAAAAACTAAATATATGTTATTTAAACCACTACAACAATAGTTTTAATCATCTTAAAGAATTCTTCAAAAAAAAATCATTTTTAAGGAACAATCTATACCATATCTTACTGGTGATAAAAAGGTAATGGTTTATAAGAAAGAACCTAAATCATTATAAAACACTAATATAAATTCACAAACCAAATATGCATCTACTTACCTGGGACCACCACATCATGAGCTTCACGGCGCCATAATTCGACCTCTCAAGATACCGACGAATGAATGGAAACAGAAATAACAATGCAGAGAGAATATTTGGAGATAAATAGATGAAGACAGCCAAAATGAACATAGAAGGAGAGCCTGAACCATTGCCAAACCAATTCTTTATGGTTTGTGCAAAACCAGATGGATTTTTCCAACTAAAAGCGTAAGTGACTGGTAAAATTACAACCCAAGCTGCAGCTGAAATAGCTTTAAATATATATCGCAGCTTGACATGAAGCGACATGACATTCCTTGATTTCCAACTCAGGACTATGTCAAGAAGAGCTGGAAAAATATGAAAGGCATCTTAATCAAGTGGTAACTTAGATATTTTTTAGCTAAAGAGAAACTAAAATATAAAGTGGAAATCAAGACACATATTTTGATGCAGTATAATAAAGTTATAGAGTGCTTTTTTCTGTTTCTTAAGTACATTTATTGAAAACAAGAGTTGTAGCCCTTAGAAACATGAAAGCTGATGAGGACTAAAAAACTAGGGAGAAAAAATATATCATATTCTTTTCCATATTACAGAAGAGACGAGCACGGAAAAAAAGATAAGTGTTGATTTTATCTACCTTGTGCAAGCTTCAATATTGCAGCAGTTATGAAGATACTGAGAACTTTCTTGAAAACTTCACCATCAAATATGTTGCTCAAATTGCCAGAGTCGTTCCAAGCAATGATTACCATTGCCTAAATTAAAGAACGTAAACAGTTCAGTTTGTTAAACAGAATTGATGCAGAATGAAGTGAGTAGAGGTCGTAAACCGAAAACCGAACCGAGAACTACTATTACCTGTAAACATAGTATATAAAAGCTCCACATTCTGTCAAAACTTCTAAATACATGCCAAAATGAGCGGATCTCAACAAAATTAACTTTACCCATCCACCGTTCGTCATTATAAGATTTGCTTTCCTGTTTTCCAAAATCAAGTGCAATTTGTTATGGAAATAACATGGAGAGATATTGATTTGCCCATATTCAAGACAACCTTTGGATTGATCAAAAGGACTTCAGAAGGAAATATTTACAAGACATCTAAGTAATAAATGAGACAATAAATAATGAGTTGTTGTTGGATCTTTAACTGCAAAACATATGGTGGAAAACAACTCTAATATATGAAGTTCACATATATGATGTTCAAGCCATAAATTTAAGCACCAGACTGAAACCCTATCAATAAACAAAAAAAGTAAGCACCGCAATAACAGTACCAAGTAAATATCAATTTCACAGTATTTAGATGTTATCCTTTCCTTTTATGCCCTCTATATCTAAATTCATGTAATTTCAACAGTACACTTATTACTTCAGATTAAAAAAGTTCATATTTATTATATGCCAAGCCCTAAATGGGCAGGGGGCAATGCTGTGAAGTGAGTATACAAGATTTTTCACCTATAAGTACAATGTTCTTAGGGTTGGTAACCTTTATTGTTATCCTCTTAGTTTTACCTCCACTCATTTGTTAATAAGAAGTTATGTCATACCTCTTCTTTGTTATTTCCACGCTGCGCTTGAGACAAAGGCACAGAGAAGAACTCAGAATTAATACGCATAGGCCAACCTAGGCGGAAACAATCAACTGACCTACAATTTGGGAATGAATTTAAAATCTTTTTAATGATAAAAAAAAATTATAAGGGAAAACAGGAAGATCAAAAGGAAGCATAATACCAAAAAAATTCATTTAAATCGTCATAGTTTCTCCAATGAGAATGCTTTGCCTTTCCGGCTTTACTCCTTTTAGCTTCCTGCAATACAAAAAAAAATTATTAATAGCACAAAGAGAAAGCAAAATGTTGAAAGAAAACTATAACAGTTCTTCAGCTCATAAATAAAGCAGAAGCACACCTTGGATATTGTATCATATATTGGTTTTATTACTTTCATCAGAAACGCCTCATTTTCACCCCCATAGGCCGGCTTTACAGGTTCACCCGTCAGCGGACTAACATTTCCAGCTAACATCCCATACAACTCAAATGCCATCTGGGTAGGTAAAGATAAAATGATGCTTAGATTCAGTTATTAACGTTCACATTCATAGCAAAGATATGCAAGTGCTCAACATACGTGGAAAGTAATTAAAAATATCTTAGGTAGAGTATGTAGAGTGTACCAATATAAAGAGTTTATATAAATCATTTAAAATACCACTTCAGAGTTTTAATAATACTTACATGATGGTAGATATAACAAAGGCATTCTGGCATAAATCTCAAATTTGCAGCTTCTCCCCATATAAGAAGATATAGACCCATGTATAACAATTTGCGCTGTTGCATTTCCTGCTGAATAGTTGGCAACCTAAATATCATCATAAAAAACAATTTAGAAGAGCATATTACAAATTCCTAAAATAGCCATGTATCCCTAACTATAAATTTCAACTTAAATACTTCACAAAACAAGCATTTGATGTAATTACTATAGTAAGACGTGCAAATCTTACCAAAGGCTACTTTTGCGACCCAAATATTTACACCACTTTTTGTAGCTTCTAAATAGTTTCTTCATCACTTCGTTTAAAGCACGGTCGTCCAACTGAATATGAAAAGTGCAGTTTGTAAAACGGAATAAATTTTATTATGTCCAAATCAGAAATAAAAATCTAAGCCATAGTCATTCACTAAAACAACAAAGAGAAGAAAAAAAACCTTGGGTTGTTGATCATGTTTTGGAAATTGTCTTATATGTACATTCGCAAGCAAAAGAATCAAGTGCTCCCTTTGATTTTCCACATTTCCCTTCTGCAAAAGTACAAGGAGATAATATTTGAACGAAATATAAAAAACCAAATGGTGGTCATAAATCAATTTGGTCTCTACCTGGAAACCAAACATCAGCTGAAGCCAATCGAGAATGTCTTCATTAACTTTGTTACCGTGATTCGTCGGCCATGGCAAACCCCTAGTATTCCGCAGTGCAGAGCAGGCAGCTTGAATCTGTAAATCAATAAATAAATGTAAGTAATCTAGTCAACACTCTGAAGACAATTAAAACATAAAGTATTCATCAGATAAAAGTTATAATGATAAGTTGAAGCCGGACTCTACAACCTGTAATACGATGAAAACATAAACTAATTCTCTTTCCTTACTACTAAGCTTGTAAAGAAAACATCAACAGACGATATACTTAATACCACTAACAACTTTCATAGCTCTAGTGATTTAGTCAACAGGGTCCTATATTTAAGGACAGAGCTTTTTTTTTTTACTATCTGCTTATTGGCAAACACATACTCAAATAAACATTTGCAGAGAGGGCTCAAACCTGGAATTCCACAAAAAATGTTGTTGCAACTAAACTATTAGTCTATAACATCGAGAACAACAAGGACAGAGCTCGTAACTTCAACGAAAATTGAATTAGAACATAGTAAAAGAGAACAAACCTCAGGATATCTCATTATAGCCTCTTTTCCACTTTCTGGATCAAGGGGCAAAATGTTATAAGGTGCATATAATTGCTTCTTTTCCTCAACCCTGGTATGAGCTTCCAAAATCTACAATGAAACATTTGAATGTGAAAATCAATGGAGAAAAAAGGAAGAATTTTAATATCATTCTATTTATTTGTATACTCCATTTGGTAACACATAGAAAGCTAAAATGCTGAGATCTGAAACAGGAGACACTTATTTTACCTCATCTGATACTTCTACAGCCTCTGTCTGATTAACTGCTTTCAAAACCTCAAATAAAACAGCAGCAGTTTGGTATGCTTTTGTGAGCTGGGCACTGGTAAAACATGTGAAGTTAATACCAGTATGTCCCTTTTTGGTGAACAAAATATACAAATCGGATCAACAGAAATAAGGACAATTCCCAGATAATGTCTGATATAAGAGAGCGAAAGTTAAAGTCAATGTCCAAACTATTAATTGACTTCAATTATAAACCCACCGGTCCTTATCAGCAGCATTTTGTAACGCTTGAATATACTTTTGGTAGTAATGCCGATAAAAGCTCTGCATTTCACGAGCATCGCTCTTTGCTCTTCCCTCCAGTGTGGTGTCATTTTCCTGTAAAGAAAGGAAAAATACTACCACATATTCAAGTTTCAAATGAAAAACATTCCAATCTGTGCAATAATAACATGGGATTGAATTATTTGTTCTTTCTTCTTTTGTTGGAACATTAATATACTCAAAATCAAAAAAGAAAAAGTAAAGTAAATAAGCCATTTATATTCATTGGTCAAACAAAATAACAAAGGGAAGATCCTAAAATGATTGAAGTTTGAGACTAAACAACAGTAGAAATTCTTAACAAATAATATCAGAAGTTTACCCTTTCTAATCGTTGAAGAAGAGCTGTTTTGAATTGGCGAACACCACGTCCACTAGATGTGGGATCTAGTCTGTGAGCTTTTTCAAAAGCATAAAACCGACCTAATTACAAAACCGACAAGTACTTTAGACAGAAAATACGCAGATCAAACTTCGTAAAGCATTTTATTGTTGTCAGTCATATTATGAGGTTAACATACTATCCAAATAGAATAATCAAATGAAGAGAGCGTCGAAGTAAAATATAAAAAGATGAAAGTTACAACATACAACAGAGTGGTTTCAAATTCAAAAGAAGTAAACATGTTGTGACTTCATAAAATTATCAAACTCTGAGCTCTAAATAGAGTTGTCACCTGATGATCTAGCCAATTAAAGGAAAGAAATAATGCAACTTGTGCAACAAATAATTTCATTTCCTTATTGACCAGAACTCCATACTATTATTTTGTAAGAGGCAGCCAATTTATTAACAGATCGAGAAAAACATAAATGAGCCATAACATAACTATGAGCATATTTACAAAATAAAATGTAGCATTCAAGCAAATTTAGGATTAAGAGACAACATTCAAAGAAAAGAAACATCAACTCACAGAGATAAGCAACTCTTTTATTGCTTGCTTCAACTTCATTAGCAACACGAAGAATAGGAGCTATCTCTACCAATGAGGAAGGCACCACTTCACTATCCAAAATCGGGTCTGCTCCTAAATTCCCAGCAGTCTGAGTCCGCAGTATCCGCCTCTGCGGCTGCTGCTCCGACCCCCTTCTATAAGACATCTTGATAGAAGCCTCAAATCAACAATCTATGCAACAACTACAAGAATCAACAACAAAAAAACATTAAAAATCAAATATTTTCAGAAAATCATATAAAATTATAACAATTATAGGATCTCGTGTTAAGCTCATTTATTCAACTCAATTAGATTAAGCGTATGTTTGGTTTTCATTTTAGAAGGGCCAAAAGCAATTCTAGAGGTGTAAAATTGATTTTGAATTGATTTTAACATGTTTGTTTTATCAAAAGTTGAATTGATGTTGTTTTCAGAACTGATTCTAGCCAAAGCTAGGATTTGTAGCTTTCAGACTTAAAGTGATCTTTCCACTGAACTTTGTTCTTCAACTTCCTTTTACAATAAATGTATCCAAACATAAATCAGTTTATGTTCAATTCATTTTTAATCATTTTTAACCAGAATTAATAATACAAAATCAAATCACTAAGAATCAATTCTCGTCACGGCAGAACCAAACACACTAAGAGTAAGATTGGAATAACAAAACAGAAGAAAATAAATAAAATAAATAAAATAAAAAAAAAGCATGAGATGCAAAATTGAGTGAGATATGATTATGCTATGCTAGTGATCCAAACTGTAGAGAAAAAATCCCAAATTCTCCAAAACCTGTTTCATGAGCAATAAAAACCGAAAACGTGAAAGAAAAACTTAAATTCAGATTATAACAAATCGATTTGAGTTGAGACAAACCTCAAACGCCATGGAAGAACATCTGAAAGTATGAATCAAGCGAGAAAGTTTCTTCAGTTATCGTTAAGCAAAAGAATAATAAAAAGTGAATCAAGATAAGGGCATCTCAGCAAATGGAAGATCAAGCTAAAAAGTCTTTATAAGTCCAAGTGTGAATAAAAAAAAGCAGAAATATAAATTTTATAAGAAAGTGAAACGAAATTAAAATTAAAAAAAGAAGAAAAATAAACCTTACATGTTGTTGTTGTGTAGGTTGGATTGTATGAGAAAAAGAAAGAGTGAAGGTGGTTGTTGTGAAAGAGTGAGGTAAGTGAGTGAGTGGTAGCAACAACTAAATAACTCGGAATAAGCGAAGAAAGAGAGGAATAGTAACTGCGGAATGAGGATGCATTGTATCAAGTACATTTCACGCTTGCTTCTTTTAAGTCATGCTCTTTCAGCGGGTTAAGTTTTTTCTCCAATCAGAGAATGCCACGTCATTGCATGGGGGGTGTATTGTAGCTTTGCTTTTCCGAAGAAACATTTTACGAAGAGAGAGAATAAATATCACCCATTTTATGATTAAAATATTTTTAATAAAAATCTTAAATGTTTGACTGGCCACGTGTTTTTGCCTGTATTCAAGGTTTTTGATTATATTTTACTATTTTGAAATGAGTATTTCATTTATTCCATAATAATAACGGTTATATTTTATTTAAATTGATTAATTGTGATATTGTTGAGTTAAAAGTTATTATTCAAATCAAAATTTGTAATTATATTTTTATTAGAAATTAAATATTTTTTATACGCAATTTTAAAAAAATTATAATGGATAATAATATTCTCCTTCAAAAAAATTTAATGTTATTGTGCATTTAAAACTGAGTTCGAATGCAGCTATTTGATTAAAGAAAAAAAGACTTTTTACTATCTCATCCAAAATAAAATTTCATAATATTTATATCTGAGATGATAATGATTTTTTCACTTTGTATAATAATAAAATATTTAAGAAAATGTTTTAAGGAAAAACAGATTCTTAAGTATTTTTCATTTATAAAAATTACTATTTGGATACATTACTCTATATTTTGACAAAAATAAATTGATAAAATTTGTTTCATTTTAACACAATTAAAAACTAATCAAATTGTCTACTAATACTCAAATCAAATATTAGTACTCACACAATTTGTACATCTTGAACAAAATATATATTAGTAATCAAATCAAATTGAAAATATAAAACTAACCTACATTTTTTTTCGATGTAGCCGTTATTATTTAACAAATATATTACTCTCTCTGTTTTAAAATAATTGTCGTTTTAAAAAAAATATAGTGTTTTAAAATATAAGTTATTTTCACTTTTTAATATAATAATAATAGTTATTTTTCCAATTGTGTTATTTAATTATTATTTTGTAAATTATTTTTATCATTTTAGTAATAAGATTAATTTAGTAAAAATGCAATATTTTATAGTAATATTATTATATTCTTTAATATGTGTGCAAAAACCTTAAATAACAGTCATTTTAAAATAAAGTGATCGATTTCTTTTATCTTGTAAAATTGTTATTTTTGACTTTTAATTAAATATTAATTAAAATTATTTTCATTATATCTTCTAATTATTTCTTTTTTTTCATCTTAAAATTAAATATATTTGGTTTAAATTTGGGTCAAATACATTTAATATTTTAATTTTCAAAACAAAATATATTTTTTTTATTAGGGATGACAATTTGGCTCATCTCAATGGATACCTATAAAACTATCCATAATGAATAGGGTAAAAATTTACAAAAATAGATACTAGTTCGGATAATTACCGACTTAAATAAGCAGGTGCGGGGATAAGCACCTTAGTACTCTCCTCATCTCATACACGTACAATATATATTTATATTTTTTAATTTATATTATTATATAAACATAAATATTTATAAAATTTAAAATATATATATATATATATATATATATATATATATATATATATATATATATATATATATATATATATATATATATATATCAATTTTAAACTACTACATATTTGATATAAGTGATCATTTATTTCATAATTCAACAATAAATTTATAAAAAAAAATTAATATTTTTAAAAACTTAAAATATTATGATATTTTACGCAGATATATTTATTTTTATTAGAAATGCAGGTAAATGGTACAGCTACGGGAACTTATATATCCATAGAGTCTGAAGACGGGTGTCAATGTTGATACCCAAGCGGGTATAAACTTAAATATGAGAATTTTTTTCAACTACAAATATAGAGATAGATACTATAGTACTCTACCAAACTCTGTCCATTGTCATTCGTACTTTTAATCCTCTAAACAATATTCTAAGATATATGTTGTCATTTTTCAATAATTATATCAAAAACAACATTATTTATTGGTTTTTTTTATTATAATTAAAAATACATAAAATGGAAATGAAAAATGAAAAAAAAATTGAGCTAATGTATTTTATATTTCACAACTTTTATTTAATTTTTTATCGGTTTTTCCATTATATGTAAAAAATGATAAAATGGAAATTAAAATGGAAAAAAAAAAAAGTTATTTGACTTGATGTATTTTATATTTCACAATTTCCCATTAATGCTTTATTGTATCACAATTTCCAATAAATATTTTAATATTACTGTTAAAAATTGTATTTTCCATAATTTAGTTTTTTTTATTTAAAAAATTATTTTTGTTAATTTAAACTTTTAGGGTATGTTTGAATTTCTTTTTTTATAGTTTTTATTCTAATAAAAACAAATATTAAATTCAAGGAGGAGTAGGGAGTTGTTTATAATAAATAAATATAATAATAAAAAGAATAATTATAATTTTAAATTGAGAATTATTATTACCTTTAGTTTTTAATATAAGAAAAAAATTATTTTTTAAATTCATTAAAGAATCGATGTATTTGAACTATAAAATATACTGATTCTTCAATTAATTTAAAAAGTAAATTTAATTTGAATAAGAGTATTGTTGTTGAAGTTAAAAATTAGTTGAAATATCAGTAAATAGATCTCAACTCCGATTGTCTTTTACTTAGGGATTATGAGAAAGAAATTGTGCTTTTCAATTCTAAAGATGGTTAAGTATGAAGTTGTGTATATCTTTTAGCTATAAAACTAGAAAATGCTTAATGAAAAGTAAAACAAAAAGATGAAAAAATAAAAATGTATAAATAGTTTATTTGAATGATTGTTGGTGAAAATGCTTACAAGTTTATATAAAAAAACACTTAGTTTTTGTTTGGTAAAATTAGTTAATAGTTGATGATTGATAGTTGATAATTAGTAGTTTATAGTTGATGGTTGATAACTAATAAATTAATTTGAGTGTTTGGTTAATTAGTTGTTGCACTAACTGATAATTATAAAATAAACTAAAAGGACATTCTTAATTTTAAAAGTGGTTGTTTCATTATCTTAATATATTATTAAATTAATTTTTATTCGATAAAAATAAAAATATTAATAAAAACATGTAAACAAATGGAATATATATATATATATATATATATATATATATATATATATATATATATATATATATATATATATATATATATATATATATATATATATATATATATATATATATATATATATATATATATATATATATATATATATATATATATATATATATATATATATATATATATATATATATATATATTAAATTTATATATAAATTTTATGAGCTTTTCTATTTAATATGAATATATTAATAATAAAATGTAATGAATAAAAGAACTAAAATATCATACATGAAGCAAAAGTATTTCATAAAGTCATTTATGAGACATAAAAGTAAAAGTAATCATAATAATTGTAATTCTTCAATTTCGTTAAGTCATTTTTTTTGTAACATATAGTTTATTTTTCAAATTTATAATGAAATTTAACGAGATACATGGAATAGTAACATTATAATTTTGAATTCAGTTATATTAATCTAAAATAATTATAAAAAAAATTATTGTCTAATATTTTATAATAAGACTACAATGTTCTAAATTTTTTTCATTTTTGTTGATTTCATTGATTCTCCTCGTACGTTTCACTAATTTAAAAATTTCACTAATTTGAAAATTATCAACATTATTTCCAAACTAATTATATAATTTATATTTATTACATAAAAAGAATGTCTAATAAAGTAGAGAAAAACATTACAAATATGCTAGAGCATTCTTCAAAATCTCTATAAAATTAATCTTTTATAATCAATTTTTTATATATATATATATATATATATATATATATATATATATATATATATATATATATATATATATATATATATATATATATATATATAGAATTTTGGGTCACAAATGTAACATTTAAGGTGTTAATGTCATTATTTTAATTAGTCAAGATTTAAAAATATCTAATTAATATAATATTAAGTTTGTCCCTAAAAGTGTCGTGAAAGGTCAGGTTATTGTGTAGATACCAGTCAATATCTAATTTGATGAGGGGACAAAATAGAATATTGAAAACTAAGAAATAACCCTAGGGTTATTTAAATGGGTTATGATCCCCATTGGTACAGTACGATCAAAATACGGTTTATCAAATTTTCTCTCTCCGTCCTCATCAGAGGAGATTAAGGAACCCTAAGGAACTCTACAAATCAGAAAATCACATACTTCAACGATTTCAATGGCAAATTCATGTATGTTTCTGTCAATGGCAAATTCAGGCACGTTTCTGCCTTCATTCTCTAATTAAATTATGGTATGAGTTTAAGGGTTTAGAGTTCTACTGTTGATTTCTATATTAGTAGAAATCATAATGTTAATGAACGAAACTAAGAAGTTGTATTAGAGCCACCCATATGTATTCAATATGAATTTTGGGAATTTTTTATTTGGGTCCAAATTTGGAATCATTTGATCTTGCAATTGTATAAATCAATATTTTCATGTTGTTGATCATGTGTTTTTTAGTTTTTTATTTGATCGTTTTTTTATGGATGCCGAACTAATTGAAAAATTGAAAAATAATAATTATAATATTTGAGAAAACTTGATTTTGGCACTTTCTGTAACAGTAGGTTATGTAACTTGTGTGAATATTGCTTACATTGTGTGATTGGTTTGTATACCATTTACCAATATTTTATACAATAAATAATTGTTAAAATGGTTATATTTTGTGAATGAATCATTGTTTTTTTGATAAGACCATTGTTACCGTCGCCATAAACCATTCGTTGATATACATATTTATATTATGTGTAGTAGTTGATATGTATAATATTCAGTCAGTAAGCACCGATTACTCTTTAAAGCAATTATTACATCTCTTGATTCTTCTACAAATTAGTGTTTCCTTTTTTTTATTTTTTAATGAAACAAACAAAGAAAATAGGGACACGTAATGGTTGTGCTGGTTTGCACGATTGTATTCCTCAAAGTTATTTAATCCATTTTCTTTAGTATCAATTTGGTCTGAATTTTGACTACGGATCATAATTTTTTATACACTAATTTTTAGTGTGTAATTGAAATGAAAAAGTTGCCAAAGTGACCTATTTTGTGGAAATTTCTTATGAAAAATATTGAATAATTTTCTGGTTGTGTGTATGTTTGTCCATGGAAGTATCAATTACTCCAAAGTACAATTGGTGGTTGACCAATTTTCATACGCGCCTGTGATGGTAAACATGTGATAATTATAAGGTTTCACATGTAAATAATAAATCAATCCAAAGAGGGGTTTATTATTCGACGTGTTTTTTATTATCAATGTTTGATCGTTACAACAAGAGTACCATTGGCAGTTAATATTAGTGTCCAAAGACTCAATATTGATGGTGCATTAGGTATCTTGGGATGGGTTATGTCTTTATTTGAACAAATTGATAATTTAGTTATTTTTTACGTGAGTATATTTAAATATTTAATTTTTGTTCTTTTCAGCTACAATTGCTTTAATATATGCTAATCTGAATTCGGTTTCGTCCTTAATGGGGCAAATTTTAAGGATTGGAAAGAGAACATAGAAATTTTTCTTGGCTGGATCTTGACCTTGCATTAAGAAAGGAGCAACATGTTTCTCTTACGGAATCCACTACCTCTGAACAGAGAAAAGATTATGAAAAGTGGGATCGCTCTAATCGCATGTGTCTCATATCATTAAGCGCGACATTTCTGAGGTCTTTAGGGGTACTATATCGGAAGATATAACTAATGCCAAAGATTTTCTAGCTGAGATTGAAAAGCGCTTTAAGAAAAGTGATAAGGCAGAAAGAAGTACTCTTCTTTAGAACTTGATTTCCATGAAGTATCAAGGCAAAAGAAATATAAGGGAATACATTATGAGCATGTCAAACATTATTTCAAAACTTAAGGCACTAAAGCTTAAGTTGTTTGAAGACTTGCTCATTCATTTAGTATTACTTTCTCTTCCTTCATAGTTTGGTCAGTTTAAGATATCTTATAACTGCCAGAAGGAGAAATGGTTTCTTAATGAGCTCATTTCATTTTGTGTGCAAGAAGAGGAAAGGATGAAACAGGATGAGACAAAAAAATGCTCATTTTGTTAGCACCTTTAAAGACAAGGGAAAAAGAAAGAAAAATTATGAGACCAAGAATGAAGCTGCAAGTGCTCTAGCATAAAAGAAACAAAAACAGGCTGATAATTGTTTTTTTGCAAAATATTTGGACATGTGAAGAAGAAATATCCCAAATACCGCGCTTGGCGTGCAAAGAAAGGTACATTTCTTACTTTGATTTGTTCTGAGGTCAATTTAGTTTAAGTACATAGAAACACTTGGTGGTTAGACTCAGGTGCAACTAATAACATCAATGTTTCAATGCAGGGTTGCCTGAACTACCGGAACCCAAATGATGTTGAAAGATACATCTATGTTGAAAATGGCAAGTCGATGGAAGTGAAAGTTATTAGGCATTTTAGATTATTATTATGTACTAGATTTTATTTGGATTTAAAAGACACTTTTGTTGTGCCTACATTTAGACGGAATTTAGTTTCAGTTTCTTATTTGGACAAATTAGGTTATTTGTGTTCATTCAGGAATAATATGTTTAAGTTATCTTTTAATTTAAATATTGTTGGAACTGGTTCACTTATGACTCATGATAATTTATACTTGCTTGACACAATAGCTACCTATAGGGAATTCTTATGTCGAAACACATGGTACTAAGCGTAAAATTGATAATAATAATAATAATAATAATAATAATAATAATAATAATAATAATAATAATAATAATAATAATAATTCAGGAGCATTGTGGCACAAGTGCCTTGGTCACATCTCTAAAAATAGAGTTGAGCGACTAGTGTTTGATGGAATTTTAGATTCCATTAACTTAACGAACTTTGATGTTTCTATTGAATGCGTTAAATGCAAACAAACCAAAACAAAGAAATTTGGCGCATATAGAGCTATGAATGTCTTGGAATTGATACATACAGACATTTGTGAACCATTTCCGACGCCTTCTTGGAATGGTCAACAAATTTTATATCATTTATAAATGATTGTTCTAGATATGCGTACATATTTCTTATACATGAAAAGTCTCAATCATTGGATGTGTTCAAATCGTTTAAGGCTGAAGTTGAGAATCAACTCAACAAAAAAATTAAAAAAGTCAAATCTGATTGTGGTAGTGAATATTATAGCAGATATGATGGTTCGGGTGAACAACGTCTAGAGCCTTTTGCCAAATACCTGGAGGAATATGGAATCGTCCCACAATACACTATATCAGGATCACCTAGCATGAACGGTGCTGCTAAAAGACGAAATTGGACTCTTTAGTTCTTCCCTATTGGATTTGTTTCCTGCCCCTGTTGGAAGATACTTTCCTCTAGAGTATCACACTGGTCATGTTTGGACCTCGTGCTTGATCACTTTAGATTTCACCAGTTTGTTTCAGTTTCCCTGGTGTTGCTGACTTTCCCCAGCAAGTAGTTACTCGTTGTGTTGGTTTTCTTCTATTTGCGTGTATGTTTGTCTGCATCTTGCATTTGTGAATTTCTCATCATGAAGCATCATTATGAAGTTCATGGCATGTCAGCACTTGCATAGTTTTGTCGTCTTTAGCATATCATTAAGTCTAAGGGACAAAATTTGCAGTCTGCTATATTTAAATACCTTCCAAATTTTGACCCCTAGATTCCATTCCCATTCTAGGAGCATCAAACATTGTTTCCTAACCCTAACCTTGTTTCAAGTTTGTTGTTGAAATTCATCTGAATTAAGGTTTTGAACATGTGGAATCAAGAGGATTATTGCTTGATCAGTCAATGTTTTGGATTGATCATCATCAAATCAAGTTTCCAGACATCCAAGGAGTTTATATTAAACAAGAATCAAGTGTTAATTGATCTCATTGCAAGTCAATTGAAGCCCAATTTCATTTGGTCCTAAATTAGGTTTTGTTAGGAAAAGTCAACTGTGCCTTTGACTTTTGATCCAAGCATGATGCCAAGCCTTGGGATATGACTCAATATGTTCATACACATCCTTGAAGCCTAATAATGTTGTTTGAGAAGTCCCAAGTGGCAATTTTATTAAAGATCACAGAGTTGAATCATCTGGTTCAAAATTCATCTGACAAAGTCAACTCTTTGACTTTTAGGGGTTTTGTTTCAAATTGGAGTATCCAAGCCAAATTTCATCAAGATATATCCAAAAAATGAGTTTGATCAAGAGAAATCAAGATTTGAGAGGTTTCTTGCAAAAGAAGAAAACTTGGATTTTTTTCTAAGTGTGGAAAAATCCTAGTTTTGGTACCAGCTTTGAAAGGTCATAACTTCCCATTCATACATCCATTTTGTGAGTTCCAAAGATCAATGTTTAGACCTCCTCATGTAATATAAAAGTTTCCTAGTTACCTACGAGTAAAAGATGCTTAGATTTTGAGTTATGAAGCTTCAAAGTTTGGAAGAATTTCAAAAACACTGAGAATTTTCCAAGACAACTTTGCTACTACAATTTTCAGTCAACTTCAAGGTCAATTTTCACCATGATCCCTTGATATTCAAGAATTTCACCAAACATGAAAGTTGTAGAGCATGTTTAGAGCTTTCCAAAAAGTACAAGAACTCCTTCATATCATTTGTGAGCTAGGAGTTTCAAAGAGAAGAAGTTGAGGTCCAAAACTTAATTTCTAGGTCATTTTCATGCCAAAACAAGTTGTAAGGTCAAGCAAATATGCAAGATCCTTTGAGTGAAAACCTTAAGACTTGCATATATACCTATAATCAGAAGATTGCACTACTTTTGAAGTCATTACACAAAGGATTAAGCCATGATTCAAGCCACATACCATTTATGGAAGTTTTGGCATAAAGGTGTGACTTCCATTTGCATAAAGCATGGCCTTTCCACAAAATCAATTTCTTGAGCCTCTAAACTGTCGTTCATGCACTCAAGACATTTCAAAGTCAGAAACACCATCCCAAACACTCAAGATTTCATGGTACTTTGCCGTGAAACCATGGAAAGCTTCCAACCACCAAGTTGGATTTCAACCAATCCATTGAACCAATAAGTTACACAATTTTGTTTCAAGCCTTGCCCTATAAATAGAGGTTCAATTGAGGCAGAAGGAGAGCTGGAAAAAGAAGGAGGAAAATCAGAGAAAGCGCTCTTGAATTAAGTTTGCAAGCAAAACCCCATTTGTGCCAAAAGTCGTCACTTTGCACAAAACTCCTCAAAACTTCTTCCAATCACAAAACCACCAAATAAATCACTCTAACACATCACAAAACATGTGTTAGAGGTGTACAAACCACCACATTGATCCAAAACCTCAAAAATCCAAAAGTCAACTCCCAATCCACAAATTGTTGACTTTCTACATTTTCAAAGCCAAGTCTTCCTTCTAACCATTTCCAAACTTTAAAACACTTCAAACACCTTCCATAAATCACTCTCAAATTGTTCTAAATCTAGTTTCCCATCTGCAACTTCATTTACTTGAAGTTCCATATTGGCCACTTTTCACATTTTGCAAGAAGAAAGGGGTATTTTGTTCCAGCTGTTTTCATTTGATTCTAAGTATCCTAACAACTTTCTAAAGGTTTATTAGAAGTGTCTAAAGCATTACTTGGCATCTGTAGCAGCTATCTTGGAATTTGAATTTGAGCTTCAAGAGGTAAGTTTTCTAGAACTTGGCACCTTGCACACCATGATTTCCTTTGATGTTCCTTAGGTTTAAACATGTTTAACATACCATATGTGTTGTGTTTGAACTTTATTTAATTGCTATTGTTGGTTGTGTTTGACTGTGGCATTGAAATTGCAAGAATGTGGCTTTTATGATCATGTTATCGGGTTTTGAGATAAAAGCATTATTTGACAACACCAACTGCGCCATTGTGTTCCTTGTGAAATTTTGAGTAAGTTTGACCTTTGGATCATTGAATTTCATAGAGAAATGAGAGAGTTAGGGTTTGTTTTACAAATTTAAGTTTTGATGTTCTTGCCCAAAAGTCATGGCCCCACGAGGGGAGGCCTCAGGCCATGTTTAGGTACCTCATTTTATTGATGGGGGTGATACAATGGATGTATCACCACCCCAGTGGTTTACCACGCGCTCTTGTACTCACTTTGCCTTGCCAGACCTGGGTTCGATCCAGTGGATCAACCCTTTTTGTCATTTTTATGATTTATTTGATGTTTACCATATATTGACTTGCTTCCACTTATATTTCACAATGCGCACATTGGCCATATGGATAAGGTTTTGGGTAGTAACCCTAGGTGTGTGGGTTCAAACCTCATGGGATGTATTTCCTACTTTTTTATCACTTATTTTCATACTTTCTTTTGCAATTTGATTTAATCATAACTTCTTTGATTTTTATCATTTTGATCCCGTTCTTTTTGCTAAATGTTAATGATAATGCCTACTTTTCATTTGTATCAAGAAATTTCCAAAAAGAAACATTTTTATTGTATTTATTCATGTTCAAAGTATGTTGCTTTTTTAGGGGTTTATGAGATTTCACTTGATTGATTCTCTTGATTCTCCTTGAACATCTTGCTTGTATGAACCCACACCTTGCTTTTATGAATCTCGCTAGATATATGAATTTGCCCACTCTTGTTGTTACATGATGGTTGTTACCTTTTTCAAGTTGATTTTCACATATGTATGTATGTTTGAGTGCATATCTTAAATACCTCGGTTGTTACATTATCTTGAGTATTCTCATACACTTGTTGTGTTACTTTGAAACATGTTCAAGTATACATGAATCCTCTTTGAGTTTTTTCTCATCATTTACCAAACCATGTTTGAATCCCTTTTGCATGTTTGGTTGTTACCTACTTGTCTAACATGATTCATCACAAATCACATGATTATTCACACATGTCCCTACATGTTCAAGTTGTTTTAGTTGTTACCTCTACTTGATTTGTACCCATGATAAGTAATGTCTTGACTTATGCATGATCCTATTTGACTTCATCATGATAAGTGATGTTTTGACTTATACATGTTCCATGCTTGAATATTGTTATGATTTATGCATGTTGGTCCTTTGATCCTTTGTTATAAGTAATGTTTTTACTTATACATGTTCCATGCTTGAATATTGTTATGATTTATGCATGTTGATCTTGATCCTTTGTTATAAGTAATGTTTTTACTTATACATGTTACATGCTTGAATATTGATATGATTTATGCATGTTGATCTTGACCCTTTGATATAAGTAATGTTTTAACTTATACTTGTTCCATGCTTGAATATTGTTATGATTTATGCATGTTGATCTTGATCCTTTGTTATAAGTAATGTTTTGACTTATACTTGTTCCATGCTTGAATATTATTATGATTATGTATGTTGATCCTTGAACTTTGTCATGGTAAGTAATGTTTTGACTTATGCATGATTCACTTATGCTTGTGATGTTTGGTCTTGTAAGAACCATATCATCATCCCTTTATAGGTGTTGTTACATCTATGTTTACCTTTGGTTGTAACCATTTGGTTTGATCCCAACTTCTATGGATTATTACTTGGTTGTAACCTTGTTATTCTTTGCTTGATGTTGTTACATGCTTGCATTTACTTTCTTATTATTACATCTTCATCATGTTGTAATGAATGTATGTGTGTTATACTTTTTCCCAAGTGATGTAGCTTGTTAGATATCATCCTCAAGATTTTCCCCATGTCTCTAAGTCCAAAGGAAAGTCTCTCTATTGACTCAATGTCATAGATAATCACTATTTAGTCTCCCTTTGACCTTGTTAGAGTCATTAGGACTTTTAAGAGAACCTTATCCCTTTGACTTTGTCAAGTAAAAAACCTTTAGCACATCTTGTTAGGAATCCTATAACTTAGAGCTTAGGACTAGAGTTTGTTAAACTCTATGCGTGTACCATTATTATGGGTACTCACCTCCCCCTTTGGCTTTTGTTAAAGTCAATCCCCATTTAGTCTTTCAACGTAGACTTAGAGAGTTTGTTAACTCTATATAAGTATCATTATTATGGATGCTTATTTCCCCTTGAGCCTTGACCATATTCAAGTGTTCTCCACCCGAGTTAGGAGAACTACGGTTGCTCTGATTTCATCCTTGTTAGGATACGTAGGCACGAGATGCAAGGTCTTGGCGATCATACTTAGTGAACAAACCCATAGGTCTTTACCTTAGCATGCAACCAAAACAAACACTAACACAAACACAATTAACAAATAAGAGGCTCATGTAGAGTACTACAGATACTTAGGGTGCTAATACCTTCCCTTAGTATAACCAACCCTCGAACCCCCCCCCCCCCCCCGATCTCTTAGCTTCGTTGTAACGTAGTGCACTTAGGGTTTTCTTCGATCTTTACCCTTTCCTTTGGATAAATCAAAGTTTTGTGGTGAATATTTAAAGATTTATGATTCAAGTTAATTAATAGCTTGATATTCGATTCTCACCGCAGCATTATGTCTATTTAAAATTAGTTTGTGTTCCATTGGGAACTAGAAATGGACGTTTTAGCTTCATGAAGGAACTAGATAACTATGAGAGATGGACTTGCATGGTTAGCACTCAAATGTCCAAGTCAGTTCAATATTCACGATGATTAAAGTGAAATTGGAGATTAGAGATTGTGTACCTTCTCATAATGTGTGGCCTGTTTTTTATATTCTATGTCGAGTAGAGTGTGCTTGAGATGGATTGAGCCTTGAACAATTTGGCCATTGGTTGATCCATAAAAGTTTCCCTGAATATTTTTGTCATACATTGGAAGAGTTAAGGGAAGCCTTAAGTATCATTGATCGGCTTCCATATTGCAGTCTGGTGTGGAAATGAACTGAATTGCTTGGGATAAGTTTTGAAAAGTGATGAGGAACAGGCGCATTTAATGCAGTTCCATCATTGAGCCGTTTTGTCACCCATTCCTGACACATGTGATGACATGACCAACTAAGGTGTGGCATAGTTCATAGAGTGCTTGAATGCATTTTAGTTTGGCATGTTTCCATAAGTGGAATTCTAGCCATTGATCTTGTAATTTCTACTTATACTTTGTCTTGATCCTTTGACTGATGCCGCTTATAAAGAGAGTGGGTTAAACATTTGGGGATTTTTTGCAACCTTTTAGCTTTTAGGCTCTTTGTAACTTTTCTAGAGAAAATTATTTGTTGTTTTTCCCTGAGGACATCACTATAAGTGATTCAGAGTTTGTTTAGAGCTTCCATTTTTTTGTTTCTTATGATTCATCAATCTTTATTAACTAGGTACCCTTCTAATTCCAATTTTTTCTTCCACGTTTATTATTTTCTAAGTTAGGATATGTGACAACACTATCGATTTGGTTTGTGGTTCTAAAGTGGAGGTCTCATATGGGTTATCCTCTGATACTCCTCACCCATCTCTGAGTAGTACTGAAGGTGAGAAAATACTTAGAAGGGGGGTTGAATAAGTATATATAAAATATTATGGCAATAAAAACACAAAGATTTTTATCCTGGTTCGTTGAACTCAACTACTCCAGTCCACCCTATCAAGAGTGATTTGCCTTTCTCCACAAGGACTTAATCCACTATTAATCAAACTGATTACAATAGAAACCACTAAGAGCAACTGTTCTTAGTCTTCTCAAGAACTACTGACCACAACTGGGTCTTCTCAAGGAACTTTTACAATCAAATGTAAAACTAAAACAAGTGTTTGAATGCTTCTAAGAAAGCTATATCACAAATGTGATTTACACTTAAGTTTAAGAACTTTATGAAACAAATTCAACAATGAGAATAATTTGTATGAGAGCTTTTTAATGAATTTCTTTCAATAATCGTCAACTTGAGAAAGATGTTAAAGTCTTGCTTTTATAGGCACAGAAGTCCAAGACGTTTGCTCTTTGAAGACCGTGTCTGCAAAGTAGCTGTAACCTTTTTTGTCTTCACATCACTTGACCTTTCCTAGAAGAAGAACGTTCAGAGAAATCCTTTTTGCCTGTGTTCTTGTGTCTAGCATAAATGAGGAAAGAGTCATTTGGCATAACCAACGGGTATATCTTCAAATAATTTTCTTCAACAAGTTTCTTAATCCCAGCAATTCACATGAGAGCCTTGAGTGATCAGAGTCTTGATGTCTTCAGAATTTGTTGTATCAGAGTGTTGCAGCAAGTGTGCTTCAGCGTGTAATTAATCAGAGCATAGTTTGGAGATCAGATCCTCAGTACTTGCAGCATACAGTGAAGGTGTGAAATAAACACAAGAAAGGGGGGATTGAATTGGGTTTATGCCTTCTTATAAACCTTTTTTCATTCTTGTCTTCTTCTTAACTTAATGCTTTTATGCGCTTATATTAAATATATTGCGGAAGCATAAATAACAAAGCATACTGAAAGTAAAGAACACAACATATATCCTGGTTCACTTGAGCAACTCTCAAGCTAATCCAGTCCACCCTTCCAAGGTGATTTCGCCTTAATCAAATAAGGACTTAATCCACTATAACCGAACTGATTACAGATGCACAAGCTAACTGCAAGTGACTAACAACTTGACAATGACACGTTCAGGGATCCCTAAGGATATAACGTTCATTGACACCTTAATAGAATCCGATCACTAAAGATCTCCTATTAGGATTTCCACAAATGACTACTGTCACTTGTCATCTCAAGTATACTGATCTTAACAAGATCACTTGAGGAACCACTTAATTCTAAAAAGAATTTGTGTTGCCGGAGATTACATAAATGCTTCTCAAATAAGCAGATTACTCCTAATTAAGTTCCTAGCAAGTATTGAGCAACAACTCCTTGCTTTCTAATATAAAAACTAATCTAATAATAAATCTCTAAGAGATTATAAGAACAGTAGTTTCCATATTGCTTAAAAGCTTTTCTGTGTGTGAGCACTAAGGCTTCTTTTCATTTAAGCTTTTCTTCTCTTTGTAACAGTAGCAACAGAGCAACAGCTCTAGCCACCAGCTCGTCCAACAATTATGGCAATCAGCAGGTTTTTTTTTTGCTTGCTACCTTTGAATAAACAAATGATTATGCCTTTATATTGATTCCAAGAATGACGTTGTGAGGATAGAAAAGTCCTTTCTATTTCCAACGGTCATATTTCAACGGATAGAATAAGCACGTGTTGGATGACATCACTTTCTTGTCCTTTTCTTGCAACGGTAATATTCCGTTTAACAGCTTGGACAAATTTGCTTCTGGCTTGGTTCTTCTGATGATGTTACAGATGAGTAGTTCAGAAACTACTTTGGTATAGATAGCACAGTAAACATCAGATTCTGACTTCAGCACTTTGTTCATCAGAGTTGATAGCAACAACTCATCTGATTGAACACGTCTTGTCTGGTGAAGCTTCATAATCTTTCTTCTTCAGAGTTTGGTCTTCAGAGTCTTTTGCACTTGGTCTTCAGAGCCTTCAGCCTTCAGAACTTCAAGTCATCAGAGTCTTCAGCACAAACTTCTTCAGATGATTATATCTTCAGAGTCTTGACCTTCAGAACATGTCTTCAGAGTCTTCAGAGTCTTGACCTTCAGAACATGTCTTCAGAGTCTTCAGAGTTTTGTCCTTCAGAACATGTCTTCAGAGTCTTGACGCACTTGGTCTTCAGAGCCTTCAGCCTTCAGAACTTCAAGTCATCAGATTCTTCAACACTTCAGTTCTTTAGAGGGCTCACTCTTCAGAGACGCTCGTTAGCTTCCAGATCAGATGCACAACTCAGATCAGAATCCACAGATGCATTGCAACTGCAATATCCAGCATCCTTGATTCTTTATTGAACATGATCAGATGCAGAAACAAACTTGCTTCTTTACTGAGCTTCATTTGCTTTTAGATCAGATGCACTTCTTCAGATCATAAACCACAGGAGCATTGCAACTGCAATATACAACATCCTTGGTTCCTTACTGATGGTGATCAGATACATAAGCAAACTAGCTTCTCCCAAGCGCTTCATGACGTTACACATAGTAATTCCATATATTACTAGCTGTACACGTTGCTTTTGATTGTTTGGTCTAATATATTTAATTTAATATGACCTGCACATAACAAACATTAAACCATAAAATGGTTCTTTCACAAATACTCAATTGTTATCATCAAAACATAGAGATAATCCTGTAGAGACAAATCTTGCTCTTACAATCTCCCCCTTTTTGATGATGACAAAAACATGTATTTTGATAAAACATTTTATACAGGGTAATCACCAAGCATTAACCTATTCAGAGTTCTAAGCAACTGCTCCCCCTGAATGTGTTAACCTTAAACACATTTTTATGCTTGTTCAGAGACATACTCTGATCCCAAGACTTACAAAATATAAATTTGATAAAACACAATCAAATAGAATAGAATAGAAGGAATACTTCCCTACAATATAAGAGAGCATGAGTCTTCAGCATCTGGACTAGTTCAATCAGAACTTCCATCTTCAGATCTTTAGAACTTATCTTCTCTAAGCATTGTATCAGGGTCATATAACTTCAGAATCTTCTAAAGCATTTTCTCTTATTCTTCAGAACATCCTTCAGATGAGAAACTCCCCCTGAGTTTCAGACTGGGTGAAAATCAAATATCCTGACTTGTGAACCTTCCTGGGAGAACTCCCCCTGATTACAATATGTCAGATATTTGGATCTTCTGATCTTGATACAGTCTTGATTCTGCTTTTTCAAACTTGCTTTCTTCTCAGATTCTTGATAGATTCTTGATTTCTTGAAGCAGTCTGATACCAAAAGAAACAAGTAGAATGTTTACTTCTGAATCTGATACCAATGTTGATTCTAAGACAGATACCAATACATGATACTCATGATTCTGTGTCTAAATCCAAATCTCGCTTCTATGAAGATTTCTGATTCTTTATGCTCTGATTATCATATTCACAGACAATTTACATCTTCTAAACAGTATGATTCCAGATAACTTTAACTTTCAGATCTCTGAACAGTATTGGGTCCATCTGATTCTGAATCTATGTTCACGAAGTGTATAACTTCTATTATATGATACCAGTTCATTTGAACTCATATTTCTTTCATTTATCCTGTTTAGAATGCCTAGTGAACTTGTTCAGAGTTCCTTGGAAAACATCAAACAAATAATTAGTAATAAACGCAGTTTATATGTTTTTGCATTCTCTTTCAGGTTATAGAATATATCAAAGTTATATTCTATTTCTCAAAAACATTTTCCATTTCTCCCCAAGTTATATTCTATTCTTCCAGATAATATCAAAATCATCTTTCATTTCTCCCCCTTTTTGACATCATCAAAAAGTTTGAGTTTTTTTTTTTTCATTAACAAAATTTTTAAAAAATCATTTCTCTCTCTTTAATGTCAGAAATTAAAAAGATAAGAGTTAAGAGATAACACCTGAGAACCTAATTCTTACAGGTTGATACCAATTGAATGTAGGTTGATATCTTTTCTCAGATTGCATCTTCTATATCTCCCCCTGCTTCTTGGAGAGTGACAACTCTTCAGAGTTTGTAGAAGCATGCTCTGACGAGGATTGTTGACAGGTGTCTGTTTAGCAGAACTTTCTCTGACAAATTGTTGTACATCCTTCATAGCTTGTTGATCTCCTCTAAACTTACTAATGTCACGTTCTCAACGTACAAAAGTAGTTTCACAAGAAAATCCAACTACAACATTTTCCTTAGTCTTCTTAGCATCTTCAGCTTCTTGTACTAATCTGGAAGTTTCTTTTCTGGAATCTTCCTCTGCTAGATTTAGACAAGAAGGTTGAAAATTATTCTTCCTTTTGGCTTGATCTTGATACCAATAATTCTAGTCCTTAGAGAAACTTGAAATACGTCCAATTTCAGAGTCTAATTACTTCTGAAAAATATCTCAAGAAGTCTCAAGTTCCAGAGTTGAAGTACTTGTTCTGGCCTTTGCTTTGATTCTTGATTCTGCGCCCAGAACCTTCTGTATCTTCACTCAAACATCTTCTGAAGTTTTTCTCAGAGTTATCTGACACTTTGCTTCTGGTTGGATGTCAGAGACATGATACCAATTTAAGATGTAAGATACCAATTGAAGGTGTGAAATAATGAAATTATTTTAGCTCGTTTCTTCAACATCAAAACACTATACTACAGAAGTATCAATGTTTGATTTAACAAACCATCTTCTAATAGAATCTTTTATCCAGAGTTCCAGATAATCCAAATCTTCTGATAGTCTACGACTTCAGATTTGCTCAGATCTTTAGATATCATCTGATATCAATTGAAGGTGATGTGCCATATGATCCTTCAATCTTCTGTACATGAATGTCCTTCATTTGACACTTCATCCAGAGCATCTGATACTTCAATCAGCATCTGATGTATTTTGCTTCTTTAAGGGATAGTGCTAACCAGAGGTACTTTTGCAACTAACTCTGACTTCAGTATCATCAGCATAACAAAAACCTACTAAAAATAGTTATCTGGTTTTCTGCAACACAGAGTCACGTTAGTAGTACCTTTCAGCTACCTCAAAAATCTCTTAACAACTGTTAAATGAGATTCTTTAGGATCTGATTGGAATCAAGCACATACACATATACTGAAAAGAATGTCAGGACTAGAAACAGTAAAATACAGAAGAGTACAACTCATACCTTTGTAGAGCTTCTGATCTACCATTTTACTAACCTCTTTCTTTCTCAGAGTGTACGTTAAAAACATGAGAGTCTTAGATGGCTACTCTCTAACAGATTATCCTTCTATCTGCTACATTCTTTATCTGATTCCTCCTTTGGTCTTCATCTTCTGATCATCCATCTTTGGATGCCGATGATCATGCTTCTTTATCTTCAAGATGACTTGTTTCCAGATGAAAGCTATATCTTCTTGCACCAAGAATTTATCCTTTGGACAAACGTGGTTGATCATCATAAATTATCATCAAACCAAGATGAATTTCTTGAACTGATTTGAATGACAATCTTGTTCTTATCAATCAGTATCTGAGCGTGACTTCTTCTTCTAGAATTCTCGTACCAACTGAAGGTGTGAGAACTTCTGAGTACCAATAGAAGGAGTAGGATCTTCTGCTAAATCACCTTAGGTTTCTCCACCTTTGGTTTCTGATTCCAAGCTTGTTATCAAAACTTGAATCTTAGCATCAGTGCTTCATTAGATAATACCTTATACCAATTGAGACAATCTTTCCTTTCTGAATTAGCTTCAGAAATCTTCAAAGCTTCTGCTCTAATCTTCTGAAGAGATTCTCTACACCAAACTTTCTAACCATAACTATTTCTGTTATGTTAGTAAGTTCTTCTGATCATCAACAATCAGCCTTTGCCCAAAAGCACTTAATCAACAGATGTTAGCTCAATTAATAACATCAAACCCAGAAGTTCTTCTTCAGAAGGTTGGAGACTGATAAGAGTCTGATACCAACTTTATGATATCCAAAGTAGACTTTTCTGACAGTGAAGTTGCAACCCAACTTATCTTGATCAACATCTATTAAGTGAACAACTATGGAAATGATTCCTTGTATTAGATCCTCTGCTTCAGATCTATGCAGCTTAGCTCTAGAGAATGATTCAACCAACCGTTCATCCAGAGGTATGCTTCAGATCAAACCAGATCTTCATTCTTCAGGTGTCCTTATTATCCAGAAGTGAGCTATGTTGCTGACATATCAACCAACTGCTCAGAGTCTTTTATAGAGTTGCTTCTCAACAAACTTTCAGAATCTCCTGTTAGCGTTGCTTCATCAGATTCTTCTGTAATTTTGCCTCTGTAGCTTTTCTTCTGAGTCTATACTGATACCAACTTAAGTGTCTTCAGTATCCTGCCTCAGTTGCTTTGCTTCTGATGCTTTGAACTATCTTCTATAGCTTTGCTTCAGAGTCACCAACAATTGAAGGAGAGATGTCTTGATTGACAGAGCCTCTACAAAATCAGTGTTACAGAACCTTATGTACAGCTACTAATCTGACTTCACTAGCCTTTTCTAGAATGCTAGTTTTAGCTACTGCCTACATACACTCAGCAAACTCCTTTCCAAGTGAAGTATATGGTTCTAAATAGAAGTATCATCAATGTAAATAAATCTGACAGATTTAAAATATCTTTCTTAATAGTCTTTAAGAAGAAGAGTAGTAACAACTTTACTTTTGACAAAATAATTTTCAAAAAGAAACCTGGGAAGTTGATAAACATATACTTCTTCTTCAATAAAACCATTTAAAAGTATTTTTAATATTCATCTGATTTATATTGATGTTATACTAATCAACGAACGAGATTGAAAAGAATATGAATTCTAACCTTGTCACAAAAGCATATGTCTTCTGTATAGTCAAGAGTTTCTTGCTGACAATCTTTGAGAAGAAAGAATCTTGTTCTTCTGGAATCATCCTTCTTTCCAATGAACGTCTCTTTTGGAAAAGAAGATTTGATTCTGGGGGAAACTTCTCAGAGCTGATTCTTCAGAAACAGCTAATTGAATAGCATCTGGAGTAGCTCCTGATTCTTCAGCTGGAACACATTCTGCTTCTGATTCTCCAACATCTTGTGAGACAAACCAGTAACAGCAACTAAAGTAGAATATTCTGAATAACTTTTCTTGAACAGATCTCAATTCCTTTGTTAGCATTCTGCAGCATCTTCATCAACACAACAACATCCATTTGATTCTTGAGAGACATCCTCAGAGCACAGATAATCTGATCTTCATGTGTAGAGAGAATCTAGCTTCCATCAGGCTTCATCTTCTGAATTTTTCTGCTTGAAACAAATACAGATCCAATCTAGATACAGTTATCATCAAACTTAGATGCATCAAAAGACACAGTCTGACTGACAATTTTGCTCTTACAATGCTGAGCTAACATGTAAGGAGTTAGATTATCAGAGTTGACATAACATCTGCTCTTGAAAAAGAATGTTTACTGACTTATTCAAATTGAATAACCCCAGAAACTTAAATCCTTTTTACATTTGACAGAATGACTACTGTCATTGTATCTTTCCTCATATCTTTATTTCTCAAAACATTCATTATGAATTTCTGAAAAATAATGTCTGATAGCATCTGACCAATTTCAGTTTGTTCAACATCTCGAGTTAATAGAACTTAATTGTCCATGCTACTTCTAATGAGATCTTCTGAATTCATCATATCATCATAATCCAGATGAGTTAGAAACACTGCCTTTCTAGAAACCTCTGCAGAATTCTTTGAAGCTCTTCAAGGAGAGAAACTTTCAAATGTTTTGGATCTGAAGAATCATTTCTTCCAGATTTGAATATTTTTCTAAACTTACCCTTTTCTGCAGACTTCATTCTGGCGTTCTGATGAATAGGATTCATTAGCCAACAATATATCTTTTCTTACTTAAGATAAATCCCAATGAGTTGTCATGAGAAAGTCAAGTGTGGACTAATCCGTTTCTTGAAAACATCTCATACTCACCAGAATTAATCTTTAGAGATCAAGAATTATTGCTTGCAGAAGATTTATCTTTGAGCAAATATGTTGTAAATCCAAACGTATTTTCAGATCAGCATTCAACAGATATATCTTCTTATCTGATGAATCTATCCTGTCAACTGATTCTTCATTCTTCTTTCAGAATCTTCTGGAGGAGATTTGCTGTTGAAGGCTTCAACACTTCAAATTTCAAACTTCATAGAATCAGTGACTTGCTAAAGGTAACTCAATAGATTACAATTTTAGTACTCATTATCCTCAAAAACTGATATGAGACTGAAATTGTAAGAACGGTGAAATATCCCCAAAAGTATTTCTTCACACAGCCTATGGATCTTTATCTGACACTGTTAGGTGTTTGATATCCATCAATAACAGAACCAGGCTCTGATACCAATTGAAGGTGTGAAATAAACACAAGAAAGGGGGGATTGAATTGGGTTTATGCCTTCTTATAAACCTTTTTTCATTCTTGTCTTCTTCTTAACTTAATGCTTTTATGCGCTTATATTAAATATATTGCGGAAGCATAAATAACAAAGCATACTGAAAGTAAAGAACACAACATATATCCTGGTTCACTTGAGCAACTCTCAAGCTAATCCAGTCCACCCTTCCAAGGTGATTTCGCCTTAATCAAATAAGGACTTAATCCACTATAACCGAACTGATTACAGATGCACAAGCTAACTGCAAGTGACTAACAACTTGACAATGACACGTTCAGGGATCCCTAAGGATATAACGTTCATTGACACCTTAATAGAATCCGATCACTAAAGATCTCCTATTAGGATTTCCACAAATGACTACTGTCACTTGTCATCTCAAGTATACTGATCTTAACAAGATCACTTGAGGAACCACTTAATTCTAAAAAGAATTTGTGTTGCCGGAGATTACATAAATGCTTCTCAAATAAGCAGATTACTCCTAATTAAGTTCCTAGCAAGTATTGAGCAACAACTCCTTGCTTTCTAATATAAAAACTAATCTAATAATAAATCTCTAAGAGATTATAAGAACAGTAGTTTCCATATTGCTTAAAAGCTTTTCTGTGTGTGAGCACTAAGGCTTCTTTTCATTTAAGCTTTTCTTCTCTTTGTAACAGTAGCAACAGAGCAACAGCTCTAGCCACCAGCTCGTCCAACAATTATGGCAATCAGCAGGTTTTTTTTTTTGCTTGCTACCTTTGAATAAACAAATGATTATGCCTTTATATTGATTCCAAGAATGACATTGTGAGGATAGAAAAGTCCTTTCTATTTCCAACGGTCATATTTCAACGGATAGAATAAGCACGTGTTGGATGACATCACTTTCTTGTCCTTTTCTTGCAACGGTAATATTCCGTTTAACAGCTTGGACAAATTTGCTTCTGGCTTGGTTCTTCTGATGATGTTACAGATGAGTAGTTCAGAAACTACTTTGGTATAGATAGCATAGTAAACATCAGATTCTGACTTCAGCACTTTGTTCATCAGAGTTGATAGCAACAACTCATCTGATTGAACACGTCTTGTCTGGTGAAGCTTCATAATCTTTCTTCTTCAGAGTTTGGTCTTCAGAGTCTTTTGCACTTGGTCTTCAGAGCCTTCAGCCTTCAGAACTTCAAGTCATCAGAGTCTTCAGCACAAACTTCTTCAGATGATTATATCTTCAGAGTCTTGACCTTCAGAACATGTCTTCAGAGTCTTCAGAGTCTTGACCTTCAGAACATGTCTTCAGAGTCTTCAGAGTTTTGTCCTTCAGAACATGTCTTCAGAGTCTTGACGCACTTGGTCTTCAGAGCCTTCAGCCTTCAGAACTTCAAGTCATCAGATTCTTCAACACTTCAGTTCTTTAGAGGGCTCACTCTTCAGAGACGCTCGTTAGCTTCCAGATCAGATGCACAACTCAGATCAGAATCCACAGATGCATTGCAACTGCAATATCCAGCATCCTTGATTCTTTATTGAACATGATCAGATGCAGAAACAAACTTGCTTCTTTACTGAGCTTCATTTGCTTTTAGATCAGATGCACTTCTTCAGATCATAAACCACAGGAGCATTGCAACTGCAATATACAACATCCTTGGTTCCTTACTGATGGTGATCAGATACATAAGCAAACTAGCTTCTCCCAAGCGCTTCATGACGTTACACATAGTAATTCCATATATTACTAGCTGTACACGTTGCTTTTGATTGTTTGGTCTAATATATTTAATTTAATATGACCTGCACATAACAAACATTAAACCATAAAACGGTTCTTTCACAAATACTCAATTGTTATCATCAAAACATAGAGATAATCCTGTAGAGACAAATCTTGCTCTTACATACAGTACTATCAGAGTCTTCTGAAAAACTGTGCTTGAAACTCTTCATACAAAGTCTTCATATGCTTCTGTAGCTTCTGCTTCAGATCCTTCTGTAGGCAGCGCTCAGAATCTTCTATAGACAGCGTTCAGATTCTTCTAATAGATGCTTCTGACGCTTCAGAGCCTCGCATAAATCAACGTTCAGATCCATTTTTGCTTTCATAAGAATATAAAATATAATATCTGCAGCAAAAATACTTGAACAAATTTTAGAGTATATAATTTCTTAATACAAAATTTTGTAAGTGTTATCATCAAAACATAGAGATATAACTAAGAACCAATCTGTGTTCTAACAATCTCCCCCTTTTTGATGATGACAAAAACATAAGAAATTTTGTTCAATAAGGATATAATTATAACTCCCCCTGAGATTATAAATCTCCCCCTGAATTGAATACTTAAAAAGACTAGAAACTTCCCTTTTTGCATGAGTATTCTTTTCAGAATCAGAGCCTGATTGTTCCAAAAAATTAGAGCTTGATTTGGATGAACGTATCAGAATCAGAGCCTGATTAGTTAAAACTTGATCTGGAGATCTCAGAGTTACTTTAAAGAATTTTGTCAGATTTTTCATAAGTTCTGAAATACTAAGAGTTCACGTTAGTTATAATTGATATGTCTGAATTACATTCAGGTAAAGTTTATTTGAACAGTCAGAATTTCATTTTCTCCCCCTTTTTGTCATAATCAAAAAGAAAAAAACTTTTAAAGACAAATAAAAGGAAACAGAGAGAAAAGATACATTCATATAGAGAAAACATTAGAGTCATTCATTCATTCAAATAAGTACTTAGACAGAGCAGACAAAACATCTGATAAGAAATTCAAATACAAGTGCACAAACATCAGATATAGAAAACTTAAAGCTAGGTTTGCTTGAAAAGAATCATCTTCAGAAGTTGAGTGATCTCAGATGAGGATTCTTCTTGCTTTGACATCCATTTCTCCATGTTTCATTCTTCTAATTTTCTTAGCCATCCATGACTTGATCTCAGATTGACCAGCTTCTAACACATCAATCTTATCTTCTAATTCTGGGTTCTCTTTCTTGATCTCAGAAGAAGTAGATGAAGCAGATTCTGATGCAGGAATAGGAGCAGAGTCAATTTCCATTGGAGATGCAGAGTCTGGAGCCACAGGTGCAGAGGGTTTGTTTACAATGGTCAGAGCCAATGGATTTTCTTCAGAAGCAGATTCTTCAACGGTTTCTATAGCAGATACTCCAGAAGATGAAGGTACATCCTCAAGAAGCAAAGGTGCAGATCTTTTCATGTTCCATACCATGGTTCTGGCAGTCTCAGCAAATCTGAGCTTCACATCATCAGAACAGACATTCTTCAGATTTGAGGCAACAATATTGAATCTGGTAATGAAGATATTCCAGATAGCATCAGATTCATTTGCATCCATGGTTGACAAGCATCTTATCTTCACAGAGCATAAAGTCATCTTTATCTCTTTCATAAAATTAGCAAATAGATTATCAACGTTTAGCATAGTTTTTGGTTTAAGAAGGGTTTCCAAAGTGAATGGCTTGAATTGAACTGGTGGAGGTGGTATGGTAAATTTTGGAATGATGATCAGAGGACGAGGATAGGAAGGAAAAGATGGATGGTCAGATGATGAAGTAGCAGTTTTGAATCTAGAAAAAGTATGAACCAGAAACGGTTTTACCGTTGATGCAGAGGGAATGACATCAAATGTAGTGGAGATATAGGGAATGAAAACAGATTTATCAAACAACAGAGGTTCTAATGGAATGATATATGGCAGTTCTTTTAAGTAGGTTTGAAGTACAGATGGTAAAATGGTTGAAGAACTAGGTTTATATGGTGTGGTAAGGTCAGATGGTTCTATTCTGGTATAAAAGTTTTTAATTTTTAGACCAGAAGGAAGGGTATCAGAGGGAAGTGGTTTAAAGGATGCAACTGAAACAAACTCAGATGTCCTGGGTTTAGGTTTTGGAGTGGGTTTATGGATGATAACATCAGATGAAATAGGTGGATCTGGTTGGTTAGATTCATATTCTCTGAGAGAGGGGGTGAGCTAACATCTGGATGAACATCAGATTCAGATGAATCAGATGAGGTGGTTGAGTGACAGGATGTGGAAGATATGTCAAACATGATTTTCAGGGGTTGGACGTCCAGAACCTCAGAATCAGATACGTTTAATTCAGTAGGTTTGGGTTGATCTGGTTGAGGATTAGAAGGTATGGATTTTGGTGGTTCAGATATACTTGGTTCAGATGGTGTTGGTTCAGGTACAGAGGTTTGTTGAATTTCAGGTTATTGAGGTGTTGGAGTTGGTTCTGCTGGTTTTGTTGTTTGTGGTTCTGATTGAGGAATATCAGATGCTTGTAGTGGTGTTGTGGGAACAGGATCAGATGGAATTTGTGATTTAGAAATTGTAGATGGTTCAGAGGTTTGAGATGGAATGGAAGTGGTTTGAGGTTGAGAAGGAGGGGGTTTTGGAACAGAGCTAATAGTTGATAAATCTACTGCAATTTCAGAAATAGAAGGTAAAGATGTTTTAGTACCTCTTATCTTGATGCGTTTGGTAGGAACAGAAGGAGCTTCTCCAGAAGCTTTTCTCTTTATCTGCTTCTGTGGTTTTTCAGCAACTTTATGTTTCTTCTGAGCAGCAGCTTCTTCCACCTCTAACTGTCTTCTCTTCTTCATATTCTCCTCATAAACATCTCGAATAGGTTCCCTTGCACATATCAGAATATCAGCAGGTACAGGTGTTCCATCTGCCTTGCACAAGTCAATGTACCTAAGAATAATGTCTCTGGGTTCCTCAGCACCAAAGATAGGAAAGTCTTTAACAGGAATCCTCCTCTGACTGACTTCAGCAATATTCAGCTTTTTAGGAGCAGTTGTGAGTTCATCCACAACTTTTAGCCTTTGGAGACTCTTTCCATTCAAAGGTTTTCCAATAATGGACTCAAGTTCTTCTTTCACTCCAGCGTCATATAGAGCAGCTACCAGACCATTCTCTGTCAGAATGTCTGAGATTAATCTTCCAAAAGGTATCCATGTTCTGATCTTCTGACCCTTAGTCTTGACAGATTCTCTGGATGCATTAATGTGATTCCACAGATGCATGAAGAGAATGTGTGGCAAATCCACTTTAGTACTCTGACTTAAGCAGTACATGAAATAAAGTTGTTCATTGTTCACATAATTGGAGAGTTTGTGGATTTTCTGTGGTTGATACAGCCCAGAAAAATCTTTGCCCAGATTTTATAATCAGGTTTCAGATCCTTGAACTTGTTGGAGGCTTGACCAGATGAAATAACTTCAGCATACACTTCATCCATTTCAACACGCCCAGCTGGCAGGTGAGAGACTCCATCAGTTTCCTCATACCCAATGAGTTTTCTGATAAGATCTTCAGTGATTATAATCTCTTTTCCCATAACAGAAGAGATGATGAATTTTGGGTATACAAATGCGTGAATCCAAAATTCCTTCACTAAGTGTGGATAAACTGGTCCAAATAATCTATCAAAATACTTTACCCAGCCTTGAGCATCAATGATAGGACGTAAGTTAAAACCATTTTCAGCCAAGGAATCAAATTCCACCATGGATTCACATAACACTTCAAGCTTGTCAACAGGGGTTAACAAAGTTCTCTCAGGTTCCTTAAAAGGAGTAGCACCCACATTTGACGAAGAAACAACAACCATTGACGATTGGAACTGAGCTGAGGTTGAAGATGAAGTGGCCATTGTTGAAGATGATGAAGGTTTAGGGTTTAGATGAAGACTAAAGAGCAAACGGAAATGCATATACGTGTTCGGGAGAGTAAAAAGTGTGAAATGGTGAGATTTTGTGGTATATATAGAGAGAAATTAGGGAACACAAGCAGACACACATTCAACATGTTCGTAATTAGCAATTAATGACATTTAATGAAAAGAATAATAATCATTTCAAAGCATTAATTGATTCTGACAATTTGGGGGGGAGATCAAGAAATTAACTATTCAAACAATACCTCAAACGTCTCTTTAGTATTGTGCACGCCATCTTTTCAGATTCTGAGTGACACGTGTTTGCTTGCATGTGCTTCTGAATTCTCTTTGAGAAATGAAACGTTAGCCAACGTTCAGATCCTCTGAGACTTGTTAGTTCAGATACACACAGAAATAATAATTCAAGAAATTAAATCACTGACAGATGAAATACTTCAGAGTTTTAAACATTTTGCATCTGAGAAGTTTGCTTCTGATAAATATTATTCTGGACAAAATTCCATACCAATATTTTTTAGAATAAACTTGAACCTATCTTCAGCAAGGGGTTTTGTGAAAATATCAGCCCATTTATGATCTGTATCAACAAAGTCTAATTTTGTAATACCCTTCTGAACATAGTCTCTGATGAAGTGATGTTTAATTTCTATATGTTTTGCCTTAGAGTGTAAAATGGGGTTTTTAGACAAACATATAGCAAAAGTATTATCATAGAATATAGAAACATTACTCTCAAAGATCTGATAGTCTTCTAGCTGACTTTTCATCCAGAGCATCTGCGTGCTACATCCAGCAGCAGCAATATATTCTGCGTCTGTAGTTGATAGTGCAATTGTAGGTTGTTTCTTGCTGTACCAGGAGATTAAATTTCTTCCTAGAAATTGACAACTTCTAGAAGTACTTTTTCTTTCCACTCTGTCTCCAGCGTAATCAGCGTCACAGAATCCAACTAGTTTAAATTCATTAGAACTTCTGTAACATAAACCCACATTAGAAGTACCTTTCAGATACCTTAGAATCCTCTTAACAGCTGTTAAGTGTGATTCTCTAGGATCTGATTGGAATCTTGCACACAAGCATACACTGAATAAAATTTCAGATCTAGAAGCAGTTAAATAGAGAAGAGATCCTATCATACCTCTGTAGAGTTTCTGATCTACTTTCTTACTTACCTCTTCCTTACCAAGAGTGTTTGTTGGATGCATAAGAGTCTTTGCCATCTTACTATCAGTCATGTTGAACTTCTTTAGAAGCTCTTTTACATATTTGGTCTGATGAATGTAAGTGCAATCTGGAGTCTAGTTGACTTGAATTCCCAGAAAGAATCTCAATTCTCCCATCATGCTCATCTCAAATTCAGCCTACATACATTGAGCAAACTCCTTTCCCAGCATAACATTGGTAGATCCTAATATAATATCATCCACATATATTTGACAAATTAACAGATCTTTCTTAAATGTTTTATAAAAGAGTGTTGTGTCCACTTTGCCTCTGATAAAATTTTTCTCTAGAAGAAAATTGCTTAATCTCTCATACCAAGCTCTGGGAGCTTGTTTTAAACCATAAAGAGATTTCTTTAGTTTAAAAACAAGTTCTGGAAATTTTTCACTTTCAAAACCAGGAGGTTGGTGAACATAAACTTATTCTTCTATAATTCCATTTAAGAAGGCACTCTTAACATCCATTTGATATAGAGTGATGTTATTTTGTGCAACAAATGAAATGAGTAAACGAATAGACTCTAACCTGGCTACAGGAGCATAAGTCTCTGTATAATCAATTCCTTCTTGCTGGCTATAACCTTGAGCAACAAGTCTTGCTTTATTTCTTTCAACTTCTCCTTTTCCATTCAACTTATTTCTGAAGACCCATTTAGTTCCAATTATGTTGAATCCTTTTGGTCTTGGAACCAAATCCCAGACATCATTTCTTGTGAACTGGTTGAGCTCTTCTTGCATGGCAATTATCCAGTCATTGTCTTGCAGAGCTTCATCCACAGAAGTTGGTTCAATAACTGACACCAACCCAAATAATGACGCTTCAGATGATCTGAGGTAGGATCTTGTTCTTATAGGGTCATCCTTCTTTCCAATGATCACATCCTCTGGGTGAGAGGCCTTAATTCTGGAAGATGATCCTCTAACATTTGATTCTTCAGAAATATTCAAGTTGTTCATTTGAGAAGCTAAAGGAATTGCATCTGGCGTTGCTTCTGGTTCCTTCACTTGAGCTTTTTCTACCTCTGAGCCTTCAGAGTCTGTGAGAATTACTTCTATATCTGCAGAACTTTCAAATTGCTTTGGCTTTTCAATGCCAAGCTTATCATCAAATCTAACATGTATAGATTCCTCCACAATCTGTGTTTCAGTATTGTATACTCTGTAGCCTTTAGAGCGTTCATAATACCCAAGCATGAAACACTTTTGTGCTTTAGAATCAAACTTATTAAGATTCTCTTTAGTGTTCAACATATAACATATACATCCAAAAGGATGAAAATAAGAGATGTTGGGCTTTCTGTTCCTCCATAATTCATAGGGAGTCTTTTTCCAAAAGAGGTCTTACAGACATTCTGTTCTGAATATAAAAAGCTGCGTTTATTGCTTCTGCCCAAAAGTGCTTTTCCAGATTAGTCTCGTTGATCATGGTTCTGGCCATTTCTTGTAGAGTTCTATTTTTCCTCTCTACAACTCCATTCTGTTGTGGAGTTCTAGGGCAGGAGAAATAATGAGCAATGCCATTTTCATTAAAATATTTTTCAAAATATTTGTTTTCAAATTCGCCACCATGATCACTTCTGACTTTAACAATTTTAAAATCTTTTTCATTCTAGACTTGTTTGCAGAAGTCAAAGAACAAAGAATGTGACTCTTCCTTGTGTTTTAGGAATTTCACCCATGTCCATCTGCTATAGTCATCAACAATGACTAATCCATACTTCATGCCTCTGATGGATGCAGTTTTCACTGGTCCAAACAAATCAATGTGAAGTAATTCTAATGGTCTTGAAGTTGAAACAACATTCTTAGTTTTAAAAGAGGATTTTGAAAATTTTCCTTTTTGACATGCTTCACAAAGAGCATCTGAGTTGAACTTCAACTTAGGAAGTCCTCTGACCAGATTGAGTTTATTAATCTGAGATATACGTCTCATATTAATATGCCCCAATCTTCTGTGCCAAACCCATTGCTCATCATTAACAGACATAAGGCATTTAACATTTTGAACCTTAAGTTCTGAAAGATTTATTTTGTAAATGTTGTTCTTCCTCTTTCCATTAAATAGGATTGAGTCATCCTTCTGACTAACAGCTTTGCAACATAGTTGATTAAAGATTATGTCATAACCATTGTCACTTAATTGACTTATGGACAATAGATTATGCTTTAATCCTTCTACAAGTAAAACATTAGATATAGAGGGAAGGTTACCATTGCCAATAGTACCAGAGCCAATAATCTTGCCCTTCTGATTCCCTCCAAACTTGACGTCTCCTCCAGATTTAAGCTCTAGGCTTTGGAACATAAACCTTTCTCCCGTCATGTGACGTGAGCAGCCAGAGTCCTGGTACCATGACTGGCGTCTTGACTTTTCTGCTAAATACATCTACAACAGGGATTATCTTATCCTTAGGTACCCAGATCTTTTTGGGTCCTTTTGGGTTAGTTACCTTGAGAGTTTGTCTGAACTTCTGTCTTTTTACAACAATTTTGTTCTGACTCACTTTTGGTTTAAACGCAGGAGCGTTCTGATCAGAACGTGTGTGTTTAATATCATTCAGATGACCAAACTTAAAATGAGAATATAAGGGAGTCTTCTTAATGATAAGTTTATCAAAAGGCATTGGATTTAAATCCTTTCCAGAGGAAGATTCATATCCAATTCCTTTCCTGTTGTTTCTGCTAACTCCATAGATCATTGAAGCCATCTTGCTTCTATCTATGCTTTTAGCCAGAAACTTCTGAAAGCTGAAGTCATATTCTTCTAAAATATTTTTGCATTTTGACTTAGTTTCAGATTCAGAGTTTTGTTGAGGTTTTTCAAAATTGTTTTTCATTTTCAAGTTATTTTCTTTGAGCTCAACAACTTCTGACTTTAACAGATTATTCTCAGATTCAAGATTGCATTTAAGCTTCTTGCATTTGAGCTTAATCTGGTTATAGTTTTCAGGACTTCTGATAAGACTTTAATAAGTTCTTCCCTAGAGAGATCAGAAAGTACCTCTTCTGAGTCAGATTCAGAATCAGATTCAGATTCAGATGATCCTTTATTCTGATCTTCCACGCCTGCCAGCAGAGCCATGTTGGCGCATTCATCTTCAGATTCTGATGAAGATCCAGATTCATCTGAATCATCCCATGTTGCCATTAGAACCTTCTTCTTTTTGTCAAACTTCCTCTTTGGCTTTTCCTTTAGAAGCTTTGGACATTCATTCTTGTAATGGCCAGGTTCTTTGCATTCAAAGCAAACAACCTCCTTCTTTCCAGATCTTTTTGGTCTAGATGACTCCTTACGTAGATCTGGCTTCTTGAAGTTCTTGAACTTCCTCTGTTTGTGCTTCCAGAGTCTGTTGATTCTTCTGGACAGCAAGGACAGTTCATCTTCTTCTTCAGAAGAAGACCCTTCAGAACTTTCTTCTAACACCTGCAATGCTTTAACAGATTTGTTAGATTTTAAGGCAATTGACTTACCTTTCTTTTAAGGCTCATCTTCCTCAAGTTCAATTTCATGGCTCCTCAGTGAGCTGATTAGTTCTTCCAATGTGATCTTGTTCAGATCCTTAGCTAGCTTCAGAGCAGTGACCATAGGTTTCCATCTGATAGGCAAGCTTCTGATGATCTTCTTCACATGATCAGCAGTTGAATAGCCTTTGTCCAGCCCTTTTAATCCAGCTGTGAGGATCTGGAATCTAGAGAACATAGTTTCTATAGATTCAGATTCTTCCATTTTAAATGCTTCATACTTCTAGATCAGTGCCAAAGCCTTGGTCTCTTTAACTTGTGAGTTCCCTTCGTGTGTCATCTTTAAAGACTCAAACAAATCAAATGCAGTTTCTCTGTTGGTGATCTTCTCATACTCTATGAGATATTGCATTTAATAAGATTGTTCTAACTTTGTGATGATTTTTGAACTCCTTCTTTTGGGCATCAGTCATAGATATTCTATCAATTTTCTTGCCATCCCTATCAGTGGGATGAACATACCCATCAATGACTAAGTCCCATAGATCAACATCATAACCAAGGAAGAAACTCTCTATTCTGTCCTTCCAACAGTCAAACTTTTCCCCATCAAACATAGGGGGTTTTATGCTGATTATATCCCTTTCTTCATATCTGTTGTTGCTGTTAGATGTTGAAGTTTCAGCCATAATAACAACCAAGAATATATATCAAAGTTTTCTCACTGGATCTTTTCTGTCACGGTGAAGTGATAGCACACACAGAACCGGAGCTCTGATGCAAACTGAAGGTGAGAAAATACTTAGAAGGGGGGTTGAATAAGTATATAGAAAATATTAGTGAACCCTTTTACCTTAACAATTCATTTCAATTTCTATTATACTCTTATTGATTCTTTTAGTTATTGTCACTTTTGATACCCGAAATACTGATCTAAGATCCACCTCAGCCAAGGTATCACCTTGTATTGTACTCAGTTAGGTTCTCTCTTTTTGGACGAGGTGACCATAAAGGAGGACGTGTAATCTTTGCTTTGTGGGCTTGGTTATGAGGAAAGGTTCTGTCATGGTGATGTACCTCTGTCAAAGTGAGGAAAAATCAAATTGATATTCATGATATCATGATAGTAATTAATCTTGAGGAGAATGGGAGATCTTTGGTGAGAACAAAGTTTTTTTATTTATTATGTGATTACATTTTTGTAGTCACCATGGATAAAGTGAGAAACTTGAATATGCTCTATCACCTTGCAGATGTCCAAGGCATCCGTACTCTGGTGAACACCAGTACCCAAAAGTCTACCCCTTCTCCTTTGGTGGCTATTGCTCTGGCCTCGATGCCTTCTCCTGCCCCGTCTATAGAAGATTTAGCTCATGTGATTGAGGTAAATCAACTTGTGGATTCTACGACCATTTTGATAATGAAGGATCCAACCTTATCCTTGGCTTCTTAAAAAAGGACCCCGAAGAAGGGACTTAAATATTCTTCAAAATGGACTCGGGTTACTAAGGATGGTGTTCATAAGGATGTGACTCCCTTCATAAAGATGTCATATATTTTCTCCTTCTGACTTCCATGCACTCCTAAGGAGGTTGTTGTTATTGTCTCGACGTCGAATTTATCCTTCATCCAATATCTCCCTGAAGGGAATAAAATGGAAATGGCTTTTGAGCTTGCTTATAAGTTGCTTCTATTTTATCTCACATTTATGTTGGGCACAGTGATGTATTGGCCCTGAGTAGTCCCTTCAAGGAGAGGGATAATTGGAAAGAGAAGGATGAACATATAAAGTTGAAGTATGCCAACCTTCAGAAGGAGTTTCTTGCATTGCGAGAGAAATTTAAGGCTGATAACTCTTTGCAAGAGGTCATGATAACACCTGGCTTTCCTTCTTCCTTGGAAGCTCGCATAACCAAACTGAAAGATGCTCATAAAGGTGCAGATATGTGGTATGAGGTTGCTACTACTTTTGTTAAGGATAAGGTTTTTCAGGTGGAAAAGCACCAAAAAGATATAGAGGCCTTGAAAGCTTTCCAAGGCGAGGTGGTCGTCCTAAGACGTGCACTTCATGATGCTATTAAACAGACTATGCAAGATATGCTCAGAATTTGGAAACGAGTTGTGGAATAGGCAAGAAAGCTTTGTTCTGACTCTATAATTGTTGTTGAAGCACTAGATCTTTTTAAGTGCTTCCTGGGGTGATTGAAGAAGATGGTCCCGATGCCTTAGCTCTGAAAGCCTTGGCTTGATTATTCTTTATTTATATTTTTATTTCTTGTAATTATTCCCAGGATTTTGTGTCGTGGGTGTAATAATTTTTAATATTTAATGAAACATTTTACCTTGATATTTTAAATATTACTAGCTTTTGAGCCTTGTACCGGTATTTACTTTATCCTTATAATTGTCTGAGAATTGTTGTAACTCTGAGGCTTGCTTTTCACCCTACGAAGTCTTATTCCGTTTCAAATTTGGGTTGGCCCAATGGCGTTTATTAGCTATGGTGGGATATTTTTCTTGGGCATGAGAGCCTTGATTCTCTTTTGCTTTATGAAAGAAACAACATATTTGATTATAATGAGAAGGAGAAGGTGCCTCTGCAATTTTCTTGATTTTTGCATTTCGGTGCATTGTGTCACAACTGCGAAAAACACCCGGCGGAAAACAGAAGAGTCGCCACCTTTCGTTATTTATCCTAAAGAGAGGGAAAGGAAACAATCGGAAAAACCTAACGAAAAAGGGAAAGATGAGGTCATCGCAACCAAGTCCTGGATTCGGGAGTCGGTTACGCAATGGGAAGGTATTAGCACCCCTCACGTCCGTCGTACTCGACGGGATCCATGTTTGTTGTCTATCTAAGGGTGTGTTTAAACTATCTATGCTAAAGGCTCACAGGACAAAAGAAAAGAAAAGAGACTCGGCAGAGCATCGCCGCTCTGTGCCTACGTATTCCCTCATGCAATGGGAAAGTCAGAGTCAACGTAGTTCGACTAACTACGAGCGAAAGGTGGGGAAGGTTTATCTCCAAGACATCGCGTCTTGTGCCTACATATTCTCATCTGGTATGAGAAATCAGAGCAAATGTAGTTCGGGTTAACGAGAACACCGGTTGGCTCAACATATTTTACCCGAGTAGGGTTAAACCTTCGTTCTAGCAGTTGGGGACAATGCCTATTTGCAGTAGAACCAAAGCTTAACAACACTCTTTTTATGAAAAAAAGGTTTCTGATTAATCCCAAGGGAAAAAATTTTGAAGTTTGTTTTGAGTTTTTTAGTGAAGTGAATTAATTCAGTTTGTGATTCACGTTGCACTAAAGACTATGACCTAGGAGCGAATGCGTCGCATATCACCCAAAGGGTGTACATTAAACACTCTAGGCCATTGAGAGGAAGCCCCCTAATCACCATTTCCCAAGTAGCTTAAGGCTCGTAGCGCACAACATTCATTGTACTTATTAGATGAGTTAGAATTATTTTGATATGAGAAGAGAGACGCACGGATGGTCTAAAGGATACTCGGCCCTAACGTTGTTATGCAAAGTGGTCCTAAGGTTTGGATCAAAGGGGAACATCTACCTTAATGTTAGCACGCATGGATTAAGTCCTAATGTCTATCATAACTTCAAAAGATATTAGAGATCCTATGGGGAGCATGGCAAAGAAAGACAAAGGAAGAAGAAAGATCAAACATAAATGAGAGTGAAAATAGGGATGCAAACATGGAATGCAACACACAAGAAAAGGGAGGAAAAAGTATGGGGTAAACACCACCACAAGCACATCTCGACCTTTATTAATGCTAGAAATAAATATGCAAAACACAAAAGGAAATGCAAATGCAAGAACATCATCACTATGAACAACAACACATAAGTGTGCATCCAAGTGGAAAACAAACACAAGTCGATGAAGTCTCGATTAAACAACCAAAACAGCGATGTATATCCCAAAACATTTCACTTCTAATGCATTATATTGAACTACGATGATTCAATGCGAAACAGTACTCAAACAAGCAAGAAAATCAGCAAAACAGACCCACTGGCACAGTGTTAATCGGTTAACGCCAGAGGTTAACCGATTAACCACTGAAAAATGCTTGAAAATCTGGAAATTTGTTCATGTTAATCGGTTAACCATATGCGTTAACTGATTAACACCATGAAAACTTTGAAAATTTTTAATATTTGAAATGGTTAATCGGTTAACCATATGTGTTAACCGATTAACACTGTGCCAACAGCAGGAAAACAACAACAGAACAACATGTTCAGCAAATAAGCACTTATCCGATCAACCGGATGATCGCATAATCACTTAATCACGAAATTAAACCAGCAAATCATGATTCAAACAACATGTAATCAGATTAACACAACCAAATCATGGGTCAAACGGATCAAATTAACCACAAGCTAATCAAAGGTGAAAATCCACATGATTATGCAAATAAGCTAAAAACAGATTCGAATCCAACCTTCGGAGCAGAGATTTGCTCTGGTTAATATTGATTCAACTATAACTGAATAGATTCAATGCTAGAAGTCTGGAATACTTCAAGATCCACACCAATTCTTGTAGTAGTAACCGATTAACCACTGAAAAATGCTTGAAAATCTGGAATTTTGTTCATGTTAATCGGTTAACCATATGCGTTAACTGATTAACACCTTGAAAACTTTGAAATTTTTTAATATTTGAAATGGTTAATCGGTTAACCATCTGTGTTAACCGATTAACACTGTGCCAACAGCAGGAAAACAGCAACAAAACAACATGTTCAGCAAATAAGCACTTATCCGATCAACCGGATGATCGCATAATCACTTAATCACGAAATTAAACCAGCAAATCATGATTCAAACAACATGTAATCAGATTAACACAACCAAATCATGGGTCAAACGGATCAAATTAACCACAAGCTAATCAAAGGTGAAAATCCACATGATTATGCAAATAAGCTAAAAACAGATTCGAATCCAACCTTCGGAGCGGAGATTTGCTCCGGTTAATGTTGATTCAACTATAACTGAATAGATTCAATGCTAGAAGTCTGGAATACTTCAAGATCCACACCAATTCTTGTAGTAGCAATGAAGATCCTTCAAGATTAAACCAAATCAAGCCAAATAATCACTTCCAAAATCACTTCCAAGTTCAGATCCAATTTTGCACGAAAATTGGATGAAGAAATTGATTTAATGGAGAGAATGGATGAAGGTTTAGCTCTTAGAAATCAAGGATTCCAATGAAGAATCAATGATCTCAATGAGAAGAGCTTTGGTGAAGGTTTTGGAGATTAGAAAATTGAGAGAGAATGAGATCAATTTTGAAAATGAGAGTGAATTATGAGTGATTAGATGTGTGAGGTTTAGAGTGGATCACTTAAATATCACTTAGGCTTGGATCCAAATGAGAGATTTGGAATGTGGTCTGGAAAATTTGGTTTGGAATGAGGAATGGACATTTGGAGGGAAAATGAAATTAACCAAATTTCAAATAGGTTCTAGATCCTTCCCAAAGTGAAAATCAAATTTGCACATGACCAAAATTGGACCCCAAAGTGGTTTGGATTGAAAATTCACGTGCAGAGGCAAAATCTGCACTAGTTAATCAATTAACCATATAGGTTAATCGGTTAACACCTTCAAAATTTCAGGTTTGACCTGATTTTGACTTGGTTAATCGATTAACCATATGTGTGAATCAATTAACACCTCAAAAATTTGAATTTTGGCGCCTTTTGGAGTGAAATCTGCCTGTTTATCCGTTTCCAACTGTTTTGAGCTCTGTTCAACTTCCAAAACTTGCTTTTGAATATCATAACCATGAAAATGCTCGTGATAGCCTGAATAATGCTTTCTGAGCTGAAAATACCCTACAAAATAAAATAAAATCGGTCTCCCGACCGCTGGGCAAATAAATGCCAGGGACTCTGATGCTTGTTGTTCAGATTCATGCACCGAGATGAAAACTGAGCCACGGGAAAACCTTGATCCCCTGTCTCAAGAATGAATGCTATGCAAATGCGGAAACACGAAAATGCAAAGAAGCAAAAGCCAGATGCTGCCAAAACGAAAAGGCAAATTTTGGGGTGCTACAGATGCCCCTATTCAAACAACTTGGACATGAAGGGAGGAAAAACATCTGCTTTCAAACATTCAAGGTATAAGGTGATTGAATACAAAAGAACCCGGAAATTTGCACCCTGCGGGAATGCCAAACAGTGAATACCAACCAAGAGTTGAAATACGACACGCTGAGAATAACGATCCAATACGAACAGAACTTCATCCAAAAGATACCAACCAAGAGTTGGGATAAAAAACTCTACATACCAACCAAAAGTTGAGATAAAGATCAACGAATACCAACCAAGAGTCGGGATGACAAACCTCAGATACCAACCAAGAGTTGGAATAAAAGTCAAAAGACACCAACCAAGAGTTAGGATACAACCAAAGAATACAAACCAAGAGTCGGGATGAAGCAACCAACAGATACCAACCATGAGTTGGGAAACAACTGAAGGATACCAACCAAAAGTTGGAATAACCACAGGATACCAACCAAAATTTGGAATAATGATAGGATACCAACCAAGAGTTGGGAAAAACCAAAGATACCAACCAAGAGTTGGAAAAAAACCAAGGATACCAACCAAGAGTTGGAAAACAACCAAGGATACCAACCAAGAGTTAGAATAGCCATAGGATAGCAACCAAAAGTTGGGATAACGACAGGATACCAATCAAGAGTTGGGAAAAACCAAAGATATCAACCAAGAGATGGAAAACAACCAAGGATACCAACCAAAAGTTGGAATGAAACAAAGATTACCAACTAAAAGTTGGAAATAACAACTGAAATATACCAACCAATAGTTGGAAAACAACCAAAGATACCAACCAAGAGTTGGGATAACAAACCCCGAATACCAACCAAGAGTTGGGAAACAAACCAAGGATATCAACCAAGGGTTGGGAAACAAACTCTGGATACCAACCAAAAGTTGGAAAACAAACCAAAGATTCCAACCAAGAGTTGGAAAACAAACCAAGGATACCAACCAAGAGTTGGGAAACAACCCAAGGATACCAACCAAGAGTTGGAAACAACCAAGGATACCAACCAAGATTTGGAAAACAACCAAGGATACCAATCAAAAGTTAGAATAGCCACAGGATACCAACCAAAAGTTGGAAAATAACCAAGGAATACCAACCAAGAGTTGGGATAAATCTCCCACAAGATACCAACCAAGAGTTGGGATAACGACCCTGCTGAGGAACAAAAGAGAAAATTAACCAAACAACCTTGTGGTGACTTCACTGGGGAAAGAGTAGACTAACAGACGACTCTGTGGGGGAACAAGCATCTACCAAAAGATAACAATCAAAGGATACCATCCAAAAGATGGGATAAGGGTTACTCTCTAGGGGATAAAAACCAGACACTACCAACCAAGAGTTGGAATTACCACAACACTAACCGAAATTTAAATGGCGATGAGACTTCGTTGGGGAGGTATACTGACCAAAAGTCGGATGCATCAACCAGGAAACCAAGGTTACCAACTAAGAGCCGGAATCACGTCAACAAGACGACCAAACCGGATATTACGACCTTACTGGGGAATCAAAGACCACCAACCAAAAGTTGGAATTGCAGCAAAAGTTACCAACCAAGAGTTGGATCAACCCTCCCACAAGACGACGATCACTAACCAAAAGTCGGAATAAACATCAACAAACCTCACCAACCAAAAGTCAGAATAACAACCCTGACAAGTTACAAATTACCAACCAAAAGTTGGGATAACACTCCACAGGAGAGACCAAGGACTACCAACCAAAGCTACCAACCAAAAGTTGGAATCAAATCTGTCGAAAAAACAATACCAAAGGAATACCAACCAAAAGTTGGGATAACTCCCACACACCGAATATTACCAACCAAAAGTTGGAAACAAATACCTGCCAAGTCCCCAATTACCAACCAAAAGTTGGGATAACGACTCCGCTGATGAATAGAGGTGGAATACCAACCAAAGGTTGGGATAAACATCCAACAAAGGAAGACCACCAACCAAGAGTCGGAATAAACATCCAATCAAGTGACAAACTATCAACCAAAAGTCAGAATAATGTCCAACAAGGGAGGACTACCAACCAAGAGTTGGAATAACGACCATGCATACCGACCATGAATACCAATCAAAAGTTGGGAAATAACGATCCTGCATACCAACCAAGAGTTGGGATAAAACGACCAACAAACAATAGGCTACTAACCAAAAGTTGGAAAAATGACTGCAAACGACAGGCTACCAACCAAAAGTTGGAATAGCGACTGCAGGGGATAACATCCAACCAAAAGTTGGGAAACAAGGCTGCTAACCAAAAGTTAGGATCACCAGGACAAATCATCATCGACCAAAAATCAGAATACAAGCTACTAACCAAGAGTTAGGATCGCTAGGGAAAGATCAACATCGACCAAAAGTCGAAACAAAAGCTACTAACCAAGAGTTAGGATTGTCAGGAAAAATCCTCATTGACCAAAAGTAGAAACAAGAGCTACTAACCAAGAGTTAGGATTGCCGGAGGCGCTGAACAGAGCTGACTCCACCATAGAAGACTACCAACCAAAAGTTGGGATGATCATCCAGAACTACCAACCAAGAGTTGGAATAAAAGGCTACTAACCAAGAGTTAGAATAGAAGCCACTAACCAAGAGTTAGAATAAAAGCTACTAACCAAGAGTTAGAATAAAAACTACTAACCAATAGTTAGAATACAAAGATTGTCAACCAAGAGTTGGAACGAATACTCTACAAGGGGAAACCAGTGATTACCAACCAAAAGTTGGAGTAACATCCAAACGCTAACAGGTCACCAACCAAAAGTTGGGACAACACCCCGAATTACCAACCAAAAGTTGGAAAACCAAACACAACGATTCCGACTATGCTGGGGAATACCAACCAAAAGTTGGAATAACACATCTGGAATAGGCAGCAAAAGAATCAAACAAATCTTACCATCAAAGGCAAACCTCCTCGAAGGCAGCAAACCTGGCTTATGCTTCAAATGCATATATTTGGAGATGGCGTAATGCTCCATACGAAATGGAAATGCTACGTATTTGGGAGGATGCTATGAAAAAATGCAAATGCAGAGACACCACTCTAGCAAAATAAATGCTAGAGAGAAGGGACCGACTCTGCCGAGGATGAAATCAAACTCTGCTGAGGGAAACATCCTTAACGGCTCCCCAGGATAAACTTCAATCCGTTGGAGAAAACAAATCCACCCTACCGGGGGAAACACCAACAACTCCCCTCAGTTGGGAATCAAGAACATTGCCGAGAGTTCCACTTTGCTTTGGAAAGGAACCCATTCTGTTGGGGAGATACAAGCAACAATCCACCCTACTTGGGAAGAGACTTCTACTGAGAACTCCACTCTACTGGGGAAGGGATCATGCCCTGCTCAAACAATGTTATGTTGAGGGAATCAGCCCTGAACTCTGCTCGAGGAAGAAAATCCTGAATACCAATATCACTGGAAAGACACCAGATCGTCGACTCCGTTGGGGAAAGGGCATCAAAGATGTTGCCTCTGCCGGAGAATAATATTGGATTGCAATCTACCCTGCCGCCGAGGGAATATCCTTCCACCTACTTTGTTGGGAACATGCTGCGAACGAATTCACTCTATTGGAGTTTAGCCTTTGTAGGGAGACAAAACTTTCTTCTGCTGGAGATACACCATACAACCCCGCTGGTGACAATACTTCTGATTTAGTAACAAGACTTTGCGTGAAAACCCAAATCCTCTGATGTGGGGAAACGAACAAAATGCCTACCTGCATTTCATCCGAGGTAATCGCCCTTTCAAAGAATCGCTGGGCTAACTGCCCCAATGCAGTTCAACTTGCTCTAGTCTGATCTCTGGGATAGTTCATCTTGAACAAAAAAACTTGCCATGAAACTACCTTGAGATGGCTTTCCCCAGCATCTGTACCACGAAAGGATTCATCCTTGGTTGACCAACTATGATAAACTCTGAAGGTATGGAGAGGAACGAATCTTTTGTTTCTAATTTTGCCCCAACCTGTGGATCTCTGCAAAAAACTTCCTCACGAGAAGACTTGAAATTTATGTACTGCCTCAGCACTTTGAACTTTGAAACGGTGCTGGTTTCTGGATAAAGATAGCTTCTGTGCTCTTAGGGTAGTCTTCCCCAGTCTTGCAACGACCTTGCCCCTGACTGACTGATATATGGAGCAGTACCCTTGGCTAATCTCAAGAGGTTTATCAAATCTCGACCTGATTGCCCCATATTAATTGACTTTCAGATGGCTGACTCTGATTGTATGATCATTTGATATAGCTTGCCCCGACTCAGTAAAGTGGGCGCTCTGCCTTCTATCAAGATCAAACTTCCCATTATGGAAACTTTCCTGATGTCAAGTGCTTACTCGCAAGTAAAACAAATTGTTCTGCACAAAAGATATATTAATGCAATGTATATGACATTTTTGAAATCCAAGTCTGTTCACTGGAAAAAATTTGTGACATATAATGAAAGAATCACTCATCAAAATGTCAACATTAAAACCTGCAAGTTGAGCAGAATCCTTTCAGGAGTCAGTTTCAACGCGATCTTTACCGAAGTATGCTTTCGAAACAAACCTGCTTCAATTAGGACTTTTGAAGGTTGTAACTTGGTCAGGTTCACTGTTTCTAGAAAAAAGGATATAAGGCTCGAAAATTATTCTAACCCACCCATTCTCCTTTATGTTCTCCAATCATACGTTCAGCTAATTCGACACTAGCGCTCACCTTTCAAAGGTTGAATGACAAGAGTGATGGTTCGGGAAACCATAAGTTTTCGGAGTGACAGCCACTCGCTTTTCGTCTTTTGGTGCCTGGAGTCACACGATTTATTTGTTCGAGGATTTTTCTTTTGTAATCCTTTCCACTTTTCTGCTTTTCCCTAATTTTTGCCTGGACTGACTCTTTCAAGTATTTTGATTTCAAAGTCCAGCGGGATGCCCTAATTTTTGCCTAAGTCGCTTATTTCCAAGACTCAACTTAGCGGGCTTCTTCTTTTGATTCTTTTTCCTTTTTTTCTCTTTTTTTTTGAACAAATCGTATGAGACCGGCTTGTCTGACTTGTTAAAGGGAATGTGATTGTTTCACTCTTTGGTTGGCAAGGGATAACCAATGTGGTTTTTTTAGGCACGGCCTCTAGAGGTGTGATTGATCCTTGAACGGGAACACCCCTTTTGCAATTTGGACGCTCGGTCAAATTAACTGACACCTACCCTACCCTGGGTTAAGATTGAGGTTTTTTTTTCGTTTTCAGAAAGAACTCCTACTACTAGGCTCAAAGGGGTTGACAAGGGATTATCATCCTTATATTTCCGGTGCTTAGGAATTTGTAACAATGCCTGTACATCATCAGCAGGTTTTATTCAAAAGCATACAATCGGAAGCTTGCACATCTTTCAATTTCGTCATCCTCCCCAGATTCCGCTTAAACAAGCGTTTGATATTAATTAAAAACATAAGTGAACACAAATGGATTTAATCAAAGACATGCATATTCATTTCATTATCAATATCAATTGAAAACAAACAAGTTTTACAAATGAGTTCGCACTTTAACAGAAAAGAAACTACAAATGCAAAGAAATGACATGATAAAACAGAGGTTGCCAGCTTTTGGGGAACAGGGCTTTCAAATCTTGACTTGTTGCTGAGGCAGCCATCTTCAAACTTAATCAGATGAGAGGTCGACATGCATCCTCAATCTTCCTCTCGGAAAGGAAATGTACCTCTTGTCGATCAACTGTTGCACCCTGGCTTGAAAGGCCTGGCAATCTTCGGTTGAGTGTCCTATAGATCCTCCATGATATCCGCATTGAACACTGGGATTATATCCGGGAGGGTACGGCTCTGGCACCGGCTTGAGAGTCTGGGGTTCCACCAATGAGTTCTGAATCAGATGTGGCATTAAGTTGATTGTACGACATCGACACTGGATGAAGAGGAGCGATCCTTCTTTCTGAATTGTTACGAGGCCTATTCTAATTCTAGCACCGATAATTTTGTTGCCGAGGAGCATGAAGTTGTTGGCGCTGATTAGGGATCTCCTCGCGTTCAGGCACTTTCGCCCTCAGACCTAGCCCAGGAACCGACAATAGTTGTGGGCATGGAGATTTAGAAGTCATAAATTGCACGACATCCTCTTGACCTGATGCAGCTTCAAGGGAGCGAATAGGTATATCCACCTTTTTTGCAATGACTGAGATAGGATCACCTGGTACACTTATGTCGCCCGACGTGAACTCAACTGCCTTTGAATCAATTAAGTCTTGAACTTTGTGCTTAAAAGCTTTGCAGTTCTCGACGTTATGCCCTGGTTCCCCAGAATGAAAATCACAGTGGGCACTTGCATCATAGCCTGGTGGTGGCACGCCAGTAAATGGAGCTAGAGTTTGAAGTTTAACCAATCAAAGTTGAAGCAAGAGTTGCAGCAACTGAGCATAAGTCATAGGGATCTGGTTGAATATTTTGTCGGGCTGCTTCGGCCTCTGAGCATACCTCCTAGTCTTAAGATTGTCTTGGGAAACATGAGGTAGCTGCTGACGTGGCAAATCTAGGATCTCAGGTTGTGCAGCAGGTCTTCGAGGCACATCACGCCTTGGGAGAGGTTCCACAAATAAAGGTGGGACAACCATCTCTGCTGCAGCTTTAGGCACCTGATCGCCCTCCTTTCTTAGCACATTCCTCATCACTTTTGTGATCAGGCTCATCTGGGTTTTCAGTTGATGAACCTCCTCCTTAAGCGCCTTCTGATCCAGGCGCAAGGCTTGCATGCCCATCATGAATTGTCCCATCTGGCTCCGGAATTCCCTCAACTCTGCCCGAATCTGATCCATTACTCTTTGCTGATTCCCTCGAGTTGAATATCCGGGGAAACTGAACTCCTCAATTCTGTTGCTTCGAAAACCAAACAGAGTTAGGAACAGAAGGCCACTGAGAACACCTGCGATGCAAATGAAAATGCATGATGCAAAAGGCAAACATGTCTATGTGTTTACAGGGAGATCTCCCCTTGATCCCAGTTTCAATAAACAAGAGCAGCATAGATGGCTAAGAACACCACAATAATCTTCTCCAATATCAGGTAAGATTCTTCCTGAAGGTTTCAAAGACGCCAGCCTCAGCCATGGAAATCAGACCAAATAAAGGTCCTAACTCAGGTATTGGGAACTTGGATACAACAAACATCTTTCTGTCTACTTCCCTCTTTACAGCAAATCAGTACTAGGATCAAAGGGAAAGACGAAAACCTTTCGAACACACAGACATGCAATGTTATATGCAGGATGGTTATGCAAATGCAAATGCAACAGGGGATCAAGATTGATGTGCTGTTGATCGAGAAGAACCAACGCTTCTCTTTGGTAAGAACATAACATAGCTCTGATAATAGGAACCTCTAATATCGGGAACACAGATTCACACTGCAAAGAAAACCGGGTAATCTGAAAGTCAAGGTTTCCTGCATAACCCAATCCCTCTCACAGGTATGTACCTATCCACTGATAAGGTTCGACATCCTATGCGTTCATCAGCGTCACAGACTTTAAAGAAATGATGATACGTTCACCAGTTCTAGTTTGACATCATAATTCCCCGAAGTGGCCTCACTTAACTGAATCACAAATGATTGGTCCCCAGAGTCGATAACTCTCAAATCCAAAATCTCGACTGATCCTAAGGATCGGAAGGGAAATCAAGAGAATCTCGTCTGAGCGCGGATTTCATGGGGAACTGTGTCTGCTAAGCAAATAGGCCCTACACTAGTCTCCACTACTAATGCTAGGTTTGTACTCAAGCCTGGGTCTGGCTTATCACTCAACAGAACCTCCCTCCCCCACAGCACAACAATAATAATATATAATGCTGAAAATAAATGCGGGAAAGTAAAAATAAAGTACAACACATATGTACATACACCCCAAAGATAAACAAACAAGCGCTAGGATTGACTCGCATAGGGAACCAGAGATTCAGGCTCTAGTCCCCAGCAGAGCCACCAGCTGTCGCAACTGCGAAAAACACCTGGCGGAAAACAGAAGAGTCGCCACCTTTCGTTATTTATCCCAAAGAGAGGGAAAGGAAACGATTGGAAAAACCTAACGAAAAAAGGGAAAAACGAGGTCATCGCAACCAAGTCCTGGATTCAGGAGTCGGTTACGCAAGGGGAAGGTATTAGCACCCCTCACGTCTGTCGTACTCGACGAGATCCATGCTTATTGTCTATCTAAGGGTGTGTTTAAACTATCTACACTAAAGGCTCACAGGACAAAAGAAAAGAATAGAGACTCGGCAGAGCATCGCCGCTCTGCGCCTACGTATTCCCTCGTGCAATGGGAAAGTCAGAGTCAACGTAGTTCGGCTAACTACGGGAGAAAGGTGGGGAAGGTAGCTCGTCAAGACATCACGTCTTGTGCCTACGTATTCTCATCTGGTATGAAAAATCAGAGCAAATGTAGTTCGGGTTAACGAGAACACTGGTTGGTTCAACACGTTTTACCCGAGTAGGGTTAAACCTTCGTTCTAGCAGTTGGAGACAATGCCTGTTTGCGGTAGAACCAAAGCTTAACAACACTATTTTTATGAAAAAAAAGGTTTCCGATTAATCCCGAGGGAAAAAATTTTGAAGTTTGTTTTGAGTTTTTTAGTGAAGTGAATTAATTCAGTTTGTGATTCACATTGCACTAAAGACTATGACCTAGGAGCGAATGCGTCGCATATCACCCAAAGGGTGTACACTAAACACTCTAGGCCATTGAGAGGAAGCCCCCCAATCACCATTTCCCAAGTAGCTTAAGGCTCGTAGCGCATAACATTCATTGTACTTATTAGATGAGTTAGAATTATTTTGATATGAGAAGAGAGACGCACGGAAGGTCTAAAGGATACTCGGCCCTAACGTTGTCATGCAAAGTGGTCCTAAGGTTTGGATCAAAGGGGAACATCTACCTTAATGTTAGCATGCATGGTTTGAGTCCTAATGCCTATCATAACCTCAAAAGATATTAGAGATCCTATGGGGAGCATGGCAAAGAAAGACAAAGGAACAAGAAAGATCAAACATAAATGAGAGTGAAAATAGGGATGCAAACATGGAATGCAACACACAAGCAAATGGAGGAAAAAGTGTGGGGTAAACACCACCACAAGCACATCTCGACCTTTATTAATGCTGGAAATAAATATGCAAAACACAAGAGGAAATGCAAATGCAAGAACATCATCACTATGAATAACAACACATAAGTGTGCATCCAAGTGGAAAACAAACACAAGTCGACAAAGTCTCGATTAAACAACCAAAACAACGACGTATATCCCAAAACATTTCACTTCTAATGCATCATATTGAACTACGATGATTCGATGCGAAATGGTACTCAAACAAGCAAGAAAATCAGCAAAACAGACCCACTGGCACAATGTTAATCGGTTAACGCCAGAGGTTAACCGATTAACCACTAAAAAATGCTTGAAAATCTAGAAATTTGTTCATGTTAATCGGTTAACCATATGCGTTAACCGATTAACACCTTGAAAACTTTGAAAAATTTGAATATTTGAAATGGTTAATCGGTTAACCATATGTGTTAACCGATTAACACTGTGCCAACAGCAGAAAAACTGCAACAGAACAGCGTGTTCAACAAATAAGCACTTATCCGATCAACCGGATGATCGCATAATCACTTAATCATGAAATTAAACCAGCAAATCATGATTCAAACAACATGTAATCATATTAACACAACCAAATCATAGATCAAATGGATCAAATTAACCACAATCTAATCAAAGATGAAAATCCACATGATTATACAAATAAGCTAAAAAAAAATTGTATCCAACCTTCGGAGCGGAGATTTGCTCCGGTTAATGTTGATTCAATTATAATTGAATAGATCCAATGCTAGAAGTCCGGAATACTTTAAGATCCACACTAATTCTTGTAGTAGCAATGGAGATCCTTCAAGATTAAACCAAATCAAGCCAAATAATCACTTCCAAAATCACTTCCAAGTTCAGATTCAATTTTACACGAAAATTGGATGAAGAAATTGATTCAATGGAGAGAATGGATGAATGTTTAGCTCTTAGAAATCAAGGATTCCAATGAAGAATCAATGATCTCAATGAGAAGAGCATTGGTGAAGGTTTTGGAGATTGAAAAATTGAGAGAGAATTGAGAGAGAATGAGATCAATTTTGAAAATGAGAGTGAATTATGAGTGATTAGATGTGTGAGGTTTGGAGTGGATCACTTAAATATCACTTAGGCTTGGATCCAAATGAGATATTTGGAATGTGGTTTGGAAAATTTTGTTTGGAATGAGGAATGGGCATTTGGAGGGAAAATGAAATTAACCAAATTTCAAATAGGTTATAGATCCTTCCCAAAGTGAAAATCAAATTTGCACATGACCAAAATTGGACCCCAAAGTGGTTTGGATTAAAAATTCACGTGCAGAGGCAAAATCTGCATTGGTTAATCGATTAACCATATAGGTTAATCGGTTAACATCTTCAAAATTTCAGGTTTGACCTGATTTTGACTTGGTTAATCGATTAACCATATGTGTTAATCGATTAACACCTCCAAAATTTGAATTTTGGCGCCTTTTGGAGGGAAATCTGCCCGTTTACCCGTTTCCAACTGTTTTGAGCTCTGTTCAACTTCCGAAACTTGCTTTTGAATATCATAACCATGAAAATACTCGCGATAGCCTGAATACTGCTTTCTGAGTTGAAAATACCCTGCAAAATAAAATAAAATCGGTCGCCCGAACGTTGGGCAAAATAAATGCCAGGGACTCTGATGCTTGCTGTTCAGGTTCATGCACCGAGATGAAAACTGAGCCATGGGAAAACCTTGATCCCTTGTCTTAAGAACGAATGCTATGCAAATGCGGAAACACGAAAATGCAAAGAAGCAAAAGCCAGATGCTGCCAAAACGAAAAGGCAAATTTTGGGGTGCTACACATTGAATGATGTCGGTCATCGTTGTTGTTGTTGTTGTTAAATTCGCTCTCTGTTTTAGGGTTTTCCATAATAACATATTGATTTATATGTTGTGTTCGGAGAATTGCTTACATTCTCTGGGACGGGGCCTATGATCAGAAAAGTTGAAATCATGTAATCGTATTTTGAATCGTGCTCTGTGTCATAGAGGATCGTTCCATGACTAAGGGTAGGATCCCGATCCTTGCCCCCGGGGCTAGGCTCGGTTCAAGGTGGACATCTCTGGGTTCCACCACCTACATCATGGGATTGGCTAAATCTAAAGGAGTTTGTGTAAGCTACGCAGAAGTGCGTTTAATAGGCCTCAAATACGAGGTGTGCATTTGGGCCATATTAGATTCGCAAAATTATGTTAAGCCTGTATCAGATATGCAATTTGACATGAAATGTGCTTAAGCTGTATCATAATCACATGGACGCGTTAAGTTTGTATTAGAAACACATTGTGGCATGGGATGTGCTTAACCCGTATCAAAATTGAAGAAATGCATTAAGCCTGTATCGAAAATATGTTTATACACTTTATGTTTACTTTCCTTTGTTCTGGGAATTCTAGCAGAAAGATTCAAAAGAGAAAAAAATGGATGAAATATCTTCTTTGGCGGGATGGTGCTGAAGGTCTTTGGTGTGTACCCCTTCCCAGGGTTCTGATGTAGAAGGTCTAATTATGGATCTGAGGTGTGACTCATTTCTTAAAGGTGTCTCCTTGAATTGGATAGAGTATGGGATCTAGTGTCATGCACTGGTCTAGAGGCACCTGTTGCTAGATCGACTTCTACGACATCAGAGGGAAGAAAGCCTTCATTTTCCTAACCTTTCCTTTGGGGTAGCTACGCCAATAAAAAGATTTATGATTTGTCTGTTCCCTTATCCAAGAGAACTCGAGGTGTTATAGCCTTATCTATAATTTCATGGACTACAAACCCTTTTCTACCCTCGTCACTCTGGATGTCTCTGAGTATGAGATCCCATTCTTTTTAATGTGTGGCTCCGGAACAGTTGTGACGAGGTAGTTCATCAATAGGTAGTTGTTGGAATCAATTTTACCCCTCAAGAGAAATGCATTTGAATTGGACAACTTCTTTTCGGGCTATTAGATCTTACTTGAGGTATTTTAGATGTAGGTTAAAGATCCTTTGGTACTCATAGTCGACATCCTAGTACCCATTTTGCGCCTGATGTTAACCATAAACTTGTAGTATCTTTGATGTTGCCCATACGAATACCCGATCAACAAATAAAAGTACGGGAGGCGCTAGGATGAAATGTGAATCGTGAGTCCTCTGCCCAGTCTTCATGTAGATTTCCTACGAACCCCGTCACAACCCTATATCCGGATCAAAAACCCTTATTTGATATTCTGCCGAATTCTCAATGGTATTGGAGACTTGGCTTCTGAAGACTAGGGTCAAAAATAATGGTTAATTGATTTGACTATGATCGGTCCTGATTTTTAACTTTGAATGCTCCTTAATTAAGATCTAGAGAGGTTAAGATCGATGTGAATGAAAAATGTCTGAGATACGATCGAGGAATCGTCAGAGATGGAGAAATTTGAACTTATTTTATCCTTGATTTAATGATCTATTAAAGTTACAAACTAGTGAATCCGAGAACTGGATTTGAATTGTAAGAATCCTGATATAAAAATTTGAACTTGTTCAACGGTGTTTGCGAAGTGACATGATTCTTCATAGAAATAATAGGAATTATAATTTGATTCCCACAGACGGCACTATTGTTTTGTTCAGGAACCAAAAATAGATGTTTCAGCTTCACGAAGGAACTAGAAATGAATAGAGGTTAACAACTATTGAGTTGAATAGTGGCTCTGATCTATTTTATGGCGGCGTGAGGTGGACCTGTATGGTTAGCACTCGAACACCTAAGTCAGTTCAAGATTCAAGATGAGTAAAGTGAAATTGGAGATCATAGATTGTGTACTTTCTCATGATATGTAAACTATTTTTATATTTTGAGTCGAGTAGAATGGGCTTGAGATGGATTGTATAATCCCATGAATATTAATGTTTACATTATCAATACAATATTTTTTTTATTGAGGGTTGATTAGAACAATTGTGTTGACCTTCAACCCAAAGTGGAATTATTCACTTGGTATAATGGTAGATCTATAGACAACCTGTTTGAAATAAGATCATATGAAGTACTTTTCTCCCAAAGTTTGCACATCAATTGTGTTATAGCCTCTGTCAATGCTTTCCTGAAGATTAGGTTAGATTATTCCCTAATTTTATTTGAGACCTATTTTAGTGCTAATATATTTATGTACCATTTCAAGTTTCAAAAGATGTGGACTCTTCATAATGGTTACAAAGATCTCATTGCAAGTAGATGGAATATTCTTATATGAGTTTGTCCCATGTATATATTGAATAAAAAACTTCAAATTCTAAAGATCAAACTTAGGGTTCAGAACATAGAAGTTTTTGGAGATGTGCATAATTTACTTAAGAATTTTATTGGTACACTAGATAACATTCAAAATTAAATCCAAAATAAAGGGAGAAAATGCATAGCTTCAATTCAAAGAGAAATTTTCTCAACAAGAGTTAGAGAAAGTTTTAGATAAAAAAAAAGCTTTTTATGGCATAAAAAATCAAGAGTCACGTGACACGTTGAAGGGGAAAGAAATACAACTTTCTTCCATAAAATTGAAAAAATAAAAAATTCCATAAATACGATCACAATGCTAAAACACAGAGACAATGTCATTACAGACCCTCAATTTATTACAGACCTCGTAGTAAGTTATTTCACTAACATCTTTTGTTTAGCAAGTGTGACATAAGATTCTTCTCTAATTGAGGAGGTCATTCCATATATGGTAGATGATATGATGGAAAAATGCTCACCATTATTCCACCAGGATCATCTGCCACAAATATCATTTGTTGATAAATGTGCATGCAAGCACATAACTCCATATTCTTCCCATTTTTTATGATGACAACATATCTCTCAGTGAGGCAGACAAATAGCTAAGTCGAGATTAATGATTGGAATGGTTAAACTCCCTCTAAAAAATTTAGATAGTATATCCTACTCTCCTTGAGAGTATACTTCTTCCCCTTTTGCTTAATCAAAGAGATGGAAGATAATACAAAGCAAGCACATAGATCAAGTAAAATACATAGAGAAATGAAAGAAGAATGAATATAAGAAGCATATAGAATATTTGAATCTATGCATAATTGATTTAATATTTCTAATTCAATTCTTATGAAAAAAGAAAATTTTCTTAGTTCTTATGAGGACGAGATTTAATAAAAATGTATGCCAGTTCATTATATAAATACACATACTTAATTATGAAACTCTTGTTTTTGACATGATCTCTAACCAAATGGTGCCTAACCTCAATGTGTTCAGTCTAAGAGTGAAGTATCCAAAATTTTGTGAGGTTTATGGCATTAGTGTTGTCACATTTTACAAAAATATCTCTAAGATCAATTATGTAATCACTTAGATGATGTTTCATCAAGATAATTTGTGCATACCAGCTACCTGCAACAACATATTATGCCTTAGTTATGGATAGTGCTACACTTGCAAGTTTCTTGTTATGCCAAAAGACAGGTGAGTTACCATGTAAGTGATGAAGGTAAGAAAAAGTGCACAAGAAAGGGGGATTGAATTGTGTTTTCTATTTTCTTAATTTGCGTCTGATCAAAGTTCAAAATCTAAACTAGTGCTAGGATTCTTATTATACTTAGAAGTGGAATGTTAACATAAGTAAATAAATAATAGCAGAAGACATAAAGATTTATGTTGGTTCCTCCCAATTGAGAGTAGTCCAGTCCCCTTACTTCACAAAAGATTTTCATTATAGCTAAATCATGATTACAATCGCTTATGCATTCTGCATAAGACTTTTACAAGAGACTTCTTGCTTAAACCCATAAGGTTTCAAGACTTCCTTGCTCAAGTCCTACAGACCTAAGACTTCCTTGCTTAAACCCTCAGCCTAGGACTTTCTTGCTCAGGTCCCTCAAACATAAGACTTCTTGCTCAAGCCACTCTGGCCCAAGAATTTTGCTTAAACACCTTAGGTTCAAGACTTCGTGCTTAAGCCCCTCTGTCTTAAGACTTATGCTCAGACCCTCGATTCAAGACTTCCTTGCTCAGGTTCCATAAACCCAAAACTTTATCTCAATCAATCCACTTGATTAAGAATTTCAATGCTCTAGCACATAACATGAGACTTACATGGCTCAAGAATCTTGGAGAGAGACTTTGATTTGTTCAATCAATCCACTTGATTAATACTTTCATTGCTCTAGCACACAATAGGATACTTACATGGCTCAAGAATCTTGGAGAGAGACTTTGATTTGTTCAATCAATCCACTTGATTAAGACTTTAATTGCTTTAGCATATAGAAGGAGACTTACATGGCCCAAGCATCTTGGCGAGAGACTTTGATCTAAATTACTAAACAACATATTCATCAGAATAGAGGACAAGGTCTACTTAATACAAATATCTGAGGTACAGAGAAATCACCATAATAAAGACCTAAAGCTCTTAGATTTCTAAGATATTCAATGTGTAAGAAATATTAAGGCTTTTACAATTACAACCTACAACAGAAATTAAGCATAACCATTTGTGTTGATAATTACTAGTCTTGTTACTCCTCCATTAGGTTGATCCTTGTTAAAGATTCAATTTGAACCTTCAGCTACTTATATAGCATTTGCACAAGACTAGCCGCTGGAGAGATAGCTTGATCAAGTGTCTTTACTTTCTCCATAGTACAAGAGACGTTGAAGATAAATACACCAAAAGATATTGATCCATTGTGCATTGTGTTTAACCATTGAATCTTCAAAGAGATCTTGTACTATAGAGCCATTGAGAGTAGATATTCGTAAAGTATGTCAACTTTTCTTGAGCCTTGTGAACTAAGACTCTAGCTGACAAACTTATTTGATAATGCAGCTTGCTCTCTGCAGTACATATAGCTTCAACTTTATTACTAACTCTCAATGATCACCAAAAGCCAATTTACATTCACTAAGTGTAAAGACAATAATGTTGCTTCTTATTATGCTGAGACCTTCAACTTCAGAGTCTACACCAGACATCACTTAGAGAGTGTTCTTAAGATTCTACACCACCAGAAGCTAGCAATTCAGCTTCTCTCAAGTGTGCCTTTGTATATCAGATTCTGAATATATATATATATATATATATATATATATATATATATATATATATATATATATATATATATATATATATATATATATATATATATATATATATATATATATATATATATATATATATATATATATATATATATATATATATATATATATATATATATATATATATATATATATATATATATATATATATATATGTGTGTGTGTGTGTGTGTGTGTGTGTGTGTGTGTGTGTGTGTGTGTGTGTGTATTTATTTATATTTATAAGTATTAGAACCTGCATACAAGAAACACACATCAAATATAACCATTGTTCTTTTAACACTTTTTTATCATCAAAACCCAAGGAATACATGTCATGAACAAATTTTGTTCTAACAATCTCCCCCTTTTTGATGATGACAAACATAAGTATTTAAAGAACAATGTTGGGTAGTTATAATTGTCTTTGCAACATTAGAGTATGCGGTTTTTAAGCTCCTCCTGAGTATAATAGTTCAAAGTTAAGTTCTATAAACCCACCCTAAGTACTAATTTCAAGAAAAAATATTTAGTTTTCTTAGTAACATAAGAGTCTAAGGTTTGTAAGCTCCCCCTGAGTCAAATAGTCCAAAGTTGAGATTTGTAAGTTCCCCCTTAGATCTATATTTAAGAAAACTAAACATAATATTATAACTTCCTTTAGCAACACCAGAATACGAGGTTTATAAGCTCCTTCTGAGTCTGATAGTCTAAGGTTCAGATTTGTAAGCTCATCCTTAGTTCTATGTACAAGAAAGTTAAAATGTGTAGCTCAGGCAAGATAACCAATATGTACAAAAATTAAATAACTGTTACGTACAAAAATTATAAATGACCATTATATATAAACTGAGTGGGTTCAGTTTCTAATTAAATATTTACTACCTTTTCTCGCCCTTTTATCACATCAAAAAGAATAAAAATAGAAAAAAGAAAAGAGTTACAGTCATAAATGCATAACATGTCATCATTATAAGATCAGTTTCCAAGGAAGAGAAAACGATCAAGTAACATGGGTCATTAAGGTATGTACAATTCATGTTAAATATTTATTGGTCGTAACTGTTTCAAGAATCAAGCAAAGGATTTTATTCAGTCATCTAGGTTACTCAAAAGCTATTATAAAAACAACCAAAATCTAGTTCATTTTCATCAATATCTACCAAAATGTTATGGAGTCATCAGCTAAGAGCAACAAAATCTCTGTTGCGATAGAAGTCACAAAGAACTTTACAAGCCTGAATATCCAGAACCTTTAGATGCCAGCAGCTTTAGAAGCTTCTGCTATTGGCCTTGTACCCTATAACCTGAACACTTCAGACGAGGCTTCGTCAGTAGTACCTCAAATACCTACAGAAGCAGGCCCATCAGTAGCTGTTTTGAAGCCAAGGAAGAAGTCCATGAAGAAGACAAAGAGGAAGAGGTTCAACAAGATGTTTTACCGTCTTCTTATCCCAGAAGTAGAAGAGGAGGACATAGATGAAGATAAGCTAGATATCGATTATGGCAATAGCTTCTCTTATAAGGAAATGGATGACGTAGATAGATATTTATTCCAGGTTCAATCCAGTTCCTTATGTTTTTGTAATCCTCTATGTTTAATTAATGAAAAGTTATTTTGACCAGTATATAATATGCATTTGTACAAACACTTCATTTACCCATTAGATTTTCTGATAAAGACATTAATGAAGTAATGAGATGACCAGAAGCAACAATTAACATGTTAACAATATTATTTATAACTTGTTAAAAGAATCTTAATAGGTCATAATATTAGACATAATTTCCAAGAGTCGCTGTTAAAAATTAATTTGACTTAATCATTAAAAAGTAATGAATACTCAAAGGTAATGAATGTAAAGTCTCTATAAAAACCCCTTAGCAGACTCACTTTCATAATCACTTAATCTTCTCAACAACAAAATGTATAAGCAAAAGCAAATTTAGGTTCCAAAGAGAGATTTCAGAAAGATAGTCATGCTTAGTGCAGCAACTCAAGCAAACAAGAGTGATGCAGCAACTGAAGGATCTACAAGTAAGCCAATAAGTGCTAAATTGTACTGATTTTGAGTGTGAATAATTGACACTTATTGGCTTGATTCGTTGGTTCTCCGTTAATAATCTCCCGTTTTTGTGTACTTTTTGTATAATTTACATATTGTTGTATATATTACGTTTTCGTGTACATATCAGTGAATTTGATAGTTTTTCATCTTTTTTATAGGTAATAATGCATGGTTGAAGTATGGAATTGTTTGAGCAAAGAGGGATGCTTCAAATGCAGAATTTTGGAGTTTTTGAAATGGCATTCACGCTTAGTGCAATTTTTAGCACGCTGGAGGTGGATGACAGAAGCAAATAAACGTGGTTTTCTTGACCGCGCTTAGCGGGAGCAAGATTGTGCTTAGCTCGGTTTAAGAGTACTTTAAGTGAGATCGCGCTTAACGCGATCTGAGGGCGCTTAGCATTGTTGTAATAAATACCATTATTTTTAATTTTATTTATCTTATTTTTGTAGGTATTCAAGCAAATATATTTTTTCTTTATCATATAGAGCATTGAATAAGCTTTCCAATGCTTCCGATCGTGCGTCAATCAGAGTTACGGTTCGAAAGTTATGAAGAAAACAAGAAACTGGATTTTCCTGATGGCGCTAAAATTAACGCACGATCGAAACTCTATATGACGCCCGATCATGCATCAATCAGAGTTACGGTCCGATCGTGCGTCAATCTTAGCGCCATCAGCAAAATCAAATTTCTTATTTTCTTCATAACTTTCAAAGCATAATTTTGATTGACGCACGGTCGGAAGCGTTTGAAAGGTTATTCAATGCTCTATATGATAATGAAAAAACATTCTTGCTTAAATACCTAAAAAATGAGATAAACTAAAATTAAAAAGAATGGTATTTATTACAACGGTGCTAAGCGCTCTCAAACCAAAATAAACCACGTTAAGCGCGGTCAGGAAAACCACGTTTATTTGCTTCTGCCATCCACCTCCAGCGCAATAGAAATCGCGCTAAGTGTGAATGCCAGTTCAAAACTCCAAAAAGTACATAAAAATAGGGGATTATTAACGGAAAACCAACGAATCAAGCCAATAAGTGCCAATTATTTATACTCAAAATCAGTACAATTTAGCACTTATCAACTCTCCCCAACTTAAATTTATTTGTCCTCAAACAAGAATCAATCAACTCGAAGAAACAAAAGCAATTATCAAGAAATAATTCTCAACAAGTCTTTATAAATGTAAAACAAATGTATGGTACACAAATCAAAAGTACACGCAAGACAGTGCTTACCATTAAACTACAATGACAAAAACGAATATGAAACAAATTCTAAGTACAAAATACATGTCAAAAATTCTAAAGCAACAAATGTTCAAGAATGAATCACACCTAACACACAACTTCATTAAGAGATGAAGAAGAAACAACATGAGGGACAAACTCACACACACAATATTGCTAACAAAAATTCAAATTATGCATTCATCTAAAAAAACTCATATTGAAAGTATAAAACAAAAATCACAAAGGTTTTAAGGGTTGTAATGTGGCCTGGGTAACAAACAATTGTTTTTCTCACGGTAAAAGAAACAAAAACTTGCTTAATCAAATGAGAGTGATCATTTCACATAATCTCAAGCACTCACAAATTCCAATCACCTTTTTCTCCTTTCTAAATTGTTACATCACCCCATACAACTTATTAACACACACTTATTCTATTTTTTCTTCTTTTTCAATGCTTTTTCCTTTTTTTCTTTTTCACCTTTTTCTTTCTTTTTTAAACTTTTTCGTTTTCTCAACCTCTTAGCAACCAACTTTTCTTCTTCCCGACTTGAATGCAACCAAATGTGTAAAGTGAATGCTCCCAAACTTATTAGGCAAGGGTAAAAACTCAAATAACAAGTCGTGGTTATGGTTCCAGAAAAAAAATATTTGAATCCATAAAAATTGAACTCAACAACAATATGGATTCTAACAAAGGCTCAAAGGGGTAAGTAAATTCTCGCTCACTCACAAGGTAGATTGCCTATTTGGCTAAGTGGTTCTTCTCAAAATCAAACAAAATGCCTTGATCATTTTAGTAATATCACACAAACAACACAAATATAAGATTAAACATGATTCGGACGAGTTAAACAAGAAAGTTAGTCTCAATACAATTTAGTAAACAATGAAAAGTTTCCTTGCATTGTATAGAGACCTAACAAAATAATAAATGTCATGTAATTTGTATAAAGCCTAAGGTTCATAAATATGTTATATTCTAGAAAAACAATAAACACAAACCTTAGCAATGCAACTCTATTTAAACTTTTTACACTACCATAATATTTCCTTGTTGAAACAATCAAACTTGAACAATTATAACATGTATCCTCAAGCAAATAAAAAACAAAGCTTGAGACAAAACACACAAAAAATTCTAACAACCTAACAAAATTGAACTAAAACCAACTAAACAAAAAGATCAAAATTGGTGAAAGTGGATGCAAAATGAGATATTTTTCCACACAAAACAGGGTGCGCTAAGCGTAAACAGGCATGTTTAGTTTTTCAAGTTCTTTTTCTCACATAGTCCATCCATTCTCACTTTATATTAACTATACTACTAAATATAAAACTGTACAAACTCAAAATCCATTGGGTTGCCTTCCAACAAGCGCTTGTTTCACGTTGTTAGCTCGACGCCTTTATTGTGCTTGTCTAGTAACTTCCTCACAGACATAATGGAAAACAAAAGCAAAACAAGTATCTATATAAGTATTTACAATATAGACAATTATGTACAAAATTTAGAAATATAGAAATTATCGCAATTTGACTCAATATCAAAATCAATCCCCAACAATGGCGCCATTTTGTTGAAGCGACAAGCAAAAATATTATTTTTGGAAGAATCCCCTCCGGGATTTATATCGTCTCCACAGGGATTGGTGCGAAGGAAAAATGTCGTTCGACACTTTCCATGTCTCTAAGATTGGGTTTGAATGGTTTATGAGTAACATGGACAAAAAGAAAAATATAAGAGAAGAAAATAAATACATTCTTAGGACATGAGAAAACTTGTCAGGAGTTGTATTTAGTTCTATCCATCATGTACTAAAAAATATATGGATCAAATGCACACAACCTAAATCACTCGTCAAAACCCCCATGTATCGCTCACAACAAGAGGTTATGTCTAACACAAAAATTAAGAGATCAACCACATTCTCTCGGAGGTGAAGTCTCGCGCAACTAAACAACACGAAGCGTTAAGATCCGACACACACATGTGAATATTAGACCGCTTCCCACAACCAATAGACGCACATCTTAGGTCGAGTTTAAAAAGTATATGTTTATAGCGACCCAAATCCATTGAGACAGATAGTAAATTAAAGATGACATCAATTAAGAGTTGTAAAAGAGATTTTATACAAAGATCCATAAATATACATACAATCAAGATAAACTTATATACAAAATCCCAACATATAGAGGGTACAAAGAGAAGAGAGAATATGAACAAGAATCTCTCATTTTGTCAACACCGATTGAAGCAAATCCACTTCGGATCATCAAGATATACACTCTAATGTTGTTTTTAAGCTACTCTACTCACAAAATGTGTTTGATGAAGTTGGGGTTAAAAGTTCCCAACAACATAACCTAAAAAAAATGCTGAAAAAGTGACTTAAATAGGGGTTGGAACATGCGAACCGCGCTATAAGGGCGCTTAGCGCCATCAACAAAATCAAGTTTCTTGCTTTCTTCATAATTTTCAAACTGTAACTCTGATTGACACACGGTCGGAAGCTTCGGAAAGCTTATTCAATGCTCTATATGATAATAAAAAAATATCCTTGCTTGAATACCTATAAAAATGAGATAAACAAAAATTAAAAAGAATGATATTTATTACAACTGTGCTAAGCGCCCTCAGATCACACTAAGCGCGATCTCACTTAAAGTACCCTTAAACCAACATAAATTGTGCTAAGTGCGATCTTGCTCCCGCAAAGCGCGGTCAGGAAAACCACGCTTATTTGATTCTGCCATCCACCTCCAGCACGCTAAAAATCGCGCTAAGCGTGAATGCCAGTTTAAAAACTCTAAAATTATGCATTTGAACCATCCGTCTTGACTCAAACAGGTCCATATTTCAACCATGCATTATTACCTATAAAAGCAGATGAAAAACTATCAAACTCACTGATATGTACATGAAAATGTAATATATACAACAATATGTAAATTATACAAAAAGTACACAAAAATGGGAGATTAATAATGGAAAACCCCTATAAGTGCCAATTATTCACACTCAAAATCAGTAAAATTTAGCACTTATCATAAGCACATAGCTTCAAAAGCACACACTTCTTCAGCAACTTTTGCTAAGACACATAGAAGAAGAAGAACTTCTAGGTCAAAATGCAGAAATCAACTGAGAAAGGAAGTTTTAGAGTTTGCAAAGGAAGAATGACAAGATTATTTAGACAATCTAGATACGTCGATGATCCTAGGGAATATCATAGGGTAAATCTGAATGCTTAGGGAGTCTTAAAAATTTGTAATCACTTCCAGTTAATGAGAATGTTACATTTTTAGAGTTTCTAATCCTATTTGTTTCATCCTCTTGAACAACTAAATACTTATAACAGTTAAGATGCACAAAAGCATGAACAAACTTGGATTAACAATAAGATTGTTTAATATATAAAGTCTTAACAGTTACAAGACATAAATTTTAAGAAGTCTAACATCAGAAACTCTCATAAATAGCTTTAAACTTGTATCTTCAGATTTTAGAAGAATCAGCCTCTGAACTTATGATAACTCCCTGTTGGACCAGTAGTTCTGAAAGAACCCGTCCATAAGGAATGAAGAAAGTTCATCCCTTGTGAAAGGAAGAAAGAGTCCTCTTATAATAGTCAAACATAACTTAAGGAAGATCAATGTACATGTCTAAATTGATAAGTAATAGCAAGTCCTTCTCAATAAAGTCCACAAGGTCTAGATCCTTATCCTTAGGAAGCAAGTTTGAGTTCAAAATATGATTCTATACAATTGCATCAGGACAAATATTTGATACCAGAGAAGTGTTAAATGGATCTACAAAGATAAGCCAAGTAGGAAGATAATGTTCTCAAACAAGAGTTCTTGGGATTTCTCCAATCTTCTCATAATTGATCACATTAGTAATCGATTTAGAGGTTATTGTTATAGAAACACCAGTTACTTTAGAAACAATAACACACTCAGAATTTTCAACTCAACAATGGAAACATTGATCCAAAACTCTTTGACAAGACTTGGATAAGTGAAATCACATAGCATCTCAAAGTATCCGTTACAACTTTGTTCAGACACAGTCTTCCATAAGTTAAAACCTAACTTAAGGAACTCATTAAAATACACAAACTTTTCATTGATGAAAACTAGTTGATTCAAAGGATAATTGACTAGAGAATTCATCTCATATTTGGTTTGATCAACATACAACCAAAGAAAATAAAAATAAAAGAAAAGAAATGAACAAGATTCTAAAGGAATATGAATATTGTCAGAAAAAGGACACAAAATGATGTTTCACAAAACAAGGGATAAAGATAATAATAGTATATAAAAATAAAAACATCATTACTAAAGATTCTTATCCAGTAGATTTCCTGAATCCACTAAATGATTTTCACCTTTATGAATATTTAAGTAATATACAAGTTTTTGGAAAAATCTTCTACTTAAACTGCTTTATCAAAAGTAAAGAACACTTTTCTGAATCTCAGGGTCTAACAATGATCAGAAGCTATCATCCATCAACGTCTAGTAGATTTAGAATTAGAGAGAGACATCTTCTGTCAATTATCAATCTTCAAGATTCTATTCAGAACCAAACATTTTCTTTTGAAACAAGAGTCACGAGTGATTGAAGAATATTGAGTTGTTTTCTTTGACAACTAACAAACAACAGTATCATCACAAAAAGTGAGGAAATTGTTTCCATAAATATGACCATCGTCTAGTTAATGATATATTCAGTATATGTAAATACAACATAGTTTCTTCTTAAAGATTTCTGAAGATTCTTTTATCAAAAGGTACTTCTCTAGAAATCTAACAGAGACTTTGTATCTACATATAGACAAATATCTCATTGATTCAAGTGATAAGCTAGAAAAGAACAAACCTACCTTTCTTTTTTGTTATTTTCTCGGTCAGACTCGTATGAGTATTCATATTTTACCATATAATTTGAATACTACTCTGAGTGGACTCTAATTCAATGGTTGTTAAACCATTGACTCCACTACTTTCACAAAACTCAGTACCTCTAACACTTGAGTCTGGGTTGTAGGCTCTTATTCCATCAAATGTTGCAAACAACCTTTGATAAGCAACATGGAAGATGCCTTTGCTTCTTTCTTTGATATCTGCAGAAACTACATTTTAAATAACGATACTCATATTTCTATGAGTCCATACATGTTGGTCCAAACAGGCTTTCCTTTGCCTTATGCCATATTCTAATAGAAGTACCATGATTCATTCTTGAATATCAGTCTAGGATTAGTCATGATATGAACAAGATCTTGTTCTTATCAAAATCATTGTCTTGGATTAAATATTTTGACTTTGAAATCTTTGATAAGCAAAGAACCAGATGGAGTTAGCTATCACAAAATGGCATAAAAAAATTAAAGCCCTGTCATGTAATTGCTGGCGGAACATGGAAAAGAATTGAAGGTTTCTCATAAAATTATCCTTTAATACAAATTCCATGATGACTCTCAACCAAGGAGCAATGGATTCACTTAAGATATCACCTTAAGGAACAGACTCCTTATTATAAAATATTGAAGCAAGATAGATTTAACATAATCTCTTTCTCTTCAATACTTGATTTTTATTCCAGGATTCAAATGCTTATTCAGAAGCACAATGACTGGCAAAGCTAGATTACTCTTTCTTCTGAATCCTTCACTAATGTCATCTTTAAAAGAATATATATGGAAGATCTATGAAATTAGGTTCTAGTAGTGTTTATCCTTGTTCTTGGATTTAGGAAATCAGTTGAAATACGAATATCTCAGAAGCTTCTGAAGTTACTCTTCTAACAATAAATGTCACATTCCATTCAACCAGTGTTGCACCCTAAAATTTGACCAACCGGTGCCACTTTCGGTTTATGCTTCGATGCATTTCACATTCGCATTTACATACTGCATTTCCTCAATCATGGTGATCGTATCGGGATTACAGCCCCGCTGCCGCATTTCAGGTGTTTCAGACCGGTTCGGATAATCGGAGGTTATTTTGAGAAGTCGCGCGCTTCCTGGCTGTTTTCAGTTCGCAGTGATTTTGGAGTTTCTTGGTGTCGGGATTTATTGTTTTGCTTCGATTTGGTCTCGCGCTCTCTTTTATGTTGGTTATTTGCCTTTGTTTGCATTTTTTAGGGTTTAATAGCCTTTTGTGGATTTTAAATAGCTTTTTAGATTTTTTAGAATTTGAATAGATTTTTTATATATTTTTAATAGCTTTAAATCATTTTTTAGAATTTATAGAGTTTTAATAGTTTTTAATAGTTTTAATAGAATAATAGAATTTCTTTTAAATAAATAGTATAGATTTTAGCAGAAATTTAATAGAAATAATAGAAATTATTAGAGTTTTTATTTTTATTGGTTTAGAGATTAGTGGAATTTTTAGAGAATTATTAGAGTTTTTTTCTATTGTCATTAGTCTAGTGATTAGTATAGAGTTAATAGTTAAGTCTTCTTTTTAGGTTTAATTAGGATTTTAATCTTTTGTTTAGATTTTAATTAGAGTTTGTTAGAATTAATTAGATTAGATTAGTCTTAATTTTCGGATTAGTTAGTTGAGTATTAACTAGTTAATTAGGTTAAGTCTTTAATTAGTTTTTAATTGGGTTTAATTCATTTTGATTCAGATTTTTAGAGCTGATTTTCGTTTGGGCCCAGAATAGTTTTTGGAGGCCCAATATCTCAGTCCTTTTTGTCCATTTTTTTGTCCAGAATCGCCATGTGTCAGCTATATAAGCGTGACACGCGTGTCATCAAGGAAGAGGCCACCTCATATCTTTCACTCTTAGCTTCTAACACACGTCCACCCACTAACTGTCTCTCCCATAACACGTGGCTTCCATGCAGCCTCCCTCACCGCCACCTGTCGTCGCCTGAACCTCACCGGTTGCATGGCCGGCGACCATGCAACCACCGCACCTGACTCCTTCCGGCTACCGTTAACCAACTCCGGTCATCTCCCAACTTCTTCCGACCACCGCCCTCCGCCGTAAACTTCTCCGGAAACCATTTTTTCCCCAGAACTTTTTCTAAACCTTCATCTTTCTCCTCTCATCAATAATCTTCTCCGATCATCATCAACATTCGTTCGATCTTCATCATCATCATCATCCTTCAACAATCTTCACAAGAACAACCATCTTCTCCGGTCTAGATCCTCCAGAAAAACGCCCAGAATCAAGAACACTCGTCCGTGTTCTCCGCATCTTCAATCACCTTCGAGCAATTTCCAGCATCAAGAATGTGCTTCAACCACTTTTTTCCTGATCTTCAACAAGATCCTCCAAGAGCACTCCATGTGTTCATCGAGAATTCTTCTCAGATCTCCATCCAAAATCCATCCGTAACTGTCAGCAAGAACATTCAACAAATCTCCAGATTTTCCAGATTTTTTTATCTTCATTTGAGGATCATCATGTTCGTCATCAAATCCTCCAAGTACAGCAAGATCCGTTCGAACCTTCTTCAGTTCTAATCATCTTCATCAAAAGAAATTCTCTCCATAATCAATCTTCGGATTCAACTCAGCTTCAAGAACATCCAGGTCAAACTTCAACAAGAATCGCCAGATCGTAACATGCATGTTCGTATTCCTCGCAAGAACCTCATCATCTTCTTGATTCAGCACCACATCTTCAAGGATCGTCAACATCCTCACACCGTCATTGATCTCCATCAACAAGCGCGTTCATCATACATTCAACAACTTCAAGAACTTTCGATTCAACAACCTTCAACATCTTCAAAAGCTTCTTCTAAAATTGTCAAGATTTGGACTCGTTTGTGTATCCAGAATTATGTCGATTACGTTGCTATGGTTTTCATTGGTGTTATAAGGATTAGAATATGTTGAGTTGAACGTTTATGGTGGTGAAGTGTTTGAGGAAGAAGTTTGAATGAAGGTAAGGTTGAGAGAGGATCAGAGAGAGACGGAGATGAGAGAGTTGGAGAGAAGAGAGGGAGACAACGCAATGAACAGTGACGCAAGGGGAGTTAGGGTTTTATGAGGTTGAGATTGGGGAGAAGGGAGTCTGGGCTGGATTTGGGCTTCTGAGGCCCAATTGTTTTGCAGTTCGTACACCCCCAGTTTCTCTTTCCACCCCCCTCCGTATTCCTTTGCAAGTACACCTGGGCTGGGCCCAGCGAATTCCTTGCCTATACCCTCCGTATACTTACTGCACCCCCCCCCCCCCCCTTCTCCATTTTTCTAGTTTGGGCTGAAGTAATGGGCTGGGCCCTTAGTGCTGTTTTGTTTTTTTCTGCTAGCTCCCCCCTGTAACAGACTGTACCCCCCTCCCCTTGTATTTTCTTCATTTTTATTTTTTCTCTTTGTGAAAAAACAATATTGAAAAGGAAATGAAAAAATATTGAAAAAGAGTAAAAGAAAAATAGTAAAAAAAAGAAAAAGAAAAGAATATAGAAATATGAAAAAGAAGAAAAAATATTAGTATAGTTTTTTCTATTTTCTTTTAGAGTATATTTTTCTTCATGGAGTTTATTTTAGGGATAATTTTAAATGTCCATCTGTTAGGGGACTTTTTACACTTTTAGAGGTAGTTTTAGAAGTCCACTTGTTAGGGGACTATTTTCCACTTGATTTTCCATTATAGATGGATAGAGTTTTTAGGAGTTTATTTTTCAGTTCTCAATCATTGTAACCATTTTTCAGAATATCAATAAAACGAGATTTGAGCTGTGGTCCCGAAAGTAGCCAAACTACAACTGCTCTGATTTCTCGTACCAGACGAGAATATGTAGGCATAGGATGCGATATCCTAGCGAGCACACTAACAACTAACCTTTTTGTTCTCTCGCTGCTGTGCGATCGAGACTTTCCCGCTGATGACTGATGTTATCTTTTTCTCTTGCCCGAGTGCATTTGAGACCAGACCGTAGCTTTAATTCCCATAGGTTCCCGTACCTGTAAAACCAGATTAATTTCTCACTTCTGTGTGAGAACACCCAGCCTAGCCGTAGTTAGCCTGAACTACGTAAGCTCTGATCTTCCATGCTGTGTGGAAGTACGTAGGCACAAGACGCGAGGTCTTAGCGAGCCAATTTCCCCGTAGTCCCGAACTACGTTGACTCTGACTTTCTCTCTTGAGAATACGTAGGCATAGAGTGCGACGTTCTATCGAGTCAATTCCCTTCTGTTTAGATTTAGCAGCCGTAGATAGATTGTTTTTGCATCCTTTAGACAACCCAAGCAAGCGTGGATCCCGTCGAGTACGACGGACGTGAGGGGTGCTAATACCTTCCCCTTGCGTAACCGACTCCCGAACCCAGGTTTTGGTTGCGATGACCATACTTTTCCCGTTTTTTGCGAGGTTTACTTCGAGCGTTTCCTTTCCCTCCGTTGGGATAAATAACGCACGGTGGCGACTCTTCTGTCAGCCGGCGCCGATTTTCGCAGTAGCGACAACTGGCGACTCTGCTGGGGACTGCGATAGTTCCCTATGCAGGTGGGATTCAACGTCCCCTAAGAGAGTCAATCCTAGCGTTTGTTTGCTTGTCTTTTGGGTGTTTATTTTTTTCATCGCTATTATCTGTTGCTGTCGTGCTGGGGAGGGTGATACTTTGAGTGATAGCCGGACCTGGGCTTGAGTATGCATTTAGACGTAGTTGTGGAGATTAGTGGGCGAACCTGTTTGCTGAGCAGACACGAGTTCCCCACGAAATTCACGCTCAGACGAGGTTCTCTCCGAGGTGCTTCTTTCCGATCCTGAGGATCTGAGGGGAGTCCAGACGTGAGGATTGTCGACTCTGGGGACCGATCAATTGGAAGTCATCTAAGTGAGGCCTCTTCATGAGATGATGGTGCCACTCCTTCTGGGAATCGTATCGTCGCTTATGAAAGTCTGTGACGCTGACGACTGCATAGGATGTCGTGCCTTAGGTCCATACCCGTGAGTGGGGGGGGGGGGGTTCGCGAGAACTTGACTTCCAGCCTACCCGCTATCTTGGCGTTCTCTTTTAGAGAGAACGTACTCCGTCAGCTGTGCAGCAGTATTCAGAGTGTGTTGTGGGGGCTGTGATCCCATGTTTGCTGCATTGCACTGCATTTGCATAAGCATCTTTGCATCATATTGCATAGCATTTCTCCAGTTAGCCAGAGTTCTGATCCAGCCTTTGTTTCTTGAAGGTGAGTACCCGGAGTTTGAATTGTTGAAGAATCAGCTGAGTCAGCTCATGGAAACCATAACAGCTATGAATAGAGAAGAAGCTAACATCCAGAGAACTTTGGGGAACAATGTAGCTCAGCCTGTGCAAACCCCTACCAGAGGTATACCTTCTCTCCATGGCACAGAATATCACAGTTTCACTTTCTCTACGCCAGGTTCTCCGAGGATTGTTCCTTCTCCATGGGTTGTTCCACCTCCAAGAGCTGTTCCACAGGTTAATGTTCAGAACCCAAGGACTGTTGAACATACGAGAAGACTTCAGTTGTTGGAAGATCAGATTGATGCCTTGATGAATAAGAATGCTCTTGATCTGAACGCTGCGAGCATGTGTTTAGTGCCAGGCCTTGTGTTGCCTCCGAAGTTCAAGACGCCTAATTTTGAGAAGTACAAAGGGGATAGTTGTCCGAAGTTACATTTGGTTATATTCTGCAGAAGAATGACTTCGCATGTCACCAATGACAAGCTCATGATTCACTGTTTCCAAGATAGTTTGATTGGAGCATCTTTGGATTGGTATATGCAATTGAAGAGTGAAAGCATCAAATCATGGTCAGATTTAGCCAATGCCTTCGTGAAGCAGTACGATTACAACCTGGATATGTCTCCTAGTCTCGTACATCTGCAAGAATTATCTCGGGCGAAGAATGAATCATTCAGAGGGTATGTGCAAAGATGGAAAGAATTGGCTGCTAGTGTTCAACCACCGCTTCAGGAAAGAGAAATGGTTGACCTCTTCTTGGGTACTCTGAAAGGCCATTATTATGACAAATTGTTCGGTTGTACAAGCTTTGTGGGCCTGATGAGAATGGGGGAGCTTGTTGAGAGAGGACTCAAGAGTGGAAAGCTTCGAGATGCTCCTTATATCCCAGTTGATAAGAATGAGTCAGTTGTCAGTTCTCAAGAAGAGTGGGAAGAAGGAAATGACGTCGTCTCATAATCTCTAGCATCTCAGGATCGGTTTTCAGACACTTCAAGTCAACGGTCATCCTGTCGTCGATCGCGTCAGCACACCCAACGAAGACCAAGGAAACCTGAAAGGCAGTTTACTCAGCTACCGGTGTCGTACAGTCAGTTGTTGCCAGATCTGGTCAGAAGTGGATTGATAGTGCCGAAAGAGACTAATCCAATGATTCCACCCTATCCTCCAGGTTTTGATGCCAGCGCCCGCTGTGAGTACCATGTTGGGGCACAGGGGCATTCAACAAATGATTGTAAGGTGCTTAGAAGCCAGGTTCAGGATCTGTTAGACTCTAACCGGATTTTCATCGCGCCCCAGGGTTTTATTCAGATTAACGATTCTCCGTCATCCAGTTGTGTGGGTTCGTCAGTTAATGTCATGGAAGACTCCACGGGAAGTGTGTGTTCTGAAGAATGTCAAACAGAGAGTTCAGTTGAATATGGGAGAAGTTTCTAGAGGTTTCTGTGCCGAGTGTCGCATCTGTTTCTCTGCCTAACCCGTTTAGCTTTTGTGCATTATTGTTTGCTGACCATCACCAAGATTGTTGGCTGGGGTCATTGTATTCGTACTCATTTGTGCTTACGTGCTGCTTTTGTTGGTTGTACATGTGTGGGAGATTTTTGTATGGGTGCTTATAGCTTGAGTTTCTCTTTGTCTTGTCATGAATATGTGTTTGCTTTCTGCATTGCATTATCATTTAGCAGGTACATCAGAACCGTGGGTCTTATTTCCTCATCATCCAGTTTGTTGCAGGAATTCCCTCAGAGATATGGAACAGAATCAGGTTGAATTGATTGAAGTCCGAAGCCAACTGGGGCAGATGATGAGAGACATGCAAGAGATGCGTCTGGAGCAGAAGGTCCTCAAAGAGGAAAATAGTCAGCTGAAGACCCAAATGAGCTTGATCATGGAAGTAGTCAAGAATGTGCTTAGGAAAGAAGATGATCAGCTATTTGAAGCCGCAGTGAAGGAGCTCGTGCCACCTATGCCCTGGGAACCTGAGCTTAACGAACATGTTGACGAACATCAGCAACCACAACAAAGGATACGTCCGGCCCAACGAAAGATTCAGGAAGGGAGGCCAAAGAGGGTATTTGAGTCGCCACCTTCAACGTATGCTGAGCTATTTCAGACTTTATTGAGGTTTAAAATGGTTGAAAAAAGAACAATGGAACCGCCCAAGGGAACGATACCGCCTTATGGATGCGATACCAGTAAGCAATGTGAATTTCATTCTGGGGCACTTAGACACGACATCGAGAGTTGTCAGGCTTTTAAGCACAATGTTCAAGACCTGATTGACTCAAAAGATATTGAATTCACGCCAAGCGGTGTAGCTGTACGTATGGGTCCTATCCTAGTTGATGCTAAGATGAGGGATGCTTCTAAAGCTGCAGTAGGTCAGAAATGTATCCGGGACTCCATGGTGTCAGAATCTCCATGCCCACAACTGTTGCCTATTCCTGGGGCAGATCTGAGAAAGAAAATGGCTAAGCATAAGGAGTGCCTTAATCAGTACGGCGAAAATCAAGAAACCAATGTTGTATTTGCTACAAATGTTGTTCGACAGTCAACCCGGTACCAGCGACAACAGCAACGACCTCAACAGCAGCAAAGGCAACAACATCCCAATCATCGAAGAGCTCAAAATCAGAGGCCGGTGAGGGTATTTAATGTGCCTCCGATGCCATATGCCGAACTTCTTCAGACGTTGCTACGATTACAGTTGGTTGAGAAGAGGAAGTTAGCCCCGCTGACAGGTACGCCTCCAGCAGGGTATGATATCAATGAGCACTGTGATTTCCATTCAGGAGCACCGGGGCACAACATTGAAGATTGTCTGGCCTTCAAGCACAAGGTGCAGGACCTACTTGACAGTACAACAATCAACTTCGGGCAGGAAGGGCCCAAAATCATCTGAATGAGGAGGAGGGGCTCCATAATTTGGTAGGGTCACTGAAAGCAGATCAGGACAACATCGGGTTGCCTCTAATAACTGATTGTGAAGATGGCTGGTCCAGCAGCAGGACAGATGTGAAAGCCCGGTTCTCGGAAGCTGGCATTTTTCTTTGTTTTATCTTGTCATTTCTTTACGTTTGTAGTTTCTTTCCTGTTTAAATTGCAATCTTGTTCGTAAGACTTGTTGTTTTCATTCAATTGATGATAATGAAATAAATATGCATGTTTTGATTAAATCCATTCGTGTTCACTGATTGTTTTTACAAATGTCCAATGCTTGGTTAAGAAGGATCTGAGGAGGACGACGAAAAAGAACGACATGCAACTTCCGATTGTATGCTTTTGAAGTAAAACCTGCTGATGATGTACAGGCATTGTTTCAAATCCCTAAACACCGGTGATATAAGGAAGATAATCCCTTGCCAACCCCTTTGAGCCTAGTAGTAGGAGTTCTTTCTGAAAACGAAAAACCCTCCATCTTTAACCTGAGGCTGGGTAGGTGTTAGCTAATTTGGCCGAGCGTTCAAGTTGCAAAAGAAGTGTCCGTTCGAGGATCAATCACACCTCTAGAGGTCGTGCCTAAAAAACCACAATGGTTAAATCAAGAGCGAGACAATCACATTATTCTCCAATGAGTCAGGCAACCAGTGTCACACGACTTGTTCGGAAAAAGAGAAAGCAAAAAGAATCAAAAGCCCGCTAAGTCAAAACTTCAAAACAAACGACTTAGGCAAAAATGAGGGCATCCCGCTGGACTTAAAAATCAAAAGAAACTCAAAAAGAGTCGGTCCAGGCAAAAGTTACGGATATGAAAAGAAAAAAGATGAAAGGATAACAAAAGAAAAATCCTCAAATGAAATACGAGTCGTGTGACCCTAAGTGTCAAAGACGAAAAGTGAGTAACTGTCACTCCAAAAACTCATGGCTTCTCGGACTATCACTCCTATCTTTCAACCTCTGAGAGGTGAGCGCTAAGGTCGAATTATCTAAACGTAGGATGGAAGAACATCAAGGAGAGTGGGTGGGTTAAAAATAAACTTTGAGCCTTTATCCTTTCCTTCAAAACCGTGAACCTGACCACGTTATAACCTTCAAAAGTCCTAATTGAAGCAGGTTTGCTTCGAAAGCATACTTCGGTAAAGGTCGTGTCGAAACTGACTCCTAAAAGGGTTCCTCTTACCATGTTGGTACTGATGTTGATATTCTTGATAAATGTTTTGTGCATTATATGCCATAAACTGTTTTTTCCTTTTCCCAGTGAACAGATTGGATGTCAAAGCTGTCATATGCGTTGCATTAGTATATCTTTCATGCATAACAACTTGTTTTACTTGCGAGTAAGCGCTTGACAGCAGGAAAGTTTTCTACAATGGAAGGTATGGTCAGGATAGAATACAGAACGCCCGAATGCTCCGCAAGCCAGGAAAAGCTACATCCAGTGATCCCCAGTCAGGTCAGCCTTTCGAAGTCAGTTATCCTGGGGCAATCAAGTTGAGATTCAGTAAATATCTCGTAGTCAGGGGCACTACTCCGAATCAGATAATCAGGGGGCAAAGTCATTGCAGTCAGGGGCAGGCCATCTTAAGAGCGCAAAAGTTATTCTTTATTCGAGAAGCATTTGATGTAAAGTATCTCTCCGAAGTTCAGAATGTAGGGGCATTTCATATCAGACCATCAGGGTACAGATTTTCAGATTTCCTTTTGAGGAGCAGCACCACAGAGGTCCCGCAGGCTGGGGGCATATCAGAAATAAAAGGATTGTTCTTCTCCGTATCATCAGAATTATTCAGAGCTATTCGAGCAGATTCAGCCAATTTTCGAGTGCGAGACGAATGTTGGGAAGTCGTGTTACTATCCCTTGACTCTTCAACCAGAAGACTGTGTATTCAAACAGAATGTTTTCCAGCGTCAGTTGTACCTGACCCATCACAGATAGACTAAAAGCCCAAGTCTATGTTGGCGATCACTGTGAGACCCATCCGTGTTGGAGCATCAGTTTCCAAATCTGATCTTCATCAGTACGCAGGAAGACTTCGTCTATTTTTCCCCAGCAGAAGTCCAATTTTTCATTGGCACGGGTAAGCTATCCCCCGAGAAGTCCAATCCTACTTGGCACATATGTCATTCCCCAGCGGAGTTGATTTCACTCTTCCAGCATTTATTTTGCTGGAATAATTCTGTGATATCTGGTTTATCCCCAGCGGAGTTGGCTTCGTCTTCAGCATTTATTTTGATGAAGTGGTTTTCTGTACCCGACTTTCTCCAGCAGCCCAAGCCTGCATTAGCATATTGCATATATCATCATATTTGCATCATACTTGCATTTCATTTTCAAAATGCGTAGCATTTCCATCCTAAATGGAGCATTACGCCCTAGAAAGATTCAAACATATGCATATGCATACGAAGTATAAGCCAGATCTTCTATCAGCCTCATATGGCACGTGAATTACTCTGTGATCAGTTCAGGGGAATTCATCCAGCATCAGTGTTCAGACAATTCAGCAGTTTATTCGTATTTCAGATCATACAACAGTTATGCTTTGATCAATCAGTCATCTGGTATCGACAGACTTTTCTTTCCGTCAATTCATATTGACGATGTGTTCCTCCAACAAGTGGTGTTTTCTCCATCTATCAGTAGACGTCTTGAGTTCGAATATGGCGTTCTTCCCGTCTATCATTAGACGATGTGAAGTTTCGGGTGATTTTTTCAGTGGGGTTTCAAGATGGGGTTTCTCTAGCAAGTGGTTTTCTTCCCGTCTATCATTAGACGATGTGAAGTTTCGGGTGATTTTTTCAGTGGGGTTTCAAGATGGGGTTTCTCTAGCAAGTGGTGTTCTTTCCGTCTATCAGTAGACGATGTGAAGTTTCAGGTGATTTTTCAACGGGTTTCTTATCGTCAGAGCATACGGATGGTGTGTTTCCCCAGCGAGTCTTTTCCGGCTATCTTTAGATGTTGAGAGGTTTCAAAGCGATCTTTCGGATAGTGGTTTTCTTTCTGTTTATTGGATGAGATGACATTTCAAGAGGGATTTTCTGGCCGTCAATCCTTATTGACGTCGACGCTCTTTGAAGAATGTTCGGTTTTCCTGTTTGTCGATTCTTATTGACGACATGGCACTTTGAAGGTGGTTTTCTTCCCGTCGGTCCTTACTGATGATGTGGCCCCTTTAAGGATATTGTTCTTTCCATCAAATCCCGTAGACGAAAGGATTCTGAAATTTGAGGGATGGTGTTGAATTGCGTATGGGTGTCTTTCCGTCTACCCTTAGACGATGTGAGTATGGATTATGGGTGTCTTTCCGTCTATCCTTAGACGATGTGAGTATTGATTTTTTCCTTCGGGATGGGTGTCTTTCCGTCTATCCTTAGACGATGTGAGTATGGATTTTGGGTGTCTTTCTGTCTATCCTTAGACGATATGAGTATGGATTTTGGGTGTCTTTCCGTCTATCCTTAGACGATGTGAGTATGGATTTTGGGTGTCTTTCCGTCTATCCTTAGACGATGTGAGTATTGAATTTTTCTTTGGATTGTGGGTGTCTTTCCGTCTATCCTTAGACGATGTGAGTATGGATTTTGGGTGTCTTTCCGTCTATCCTTAGACGATGTGAGTATTGAATTTTTCTTTGGATTGTGGGTGTCTTTCCGTCTATCCTTAGACGATGTGAGTATGGATTTTGGGTGTCTTTCCGTCTATCCTTAGACGATGTGAGTATTGTTTTTTTCCTTCGGGATGGGTGTCTTTCCGTCTATCCTTAGACGATGTGAGTATGGATTATGGGTGTCTTTCCGTCTATCCTTAGACGATGTGAGTATGGATTTTGGGTGTCTTTCGTCTATCCTTAGACGATGTGAGTATTGAATTTTTCCTTCGGGATGGGTGTCTTTCCGTCTATCCTTAGACGAAGTGAGTATGGATTTTGGGTGTCTTTCCGTCTATCCTTAGACGATGTGAGTATGGATTATGGGTGTCTTTCCGTCTATCCTTAGACGATGTGAGTATTGAATTTTTTTCCTTCGGGATGAGTGTCTTTCCGTCTACCCTTAGACGATGTGAGTATGGATTTCGGGTGTCTTTCCGTCTATCCTTAGACAATGTGAGTATGGATTTTGGGTGTCTTTCCGTCTATCCTTAGACGATGTGAGTATTGATTTTTCCTTCGATTTGGGTGTCTTTCCGTCTATCCTTAGACGATGTGAGTATTGATTTTTCCTTCGATTTGGGTGTCTTTCCGTCTATCCTTAGACGATGTGAGTATTGATTTTTCCTTCGATTTGGGTGTCTTTTCGTCTATCCTTAGACGATGTGAGTATTGATTTTTTTCCTTTGGGATGGGTGTCTTTCCGTCTATCCTTAGACGATGTGAGTATTGAACTTTTCCTTCGGGATGGGTGTCTTTCCGTCTATCCTTAGACGATGTGAGTATATTTCTCTTCCTGTCTAGCAGTAGACGATGCGAGAGGATCAGGTGTTTTGTTGCAACCCTCGGGTTTGTTATCTGTGGTATCACGCGGGTAACGGTTGTTAAAATCAGGAGTTCTTTACCAGATGATTGATCAGTTTGTTGCCGTGACGGCTGGACTCGGTTTTCTGGATTTTATTCCCCAAACAGTTTCGCAATTTATCATTTTGCGGTTGGCAAATTTTCGGGCTTATTTGGTATTCAATCGTCTCGTACCTCGATTGTTTGAAGGCTGCGCGCTCTTCAACCCTTCAGGTCCAAGCCGCTTGAATAGGGGCAGCTGTTGCACCCTAAAATTTGACCAACCGGTGCCACTTTCGGTTTATGCTTCGATGCATTTTGCATTCGCATTTACATACTGCATTTCCTCAATCATGGTGATCGTATCGGGATTACAGCCCTGCTGCCGCATTTCAGGTGTTTCAGACCGGTTTGGATAATCGGAGGTTATTTTGAGAAGTCGCGCGCTTCCTGGGTGTTTTCAGTTCGCAGTGATTTTGGAGTTTCTTGGTGTCGGGATTTATTGTTTTGCTTCGATCTGGTTTCGCGCTCTCTTTTATGTTGGTTATTTGCCTTTGTTTGCATTTTTTAGGGTTTAATAGCCTTTTGTGGATTTTAAATAGCTTTTTAGATTTTTTAGAATTTGAATAGATTTTTTTTTATATTTTTAATAGCTTTAAATCATTTTTTAGAATTTATATAGTTTTAATAGGTTTTAATAGTTTTTAATAGTTTTAATAGAATAATAGAATTTCTTTTAAATAAATAGTATAGATTTTAGCAGAAATTTAATAGAAATAATAGAAATTATTAGAGTTTTTATTTTTATTAGTTTAGAGATTAGTGGAATTGTTAGAGAATTATTAGAGTTTTTTTTCTATTGTCATTAGTCTAGTGATTAGTATAAAGTTAATAGTTAAGTCTTCTTTTTAGGTTTAATTAGGATTTTAATCTTTTGTTTAGATCTTAATTAGAGTTTGTTAGAATTAATTAGATTAGATTAGTCTTAATTTTCGGATTAGTTAGTTGAGTATTAACTAGTTAATTAGGTTAAGTCTTTAATTAGTTTTTAATTGGGTTTAATTCATTTTGATTCAGATTTTTAGAGTTGATTTTCGTTTGGGCCCAGAATAGTTTTTGGAGGCCCAATATCTCAGTCCTTTTTGTCCATTTTTTTGTCCAGAATCGCCATGTGTCAGCTATATAAGCGTGACACGCGTGTCATCAAGGAAGAGGCCACCTCATATCTTTCACTCTCAGCTTCTAACACGCGTCTACCCACTAACTGTCTCTCCCATAACATGTGGCTTCCATGCAGCCTCCCTCACCGCCACCTGTCGTCGCCTGAATCTCACCGGTTGCATGGCCGGCGGCCATGCAACCACCGCACCTGACTCCTTCCGGCTACCGTTAACCAACTCCGGTCATCTCCCAACTTCTTCCGACCACCGCCCTCCGCCGGAAACTTCGCCGGAAACCATTTTTTTCCCAGAACTTTTTCTAAACCTTCATCTTTCTCCTCTCATCAATAATCTTCTTCGATCATCATCAACATTCGTTCGATCTTCATCATCATCATCCTTCAACAATCTTCACAAGAACAACCATCTTCTCCGGTCTAGATCCTCCAGAAAAACGCCCAGAATCAAGAACACTCGTCCGTGTTCTCCGCATCTTCAATCACCTTCGAGCAATTTCCAGCATCAAGAATGTGCTTCAACCACTTTTTGCCTGATCTTCAACAAGATCCTCCAAGAGCACTCCATGTGTTCATCGAGAATTCTTCTCAGATCTCCATCCAAAATCCATCCGTAACTGTCAGCAAGAACATTCAACAAATCTCAAGATTTTCCAAATTTTTTTATCTTCATTTGAGGATCATCATGTTCGTCATCAAATCCTCCAAGTACAGCAAGATCCGTTCGAACCTTCTTCAGTTCCAATCATCTTCATCAAAAGAAATTCTCTCCAGAATCAGTCTTCGGATTCAACTCAGCTTCAAGAACATCCAGGTCAAACTTCAACAAGAATCGCCAGATCGTAACATGCATGTTCGTATTCCTCGCAAGAACCTCATCATCTTCTTGATTCAGCACCACATCTTCAAGGATCGTCAACATCCTCACACCGTCATTGATCTCCATCAACAAGCGCGTTCATCATACATTCAACAACTTCAAGAACTTTCGATTCAACAACCTTCAACATCTTCAAAAGCTTCTTCTAAAATTGTCAAGATTTGGACTCGTTTGTGTATCCAGAATTATGTCGATTACGTTGCTATGGTTTTCGTTGGTGTTATAAGGATTAGAATATGTTGAGTTGAACGTTTATGGTGGTGAAGTGTTTGAGGAAGAAGTTTGAATGAAGGTAAGGTTGAGAGAGGATCAGAGAGAGACGGAGATGAGAGAGTTGGAGAGAAGAGAGGGAGACGGCGCAATGAACAGTGACGCAAGGGGAGTTAGGGTTTTCTGAGGTTGAGATTGGGGAGAAGGGAGTCTGGGCTGGATTTGGGCTTCTGAGGCCCAATTGTTTTGCAGTTCGTACACCCCTAGTTTCTCTTTCCACCCCCTCCGTATTCCTTTGCAAGTACACCTGGGCTGGGCCCAGCGAATTCCTTGCCTATACCCTCCGTATACTTACTGCACCCCCCTTCTCCATTTTTCTTGTTTGGGCTGAAGTAATGGGCTGGGCCCTTAGTGCTGTTTTGTTTTTTTCTGCTAGCTCCCCCCCTGTAACAGACTGTACCCCTCTCCCCTTGTATTTTCTTCATTTTTATTTTTTCTCTTTGTGAAAAAAGAATATTGAAAAGGAAATGAAAAAATATTGAAAAAGAGTAAAAGAAAAATAGTAAAAAAAAGAAAAAGAAAAGAATATAGAAATATGAAAAAGAAGAAAAAATATTAGTATAGTTTTTTCTATTTTCTTTTAGAGTATATTTTTCTTCATGGAGTTTATTTTAGGGATAGTTTTAAATGTCCATCTGTTAGGGGACTTTTTACACTTTTAGAGGTAGTTTTAGAAGTCCACTTGTTAGGGGACTATTTTCCACTTGATTTTCCATTATAGATGGATAGAGTTTTTAGGAGTTTATTTTTCAGTTCTCAATCATTGTAACCATTTTTCAGAATATCAATAAAACGAGATTTGAGCTGTGGTCCCGAAAGTAGCCGAACTACAGCTGCTCTGATTTCTCGTACCAGACGAGAATATGTAGGCATAGGATGCGATATCCTAGCGAGCACACTAACAACTAACCTTTTTGTTCTCTCGCTGCTGTGCGATCGAGACTTTCCCGCTGATGACTGATGTTATCCTTTTCTCTTGCCCGAGTGCATTTGAGACCAGACCGCAGCTTTAATTCCCATAGGTTCCCGTACCTGTAAAACCAGATTAATTTCTCACTTCTGTGTGAGAACACCCAGCCTAGCCGTAGTTAGCCTGAACTATGTAAGCTCTGATCTTCCATGCTGTGTGGAAGTACGTAGGCACAAGACGCGAGGTCTTGGTGAGCCAATTTCCCCGTAGTCCCGAACTACGTTGACTCTGACTTTCTCTCTTGAGAATATGTAGGCATAGAGTGCGACGCTCTATCGAGTCAATTCCCTTCTGTTTAGATTTAGCAGCCGTAGATAGATTGTTTTTGCATCCTTTAGACAACCCAAGCAAGCGTGGATCCCGTCGAGTACGACGGACGTGAGGGGTGCTAATACCTTCCCCTTGCGTAACCGACTCCCGAACCCAGGTTTTGGTTGCGATGACCATACCTTTCCCGTTTTTTGCGAGGTTTACTTCGAGCGTTTCCTTTCCCTCCGTTGGGATAAATAACGCACGGTGGCGACTCTTTTGTCAACCGGCGCCGATTTTCGCAGTAGCGACAACCAGTTAAAGAAATCTTCTGATTAGGGAGGTTTATTCCTCATCATCAGATATTCCATAGGAAGTATCCTTCAATAGGCTTTAGAAAATATAATCTATTAGATAGCTTTTCATCATCTAATTCCATTTCTTTTCTTTGAAGATTGCAGGATAAACCTACAAGCTATAAGTTACGGTGAGAATCAGATATCAAATTATTAATTAATTTGAATCTTAATTCATTAGTTCACCACCGGTCTTTTATTTTTCCAAAGAAAGGGAAAAAGATTGAATTACCCACAATGCAATGCAAATGCAAAAGCTAGAGATTTTAGGTTCGGGGGTTGGTTAAACTTAGGGAAGGTGCTAGCATCCTAAGTTTCTGTAGTACTCTACAAAAACCTCTTGTTTTAATGTGTTTATTGCTAAGGGTTATCCGCTTAAAGGTGAAATACCTAGTGGTTTAATTCTAAGTATACTCTTCAAGATGTCGCATCTTGTACCTATATATCTTGACGGGTATAGAATCAGAGTATTTGTAGTTCCCCTAAAGGGTTTGAGGAACTTTTTGATTGTTGGTCAAAGTTCCAAAGGGTAAAGGGTTGTTGATTTATTAATTCTAGGAGAAAAGACGAGTTGTCATCTCGAGGGAGAACACTCGACTTAACCACCACAACTTGTAGGAGACGGTCTTTGCATCGTCTTGAGAGAAGGGTTTAGAAACTCGGGTTCTGATCGACGAGTATGCCACTATCACTCTCAAGTGGAAAATATCTACATCACATGATTATATTATTATGGGGCAGGAGATTTATCTCTCGATTATCAAGATAACTAACATCTTATTCTCTAATGGGGATAAATAGTTGAGTTGAGTTGAGTGTATTGTTTTTCTATGTTGTAAAGATAAAAGACAAAGGTCCTCTTTATGGGCTAGGGACTAAACTTAAATTGATCAAACTTGAAAAGGATCAAGGATCAAACGGGGGATAATAATGCAAGATGAGGTGTAATACGCACAAGTGTTAAGTCATGCGCAAATTCTTCCTTTGGACATTATGCAATGCGATAAAATAAATAGCGGATAAAATAAAATCCATACAAACAGATATAAATGCACAAAATATAAGCGCTTAATGGAAATATTGTGAGCGGGGTTGCGGATACTCGAATGTGAGATCGGAGTTTGGCGGATGGAAGCATGCGCACGTTGATTGAGTTTTATGCGAGATTAATTTTTAAAAAAGGGTTGAACTAAATTATTAGTTTTAATAAAAGTTAGATGTGAATTACTTAAATTTTAATGAGTGAATAAAAGCTTAGTTATTATTAATATAAATTAATCGGATTATGAAATAGGTTTTAAATATAAAGAAAGGTTTTATTATTAAAATTGTTTTGGTCATTTAATAAATAAAATGCAAGTTTATTTAGAGAAAAGGGTTTTTTATAAAAATAGTTTTGTTATTAGTAAACAAATACCAATGAAAGGAAATAGATTGAATAATCATATACATTGTTATTTAAGAAAAGGTTTTTAAGTTGATTAGTTAATAAAATGAAATAGAATAAATTGAGTTATTAATAAATAGATAAGCTAAAAAGAAATAAGTTAATTAAATAAAAGGAAAGCTAATTGATTAAATAATTAAACTAATTAAATAAAAAAGTTTTAATCATTTTAATAAAAGGTTGATTAAGAAAAGGTTTAATTATGGGTAAATTAATTAAATGAAATAAAGTTAATGATACTAATTAAAATGGGTTAATTAAAGGTTATAGTTGGTTTTAAATTAAATTAAAATGGCAGATTAAGGGATTTATGAGTAGTTAGTGGATTAATTAATGAGTGGGGCGTGCGATTGGGTGGCGTGAGGGTGTACAGATTTATGGTGGAGCGCATGTGAGAGGTGTGTGATGAGATCTGATGACGGATGGGCGGCTGTGATACACGGTTGCAGGGTAGTTATGGTGGGGTGTGTGCATGTGATTACAATACATAAAAACAAAATACAGAACCCTAATCCCCAAATCCCCAATTCTCTTCTCCCCTTCTTCATCGTCCATTCACTCTCTCACTCCCATGATCTCTTCTTCCTCTTCCGCGATTTTTTTTCCCTTCCTTCATCTTCCTTCTTGTCACGTGATTTCTGTACTTCCGCCTTCTTCTTCTATTGTTTCAATTTCCTGCACAAACAAACAATAACAAATTAATGTTAAAAAAGGAATCTCACGGTTTTAAAATGGGTGTTTTGCAGGATTTTCGATGGTGGCGGATGGTTGATGTTCTCGACGGAAAGGGTTCCGGCGGCGTGAAAAAGTAGCAGTTGACGGCGGTAGTTTGAGGACGGAAGCGCGAGGGTTACGGTTTTCAACGGTGGATGGGTCGCGACGGGTTTTCTTAAAAAAATGATAAGTTCTCTCAATTCCACGGCTTTTGAAATTAGGGTTTGATTGTGGAATTTTGTGGGTTTCTTTGTGAATTGCTGTGATTTGTTGCTGAGGTTTTTTTTATCTGTCCTTCATCTTGATTCCTCTCTCTTTTATAGGCCTCAAAAAGATTTTGGTTTAAAACCATACTAAATCCGCGGGGACATGTCTATCTGATTTTGGAAAGATTAGGGAACATGTTTGGGATGATATGGAAATAAATCTGCTACTTCCATTTTATTTCAAATCAGAGTTGGAATGCTTTTAACACTGTCTTTTATTTGTTGCAGTTCATGATACAGATCTTCCCTTTCATTTGTTGCGGTAATAACGATCCTTGCTGTACTCTGCCTTTGGCAGATTGATGAATTTTCGGATTCTTGCTTCTGAATCAGATTAACATTTCTTCTTCTTCTTTCAGGAAACCACTTAAGTTCAGATGCTGTCTTTCTGATGCCGTCGAGAAAGGGTTCATACTCGGTGATGATGACATAACGGTCTTTTCACTATAACTAAATCATGATTACAATTGATTATGCATTATGCATAAGAATTTTACGATGCTCAGACCCTAAGTCTGAGAGTTCTTGCTTAAACATCTAAGGTTCAAGAATTCCTTGCTCAAATTATACACACCTAAGATTTCCTTGCTTAGACCCTCAGCCTAATACTTTCTTGCTCAGGTCCCACAGACCCGAGACTTCCTACTTAAGCCACTCTAGACCAAGACTTCTGCTTAAACACCTCAGGTTCAAGACTTCTTGCTTGAGCCCCTTAGGCTCAAGATTTTTGCTCAGACCCTCGAATCTAAGACTTCCCTGCTCAGGTTCCATGAACCCAAGAGTTATGCTCAATCAATCCACTTGATTAGACTTTCAATGTTTTATCACAAAGACAAAGACTTATATGGCTTAAGCATCTTGGCGAGGGACTTTGATTTGCTCAATTAATCCACTTGATTAAGACTTTAATTGCTCTAGCACATAACAAGAGACTTACATGGCTCAAGCATCTTGGCGAGAGACTTTGGTCTAATATACTAAACAACATGTTTAGTAGAATAAAGAACAATGTGTACTTGATACAAATATCAGAGGTACAAGGAAATCACCATAAAAAATACCTAAAGCTCTTAAGATTTCTATGATATTCAATGTGTAAGTAATCTCAAGGCTTTTACAATTACAACCTACAACAGAAATTGTGCATAACCATTTATGTTGATAACTGTTGATCTTGTTACTCCTCCATCAGGTTAATCCTTGTCAAAAATTCAGTTTGAACCTTCAACTACTTATATAGAATTTGCAAAAGACTAACCATTGGAGGGATAACTTGATCAAGTGTCTTTGCTTTCTCCATAGTACAAGAGACGTTGAAGATAGATACACCAAAAGATCTTGATCCATTGTGTATCATGTTTAACCATTGAGTCTTCAAAGAGATTTTGTACTATAGATCCATTGAGAGTAGATATCCATAAAGCATGCTAACCTTTCTTGAGCCTTGTGAACAAAGACTCTAGTTAACAAACCGATTTGATAATGCAACTTGCTTTCTGCAGTACTGATAACTTCAACTTTATTACTGACTCTGAGTGATCACCAGAAGCCAATTTATATTCACTAATTGTAGAGAAAATAATGTTATTTCTTTTGATGTTGAGACCTTCAGCTTCAGATTATACGCCAGACATCACTTAGAGAGTGTTCTGAAGATTCTGCACCACCAGAAGCTTGCAATTCAGCTTCTCTCAAGTGTGCCTTTATATATCAGATTCTGTATATATATATATATATATATATATATATATATATATATATATATATATATATATATATATATATATATATATATATATATATATATATATATATATATATATATATATATATATATATATATATATATATATATATATATATATATATATATATATATATATATATATATATATATATATATATATATATATATATTATATATATATATATATATATATATATATATATATATATGTATATATATATATATATATATTATATATATATATAAAAGTATTAGAAACCGAATACAAGAAACACACATCGAATATAACCATTGTTTTGTTAATACTTTGTTATCATCAAAACCAAAAGAATATATGTCATGAACAAATCTTGTTCTAACAAGTGACACGTACCACTTGTACTTTTCTAAACCAATTTTCACCCAACAAAATCAAAGTCAGCGTACCCAATTCAGACATAATTCGTCTCTTTGGGGTACCATAAACCTATTAGTATTGTGTTTGTGAGATATCTCGTGATGCATTTTACCATATTGAGATATGATTAATTGTGGTTTGCTTGAAAACAGGCATAAAAAACATAAAAAACATGATATTAGGTCGAGATGCAGTGAGATAGGGGAGATGCCTGATCGTACCTTAGTACATGCTTTCTTTGATAGGCTTTCACCCCTTGTTTTTATCCAAGCAACACAACATATTCATTGGAGTGGAGATAGCCTTTGCTTTATTCATCTCGAATCTCTTGAGTAATTCTGTACAATACTTTGCTTAATTAATGAATATAACTTCTTTAGATTTATGGATTTGAATGCTTATACAGTATCGAAGCTCCCCCATCATTGACATCTCAAACTCATTCTACATAACCTTAGAAAGTTCCTTACACAAGAATTTGTTAGTAGCACCGAATATGATATCATCGACATAAATTTGAACTAATAATATGCCACGCTCAAATTTTGTGTTGAAAAGGGTTTTCTTAACCTTTCCTCTTTAAAAACTATTTTCAATCATAAACTTGCTCAAACGGTCGTACTAAGCTCTAGGAGCTTGTTTTAGGTTGTACAAATCTGTTTTCAGTTTGAAAACATGATCAAGAAAAGAAGAGTTTACAAATCCCAAAGGCCGACCAACAAACACTTCCTCCTGAATGTAACCATTCAAGAACGCATTATTTGCGTCCATTTAAAAAAGATTAAAATCCGTGATGCATGAGAACTCTGTAAGCATCCTTGTGGATTCTAATCAAACACATGGGCATAAGTTTCATTTAAATCCATGGCTTTGGGATGACTTTCGTATGGTAGACATCTTGAAGAACCCGTGCTAGCCTCGTGTTTAACAGAATGAAGAGCTCCAACGAATTTCTGGTGGGCTTGAAAGTTGATATATCGCTAACAAGTATCACATTCTTGTGCCTTCTTTGTCCTTCTACCTCAAATGCTCACACCCCTTTCTTATTGAATTCCTCATTATCTTCTTGGCATTAATTTCCCCATTTTTATGTAACATTCTACCATGGTCGTAATCTCCTTAATCAAGGAAGGTGAGTTTTGCATCAAAGACTCGTTAAAGTATCCCCCTATAAGGCCATTATGAAAACCCCTTACGAACATCCCTTGGTTGGGATAGGCGACCTTGATGGTTTTATCATTGAAGCATGCCAAGTATTCCCGTAATAACTCAAAATATCCTCAGAGGACATTAAAGAGGCTTGTGATTGATACCTTTCTATGCTTACTGGTAAAAATTGATGTATAATTTTCCTTGTGATGTCTTAGTAGTTAGTGATAGAGAGCCTAGGGAGGCTCATGTACCAAATGAGGGTTGTCTCTTTAAATATTCCCACAATTAGTTTGCCTTTTAGGGAATTTATGGATCAAATAATGGTTATTTGTGTATTAGTAGCAATAACATGTTCTTAAGGGTAGCACTTGTCGTCGAACATTGATAGGGAAGGTGAGTTGAAGTTATTTGGGACTTGTGCGTCCCAGTTCTCCACCAACAAGGGTTGGGGTCCGCTAGATTCTCTTGTTCATCAATTTCAGGTTGCATGTGTTGCTGATGTAGATCCACACATTATCTTGCAGTGTCTCATTCTAACTACATAACTCCTCCAAAGTATTTAACATTTTTCTATGGGGCTTAATCATCATTGAGGTGATTATTGTTGATACTAGCGAAAACCCTTATCATCATGGAACAAGGTTAGGTTGTTGTTGGAATTGGAATGTGTGGCTCAAGTTAGTTTTACAGAGCCTATAATGGGCGCCATATGTACATGTTGGGTACATTAATTGATAACCCCTATTGATCTTAATCTAGTAAGAGTCACACACAATCTTATCAGTGAAATTTGTTAATGAATTATCCTTTTGCGTTCTTCTTCTTTTATAGTGATATTGACCCCTCTATTTGGAATTCCCAATTAATATCATTTAATGTGATCGGCTAGGTCCTTAATGAAGATTGAGAATCTATTTCGATGAGAGGGCTTATTTTTTGTAATAATGGTCTTTAAGTCTGAGTCTGATATATATCTTGTCATAAGATTATTTTTAGGCCTGAGTCTGATTTTTTCAAATGTTTGATTGACATGTTAACCTACTTAAAAACCTATTTTATTTCAACATATGTAAATAAGCAATTAAATTAATATTTATATATACAAAAAAACTAAAATATCAATGAACCTAAAAATTTGTTTACATTGACTTATTTTAACTTATCTTGTAGCATAAATTTTGAGAGACTATTTGTTTAGGAAAACATATGAAAACAATTTATGAAAACTGTTGGATGATAATATAGAGACAAAGAGGTATAAAAGGGGGAGGGGGAGTTGAATAAACTTTTTTCCCTTAAGACAATTTCAAAAACATTTTAAGTCCCACGAACAAAATCAGAGATTTAAAAAATACGGAAGCAAAACACAACAACAAGAGAGCTTGGAAGCATCTCAATAAATTAAACCAAGTGAAATAATACAAGATATTACTAAGGTTTTGATTGCTTCAAATGCAAGTCATCATAAGACAACTAAATTTGCTTTAAACAAAGCAATTTAAAAACTCTTCACATAGAAATTTTATCACGCCATAATATAATTCATGATACTTCTATAAGATTGATACACCACATACCTAAACTTATACATAAAATCTCTATAAGCAAAGTATATCTTATATGGCATACAATCAATGCAATTGTGCAATATATGTAATAACAATATTAATAAATGCTAGTAAAATAAAGGATTTAAGAGAAGAAGAAAATATACACAAAGATATATAGTGGTTAAGCGTTTGTCCTTGCTTTGCCTACTCCACTTTTCAATGGTGTTAGTTAACCACCAGAGAATAATAATGATCTTTCACTATTTTGATAAGTTTGATACAAGCATTTTAGTTACAATGAACTATCACACGATAATTTTCTTTGTTGATGCAAACACTCAAACTGCTAACAAAAATAAGATCCTTCAAGATCCTAATCCTATAACCTCGTTATCCATAATAACCTGCTCCAAGTATTCATGTGTGGTGATCCCACTGATTCCTTGCTTGAGCGATTGTTATTAACTGAGTGTATATTGGACAACTCCCAACTTGGTCTACGAGCAATCTTTCTCCAACACCACCAAAGAAGGACAACTTTCAACTCTGCCTTACAGACCGTTGATACTTGATCTCGTTAAAGTCTTCCTTGAAGTATACTGAAAAACTCCCTTCTTGATCAATAACAAAGAAGACCAAACTGCACTCAAGAAATGACACATGCACCTGTTACAAACAACAAGCTTCACACAAAAACATTAGATACCCTAATTTCTGGCACTGTTCATCATCTCCATCTTTAGTTTTTTCCATTGTTGACGACCTTCATTTCTAAAGATTGAGTGATTGAAGGAGACTATTGGTATATCTCACAAACCAATCTAAAAACACAAGGTGTTAGTCAAGGAATTAGATGAATGTGAATGATGAACAAACATACAAAGTTCTCTCAAATTTCTGGATAATTGAGTCTTGGTTCTTAATTGTTATCATGAGTTTGATCAATCATGATGAACACTCAAGATTAATCAACTCACTCTCTCTAATCCACAAGCAACAACAACATAATTGCACGAGAATAATGTACAACAAAAAGAAGTGAATCTGACACGGATTGCACTCAAGAGGTTATTCTAAAAAAGAAAAGAAAGATTCATGGTGATGGATATAAACACACTAAAAAGAGACGACAAAATTACATCTTTGTCTATATGGGTTTCACCTATATGTTTCACACAATTGTTGCTTTCATCAAAAAAACAACTATTTAAATCAAGGATAAAAAATGAGTCTTGTGAAGCTTTGGTTTGAATCAAGAAGAAACTCTGGTTCAAATCAATTTGAGCAAAGCCCAAATATGGCTTCACAAAGACAGTTGTTTCGAATCAATTTTTACACTTGATACAGATTACATGAGGTTGTGATTCGAATCATGTTTATTTTGTGATTTAGATTAAATGGTCTAAATGCAATTCCCAATTTTCTCACAGCTTCTGATTTGAATTATGTTTTACACTTGATTCGAATCAAGCAACTGAAAATCTAGATTTTAAGAGTTCTAACTTGTGATTCAAGCCACACCCGATGGAATGACAAAGTAGTAACTTGCTAAACTAAAAGAGAAACAATATCATGGATAAAAAGCACTCTTATTTAATTGAGCATAGATGATTCTTAGTGGTACATAACACAATAGCTGAAGCAATTACAATACAAATGAAATATAGATAACGTACATGCACACAAATACTAAATAAGAGGCAAATTACAAATACGCAAATAGACTAAAACAACTATATTCAAATTGACAAAAATATCAAAACAAATAAGCGATACCATACGATACAGTGACTCTATTTTCAGAAAATAACTTATAACATTATTTCTAAAGTGTTTTCACCCAATTTTCATAAATTATTCAAGATCATTAAATTTTATTTTTGTATTTTAATTTAAAATATAATATACAATATAATAATAAAATTAATAATACTTATTTAAATAAATCAATTTGATATATTTAAAAAACTTATTTTATTGTCTGAAGCCTAATTTTTCAAAACTAAATAGACTTTTAAAAAATCTTAAGCTTTTTCTATTTAAAATAAAAATTAATTTAATTTAAATATGTCTAAGTTTGACTGTAGACTCATGTTAATTGGTACGTGACATATTTTCACTTCTAAGTCTAATCAAAGCCTAGAGATAATATATCTAATTCAAACATATAATAAAATAATAAAATGATATGACAATAAATATAATTGATTTTATTTTTAAGAGAACTTATTGAAAAATAATAAATTCAATTTTATAGCGTCAACATAAGTTCTTTAAACTTGACAACTTTTACTTCCGATAATCCCGTGAAGAAAACAAAAAATGTTAATTAAGATTAAAGCAAAGGTATGTTGGATTGTAGTGGTTGTTCAATTGTCCTAATTAATAACATAAAAAACTAACAGGATTGCTATGTTGACACCCATCTTTACACCCTACACCTCAATTACTGTTCACAAATACTTGAACAAATTCTCCAGAACATGGTTAATAGTATGTATTTTATTGGTTAATGAAGTAGTGAAAGTGGTTAATAAATTATAGGTAAAATAATTGGTTAATAATGTAGATTTTTGTGGTTAATGCAACTGTGAAGTTGGTTAATGCGCAATCTTATATTTGTGTTATAAAATAAATTTTAAAAATAAAACTTTTTTAAAAAAAAAATTAATATTTTAAAAAAATATATTATTTTAATAAAAAAAACACTGTTCACCGTATAAATACGGTGAATAGTGCATACGGTGTAAGTATTGGGTGTAGGAAATGGTGTAGAAATAGCATTTTTCAAAAACTAAAGGCCAAATTTAACCACTTATCATTATCTTATTGAAAGCATGCACTATCACCATCATTGTCATACTTGAATTGAATTTAATCTATATATGGCAGTAAAAACGTTTGGGTAACTTATAAGCTCCTTTTAGTAGTATTGCTATATGCTTTATCTGATAATGCGGATTGGATTGGATTCTCTTTTCTTCCTTTTTTTCCTATTTTTTGGCATACATATGCAGCTTTTCCTATTGCCTCATCCCTTACTTTAAAGTAGCACAAAGTTATTCTTTTTTAGTGAATGAAGAATTAGTGCAAAGTTGAAGTCAAGTAATAGTAATATTCGTGCTTTTTTTTTATAAGACGTATAAGCACAAATCACTTGTGTGTATAATATTTCATTGATAAAAACTTGTATGTTTAATATGCTATATAATGTGAAGAAAAATGCTATTTCTACATCAAAACATATACTACATCGTAATTCAGTGTTTACCGTATTGTGAACAGTAAAATATTATAATAATAATAAAATAATTTTTTTAAAATATATATATATATATATATATATATATATATATATATATATATATATATATATATATATATATATATATATATATATATATATATATATATATATATATATATATATATATATATATATATATATATATATATATATATATATATATATATATATATATATATATATATATATATATATATATATATATATATATATATATATATATATATTAAAGAGTATTGTGTGATTAATCAACTTCATAACTTCATTAACTAATATTTCACATTTCATTAACCAACTTTGTTTTACTACTAAAAATTATGTTTATATCTGGGCATTTATTAATCAAGTTTATAACTTCATTAACCAACTTTTTACATTTCATTAACCAACTTTATTTTACTATTAAAAACTATTTTTAATATTCGGACGATTATTAACCAACTTCATCACTTAATTAACCAATTTTTTACATTTCATTAACCAACTTTATTTTACTATAAAAGATTACTATTCACGCACTGTGCACGTACACTGTTCACATGACACTATTCATGCATTGTTCACATTACTGTTTATGTACAGTTTTACTGTTCACGACATTGTTCACCGTATTTGTGAACAGTATATACGGTGTAGGTGTAAGTGTGAGTGTAGAAATAGTAATGCTGATAATGTGAATTAAACACTTCTTTTTATAAATTGAGTCGAGTTTCTCTTTTTTTTTTCTCCTAGCAAAGTGAATAGCAACGTTTCACTTTGATATGACATGAAATCCAATGATTTCCACGATATGAAAGTAGTAAAATATAGACAAAAATACTGTCTGAGTCTTTTAAGTTTTTTTTTAACAAATCAATCTTTTATATTTTTTATATATAAACATGTCCCATTTGTTTTTAAATTATAACAACCAAGTCTTTCAAGTTTTGTCTGTTGTATAAATTACAAACATAAAGTAACAAAATTGGTATAGAACTGCAACAAGTGTTACATAAAAATACCAAAAGTTATGTCTTATGACAAGTGTTACATGAATGTACTAAAAGTCATGTCTTACGACACTAACATCAAAGTTAACAATGATCACCACTTCTAAACCAAAATACATATCAACACTACAAAAATCAAAACTAACAACATTATGACATAGACTTGCATCTTCAACACGTTCTTCATCATCTCCTTAAATGACATATCAATGTCGTTTGTGCCGCATAAGCGTTTTTGGAACAAAGTTTGCAAAAAAAGTCAATGGTGAACACGTTAGTTATCATAAAAAACCAAATTGTAAAAAAAAAATATAAATGACTGATTTGTTATAATAAAATAACTTAAAGGATCTAGACATTGTTTTTCCCCAAAATATATTATTTCAAATTGACCAAATATTCATTAAAATCGACTTAATTCATCAATAATCTAATAAAGGAAGTTCAATTCATTGATGTACATGCAGACTTTCACTTCTAAACATCGCACGGGAGCACAACTTTCTCCCTCATTTTAACCGTTGATCATATCCAACAATTGTGTATATGAGTAATCTTGGTTTATGGAGTTTTTTACATGACACTTAATCATGACACTCTTATAATTTTTTAATAAGTCATAATTACCTCTTTCATATTTTTATTGGTATTCATCATCTGATTCATAGAGGAATGGGGCCCTAGTAATATAGAGTAATAAGCCAAGAATGAGAATGTGAGAATGTAATGTATCAAGTACAATTCACGCTTGCTTCTTTTAAGTCATATTGCTCGTTCAACGGGTTAAGTTTTTTCTCCAATCAAAAAATGCCACGTCATTGCATGGGGGTATTGTAGCTTTGCTTTTTCGAAGAAACATTTTACGAAGAGAGAGAATAAATATCACTCATTTTATAATTAAAATATCTACTATATAAGAACATAATATGTTCTGGAAAACTCACAAATACCCTTTTGTGCACACAACCCTCCACGTGGATACTTCTATAAACACTTCTAATACACTTCTATCTTCTAAAGCCTCCACGTTGCCTTTCATTCTCATATGTTAGATTACTTTTTATAATCTCTCTTCATTTTTTTTATTTCTCTCTGAACGCATTTCATCTATTCTCTCAACTTTCTTCATCTTATTCTCTCTTTGCTCTGAACCTTGATCTGCATTTCATCTTCATTCTTTCAACTTTCTTCATCATTTTCTCCCTGAATCTATCATCTCTTTCAATAACAAATCTGCATTTTCGCGGGGTGATGGTGGTTGGAGGTGAAACACAAACGGTGATAATTGTGTTTTTCGGTGATGGATTATTCGTTGGTTTTGGTTTGTAGAGGTCACATGTGATTATTCTGAAACAGGATCGATCTGAACCTTCTCTTATTTTTTTCTTTTCGATTTGCTATGTTAATATGTGGTATTTGGTAGATTTAGAGACTTTCCATCAAGAATGTTCTTTGGTAATAGATTTGTGATTTATATTATTCTAGGTTTTAATTTTATGTATATCATCATAATCACAACATTTTTTTTCGATTTATGTCAAAGAGACATGTCTCTGGTAATAGTTTGTTTCTTTAAAAAAAAATTAGAAATGATAAATAGTTCATTCACCTATATTTTTTTATTATTTTTTTTGTATGACATTTGATGTTCAGTTTCAATATTATGTTTTTTTCATTGCCAGTCCAGTTAGAATCATTGTTCCCGAAGATGAGGATCCTCCTTTTTCAAACAATGAAATCGATAATGGGGTGATTTGTTGGCGGAATGGGCTATGGTTAGTGAAAAATAGTTTTTCATTTTCTTTTGCACTAATCAGATTTAAGTGACGTTGGATTAACATTTAACATATTTTATTTGGTGTAAATGACTTTGATAGGAGCATAAGAATGATTTACTACAGACAGTGTGCATATATCATGCTCAAGTCATTCCACCTTGAGGAAGTGAATTTGTCTTCCACCCTCATTAACATTTACAAGTTATTCAATATATTTGGAATTCACTTATTTCTCTTGGTTTGAAGAAAATAGTTTTGAGTGTTCTGAACTAACTGAGGTAACTCTTAAGTCATTTTTAACAAAATGGTTATTCTAAAAAAATGGTTATTCTTCATATTATGCAGATACTTTCAAGTAAAGCAGATATTGGTGTTTTCGCAACATTAAGCAGGAAGCCATTGTGCCTATAGTGAATTGGTTTATCACTTTGTCACGCTTTGATAGAAAAATTTATCGGGGCCATTTCGCTTTAGCATAACTGTCATACATCATTTTTGTCCGGACATTTTAAAATTTTCATTTATCTGACTTTATTTTTTCTTTGCGTAGCATAACATGCATTTTATCTCCCATAGTGCCTAAAATGTCACCCTGGATAATTTCTCGGATTTACAGACAGACTGGTCAAACTGAATTTTAACAATGAGTAAAATTAGTGGGCGGAAATTTTCAAAATCGAGTTTGCAGACGTCAATTATATTAATCTACGTTTAGCGTAGTTTAACCTGACGTGTTCATTTTAATTCTTCGACCATTTTTCATCGCATTTTGATCAGTTTGAGCATTTTAACGGATCAAAAATTATTTTTAAATCTGACCAAACGCTGTATTTTTCTGAGTCTTTTATTTCGCGCTGATCATTTTGGTGTGCTCGGTTTATTTTTTTAAACACTTTCGTGTTCAACTTTTATTTATTTGGGGTCTGTTTATATTTTTACATTTTTTGCTTAAATATTTAGTATAAATAAATAGAATAATTAGTATTTTATTTTAAATGTTTGTTTTTATTTTAGATTTAATATTATTTAATTTGGACTTTAAAATAAGTATTAGGGATATTATTGATAATTTAGAGTTAACCATAACTTAGACTTACCAAATCTAAGGTATATTTCTTCTTTAAATAATTTATTATGAAAATTAGTGGCTAAATTTATGTTGTGAGAGGTTGATTATGCTTAGATAAAACTAAGTAGATAACTTTTTCTCATAATCTTTTATTAACAGGAATCCAAACAAACTTTTAAAAGTGTTTCAAAAAACAAAAAATGTTTTTAGTGTTTTCTGTTAAGTTCATCTTTTTCCCGGGGGAAGGGAGTTGTTGATGATTTCAAAAAAGAAAATTTTTGCTAAAAACATTTTGACATTTTGGATTTGGGAAAAATTCTTCTATCCCTTTAGGTTGATAGTTAAACAATTTGTTGTTTGCCTAGATGACTTTTAATTGGTTGTTATTTCGGTTAATATTATGTTATGAGTCAAAGTTATCTATTTAGATTTAGCTTTGTGTATCAACCAATCACAACATTCTTAGCTTGCTGCTTTATGGATTCTGATGATGATAACCATCAAAATAATTTACTAAAAAATGAAGAATTAGTTGAGTATCCAAAAAATATGGATAAACTCAACAGATGGGTTATACCCTCAGTTCCTTCTAATCAAATTTATAGATTTGGTAAGTAGATGTTTTTTCTCGTTTTGCGGTTAAAACTTTAGAGCAAACAATTCAAATTTCTAAAGAAACTCAGACAATAAAACTGTTAACTAAAAAAGATTTGAAACCTTATAATAAAATGGGATGAAATAAACTTCCCAGAAACATGGTCCTTCCCCCAGGAAATAGTTCCTGAACCTATCCTTAATAGGGATATAGACCGAATTATTTAGACTACTGAAGGAGATTTGGAAATAAACTTCACTTCAAAAAGAATAACTAGAATACCCAGGTCTCTATCTGCTAGGCACTCAGTTAGTGAATTTTACACAGCTCCTAGCCAATTACCTAGACCTTCTACTTCTCAAATAAGAGAAGAAATAGAGGCCGTTGAAAATATACGACTAAGCGAAAATAGAATTCCCCATGGAATTTATCAAAAACCTCATACTCCAAGAGTAGAATCACCTACTCAGTCAGATATGGATTTCCATTTATAATGATAGATTACTCCCCCGGTAGTAAGATGAGACAACTCATCAATGATGAGTTTCAACATGAGAGATACTCTCAATTTAGAAATTGGTTTTTTAAAAAAATTTCAAAACCTGAATTAGCCCAATTTAAAGATGAGTATTACACTCAAATGAACCTTGAGCAGGATTTCGTTCCTTTTGTTAAATGGTTTGTAAATTATTTCATAAATAAAAAGCAAGAAGTTCTTGTGTTACAAAGACCTTGGGAAAACATTAGAGGAGAAATAATGGAATCTCCTTTTCCCCCTAAACAAACAATAAGTTTGAGTCAAAATACTGAAGCTACCCCTTACCTTAGTCTTCAGTTACAAAAAGTTGAGCAAAGTCAAGTTACTCTTAAGGAGTTAAACTCAGTCATCAGGTCTCAAAATTATACCAATGCTTACCTTGTTTGCTTAGGAGAACAATTTATCTCCATGGAAAAAGATCTCTTATCAATAAAAGACCTTTTAGAAAAACAAACAGAGCGTCAAGATATCATTATTGACCACCTAAATAAACCTAAAGACCAAATATCCACATCCACTATTTCGGATGTTCCTATAGTGCAACCTCCTGTTTCCATAGAAGGATTTAAATTGGAAAGCAATGGAGAAGAATTTGTTCGTATTTTAGAACAAAAATTAAAAGGACTTAATATCAATGTCATGTCCCATGAAGATTATTCTGAGGATAATAATGACGACCATATTGACCAGCTTTCTGATATGTTTGCTAATTTAGACATTAGTAACCTTGATATTAATAATACTAATAGTATTAATAATACTAATAGTATAAACCCTGTTTATTCCCCAAAACCTATAGAAAAGTATTATTACAAGTGTCCCTCACTGCAAGATTTGCTTTTTGAGGAATCAGGACCTTTCCAGAATTCTTATTCAGGAAAAGCCATTTATGAATGGAATGTTGATGGTCTTAATGACAAACCAATTATAGATACAATCCATAGGATGATCATGTACTCTACTGTTTGCAAGCAACATGGAAATTCTGATAGTTCAATAGCGTCCTTTATAACAATAGGATTTGTTGGCCAACTTAGAGGCTGGTGGGATCATTATCTCACTGAATCTCAAAAATTAGAGATTCTTAATCACAAAAAAATCGTTAAGGACGAACCAAGAACTAATACGAGCACTATTGTGGCTACGACCACCACAGGAGAAGAAGATGCAGTGTATACACTATGTCTTTCCATCTTACAACATTTTGTAGGAACCAATGTCCCCATTGGAGAAAAAATCCAAACACTTCTCCAAAACCTTAGGTGTCCTTCTCTTACCCACTTTAGATGGTATAAGGATACTTTTCTTTCAAGAGTTTATCAATTAAACAATCCCAATTCTTTGCACTGGAAAGCAAAATTTATTGATGGATTACCCCATTTCTTTTCTGAAAAGGTTAGACAATCTTTAAGACAAAAAAATGATAGAATAAATATAAATTATTCCGACCTTACTTATGGTCAAATAATTAGTACTTGTGTTGATGAAGGATTAACTTTATGTAATGACATAAAGCTTAGAAATCAACTTAAAAAGCAAAATCTTTCTGAGAAACACCAACTTGGTGAATTTTGCGAACAATTTGCTTTTGATCTTGGAAAATCTCCAGATAATAAAAAGAAAAAAGGAAAAATTTTCCGCAATAAACCTTATAGGGATAAGCCAAAAAATTCTTATAAGAATAAGAAAAGGGGTCACTACAATAAGAGTCGACCTAAAGAAAAATCTTTTGACCCTAAAGGTAAAAGAAAAGCCAAAAAGCTTGACATAACATGTCATAAATGTGGCAAACCTGACCATTATGCCAACCAATGTTGGACTAAAAAAGCTCTTAATGAGATAGAAGATGAACAGTTACGTTCTCAATTAGAGAAAGTTTTACTTCTTAAATCTGATTCTGAAGAATACTCTTCTGAAGAAGATATTAATATGATTTATGAATCTTCTTCTGATTACTCATCTGAATCTTCTAACAATAATAATTGTCAATGTAATCAATTAGATTACTGGAAATCAATAGTGGATATGAATGGGTTAAATGTTTTAACCTTAGCACATGATGGAGCTATAAAGGCTATAGAGTCCATTTCTGATAAAAATCTTAAAAGAAAAATGCTTGAGGTTCTAATCCAAGAAAACTCTAAAAGAGAATCTCCTATTATTACAGAAGCACCTTACCAATTAAGTGAGGTTTTGTCTAGATTTAGACAGTCTAACATTCGTGAAACTCCTGTTTCTATTATGGATTTCTCCTCAGCAGAAGTTTATACTAAGACCTAAGACAATTCTTCTAAGTAATTACTTGGAGCCGTGCAAGAAGTTTGTAGTAGAGCTATCCATTCTCGACTGCCCTTGATTAAATACCAAGAAGCTCTTTTCGGCCTGAAACTAAAGACACAAAATTATTAAGAACTCTTCTATATTGCCATGAATAAGCAAGCTCAGTTTTAGACGACACCGTTTCCTGCTCGTTGCCTTCCATGAAGCAATTTTTGAAGTCTTCTTCAACCTCGACATAAACATGTTCCCTAACTTCTCAAAACGCCCACCAACAGGTCATACGGTTCAGCAGCTGTTATCTCTTCCTAAAACAGCAAATCGAGTTGCTTGCGATACTCCACTTCGAACAACTTGCCAAAGCAGCCAAAAATCCAAGAATTAAACCAAAGATTAGAACTAAGAAGGAATAAGTGAATTTAGTTTAGACCTCAGTTTCAAACTCATCATCGGGCAGAACTCGAGCAGTCGGAAGGGCAACAACCGAGGTTGTCGCCAGCTCCCTACCAAAGTTTCGAGAGAAGAGCAGAATTTCGGACAAAACCATTATTTTCGGACGGCTTTCAGCTTAATTCAGAAGCATCGTATTTCACTGACAGTGTCAGAAGGAACGTCATCATCACCAGTTACAAGACCTTTCTCAGCAGCGGCATAAGATAAGGCAACATCATGAACTCATAGAAGTTTTCCTGAAAGATTAATAAGAAAACATTAACACAATTCAAGAATAAATCCAAAAATAACAAGTCTTCAAACAACAAGATGGAACAGGGTGACCGAGCATAGTTAACAGCGCAATTAATCCCCTTCCGAAACCAACAGCCGACACTTTTTGGAAGGAGCCTTAATGCTGTTTTCTGTAAATCAAGGCAAAATCAATTAGTTTCCAAACTACCCAAACATGTTCAGACAGGACGATTTTCTTCCAAAATGAGAATGGAAAGACATTATGAAAATCCATTAACACATTCAATCAAAAAACACAAGTTCATGACTATAAATAAGGGCGAATGCACACGGAGAAAAAAGGGTACACAATCATTCCACAGAGTCCCAAAACGAAACCCTAAATTCAAAATTGAGAACTTATCTTTTGCTTCGCCGCTGTCAAAGTCCTTGTCGCCGGACCCACCGCGGAACCACTTTAAAGCACCGTCGTGAGCACCATCGGCCATCCATCAACGATCCTACGAGAGAGAAAGCCACTTTTGTAAGAATTACTAATGTTGATTTATGGTTTTGATGTCTTTTTTTTTTGTTTTTTTCCAGAACTTCGAAGTGGAGAAAAGAGAATCATGGAAAGAACGGAGTTAGAGAGGAGAAGACGGAAGGACGAAGTGGGAGAAGGAAATTGCGAGCGGAGAAATAGAAATGGGAAATGGAGACGAAAGCAAGAGAGTGGAGAGTGAAGAAGAAGAGGATACGAAGGAGAGGGGTTAATTTGGGGGATTAGGGTTACTCTGTGTTTTTTAATTTTGTTGTAATCTTTAATCACACGCACCCCACACTGCGTTCCACCATAGACTCTCACAGATGCACACACCCAGATCATCCGCCCCAACTTTCTTTTATTTGTTCTTTTTGGTTGTTTTTTTTTTTGTTTTTTTAATTAATATATACTAACAAACTAACCAAAACTAACTACTAACATTTTATTATTAAAAATTTGAAAATAGTTAATAAAAAAACTCATAAAATATTTATTTATCTAAAAATTTAAAAAAAAACGTTTATTTTCTTTTTAAAATAACTTAGAACTTTAATCTTTTTGCCAATTTATAATTAATCCACTATATATATATATATATATATATATATATATATATATATATATATATATATATATATATATATATATATATATATATATATATATATATATATATATATATATATATATATATATATATATATATATATATATATATATATATATATATATATATATATATATATATATATATATATATATATATATATATATATATATATATATATATATATATATATATATATATATATAACCCTTTTAGTAATAATTAATTTCTATTTCTTTATAATTTCTCACAAAAACCACATTTTAATTTCTAACATCCTTCTAACTTAGACTTAGTTCCATAATACTATAAAAAACAATTCAATGCATATTTCACCATTACAACTTAATCATTTTTCATCACAATCCACTCCTAACTTGATTTCCATTCAACTGCTACCCATCCTTACCGTACGATATTTGCATATTTCATCACTTATTTACATTTTCAATTATTCATCTGCTTTACAACTTATCTCATCTGAAGGAAAAGTTCACCACTTGACCCCCGTGTCAATGCCTTTACCCTCACCCTAGCCTTAGGATTCGAGTTCCCGTACTCACTTTTTAGACGTCCCGTCGTGGACATTCCCCTTTTATCCTAGCCTTAGGATTTGAGGGCCCGTACTCACCTTTTAGGCGTCCCGTCGTGGACATACCTTCACCCTTTTCAATTCAACTTTTAACGTAGATAGAAGTCTCCGCACTCCATGTAAGCGTTTTCATATGAACGCTTACTTCTCCCCTGGAACCTTGACCACAGTCAAGAAGTTCCTCATCTCCCTCGTTAAGGGGAACTACAAATACTCTCATTCCATTCCCGTCAGGATATGTAGGCACAAGATGCGACGTTTTGGCGAGTATACTTAGAATTAAACCACTAGGTCTTTCATCCTTAAGCAGATAACCCTTAGCAATAAACAACATAAAACAAGAGGTTCCTGTAGAGTACTACAAAAACTTAGGATGCTAGCACCTTCCCTAAGTTTAACCAACCGCCGAACCTATAACTCTCTAGCTTTTGCATTTGCATTGCATTGTGGGTAATTCGATCTTTTTCCCTTCCTTTGGACAAATAAAAGACCAGTGGTGAACTAAATGAATTACGATTCAAATTAATTAATAATTTGACATCCGATTCTCACCGCGACACTAACCATCATCCTTTTGGTGATGACGATCGTTCTTAGTCCGATTTAACCTTCATCCTTTTGGTGATGGCAATCATTGAAGACGTTGAGTTACTATCATCCTTTCGGTGATAGTCAGCTTTTTTAGTTGATGGCTATTATCCTTTTGGTAATAGCAAGCTTCATTGTTATCCTACCATCCTTTTTGTGATAGTGATCTTTGAGTTTTAATTTTCTCATCATCCTTTTGGTGATGGATCTTATCCTTTTGACCTCAACCATGATGCCTAATCATCATCCTTTTGGTGATAATAGTCGTTAAAGTTTAATAATCGTCATCTTTTTGGTGGTGGTCATTCTTGAAGTTGTTGTGAGCTTACTATCATCATTTTGGTGATAGCCAGCTTGGTTGATTTTACTGTTATTCTTTTGGTATCAACAGTCTTTACAGTTTTGAATTTACTGTCATCCTTTTGGTGTCGTTAACTTCTGTCATTGTAAGTTCTTTAGTGTCCACTCGAGGGTCGACATTGATCTGGTCTCTTTTAAAACACATCACACTTTCCTTCTTAGATAAAATTCAGGGTCTTTTAGTATTTAATTATCTTCCACCACGAATGTATGAATACCGCTATCATTCATACCTTCTGGTTCAAGTTAATTAAATAGGGACAACTGTCATACGCCAATTTTGTCCAGGCATTTTAAAATTTTCATTTATCCGACTTTATTTTTTCTTTGCGTAGCATAGCATGCATTTTATCTCCCATAGTGCCTAAAATGTCACTCTGAATAATTTCTCGGATTTACAAACAGATCGGTCAAACTGAATTTCAACAATGAGTAAAGTCAGTTGGCGAAAAATTTCAAAATAAAGCTTGCAGACGTCAATTATATTAATCTACGTTTCGCGTAGTTTAACCTGACGTGTTCGTTTTAATTTTTTGACCATTTATCGTCGCAATTTGATCAGTTTGAACATTTTAACGGGTCAAAATTTATTTTTAAGTATGACCAAACATTGTATTTTTCTGAGTCATTTATTTTGCGCTGATCACTTTGGTGTGCTCGGTTTATTTTTTTGAATACTTTCGTGTCCGACTTTTATTTATTTGGGGTCTGTTTATTTTTACATTTTTTGTATAAATGTTTAGTATAAATAAATAGGATAATTAGTATTTTATTTTGGATTTAATATTATTTAATTTGGACTTTAAAATAAGTATTAGGGACATTATTGACAATTTAGAGTTAACCTTAATTTATACTATATATATGTATGTGTATGGGTGTTGGTGATGAAGGGAGACCGAAAAAATTTCAGCAGCATCGCCGCTTACTTTTTATTCTTCTTCCATTACGGTACATCATGATATTGGTTTTTCTTAGGTTTTGTTATGAACTTTTTGTTATATATTATATATGTTTTAGTTTATATATATATATCAGTAAAGACAACAGAATTACCAGTAAATACAGCGGAATCACCAGTATCGGAATTTAGTAAATACAGCAGAATCACCAGTATTGGAATTTAGTAAATACAGCGAAACCAGTATCGGAATTATATAAAACTTTGTTCTATTGAAATTGCGTGCTTACAAAAGAAAATAAAACCCCTTATATAGGGATACAAAAGCTTACTATTTAAGCCGGTAAATGCTACCTATGATAGCCGGCTACAACAAACAAATATGAATTATTAATGTCGGGTACACATTGGGCCCCATCGGCACAAAAATAATTCTCAAACAACAAAACTTTCTTACATAATAAAGTAAAAGCAGGATTCACTCTTTTTCCAAGATAAGATTCTTATCTTTTTATTTTCTAACTTTTAAAATAAGATTCTTTCTTATCTTTGCATGCATTTGCCTTTAGGAAATTATTGCATTGTTCCTAGACAAGATAAGATTCTCTCTTGTCTTTTCACTACGCCAGAAATGACTTTTAGCAGCGCAACAAAAGACAGCGCTTTCTAAAAAAGCGCTTCTAAAGGGTCATGAAAAAAAAACAAAAAAAATAGCATACCTAAGACAGCGCTTGTTAAAAAAGCGCTGCTAAAGGGGGGGTCTACGAAAGCGCTTTTAAAAAAGCGCTGCTAAAGGGGGTCCTAAGGCAGACCTATAGCAGCGCTTTTAAAAGCGCTGCTAAATGCCAAAAAAAGCGCTGCTAAATGGGGTCCTAAGGCAGACCTATAGCAGCGCTTTTAAAAGCGCTGCTAAATGCCAAAAAAAGCGCTGCTAAAGGGGGTCCTAAGGCAGACCTATAGCAACGCTTTTAAAAGCGCTGCTAAATGCCAAAAAAAAAGCGCTGCTAAAGGGGGTCCTAAGGCAGACCTATAGCAGCGCTTTTAAAAGCGCTGCTAAATGCCAAAAAAAAGCGCTGCTAAAGGGGGTCCTAAGGCAGACCTATAGCAGCGCTTTTAAAAGCGCTGCTAAATGCCAAAAAAAGCGCTGCTATAGGTTTAAGTAGCATAAATTTAAAAAAATCCCAATATTTTCGCAGAATCAGAACAATGTTCTTCTTTTTTATTTCCACTCGTGAACGTTGCCCTATTCAGAATTAGAATAGTCACCGTCGACGCATTCCGTCCGCGCCTCCGTCCAACAGCCTCCGTCCGTCGTCTTTCCTCCGGTCATTCCGCCGTCACCTCATTTTGCCGCCGTCCGTCCATTTTTGACGGTCATATCCGTCCTCCACCAGCGCATTTCCACCATTTTAAGGTATTTGAAGTTTTTCATTTTCCATTTTTATTGTTCTCATAGTTGAATGCATTATTGGAGTTTGAATCTTTTAGTTGCTTTAGGTTGTTCTCATATAATATTTGAACTGATATTATATTTTGTTTTTAATATTCTCCATAACCATTTCATAACTATCTCACATTCCATAACTATCTCACATTCTCTTAATACATAACATATGCAGTGTAGAATTGGAAATATAATAGTTATGATGTGTTGCTATCTGTGGTATAGATTGATTAAGGTCTCATGCTTGTTCGACTCGCTATTGCCGCTAATGTTTGCATCGATTAATTTCATTGTGCGAAAAATATTGGTTAAAAAGTGTTGTTGTTAGTCTCCTTATTTCTTCTGCTAGCTACAAAAGTTGAAAAACAACGAAGGAAAATTGTTATGTGGTTCATTGTTTCAGTGAATATTTCAGTTTTGATTTGGTTGACATAAGGAGTAGGATTCAAAAGAAAGAGCCTAGCTAAACCCACCTATTTATGTCTCTTTCACATTCTTTTTGACACAATTTCATACACTTGTTGGATAGTGAAGTTTTGTAATGAAAAATAATGGAATATGAAAAAGATTCAGCATATTCCACCCATGCATTTGGAAATATATCAACATGACAGAATTAATAAAAAAAAGAAGCTAGAAGAGATGCTTATTTTTATACTTTTGATCAAGAAAAATGTTTAATCTGGCTTTAAAACAAAACAATACAGATTATATTATACTTAGATTATGCATTGCCACTTATTTTTTTATAGTTTTTTCTGATTATTTTATCAATCATATTTTGCAGATGAATATGGAAACTTTCCACCACTGCAGCTAAAGTATGCTGAAATTTCCATAACCTTACATCCTACATGCTAAATTTGATTTGAATATTCCAACATTTTCTCTTCAATATATATATATATATATTTTTTAATTTCTAACTTGAACATCTATGCTTTGTTTTTTCTTCATTTTTGCAGATCAGGTGATGTACAGTACACATTGCAGTTTTATAAATATGTTAATCAATATATATATATATATATATATATATATATATATATATATATATATATATATATATATATATATATATATATATATATATATATATATATATATATATATATATATATATATATATATATATATATATATATATATATATATATATATATATATATATATATATATATATATATATATATATATATATATATATATATATATATATATATATAAAGTTAAAAGAGTGACATGAAAAATCATGGCAGGGTAAATAAATATTGCTATGTGATGCTGACATTATTGTATATAGGAATGTCCAAAGGAGTCATTGCTGGCATAGTTGTTGAAGGAGCTTTTGGGATTTTACTTTTGGCACTCATTCTCTATTTTGTGCTATATAGAAGAAAAAAAGTTGCTCATGTAACTCTTCTACCAGTCCCGGGTGCGTCCGAAGATCAATATAGTCAACTCCAACATGGTATATCATATTTTGTTGTAAACTGTATAGTGAGATTTTCTAGTTCTAAATTGAAGATTAAGTTTTCATGCAAAATGTGAAACTGTATATGAGTATTATTTGTTCCATGGATTTAGGTTGTGGAAGCAGCTTGGATAAGGCCTCCGAATCGACTACTATTGCTTCTCCGAGGTTGACAGGTATGGATCAATTCATGGTATGGATCAATTCATATGTTATATGATTCATTTTGATAATTAACTGATATTTTATCTGAGTAATTAGTTTTAAAATTAAATCGTGCATGTTCTGTTATATTATGTAGTATTTTGATGATTTCAAGTGCGGTACTTACTCGAAAGCAAGATTGGAAGAAATTAAGGAGGAATGGTGTCAATTTATTCTTGAGTTGAGAATTCTATAATGTATCTATTTGTAAAGTTATCGGATTTGTAATTATATGTAAATTGATTGTATATGTGATGTTGTTCTGAGGATCGGACTGTGTTGTAATATATTTAAGCAGGTTTATGTGTATAATATTGCAAAGTGATGAATTATAATGTATACTTTAGTTATTGTGTATAATATTGCAAAGTGGTGAATACACAAAAATAAGGCAAAAATAATTGTTATATATAAGGGCAAACTGTTGAACTAAAGGCCTGGATTATAAGCAGGGAATGTATTTGTTATAAGCAGGTTTATTGAAAAATATATAAAAAATGTGATTATTTATAAAAAAAAATTTCAAAATCGTGAAGAATAGACAGCGCTTTTAAAAAAAGCGCTGCTAAAGGGGCAAAAAGAGGCCTAAAAAAGCGCTGCTATAGGTTGGAAAAGGGGGGGTCTAAGAAAGCGCTTTAGAAAAGCGTTGTTAAAGGAGGGGTCTAAGACAGCGCTTTAAAAAAGCGCTGCTAAAGGGGGGGGGGGTCTAAGAAAGCGCTTTTAAAAAGCGCTGCTAAAGGGGGAAGGTGAAGTGGGATTAGGCAGCACTTATAAAAGCGCTGCTATAGGGTGAAAAAAGCGCTGCTAAAAGTGCTGATAAAGGCCAAAAAAAAGCGCTACTATAGGGTGAAAAAAGCGCTGCTAAAAGTGCTGATAAAGGAAAAAAAAAGCGCTGCTAAAGGCAAAAAAAAAGCGCTGCCTTTACCTTTAGCAGCGCCACTTTAGGCAGCGCTTTTAAGCGCTACTAAAGGCCAAAAAAAGTGCTGCTAAAGGTCTTTTTTGGCATAGTGTTTCTCTTTGTCTTGGGATTCTTTATCTCTTTGCTTTGTCTTTTGCTTTATGAGCCATGGATTGAATCATCGCATCCCAGAAATCTTCAGGAGTGGGGTCATTCGCTTGGGCTTCTCCTACTAAACAATCAAAGTTGTTGGAATCAATTGATCCCATAGAAGAGCTAGTCTTCATAGATGAATTCTCATCTTTTGATGTTTTAGTTGGAAAAGTGGAGAAGAATTGGTTCTTCATATGATCCAGAGTCCTAACCATAATTTCTTCTGATTCATTTGGATATTTTTTTTGAAAGAAGTTCTTTAAATTTCCCATAGACATTTGTTGGGAGCTTTGCTCTTTGAATTTTTTATTTTGGTCTTCAGCTATAGTTGCTTGAATCAGAATAATTTTATTATGGATTTCTTCAGAACTCATCTTGTTCCACCATTTATAGAAGAAATTTCTTTCTAAAATGGGTATGTTGAATTTATCTTGAGATATGGTGATAGACTGTCTCCATATCCATGGGATCTGAAATTTGGTAAAGAACCAAAACGGACATTGTCCTGTGATTAAATTATCAGATAAAATATTTATAATAAGTGGACTATTATCACACCAGGGATTGTATAAATCAAGTAATTCTTTGGGTAATATTTCCAAAGACGGACCAAATTTAGTCCACCATTCGTAAAACCAATTTGGTATGAGTTTATTAATCATTTCTGGATTAATAGAGAAAAACCAAGAATGCTTGTTCTTAGGATTTTGGTAATAAAAAGTTTGAGTAAAAGTTTGGACATAGTCCCAGTAATTAAAGTAGATATAATTTCCTTCAACAATCCTTATTGCATTTTCACCGTTTGGGTTAAGACCCCATTCTCTTGGTAACAAGATTTTATTAATATGGCATTTACTGAAGTTTATAAAACTTTCAAGATTATTGTTCTGGTAGTGGTGAGTAATTGTTACCGATTCGGTAATAGTCAAAAGAATCTCTAGGTGAGGCCTAGATTTTCCATGAAGACCTGGATATCCTCTTGATTCGTGGTATCTGGTTTTGATAGACCATCCATCATTTGGATTTATCTTAATATCTTCTTTATCAATATACATGATTTTTTCAGTTATTGGATTTTCAAAATAATCCACTTGTTCTTGAGATGGGTTACTAACCGCAACTTCCTTGTAGGATGTATTTTTATTAGAAGAGGAGGAAGCTATATCTTCATTTTTTGATGAAGATGCAGGTAATTGCTGCATTTTTCTTCCTTTGTAAACTGTAGTCTAATCCTCTATTAGAGGAATGTTTGATTCTGGTTGGGGTAACATATTGTTACTCCCTCTTCCACCACGACCATAACCGCGGCCTCTCCCCTTATATAGGGTCATCATTCTTTCCCTGCAAAAATTCACGAGTTAAGTAGTCAGCAAGTGAATTATTTTTACCTTTAATGTGTTGAATACCAAATTCAAACATAGATAATTGAGATTGCCATCTAGCAAAGATTTGCTTAGAAACAAGATTTTTAACATCTTTTTCAATAATTGATTTAGCTGAGCTGCAATCAATTTTTAATAAGAATTTCTTATTAAGAAGATCATCTTGAAATTTTGAAATACATTTTATAATAGAAAGCATTTCTTTCTTGATAGTAGAATATTTAGATTGGGTAGGATTCCATTTTCCAGAAGTAAATCTGACTAGAACTTCTTTTGATATTTCAGATATAACATGTTTAAGGATTCCTCCATAGCCTAAGTCTGAAGCATCAGTTTCAACAATTTTAAAATACTTATGGTTAGCAAGAGATAAACAAAGCAAACATTTAACCTTATTTTTAATTCTTTGGACTGCCTGAGAATGTTCATTAGTCCAAGGGCCAGGATTTTTTCCAAGCCTAGTATGTAATATGGCAGTATCTTTAGCAAGATTTTTATAATAATCTGCTATGTAATTAAGACTACCAAGAAATCTTTGTAATTGTTTCTTATCTGTAATAATATTGGAGAATTTTGAAGCAAATTCAATACTTCTTTATATAGGAATTATTGTTCCTTGGTCAATTTCATGACCTAAAAATCTAACTTTTGTTTGAAAAAGTTTCATTTTAGGAACAGATATGACTAATCCATTATGTTTTATTAATCCTTTAAATATTTTTAAATGTTTAACATGTTGATCTATAGTCTTAGAAAAAACTAAGACATCATCAATATAGACAATTATAAAATCTGTATAAGGATCAAAAATATCATTCATAATATTTTGAAATTCGGAAGAGGCATTTTTAAGGCCAAAAGGAAGGACATTCCATTCATAATGTCCAAAAGGCACAGTAAAGATTGTTTTATACTTATCAGATTCATTAATCTGAATTTGCCAATAGCCATATTTCATATCAAACTTAGAGAAGATTAAAGCATTGTTTAATCTATCTAAAAGGTCTTTTTTTATTAGGAATAGGATATCTAATCTATTTTAACACCTTATTAAGGGGTTTGTAATTAATAACAAGTCTAGGGACCCACGTTCTTTTTTAGCAGCATTATTGACATAAAAAGTTGTGCAACTCCAAGGAGATTTGGATTTTCTTATCAATTTTTTCTCTAAAAGAGATTCTATCTCTTTTTTGCATAACTCCAAATACTCATTGTTCATTTGAGCAGGCCTAGCTTTCGTGAGAATCTGACTTTCATTAAAGTCATCAAGATAAGGTAAAGAAATAATATGTTTCTTTCTATCCCAAAAAGCATTTGGCAAATCATTGCACACTTCATTTTTGAATTGGTTCTCAATCAACTTGATTTGTTCTCTTGTCTCATTTTTATTAAGTTGTTCATTAATATTTAATAAACTAACTTCCTCTTTAAGAAAACCTAATTGTTTTTCTTTATTTAAGAGAATACTTTTAACTTCATTAAGCATTTTAATATGAGGATCAGTAATAAATTCACTGTATCTTTCATGCTGAAACTCGTCATTGACAAGGTTTCTTAGATTACTACCTGGGGAATAATCTAACATTATAACGGGAAGTCCATGTATGAGGGAGTAGGCGATTCTACTCTAGGAGGATTTGGCTTTTGATATATTCCATGGGGAATTTTATTTTTGCTAAGTCTTATATTTTTTACTACCTTTATTTCTTCTCTTAATTGAGAAGTAGAAGATTTAGGTAATTGACTAGGAGCAGAGTAAAACTCATTTATAGAATTCACCGAATGTCTTCCATACATAGATCTAGGTATTCTAGTAATTCTTTTAGAGTTAAAGTTTATTTCCAAATCTCCTTCACTAGACTGGATTATTTGATCAACATCCTTATTAAGGATAGGTTCAGGTTCTATGGCCTGAGGAAGGTTCCAGGTTTCAGGAAAATTAATTTCATCCCATTTTAGCAACCTATTAGTTGCAACACTAGATGTTAGCAAATTAGTTTGAACTAAAGTAGTAGTTCCTGGAAACGATATTTGTTTAGCTTTAGGGTTTAAAGTGGTAAGAACTTTGTAATAAACCCTATAACATATAGCCATTTTTTCACTACCCTGTTTAAAATTGTAACCATGGGTATGAATAGTTAATTGAAGGGCATCTAATAATTTTTTATCAGTCACGGATAAGGTTATATTGGGAGAGACATCAAAATAATCTGGTCCATGACACAGGCTTGTCTCAATTAAAGCAGCTAAAGATTGTTTAAAATATTTACATCTAGCATCTCTAATATATCCCAGGATGCTAGTATTTAATCCTAGCAGAGTCAAAGGTTTAACAGCAACTTGTATTAAACCAACATGGATATAATTATAATTTTTAAAAGGAAGTAAATCCTTTTTTGTTAAGAGTTTAAATGTCTGAGTACTTTCAGAAATTTGAATAGTTTGTTCTAAGCTTTTTACAGCAAAGTGAGATAATAAATATATTTTACCAAATTTATAAATTTGATATGAAGTTACTGATGGAATTGTCCATTTATTAAGTTTATCCAAGTTTTTTGGATATTCCATAAGTTCTTCATGTTTAATCAAATTATTTTGATGATTATCATCATCAGAATCCCTAAATATGGCAGGCTAAAGATGTTGTGGATGATTAGCTACCTTAGGTAAAACTAAGTAGTTAAATTTAACTCATAATCTTAGTACAAATATATCTAGGCAACAACTGATAAGTCATCTTTGTAAACAAAAACGTTGTTTAACTATCAACCCTAAGGGATAGAAGGATGTCTCCTAAATCAAAGATGTCCAATGTTTAATCAAATACAACGGAATCACCAGTATCGGAATACAACGAAACTAACGTTTTTTAAAACTAACAATCATCATTCTTCTTATAAACATTTTATATATATATATATATATATATATATATATATATATATATATATATATATATATATATATATATATATATATATATATATATATATATATATATATATATATATATATATATATATATATATATATATATATATATATATATATATATATATATATATATATATATATATATATATATATATATATATATATATATATATATATATATATATATATATATATATATATATATATATATATATATATATATATATATATATATATATATATATATATATATATATATATATATATATATAACAAGTTTTTATAACAGGTGCACGTCTTTTATATATATATATATATATATATATATATATATATATATATATATATATATATATATATATATATATATATATATATATATATATATATATATATATATATATATATATATATATATATATATATATATATATATATATATATATATATATATATATATATATGTTAATAATAATATATTTTTTGGATCGAATCGTTCATTACGCTCTTTGCATATTGGAGCGTACGATGCGTAACACTTGTATCGGTTTGATCCGGTTGCGATGGTCGCGTTTTCGAGTTAGTAACATTGTTGGGTTTTTATCACATTTAAAATTTCTTTTTCTTTGGGTTTCTTTTTGTTATATTTAGATCCACACAATTTGGATCCATATTGCGATGATCACGTTAAGTGTAGCAAACTATTGAGTAATTTTATCGGTTTATGTACGATTTTTTATTTTACTCTCTTAAATTGATTATCGTTGTGTTTCAATTTTTGTGCACGCGTTCAATGGCTTGGCCTAGTAGCAATCCGCTTGTTGTGCACCGACCAATTCGTGTTTCGATTTGCAACTTTATGTCTTAATTTGATTTTTTATTATGTTGCTGCTTACTGATTCGGCTTGTGAGGACCGCTAATGCGGTAGCAATTCACTATTTCAATTTGTATTATTTTTCAATGATCCAACACCCTTATCTTTATATCGGATCCAATTTCTTGTGATAGTCTTTTCACGTCTTCGCATACGCGACCTTGGTTCGCGTATTTGCATCATGGTTTTAATTCGTGCACTTTTCTTTTCACTTTATATTTTTTATTCATTTGTTATGAATGTACGATAATAATATTGTGTATACATCTTATTTTGATTCACGCCTAAATTGCTTTCAACACATTCTTGATTCATATATCAAGCCATACCCCAACTTGTAAGTCGACTGCTTTTTAGCATCGCCATCAACCTCATGCCAACAATTTATCTTTTTTCTTTGGTTGCAGTTTCGTTTATTAGGAACACCCTTAGGGACTAGGAATCGACTTAACTTTTTCTCAAGTGGTTACTTCCCCATGAGTCGGTTGCCTTTTGCAATCACCATCACGCAAATTCAAACCTCGATTGTACATCGAGTATTTTTCTTAAAACAAAAATCTCTTTTTTTAAATAAAAAAAATCCAAAAATACTTTAACTTATCTCTAACCTCTTTTCAAACTCTAAAAAAAATTTAATAAATCTTAAGCCTTTTCGCCTCTTGGATTTTCCGTTTAAAACCTTTTCAAAAAGAACATGCAACCTAACACTCTCCATAAAAAAACACACAACAAACAAAACAAAACATTTTCAACAAGAACTACGGAGTTCTGATTCCCTCTGGGAGACGTAGGCACTGGGTTGAAAAGTCGGACGAACTCAATAATAAAACCTTTCATTTTTGCTCAAGTAATCATCCACTTTTCCCCTTAGTAAGCAATAAGATATCTAATACATTTCATGCGTAGATAACTTAGATGGTTCCCATCGAGTACGATGGATGTAGGGAGTGCTAGTACCTTCTCCTTGCATAACTGACTTCCGAACTCGACATGTTTGCGATGACCATACACTATCCTTTTCCTCGTGGGTTTTCTCAATATTTTCCCTTTCCTCTTGTGTGAATTAATAAAGTTCGGCGGCGACTCTCTGTTAGTCCATCCACGAACTTTCTTCGCGAGGTCGTATTTTTCAAGGTGCGATAATAACCTACCAACTGATCTCTCTTCATTTTGTGAATTTAGTATGGGCCATTTTACTTTATAAATTCTTCACTTCATATAGTTTGTTAATTTCACAATTCTTATTCATTCTTCTTCTATGAAATGTTAGCAATTGTCCCTAATGTTACATGTTGCCAAAGATCTTGCTGTTGCTGAAACAACATATGTTGCTACTGAAACATCTACATCTAATGTACAAGTGTTGGCTGGGAATTTCGACACCATATTCCCATTTGAGAAACTAAGCAAAAATTAAAAGTTTCTTAAATATGGTTGACTTTGATAGAAGTTAATGTGAAGTTCTGTCGAAGTGGTTCTCATAAGAAGACGTGTTTGGACAAAAACTTAGAAATATTTTCTAAGTATAGAAGGTCACTTCAACGAAGAAATGTTTTGAAGCCTTCATTCGACAGAAATTTGAATTTCAAAATACGGATAGATAATTGTCTTTTGTTCTTATCCGTTTCTCAGGAGATACGCGTGGAGAACTATGCCGAAATGAAGGCATGTAGGGCAAAACGTGTCAACGTTTGGAGAAATTCTCGTTGGAGACAGTTATTTCTATGTATTACAAATAGGGGTCTTAGTATTAAGATTTCTGTGTGTTCAATTGTTGTACTATACTCAAAATTTACTTAGTATCCAAGTTAAAGCGAGAAAAGAGTTACTATTGATAAATGTACGTTTAAACACCATATTTTATTCAATAAAAGTTTACTTTCATTTTACCAACCGTTCTTTACTGCATTTTTTACTTTGATGTTCTTTTCTTTATTGCATTTCCTTTATCAACTTTTACAAAGTTTAATATTTTCAATAACAATCAAAACAATCTTTTTACACTAATGAATGTTGTCGAAGTGTTCATCAATTTTCCAGAAACTCATTAATACAATAGCTATGTCCTTAGGATTCACTGGTTGATTCTGCAAGTAAACCAATTTTTTGGAAGACCAACAACTTTTTTACCAATTTTCACGGTAAACAAATTGGCACACCCAGTGGGACAATGCTATTGTGTTTGAAAAAATTCTTTTTAATTTTTCTGGAAAAGTTTTACTTTTAAGTTCTTCATTTTTATCTCTCCATACTTCGTTGCATGAGACTTAGGAGTGGTAGAATAGTCACAAATAACAAAGAGAGACTAAGGAGAAGATACACAAGAAGAATGATGAATCCAAATCCACCAAATAACCAAAATAATGAAGAACCACCCCTTCTTCTTCGACAGGGGGCCATACGGTTCCAGCGTCAGTGTCTAAAGACGTACCTTCTATGGAAAATTTGACGCCTGTGCAGTCGATTTCCCAGAGTGGTCATATTATATCCTATGTGGGAACACAGGGTCCACCAGTGACCCCCCCTCCAGTGGGAAATAATTCATTTAGGCCTTATGTGCCTGGGTCTTAATGCCTCAAATAGGACGCGAACAAACTTATGGCATGCCAACATCAATGAATGCAAGTTTACATAATGTATCCTCATTGTTCTCAGAACCAATGGTGAATGTAACTTCGTCATTGCGAGGATCTGGTTCAGGCATCAATAATATGGGTTGAATTAGTCAGCCCTTAAGGACAAGATTTCCTACTGACCCGCGGTCGCGCGCGGATCAAAACCGAGCGGTTTGAAAAATATAGTAAAGCGACGGTAACTCGGATGTTGATTCACAAGGATTCTTATTTAAAGTATCCAATTGATACGAATTGGGGGGGGGGGGGTTGTTTGATTAGAAATTCGATTAATAAAGAAAAAGGCAGAAATAATTGGTTTTGAAATAAGTGATTAAAAACAGGTAAATCCACCGGTTCGACTCTCAACTTATCATCGGTTATTACAATTTAATATTTTAAAAAGAGTTCAATCCCTATTCGATTGCAATATTGACGAACAAGCATCAACAATACCGCACGATTTCTATTCCTAATTACCGAATTAAGCAGACGGTTAAAGATTACACAAATTAACGAAAAACCTAAGTTAATCCGCGATTGAGTTAAGGAATATTGATCGACAAAATTAAATCCAATTTATCTTATAATAACAAATTAAGCAAACAAAATTATAAGATAATTTGGAACGAGATTAAAAGAAATAATGCATAGTTTAAATTGAATAAACCTCAAAGAATTACGGGTTCGAAACCAGCGGATTTTCCCTTAGGATTAGTTCGCCATGAAAATAATGAAAAACAAAACAAAATTTGGAAAATAAACTAGGTTCATGTTTTGCATCACAACAGCAACCTTAAATAGAAAATAATGGGCCAGAAACCTAAACTAGGCCCGCAAGGAAAACTACATTATCACAAGTCAGAAACTTCAACGAATTATTCGAGACTCAAGCAATCCGAATCAGCTCCTTTGTGAAACATGAAAGTTGTATATCTTTTTCTTAGCTTTCCAACGACTGGTAGAACGCCTCGATCTGATTCCTGTAGCTTCAGTTATGAATTTTTTTACTAAAAGCTGCTAATGCTGAAAAATAACAAACGAAAATTAAATAAAGCTTAAAATAAAATAAATTGTAAAAACATTATAAAATAGGAAATTAAACAAACTAAACTGTAGAAATGCCTAAGTATAAACATAGAGGAAGGTGCATTAAAATGCACTGATCAAATTCCCCCACACTTGAACCTTTGCACTTCGAGCAAAGTATTGTCAAAACTCATGAAACACAAAAACATTCAGATACTCAATCTAGGCTGTGAACTCCTCTTTGGTCAAGATTGCATTGATAGGTACTACTTTTGCATACTAAGGATATCGTAAGAACACAAATCCGCAATTTTGCGGTCATAAGACTCCCTTCTATACAAACCAATCCAAATCATGTCGTTATGCCTAAGTCTAACTTACTCATCCTCCTTTTTGCTCTCTTTCATTCTAGTGCAATCACATTAAGCCATTTATCTATTCACACACATGAAAACTGAGCTTGTTAGTGACTATGATCCATATTTTTTTTTCAACAATTCAGAATTAGACACTTTTTGTCTCTTTTTTTTTCTTTCTCTTTTTTTTGAAGGTTTCACAACTGTTAGCCTAAGTGACCGGGTGAGGGTCACCTAACTTAAAAGGTGGATTCCCATTTTAACCTCTTATTAAGCACATGATCATTCACTTATTTGCATTAGCTCAATTACTTAGCGTATGATTTCTAGTTGGTGTTGACTGCTAGATAAACTACTTAAGAGCTATTAAAGGACGAGAACTCAAGACTATGCCATAATAAGTATTTAAATAGATTTCCATATTTGGGAGACTTAAGGTGTTAAAACGATTCCGATCTTATGAATTGTTCCCAAATCTCCACAATCTGACCTCAAATTGATCTATAGCCCAAAAATTTCAAAAAATGCATTGTGTTTTTCTAAGTAAACAATTTTTTTAAAATGAAAACAAAACAAAATAAAGAAAATTGAAAGAAATAAAACAAAGTAAGTGGTTCCCTCCCCCACACTTAAAGCATACATTGTCCTCAATGAAAGAACATAAATATAAAATAAGAGTGAGAGAAAGGAAGGAACACACCCGAGGAGTCAAGGTGGATAAGTGATCACATATGCATCCTTTCCCAAAGAGATATTTCTTGCAGTCTCCTCTTCCAAAGTGGGGAACTCATACAGTAGCTTTGGGTAGCATTCATTGACCTTGAAATATTTATTAGTGTCTTCTCCTTTTATTCCAGGATCAAAGAAGAATCTTCGATAAATAAAAGTGTCAAATGGGCACGTGAAAGTGGTCTCCTTTTCCACAACATCAAGAATCAAAGGATTAAGGGGTTGCCTCACCGCTTTTCTTCTATCTTCAATTGAGACCCTACGCATACTCATGGATGGGCTAAAATTACGAGTGTCAACCAAGGTCCATCCAATTCCCTTCTTATGTTCCTGCAATAACTTTTCTTCCTGCTCAAATTGAAGCTTTGATGAATAATATAAATCCTCAGGCAGTGGTTCAGAAGGTGGTTGTTCAGTAGAATGTTTGGTTGGGGCAGTCGGGATGTCGAGAGCTTCAGCTGTATAAACAAATTCAACAACTCCATCTGTAGGAAAAATGTTAACCTGCAAGGCAGCCTCAATCTCAGAACAAAGGTTAGTTTCAATACAGTCATCATATGAGTAACTATCATCAAAATAAGACAATGATGGAAAATCAGCTGCAAACAAATCAGTACAAGTATCGTCAACCAACTCAGAAATCAATTCAATATGAAAAACATAATGCTCTTCTTCCTCATCAATCTTCTTACTTTTCAGTACTCTATGTGGAAAAGGAATTGGTGGTTCATACTCTTGTCAGGCTCAACAATAATGGAAGGTTCATGTTCAGGTCCAGGTGTAGGTTCAGGTAGTTACTTTCGCGGTCGCGCGCGGATCAAAACCGAGCGGTTTGAAAAACATAGTAAAGCGACGGTAACTCGGATGTCGATTCACAAGGATTCTTTTTAAAGTAGCCAACTGAGACAAATTGGGGGGGTTGTTTGATTAGAAATTCGATTAATAAAGAAAAAGGCAGAAATAATTGGTTTTGAAATAAGTGATTAAAAACAGGTAAATCCACCGGTTCGACTCCCAACTTATCATCGGTTATTACAATTTAATATTTTCAAAAGGGTTCAATCCCTATTCGATTGCAATATTGACGAACAAGCGTTGACAATACCGCACGACTTCTATTCCTAATTACCGAATTAAGCAGACGGTTAAAGATTGCGCAAATTAACGAAAAAGCTAAGTTAATCCACGATTGAGTTAGGGAATATTTATCGACCAAATTAAATCTAACTTATCTTATAATAACGAATTAAGCAAACGAAATTATAAGATAATTTGGAACGAGATTAAAAGAAATAATGCATAGTTTAAATTGAATAAACCTCAAAGAATTACGGGTTCGAAACCGGCGGATTTTCCCTTAGGATTAGTTCGCCATGAAAACAATGAAAAACAAAACAAAATTCGGAAAATAAACTAGGTTCATGTTTTGCATCACAACAGCAACCTTAAATAGAAAATAACTGGGCCAGAAACCTAAACTAGGCCCGCAAGGAAAACTACATTATCACAAGTCAGAAACTTCAACGAATTATTCGAGACTCAAGCAATCCGAATCAGCTCCTTTGTGCAACATGAAAGTTGTAGATCTTTTTCTTATCTTTCCAACGACTGGTAGAACGCCTCAATCCAATTCCTGTAGCTCCAGTTATGAATTTTTTACTAAAAGCTGCTAATACTGAAAAATAACAAACGAAAATTAAATAAAGGTTAAAATAAAATAAATTGTAAAAACATTATAAAATAGGAAATTAAGCAAATTAAACTGTAGAAATGCCTAAGTCTAAACAGAGAGGAAGGTGCATTAAAATGCACTGATCATCTACCCAGATGCCTAATATCACTAACAATTCTGCAGCAGTGATAAGGCAACAGATGGCAAAAGTAATCATGAGATGGTCCATATGCTTGCCCAACAAATGGGAGTTATATTAAACCTCTTAATCCAAAATACTACCTAAACTAACCAACAATTGGCAGTGCAAATGACGTGCATTGCTGATTTCTTTGATGTTCCACAACCCCCTAGACAACCTCAGAGGGAATGGACGGTACAAAATACTGGGGTGGTCTTAGAAGAATACTCTACAATTAACTAAGTTCAACCAAATGTACCCCAGGTGGACGTTTTAAATCAAGGGGAAGTAGTCGAACCATCTAGGGTCGAACCTCCTAGAATTTAACAACCAATCCAGAGGGAACCAAAGGTAGTAATGGTAAATAGAAACCAGAACGCTGATGAGGTAATCAATCAAGTTCGACGCAAAGATGTAGCGGTGGATAATAACCTGGCAACCATGGTCAAAAGGATTAGGAATGGGGTAAATATTGGCCTTCATAGGCCAAATTATACATCACCTTTATCTGAATATATCTTGTAGTCAGATTTACCCCCTAGATGGCAAGTCCCTAAATTTACTAATTTTTTAGGGATACTAGTGAGTCCACAGTTGAGCATGTGGCAAGATACTTGATAGAGGCTGGTGAAATTGCCAATAATGAAAACATAAGAGTGAAGTATTTCCTAAGTTCACTCACCAAAAATGTTTTTACTTGGTTTACAACACTGCCAGCAAACTCGATCCATAATTGGACTCAATTGGAGAGATTGTTTCACGAACAATTCTATATGGGACAATCGAAGATAAGCCTAAAAGAATTAGCTAGCATTAAGAAGAAGTTCTCTGAGTCAATAGACGATTACCTCAATAGGTTTTAACTGCTTAAGGCAAGGTGCTTTACTCAAGTACCTGAACATGAGTTGGTCGAAATGGCCGTTGATGGCCTCGACTACTCAATTAGGAAGAAGTTGGGTACCCAGTACCTGAGAGATATGACCCAGTTGGCTGATGGAGTTCGACAAGTCGAACGACTTAAGGTTGAAAAATCTAGGGCAAACAAGAATAGAAAAGATAGGGTAGCCTATGTCGAATTTGACGAAGATGAATAGGAAACTAATGTCGATCCCTTTTTTAACGAAAGTGAAATTAACCTTGCTGAATTAAAGCAAGACCCACCTTACGCCTATAAAGTTTTAGCACCATCAAATGGAAAGAATCCAGTCAAATCAGAGAAGAACGATAGGTTCCCTAAAAAGACATATACCTTCGACGTCACCAAGTGTGACGAAATCTTTGATTTATTAGTCAAAGATGACCAGATGATAGTGCCTCTTGGCGCTAAAATGCCTCCTTTAGAACAGATAAAAAAGATAGGCTTTTGTATGTATCATAATTTTCTTGACCATAAAACATCTTAATGTTTTCTTTTCAGGGATCTCGTTCAAAATGCAATTAAAGAGGGAAGACTCAAGTTTGCTGATAAGTCAAAGAACCAGATGAAGATGGATTATGACCGTCTACCTATTGATGATGCGCACTATTCAAAATCATCTATGGTAAACATGGTCGAAATTGCTGATGACTTCGCCCGTAATGCTATAATGGTTGAGGCTATTGATGGCTTCACTAGAAGATTTGCTGAAGACTCTAATCAAGAAATCGCTGAGAGTTTCATCCAGGTTGCTGGAAATTTTAACCACGAAGTCGATGAAGACTTCGGGGAAGAAGCTACTGAGGGCTTCAATAACAAAGTCACTAATGACTTTAAGATTGAAACCACTAAGAGTTTCCTTAAGGAAGCTGCTGAAGGCTTCGACTATGGAACTACTGAGGGTTCCAACCAAGTAATAACAATGTATGAGACTACTGATGGTTTCGTACAAATAAATAAAGAAACTAAGGTTATAGAAGGCCTTAGAAAGAAAATTCAAGAATTGGATATCTCTACAGGGACCAACCTTATGGTTAACATGGTCGAGATAACCCAAGATTCCACGATGGAAGTGGACGAATGTACTCTCAAACAAGAAGAATATGCCAAAGTGGCATATCCAAAACAAGAAGAGAATCTGGTTGGGTTTCTTCATAGATTCTAGCGAAAGAATTCCCAAGTGATGATGTGTCCCAGATGCAGTGCTATCTTTGACCAAAAAGTTGCGGAGAACATCCAAGGGGTTCGACGAACAAGAGATGAGGAACTCAAATAACCATGGCACTTTAGATAAAAAAAAGGAGCACTACAGAGAAATGATCAACATGGACCAGGGGTGCATGGTAATAGGCCATCAACATTAAAGCCCACTTTTGATGCCCCCAAGGGCAAGTGGGTGAGGCCAGCTGAGAAAAGAGAGAATGGCTAGAAAAAGTGGCAAATTTTCGAAGTCAAAAAAGGATCTTCGATAGCATACCTGAGGGAGTTCCAAGCTTCTAAGCAATCAGCTTGGCATTCAAAAAACTATAAAGGGAAGAATCGAATGACGAGATCTCAGTGGAGACGTCAATAAAGGAGACGCAAGGCTGAGAGTGAAGCTGCAGAAAAATAGAATGATGAGTTTAGTGGCAATGTACAAACCAAAAAAGACAACAACAAAGACAGAAAACCTATCGAGAAGAAAGTTGTTGAAAGAAAGTTGTTTGCAGACCAGCAAGAAGATGTAAAGGAGAAGTCTGAGCAGATGCCTGCGGATGATGATATAACGACAGACGATTTTAATTCGAGATCAGAACCGTCATTAGACATTATCTGTAATGTCGTACCCGTGCTACCCGGGGAGTATGATAGGATGACAAAATTGGAAGACTTAGAAGATAAGGTCGAACAAGAAGTGGCTAGTCAAAGGAAGTATGTTATGACATTTTAAATAATGGTTGTGTCGGGGAGCAGAATACATTCTTCGAAAGACCAGATGATGCCATGAAAAACCACTTGAAGCCTCTATTCATCAGAGGAAAGGTATAAAAAATTGGTATCAATAAGCTTCTAGTGGATGGAGGAGCAACGATACACATAATGTTGCACTATATGTTAAAAAAGATTGGCAAAAGTGACTCCGATACAAAGCTTCATAACACGGTCCTTTCGAATTATGATGGGAAGGTGGGAACAACCATGGGATTCATTCAGGTAGACTTGACCGTTTGCACAATTACTAGCCCAACGATTTTTATGGTGATTGCATCTAAGGAGAATTACAATCTACTCCTTGGAAGGGAATGGATACATGGAATAGGTGCAGTACCTTCGTCACTTCAAAAAAGGATATCTATCTGAAGAAATGATGGAATTGTTGAAAATATCAAGGCATGCCAAAGCTAATATATGGCTGAGGTTAACCTAGTAAGTGGGCGGCACTTTGATAAAAACTTAGCCCATATAATGCCTTGTAACCCAGCAGGTTTCGATTTTACACCTGCAGATAACACATTCTATTCATTGTACCTGCATCCGACCCACAGATTTCAATGGGACAAGGAGGTGATAGGCGAATAAGACTTCGTCTTTGGAATAGATGGAATCCGACTTACGAGTTGGGGTAGTGAATTCAGTGAGTATGACTGAATCACAAGCACTGAGAAAGCTTTCGGCTTATATAACTAAAAATATATCAAAATTGGCCTTAGAGGCTGATATAAAATACATGGTTGTTGAAGCCAAAGTTGAAGAAAAACACTTCGAAGGTCCAGGGAAGGATTTCGACTCGCAGCCACCCGACAAAGATCGAGTCGAAGTGCAAAGCCAAAGGCTAGATGCCATTTATGATTATGAGCCTTTGAGTATTGAGAACGATCCGCTAGCAAGTAATATCAAAATTATGGCACAAGATCCTTTGGAAGAAGTCGACCTGGGAGAAGGGACAACAAAAAAGCCAACCTGCATCATCACCAACATTGACCCAAAGCTCAGAGTCGAAGTAATTCAACTGTTGAAGGAATTCAGAGACTGCTTTGCGTGGGATTATGATGAAATGCCTGGTTTGAGTAGAGATCTGGTCGAACCGAGATTGTCGGTAAAGCCTGGGAAGAAGTCCATCAAGTAGACTCCAAGGCGCTTTGCACCTGAGGTTCTCTCAAAAATCAAGGAGGAGGTCGAAAGACTTATGAGATGCAAATTCATCCGTACGACCAGTTATGTCGAATGGATTGCAAATGTGGTTCCAATTATTAATAAAAATGGAACTTTAAGGGTTTGTATAGATTTTAGAGATTTAAATGTTGCAACCTTAAAATATGAGTATCCAATTCCTGTGGCAGAAATGCTAGTTGACTCTGCTGCAGGCCACAAGTATCTAAGTATGCTCAACAAATATTCTGGATATAATCAGTTTTTTATTACTGAAAAGGATGTGTCGAAAACAATCTTTTGATGCCCTGGAGCCTTAGGCACTTTCAAATGGATAGTAATGCCCTTTGGTCTAAAAAATGCTTGGGCGACTTATCAAAGAGAAACGAATTTGATATTTCATGACATCATTGATAATTTTATGCATATTTATATTGATGATATTATAGTCAAGCCAGTTTTAGGAAGAAGTCATATAGAACATCTTCGACAATCATTTGAAAGAATGAGGAAGCATGGTCTCAAGATGAATCCTCTCAAGTGTGCTTTTTGTATGCAGGCAAAGGATTTCCTAGGCTTCATGGTCCATAAAATAGGAATAGAGATTAATCAGAACAAAACCAAGACCATCATGGAGGCGAAAGCGCCTTCGATAAAGAAGAAGTTGTAGTCTCTGCTAGGGAAGATCAATTTCCTAAGGAGATTCATTTCTAATCTAAGTGGCAAGACTCAAACCTTCTCACCTCTATTTCGACTCAAGCAAGAAAGTTTTGAGTGGGGGAAAGTGCAGGAAGAAGCGTTCAATAAGATTAAAGAATACCTTGCTCACCCTCCAATTCTGGCACCTCCTTGTAGAAATAGGAGTATGAGATTGTACGTAGCTGCATCAAACGAGACTCTAGGGAGCATGTTAGCTCAAGAGGATAAGAATGACGTAGAAAGAGGCATTTATTACCATAGTAGAGTCTTGAATGATGTAGAGATTAGATATAGTATAGTCGAGAAATAGTGTCTTTGTGTATACTTTTCTTGTACAAAATTAAAGCATTATATAAAGCCAGTTGAAGTTTATGTTTCTTCTCGTTTCAACGTTATTAAATATATGTTTTCTAAACCTATTTTCACAGTTGAATTGGTAAATGAGAATTAGCCTTAACATAATATTCTTTAAATTATATGCCTTTAAAGGCTGTTAAAGGACAAGTGGTAGCCGACTTTATAGTCGATCACTCTATAGTAAAAAACTCCCTAAATTTTGTGGAGCTTGAACCATGGAAGTTATACTTCGACGGTTCTAGTCATAAGGATGGAATGAGAGTAAGATTATTGATTATTTCTCCTAAAAAAATTCCAATAAAATTCAAGTATAAGGTCGAAGGCCTTTGCTCAAACAACGAAGCTGAATATGAAATTTTAATTGCTAGACTTGAAATGTTGTTGGAATTGGGGGAAACTCGACAAAATAATCAGAGACTCAGAGTTGGTAATAAAGCAAATTACAAAGGAATTTAAATGTATCAAGGAAAATCTTATCATGTAATTTGTGATAGCCAATAGGTTGTTACGAAGATTTGAAATCGTAAGCATTCGACACATACCTCGACTTGAGAATCAAGAGGTCAATGATTTGGCCCAGATTGCTTTAGGGTACACAATTTCGAAGGAAAAATTACAAGATGCAATCAAAATCAGAGGAAGAGTTGTATTAACTAAACTATCCCCAACAGATTTGGAAACAATAAATTTAGGATATGTCGACGAAGAAAACTTTGAAATATTGGCTATAAATATTTTAACAGACGAAGATTGGAGGAAGCTAATAACAGATTACTTGCAGAGTCCAACAACTTCCGTCAAACGAAAAGTCAAATATCATGCCTTAAGCTATGTTCTGATGGGGAATGAATTATTCAAAAAGACGCCTGAAGGTGTCTTACTCAAATGCCTTAGCGAATCTGAGGCATATTTGGCTCTTTTGAATGTCCATAGTGTGGCATGTGGAACACATCAAGTAGGCCATAAGATGAAGTGGTTATTATTTCGACAAGGAATTTATTTGCCTACAATGCTTAAAGATTGTATTGAATTCGCCAAAGGATGTCAAGAATGAAAAATGCATGCAGGCATTCAATATGTCCCTGCAAGCGAACTACATTCCATAGTAAAGCCTTGCCCCTTCAGAGGTTGGGCTTTGGATTTAGTTGGTGAAATTCGACCAGCATCATCCAAGAGTCAGAAATAAATTTTAGTTGGAATAGATTATTTCACTAAATGGATTGAGGCTATACCACTAGTGAATGTGGATCAGGATGCAATGATCAAATTCATCTAGAAATACATTATTTACAGGTTTGGAATCCCATAAACTATTACAACAGATCATTGATCAGTTTTTAATGGTTGAAAAATGCAAGAATTTGCTAAAGAAATGAGGTTCAAACTTTTAACATCCACATCTTATTATGCTCAGTCTAATGGTCAAGTCGAAGAAGCAAATAAAGTGGTGATTGGGTTAATTAAGAAGCATGTGGGGAAGAAGCCAAGAAATTGGCATAATACATTGGACCAAGTCTTGTGTGCTTGTCGAACATCCCATAAGGATGCTACAAATACTACACCTTTTTGCCTAACATATGGTCATGATGCTGTGTTACCAATCGAAATCTATCTACAGTCAACCAGAATTTTGAGACAACATGAGATCCCATCTGATTCTTATTAGAATATGTTGTTGGACGAACTAGTTGACTTGGATGAAGAAAGCATGAGTGCCTTAGAATTATTAAAAAGGAAAAACGAGAGTGGACAAGTCATATAATAAAAAGGTGAAAGTTAAGATATTTTTGACTAGAGATTTAGTTTGGAAAGTGATTTTGCCCATGGATCAGAGAGATAAAACTTTGGACAAGTGGTCCCTTAAGTGGGAAGGTCCTTATCAAATTATTAAAATATTTTCCAATGGCGCATATGAGATCGAAGAGTTAAATGAAGATAGAAGAATCTTGAAGGTGAATGGTAAATATTTAAAGAAATATAAGCCTATACTTCAAATAATAAAGATAAATAAGGAATAATTCACACAGAAGATAGTTGAAGCCAAAATGGGAGTAAAAAATAAAGTTGCCAAAATGGCTCAGTCATTACATAAAACGCCATGCATGGGCTCAAAATTAATATAGAAAAGGAATTGGTCCATTGGTTGCAAACAAATTAAAAAGTAAGGGAGTCTTTCATCTTTTGATACTTTGACCTTTGAAACGTCAAGCATTGTTCGCAAATAGTCTTCCTGGTCGAAAGTTCTTCAATATCCTTCCCAAGCTTTTAAGCTCTCTCGACATGGTGCACACCAACTTCAATTTCTTTGGCCACTTTGTCATGATCAAACTCTAGAAGTTTGAATTTGTGTTTCTTGGCTTGAGAAATTTTGGTTTGCAGCTCTTTTATCTGTTGTTCCCACTCTTCGACATTTTTTGTCACGGGTTTCAATCTCCTTCTTATTTTTTTCAGAACCTTTTGTAATTCTGCAACTTTGGCAATAGACTCAGTGGCTGCATCCCATTCAGCCAGTTGGGTTTCTGATTTGTTTTGTATCTTAAGAAATCTTTGAGGTGATTGAAATCAGCAACAACGAGGTCAAGTAGTGAGCCTAATTCCATTATAGAATCTATAATTTCTGGGGAAGACTCCAAGACATTGAGTTGTTTTAAGAGTTTCTTGATCCCAAAACACGCAGAAGTGTCATTCTTTAAAATTTGAAACAAGTCAACATCAAAGGCTTTTTCTTTAATTTGAGAGAGAAAGTTATCCTCAGGCTTGTTGGCAGACTGATCACCTGACGCAGTTGAAGTGCTAGTACTTTTGTCTGTGCAGGTGTATCTAGAGCTAATCATAGCTTTCAGATATTCAAAGGGTCTCTGCACCTTAAGTGATTCTAGATCTTCATGTGAGAGGCTGGTAGAGTTTGTTCCAGTCGAAGCATCAAAATTTGGGTCCATTTTTTATTGATCCTCTTGTTGTTCCTTTTCTTCTTCTTCATTCTCATTTTTGTCTTTCTCTTTTTCTTCATCTTTGTCCTCCACAACAGTCTCTGCATCATAGTCGAACATAGAGCGACCTTCCTCATCCTCTTCCTCTTCACCCTTTTCATCATCCCCGCATTGTTGATTGATTGGGGAGCCATCTTAAGACTTGTCTTCGAAAATGTTTTCTGCATATGGCATTTCCGTGTCACCTCCGAAATCAACTAGGGCATTTTCTTTTGCTGGGATTTTCTCATGATTAGGTTTATTGGTTTGCGAGAGCTCAGTGGTGACCTTGGGCAGTGATTTCTTTTGATGATCACTAGCCAGTTGGCTTATTTCGTCTACAGATTCTTAGGTGGAATCCTTGGGAGAAGTTTTGGAAGGGCTTATTGGATGATAGGTAGGATCACTTCTAGTGGTGGGAATAATTTGTTTCATAAGGGGACGCCCCTTATCATCTTTAGCATCCTGAGAAGAAGAAATCAAGAAAAATATTAGAAGCATGTTAGTCAAAGATAATTATAAAATTCAAAACATAAAGAAGAAATATTTGTACCTTAGGATTCTCAGTCCCAGAACTAGAGTTATAGCTCTCTACCTGATCCGAATTCTTTGTATCAATTGGTTTTTTACTTCTATGAGTGACGTCAATCTCTACCATCTTGGGAGTAGAAGCTTTGCTCGCATGTGCTTTGAATGTTTTTGGATGAGGAAAAAAACCGACATCAGTAATTTTTGTTTGCTTCTTCTTCTTCTTGACTTGTTTGGAGTGATCTGGTGAAAGGTCCCCATCATCAGATTCAATTAGCTGAACCTCAGGTTCTTTTAGCTTTCTCTTTCTTGGTGTCGGAGGTGGTCTCCGACTTCCCTGAAAAAAACATTATACTTTAGATGTTAGATTGGGAAGACAATATGCAAAGAGAAAAGTAATTAGCACAAAGTTTTACCATGGTTGTAGTTTTCTTCGTGTTGTCTTCTTCTTCTTCTTTGACAACTTCCTTTTCAACGAGAGTAGGTTTCTTAGCTAGAATTCTTACAGCTGCAAAGAGAAGTAATGCAGTTATTATGAGCCAAGTACATAACCTAAATAAAGAAAATGGATAGAAAGAAGTGGTTTCGAAGAACCTCCAATTCCACACCTTCATATATTGGAGACTCCATGCGAACATGTTCTATGGAACTATGAAGGTGGCCTTTGAAATTGTCCCGAGTGTACTTATTTGGAACCACTTGCTTAGCACGCATTTGGGATTCTTGGCGAAGAATTTTCATAAAATCCCCATAGACGAACCAATATGAAAATGGAAGGCTAAAAGCCACGCTAAAATCATCAGTTGGCAATCGAGTAAATTTTGGAGGATAGAGATTAAAAGCTAAGTTGTAAGTTTGATTAGGTTAAACATACGAAGGAAGTTTTAAGTCCTCTAATTTCTTTGTAAATTTTTCTTTTAATGTCACTGCTGCTTTGCTAATCGTTTGACTAAGATCACCTGGCTTGTAGGAAATTTCAAAGTATTTCTGGAATGATTATATTTCTTTGATGTGTTGACCAAGTTGTTAATGTGTTTATTCCCTTTTATATTCGATATGTGTATGTAACACTATCGGCATTATTTATTCTAATGAGAATTAGTTGTTGGAAACTCCAAGAACAATGGTTGCAGGCAGGAATGACGAAGCAATTGCTGAAGCTTTGGCAATGTTGGCTGGAGCGGTTAGGTAGAATCAACAAGGTAATGTGAATGCTGGGAATAACAATGATGATGAGTTTTATGCTTTGGGGAAGTTTCAGAGGAATAATCCGCCAATCTTCAAGGGAACACATGAACCTGATAAGGTACAAGTATGGCTGAAAGCGATTGAGAAGACCTTTCGGGTCATGAACTGTTCAGATGCGTAGAGAGTGCAGTTTGACACTCATATGCTTGAAGAGGAAGATGAGGACTGATGAGGTAATACTAGTAAGAGGTTTGAAGAAGAGGAAGTTGAGGTTACTTTGACTGTTTTTAGAGAAGCATTTATGGAGAAGTATTTTCCAGAATATGTGCGTGGGAAGAAGGAAATTGAGCTCCTTGAGCCGAATCAGGGTAACTCAACTCTGGTCAAGTATGCAACAAAATTTGAGGAGTTGATTAAGTTTTGTCCTCATTATAACACTTCTAATGCCGAGAGATCTAAATGTCTTAAGTTTGTGAAGGGTTTGAGGCCCGAGATCAAGCAATCCATTGGTTATCAGGAGATTAAATGATTTTCTGAGCTAGTCAACAAGAGTAGGATCTATGATGAAGATAATAGAGCTCGGTCTACTCACTACAAGAGTTTTAATGAGAAGAAGGGAAAGAACCCATTTAGAGGGAATCCGTATGTGACTCCTACTGATAAAGGGAAACAAAAAGCTGGTTATAACAAGAAGTATAGTGGGGGAGAAGCCCCTACTCCGGTTAAGGGCTATAAATATGGTGTTGAAGGACATCATGCCCTAGAGAGAACAAGTGCTGAATTGAAATATTTCAAGTGTGGCAAGCCAGGCCACAAGGCTTTTGAGTGCAAAAGTGGTATGGATATGACTTGCTACAACTGTAGTGAGCAAGGGCACATTAGTACCAAGCTTGATAAATCGAAGAAGGCTCAAGCTAAAGGGAAGGTGTTTGCTCTATCAGGATCTGAGACTTCTAGTGAAGATCAATTGATCAGAGGTACGTGCTTTATTAATGGTACATCTTTGATTGCTATAATTGATACTAGAGCTACACATTATTTTAATGCTTTGGATTGTGTTAAGGGATTAAATATTGAGTTATCTATTATGAATGGAGGTATGGTTATTGATACTCGTGCTATGGGTTCAGTGACTACTCCATATGTGTGTTTGAATTGTCCGTTGAGTATTTTTGGTGAAGACTTTGGAGTTGATTTAGTGCGTCTTCACTTAGATCAACTTGATGTTATCCTTGAGATGAATTGGTTGAAGTTCAACCATGTTTATATCAATTGTTTTGATAAGATAGTTATTTTTCTTGAACCTGAGAATGAAGGAGACTTGTTTATGTCTGCTAAGCAAGTGAACGAGTCAGTGTAGGATGATGCTGAGATGTTTATGTTGATGGCAACTTTAAATATTAATGAAGGTGGAGAAGTTGGTGTTTTTCCAATTGTTTGTGATTTTCCAGAAGTTTTTCCTGATGAGATAAGCGATTCACCGCCGGAACGTGAAGTGGAGTTTGCGATCGACTTAGTTCCTGGAACTATTCCGGTATCGATGGCTCCATATCGTATGCCCGCATTGGAATTGAAATAGTTTAAGAGTCAACTCGAAGATCTTCTTGAGAAGATATTCATTCGTCCGAGTGTGTCACCATGGGGTGCACCAATTTTTTTGGTTAAGAAGAAAGAAGGTTTTATGAGGCTTTGTATGGACTATAGACAATTTAACAAGGTGACTATTAAGAATAAGTATCTACTTCTGAGGATTGTTGATCTGATGGGTCAGTTGGTTGGTGCAAGTGTGTTCAGTAAGATATATTTGAGGTCTGGGTATCATCAAATTCGTGTGAAGGCTGAAGATATTTAGAAGAATACTTTTAGAACCAGGTATGGTCATTATGAGTATTTTGTGATGCTGTTTGGTGTAACTAATGCACCAGGTGTATTTATGGAGTACATGAACAAGATTTCCCATCCATATTTGGACAAGTTTGTCGTTGTGTTCATTGATGATATTTTGATCTATTCGAGGAGTGAAGAGGATCATGCAGAGCATTTGAAAGTTGTGTTGTCAATGTTGAAAGAGAAGCAGTTGTATGCTAAACTTTCTAAGTGCGAGTTTTGGTTGAAGGAAGTAAATTTCCTTGGCCATGTGATATCGAGTAGAGGTATTGCAGTTGATCCATCGAAGGTTGAAGCTGTATCGCAGTGGGAGGCTCCGAAATCAGTTTTTGAGATTAGAAGTTTTCCTAGTTTGGCAGGTTATTATCTAAAATTCATTGAATGATTTGCCAAGTTAGCCTTGTTGTTGACATAGTTGACTAGGAAGCTGTCGCACCTCATTCAAACGAGAAACGCGACCCTCGCGCTAAAGTCGCGGAAATGCGGTTTGACAGAATTGCCACCAAACTTTATTTATCTCAAAAAAAGAAAGGAAAATATCAAGAAAACCTTTTAAAACGAAAGGACAAGAACAAGGTCGTCGCAACCGATGTTTCGGGTTCGGGAGTCGGTTACGCGAGGGGAAGGTACTAGTACCCCTCACATTCGTTGTACTCAACGGGAACCTCTTAATTCAAATTGTGATGAACTTTAGCTAAGCTTAGTTGTTTTCTTCTCAATAATAAATGTTAAATGGTAAGGTAAAAGGAGAACGGTGCTAGAGGAAAAATGGGTGGTTAAAGAATATGGTGCTCGACAAGGATTAGGGCCATTGTGCCTACGTATGCTCATTCGGACGAGAATGAGAAATCAAAGCTCTCATAGTTTAACTATAGGAAAGGATAGGGGGAAACTGAAGATGGAGGGAATTGTGGACGGAATGACGGAGAAAGATAGAAGTGTGCTCGCCAAGATCATCGCAATCTTGTGCCTACAGATCTTACATTCAGACGAGAATGAAGAATCAGAGTGTCTGTAGTTCGTGGAGACGACCACGAAAAAAGAAGGGTTGAAGTGTTGAAGTTTGGTACGAAGGACGATTACTCGAAGCTTAAGAAAGGCTCCTCGGGCCCAAGTAATCGGGAGAGTGAGTCAAATACTTGACTCTCTCTTTTTCATCTTGAAAAGAAGTTGTATTTGGATGATGTTTGAATAATGAGTGGTTGGAAGATGGTTAATGTTGTCGAGTTAGAAATGTTTTAGAGACGTCAATTGCTCACACGCGGGTAAGATAACTCGCATCCAAACAACTGAAGAGAGATCAAAGGCTCAATCCGTCTCTTTTTCGTCTTGAAAAGAGTTAGATAGTTGTTAATTGTTTTGATAGTCTATTGATAAAATCCGCTTGATGTTGGATCAAGGGTTTGACTTATATTTGTGTGCAAAACCGTGGTGGAATGGAAGTGGGTTTGAAAATGGCGAGACAACGAGTTGAGGGTTTGGTTGAAAATGGAACCGACTTGACAACGAATCAAGGGTTAAGTTATGAGAAACGACATTAGTCCCTAAGGGTGCTCCTAATAACAAAACCATGATGAAATATGAAAGTGTGTGCGATAGGTTGATGGCGAATGCAGACGAGCACTCGACTTACGAGGGGTGTTTGAAAATGGCTCGATGACGAATCGATAATTAGTTTGAAAATAGTTTAGTCTATGCTAGTCCCTATGGGTGCTCTTAGAAGATAAACCATAATCAAAGCAAAATATGAATGCGTACATCAAAATGGGAGAGGGGTACATGTAAGTTACATGGGATTGCACGAAATAAAAGAGTTCATTGTCAGGTAGCCTAAGAGGAAGCCGTGTGTGTGCAAAGTGTCCTAAACTAAGCCTTGAGCAAAAGTCAGGCAAAATATCCAAGCTAGGGTTTCTGACAAAGTCCAATGATCCAACAGTCCACCAATTTAGGATTTTATTGTTTTGATAATTGTTACGTGTTTTCGGATATGTGTGAATAAGAATGAACAATATGAATATGAAAAAAATGAATAATATGACAATATAAATAATATAGCAAGATATATAACAATATAATCAAGATAATATTCACAATAATATAGTCAAGATAATATTAACGAGTATATGAACAAGATAACATAATCAAGATAATATTGACTGAAAATAAAACAATTGTATATTGACGGAAAGTAAAGTTAGTGGTTAGCCGACTTGTGGATTGAATTGGGACGAAATGTAGCACTAAATTGTCATAGCTCGATCTATAACGAAGATCAAGCTATAGGAGGCCGCACAAATTAATATCCGTGCTAAAAACAAGATAGAGAAATGATATTGAGGATCATTCTCCAATGTAATCGTGTCACACGAACTAAAAGAAATGGGTGATCTCGTCTTAATCATAAACTAGTGTTGATTAATTGAAGGTAACCTATCATGATCCCAAAGTATATAAAAATGATCCCAATGATCATTTTCTACAGATTTGACATAATGAAGGTTATCAACCTCGATAAATCAACGTTTACGAATAACAAGACTTTGAATGACCAAAATTTAAATAAAATCGAAATGAAAAGAATATGAAAAGAAAATTGATGGTGGTCTCGTCTTAATCACTATTTTGTCAATAAATTGACAATAGTAATTCTTTGATTTCTTCATTGACAAAAAAAAGAAGAAGAAAACAAGTAATGTAATCTAAATCATAAATAAATGATGAAATATTAGTAACCCTTGTTTAAAAAATAAAAAACTAAAATCTAAAAAAAAAAAAAAAAGGGTGTTGGACCAAATTTGGAGTGTGTGTGAATTATAATGGGCTTCAAGCCCATTCATCACACAATTGATAACAAGGCAGGGTGAGAATGAGAGAGGAGGCGTGATAGTAAAAAAGCAAAATGGGCCCTAATGATCCACCAAAGCTTATGAGAAGGCCATATGAAGGCCAACAACACCAATACGAAAGATACACAGCCATGAATAGAAGAAACTTCACAGAATAGAAAAATAAAATATATGAGAAAATGCATAGCTATACACATCTAACACCCAAAATTGCATCGCGAAATCCATGGAAAAGAAGCGACAATCAACAAAACATCTCGTTCTAACCTCTTCTACGAATCTCGCTCTGCTTTCGACTTCACTATCTCACGATTCAGGTTTATTTTGGATTTGTGTGTCGTGGATTTTATCTTTGATTTGTTCTTCTTCTACTCATTTGCGTTTCGGGTGTGCTGATAAGGTTCTGGGATTTTGGTCTCAATCATGATTTCAAATTTGTTTAAACTTTTCTCTTCATCTCAAATATTTGTTCTCTGTTTTGGGTTTGTATTTATGATTGGATCGAAGAAAAAATGGTTCGGTAAAAAGGATGAGGAATTTTGGGAAGGTATTCAAGCAAAGCTTTGTTGGCTCCCCCGAGCTTAGATAAAGAGGTAGAGATGTATCTTTATTTATAGGCAAGGTATGCCTTATGGTTTCAAATGAAAATGGTTTGTGTGTTGGTATACTACGTATCATGTGCGCTGCTGATTGATGAATATTATTTGTGTCGTGTTGTGGGAGTTTGTTGCGGGTGAGGTGCGGTGTGGAAGCTGCGTGTGGGTCCTGCACAAAGGGAATTTCTGAAGATCTTTTCTAATTTTGAAAGCTGGTGTGCAGGATATGTGATGCAAAACACATGATATTCATGGCCTGATGCAATCCGCAGCATCTGAAGAGGTTCCTGGCATATAGTGTGGTCAAAACTTATATTCATGTATCTTCACGGCTTGCCTTTGTCCTTTATTCTACTTTTTTTTTGTGTTGTTTTGTAATGTTAATGATAAATGGGCTAAAAGAAGTGATGATGACGATGGGCCTCAAATTATATGGATTTTCCATTGTATATTTTTTTTGCAAAAAGAATGATGGGCTTTGTGCCTTTTTTTGTACATGGACTTTGAGTTTTGGATATGCAAATAGACTTGGCACACTTTTATTTTGTAGTAAATTTGAGCTAATTTTCATTTTTTATTCATTTGAGGTAAAGAATTTTAAAAGCATAATTTTGGATTTGAATTGGACCATCATTTTGAATGGGCTTTTAGAATTGTAATTTGAAACTTGGATTTGCACCCTCCATAATGAACCAACCCCTTAATTCGAACTTGAATAAAACTTGAATCATCCCTTGAGAAATCCATAACTTAATCTTGGCCTTGTTGAATAAAAAAAATGATCCATCTGAACCTGCCATAAAAATGAAGTCTTCTGGCGCTATCGTCATTAGGATCACAACTACCACACTCATTCACCATGAGCCAAATTCGTAGATAATAACTTGATGTGAATTACGTTACGGCAGTACCCAAAACTCTAATGTTGGAAATAATATGGTCTTTGATGATCCACAGTTCTAAAGTACTTGATTTAGCACCACCTGATAATCACTTGAGAACTAATACACCTAGGACTTCATTGTGGAAATTAGAGGGAGAAACAAAATCTAGCCTGATCAACAAGTCAGGTCAAAACCATTGAACTTCAATCAGTATTTCCTGCATTAACCTGACATCTTCAAATGAAACTTGATTCAACCCAACAACACCCTGAGTAAGAATAACATATTCTTTGGGTTTTTGAGTATAATGGTTAGTCGACGGATGCACGAGTGAGCTATACATAGGTAGGACAAATTTGGGGTATGACAGAAGGGTCAAGTTTTTGTTTGGGATGCAAAGTGCGAAGAAAGTTTTCAAGAGCTTAAGAGAAGGTTGACAACATCTCCTGTTTTGATCTTGCCTAACTCAGAAGAACCGTTTGTTGTATATTGTGATGCTTCTTTGATGGGATTGGGAGGTGTGTTGATGCAACATCAGCAAGTTGTAGCTTATGCTTCAAGGCAACTTAAAGTGCATGAGAGTAATTATCTGACACATGATTTAGAGTTGGCTGTTGTTGTGTTTGTATTGAAGCTTTGGATGCATTATTTGTTCGAATCGATATTTGAAGTGTTCAGTGATCATAAGAGCTTGAAATATCTCTTTGATCAGAAGAAGTTGAATTCGAGGTAGAGGAGATGGTTGGAACTTCTGAAAGATTATGATTTTGGTTTGACTTATCCTCCGGGTAAAGCAAACGTAGTAGTTGATACATTGAGTAGGAAATCTTTGCATATGTTAATGATGATGGTAACCGATTTATAGATGATTGAGCAATTTCGAGATATGAGTTTGGTTTGTGAAGAAACTTCTCATGGAGTTAAGCTTGGTATGCTCAAGCTTACTAGTGGTATTCGTGATGAGATTTGAGAAGCTCAGAAATCTGATTTGAGTTTGGTAGAACGATTGAATTTGATCAATCAAGGTCGAGGTGGTGATTTTTGAATTGATGAAAATGGTATTATGAGATGCCGAGATAGAGTTTGTATTCCGAATATAGCTGAGCTAAAAAAGAGTATTCTTGAGGAAGGATATCGTAGTGGATTGAGTATTCATCCGGGTGCTACTAAGATGTATCAGGATTTGAGGAGAATATTCTGGTGGCCTAGTATGAAGAAAGAAATTGCAGAGTTTGTTTATTCTTGTTTGGCTTGTCAGAAGTCAAAGATTGAACATCAGAAACCGTCGGGTTTAATGCAACTGTTATCTGTCCCGAGTGGAAATGAGATATTATATTGATGGATTTTGTGTCCGGTTTACCCAGAACACCGAGTAGTTGTGAGGCTATTTGGGTCACTGTGAATAGATTGACGAAATCTGCTCATTTTATTCCAATGAAAATAGATTATCCATTGGAGAAGTTAGCAAAGTTGTACATTGAGAGGATTGTCAGTTTGCATGGTATTCCGTCTAGCATTGTGTCAGATAGAGACCCGAGCTTTACTTCAAGATTTTAGGAATGTTTGCAAAGTGCTTTGGGTACGAAGTTGCAGTTGAGTTCTACTTATCATCCATAGACAGATGGTCTGACGGAGATGGCAATTCAGTCACTTGAGGATCTTTTGAGAGCTTGTGTGTTGGAAAAAGGAGGTGTTTGGGATAACTAATTGCCTTTAATTGAGTTTACTTGCAACAACAGTTTTCATTCGAGTATTGAAATGACACCGTTTAAAGCCTTGTATGATACGAGGTGTAAGATGGCATTATGTTGATATGAGTCGGGAGAGAGTGTTGTGGTTGAACCTGAGATAGTCCAGCAGACTACTGATAAGATTAAGATGATTCAATAGAAGATGAAGATTTCTCATAGTCATCAGAAGAGTTATCATGGTAAGAAGAGGAAAGCACTTGAATTTCAAGAAGGAGATCATGTGTTTCTTAGAGTTGCTTTGGTAACTGGTGTTAATCAGGCATTGAAGTCACGTAAGTTAACGCCACGCTTTATGGGTCCATACCAGATTTTGCAAAGAATAGAAGAGGTGGTCTACCAGGTTGCTTTGCCACCGTCGCTTGCTAATATCTATGATGTGTTCCATGTATCTTAATTGAGGAAATACATTACGGATTTGTCTCATGTAGTCCAAGTATATGATGTGCAGGTGAGAGATAACCTGCCTATGGAGACATCACCTATGCGAATAGAGGATCGGGAGTTGAAACAACTTTGAGGTAAAACGATTGCCTTGGTGAAGGTAGCTTGGGGAGGACCAACAGGTGGGAACGTGACTTGGGAGCTTGAGATTCAGATGAGAGAGTCTTATCCTGATCTGTTCATTTGAGGTAATTTTCGAGGGCAAAAATCTTTTAAGTGGGGGAGGGTTGTAACACCCCAATTTTTAGTAATTATTTATATATATTATATTAATTAATTAATTGTATGATTTTGTGTGTAATTGATTTATTTGGATTATTTATTTGGTAGAAATGATATATAAATAATAGAGATAAGATAATTAGGCCTATTAGATAAGAATGTGAAGAGTAAAGGTGGGGGTATAATTAGTAAGCTGTTAGAAGTTTTTATCGGGAGTGTTTTATCTTATCCACAGGGATTGATGAGAATATTTGATGCTTGTCGTTCAATGGTTTAATTATTTAAGAAGGGGGGTTTTAAAATGGTTTCTATTTTTTAACAAGAGTTTGTAAGAAATAAAACAAAGTAAAATTTGGTTTTAGTTTGATAAAAAGCATGCCAAGATTAGGGTTCACTAATCCGTCTTAAACGTATCCAACCAATCAAATATGTGAACTTAGTTTTAACCAACATAATTGTGTATCCTCGCAAAAACATTCATCTCTAAAGCGATTTCGTGAATGTTATTATTTCGACCGTTAAATGATCTCTCTAAATAACACTCGAAAAAATAATCATTAAGATCAATCCATTGCAAATATCAACTTCCAAATCTATGTCTAGAGTTTGTATAGTTGATAGATGAAGAAATTAGGTTAAGACTTGAAAAATTCATGTCTAAAGCAATCCAAACCATAGATATAACAAAAAATAGCAAATAACTTTATCTATATTGATCAAAACCTTGTTCACATACTAAAGGTTAAGAAGAATACATAAAATCATAACTAGCTACCTCTAACCTTGACAAAAGAGGGGTTTTAGCCACCCATTTTCATGATAGCTTGAGCAACAAGTTTCGGAAGAAGGTTGATCAACATCTGAGTCGAATAATCGAGATTGAATGGGAATCTACCTTCTTTTTGTGAAAGATGGCTAAGAGATGATGAAAATGGAGAAACAAGGGTTTTTGTGCTAAAAAATATCAAACTATGAAAGATACAAAAGAAAAGATCATTTTGGCAAAAAGTGGCACACACTACTTATAGACATGCTACTGAGCTGTCAAATTCGCAGTGCGAATAATATGATCGCCTAGCGAACAATCAAAAATGGCAGTTGAAGTGCCAATCTACAGTGAACACGCCCCTGAGCTATTTCAACATGTTTGCTGTGCGAGCAATCCTTCGCACTGCGAAGGCTTCGCTACAAACTTCGCACAACGAATTCTTGTCCAAATACTTACTGAAATTCTGGTATGCAGATTTCAGATGTCCCAAGAACATCGACCTCTGCTGAAACAAGGACGAGGATAGATCATGAACAATTTAAATTTCTTTAAATTGTGCCAATGTCATGACCAACGTCATGACCTCTGTTGTGACATCTGCATACTGACAGACTATTTTATCTAAACATTTAAATTGTGCAGAATTGTAAATGCTGAAAGATAAATAACACAATAATTGTTTACCCAGTTTGGTGCAACATCACCTACATCTAGGGGCTACCAAGCCAGGGAGGAAATTCACTACTAGCAGAATCAATTCAAAGTCAAACAACCAGTTTGCACTTCTCACTTAATCTCTACCCAATGACACTTCAACCACTCTAGACCTGAGTATTCCCACTCACTCCCCCTCAATCACACCACAGTGATATCAATACACAGTTACACAACAGTTGTGGAGACTCACTCCAAAACACCTTGATCTTGCTTCACAACTTTGATCAAGGAGTCACCACTCTTGCTTAACAGCTTTGAGTGAGACAATAAACACAACAGTACATTTATAATAACCAAAGCAATTATACAGCATACAATTGCTTGGCACACAAGGAATCCTAAGATTCCTAGACACACGTGAAGAACCAAGTTCATCACTTACAAATATGTCTACCACAATGTATCAAACGATACAAAGGGTGACTTACACACAAGGGACTCTCAAACCCTAGACCTTTATTTTACACTCAAGTTGATCTTGATGTGAGTGCTTGCTTTTCCTTGCTTCTGCTCCTCCTTAAATAGTTGTGCAGACTGGGCATGGGCTGATCAGAGGTAACAAACAATAGTTTTAACAAAGTAAAACTACTTTCCATAATTCAAGGATCTTTCAATTAGGTCATAGGCTTTTCATGATACGGTCAGCACTGCCTAGAATCTCTCCTGAGATGACTAGGGAACCCTAATAAGCCTCCTGAAATCTAGCCTGAGCTATCTCACGCATTATACCAGAAAACCAACATGCCTGCTGTGCACGCCAGCTACCAGATGTCATACGCTTGATGTTACGACACTCACCATGACTTCCACTCTTCTGCAGATTATTTTTTACACCAGACCTGACTTCACCCAATCTTCTGCAGAATAACATTAGAAACAAGTATATTAAAGTTTCCTAAAAGGTCTCCAAGATCCTTTTATGAATACCAATACAATCTGATCTTGTTCCTAATAAATCTCCTTGACATATTTACTGATGAGGTATTTTCAACATGGTATCATCAATCCAAACCAATTATGTCAAGAGATATACACTAGTAGCTCCTTATGTTGTCATGCAGTGATGTCCTGCTTAAGACACATAACAACACACCTCACTTACTACTTGTGAGGAACTTCATCACAACTCAACCTTTTATGGCTACACACCTCACTCACCATCTGTGAGGAACTTCATCACCACTCAAACAGTTGTGGCTGCACACCTCACTCACCACCAGTGAGGAAATTTATCACAACTCAAACTTAAGATCACACTTCGAAGAGATGATCACATAGCAACCCCTGCTGTGCCAGACAGCAATGTCATGACTTTGGTCATGACATTCTGATTAAAACTCATGACAACAGTTTTGTCATCAGCTCCTGCTACACCAGACAGTGATGTCATGACTTTGGTAATGACATCAGTGCAGGATCATGTTTTACCAAAATTTAGCCAATCATAAAACCAAGGAATCATGGTACCAACAGTCTCCCCCTTTGGCAAATTTTGGCTAAAACAACCAAGCAGCTTATCAGGGCAGCAACAGTCAGTAAAAAGACATCCAGCCTCTCAACTATCATGCCCCCCCTTAATAGTTGCACCTACACAATATTGCTCTTTCCTTAGCAGTAGCAACAACACTTTACTCCCCCTTGGTTTAGTCAAAAATTGACAAAAATTGGAGTAAATGTACATACTGCATATGGTGTCCAAGTCTGAGATTTCTTGATCTCTAAGGACTGCACCAACCATCATGGACAGAGCCTTAATCCCCCCTTTCTGAACTCACTCAGCTAGTGTAAAATCAGTCCTGAATCATAGCTCCTTGAGAGTACACCCTGAACAGTCTTGAGCTCTTGCCTTGTCTGAAGCTGCACCTTCAAGAATGACACTTTTGACATCACCAATTTAAGGATAATCAATTAAATACTTGCCAAGTAACAATTGATTTTTAGTCCCCAATTTGAGACACACAAATATTCTCATCAGTGGTCTAGGCCACAAGCTTGCCTGAGCTTCAGCAGTCTTTGTACACATCTTCATGTTAGTACAATGCCAAAGTAATGTAGCTAAATATCAGACAGGTACACAACTCCCCCTGTCAAGCATACTCAGTACTCCCCCTAAAAGAGAGAGTCCAACCATATGAAGACTTTATTCAACATCTTCATACTGTAGCTTTACATTCCTACAGACCATACTGGAACAGATAGCAGAAGAGTTGCAGGATAACTATCTGTAAGATCTCCAAGCAGTCAGGGTAAATGCCATGTTTCCTTGACTTTTACAGAATCAGAGCTGATGATGTCTTGATCTTCACCTTTGTGCAATCTGATTTGGTCCATTGGCACCTAATGACAGACCCAAAAGGAATACCCTGTCATCTTCACCATGAGCTTGGAGCATTAACCCAATGTCACAACATCTTGTCTGACATTCTACCTTCATCAAGTCCCAGATTGTTTGAAACCACAAACAATGTTGACACATAACTGCACTCTTGCAGCAACCCATCCTAGATAGAAGTATATATCCCCATATCAAAGGTAACCAGTGCACATGAATGGAAAACATAAGACACATCTTCATGTCTTCAATAACTCATTCTCTGTTTAACACACATGTTGAACACATTCACCATAAGCAAAGAGTACACCCATCAACCAAAAGCTCTCCCCCCATCTTTGACAAAAGATGCTCCAAGATCATTATATCTCAAGACCAACTCCCTGCTCATACACTGAGAGGGTATCAAACTGCTCCACTTCATTCTAGAGCCTAAGATGGATCTCCCATACTCCAAGACATTCTTTACCTCATCATTCTCCCATATGATGGGCTAGAACACTTTTGAGTCGCCTAGTGACTTGATCACTTCCATATGCCACATCAGGATGCAATCAGCCAATGATCCACTCCAGTCTTGTATAATGTCTTCACATAATCCTCCAAGACAATCCTTTTACCTCATCATTCTCCCGTATGACAAGATAGAGTACTTCTTAGTTAAGATGTGAATCACATGTTCTACACCAGATCTTCAAGTCCTTTGCCAAGGAAAACCAACTCATATCCACTGGTTCTTTATCTGCCCACAACTGGACTTACTTCTGCCTAGTAATCCAACTAAAGATCTTTAGAGAACACAACACTACCAGCTTGATCCAAAAGAGGGTAATCTTCCAAACACAACTTGGGGCTTCTACCACAATCTCCACTATATGAACAAAAACAGATCCTTCTTTGGTCTTCAACCAACTACCCTTCTGCACAAGAGTAATTAGTTCCAAGCATGAACAGTCCCAGAACCTTCTGTGGTCTTCAAATAACTACCCTTCTGCACAAGAATAGTTTTCTAAAGGCACACTACTTAAATAACCAAATGCCACTGTTTTGTTATTCAGCATCTTTCAGAGCTCTAGAAAATCTGCTACTCCACCAGGCCACTTTGATCTTCAAGTCACACATTCTACTTGCTCCAAAGCAAGGCATCTGCTCCTTCACACAGCTCCCACAAACTGCATGAGATGAAGCATTAATTCCATTCATACCTGAGAAGATCAACTCATCTTTCATCAATGAAGGTCTTGAAGTTACTGCTGGGTGTCACGACATCTGATAAGACATTCTGCTGATGACTTCAGTCCTTAATTATGCCATTTAGAAGAGCCTCATCAAGAGTTCCATGTTCAAGAGCCTCATCAAGAGTTCCATGTTCACATAGAGTTGATTTCTGATAGCAAGTTTGAGTATACAGCTTATATTCTGCAATAGTTGCCTTTGAGATGCATTTGCTCCAGAAAACTCCTCTTTAGAGAAACCAAACGTGCCAAGGCTTGATTCTTTAGGGAGGAAGGATCACACAAGTCTTTACAAAAGGATTCCAACTTTCCTTAAGTATAGACTTCTTCAGAAAATCACAGATAACTGCCACTTATCCTTGACCTCCAAGTTGAGCAATATTTCATGCTCCCATGCACTTGGATCAAAAATAAACTGACCCAAGCAGTCCTATCACCAGCACCATCTTCTAGACTAGTTTCCTGCCAGGAATCTTTCTAGATAAAGATCATATGCTGCTAGTAGAGACTAGAACATACCTGCTGCGCTCCAATAGATTGATTCAAGAGAACTGTCTTCATCTTCACTTCCATCAGCATTACATTCTAGTCTTAGTTTCTTGCCAGGAAACTTACTAGAATAAAGTTAGATCCTACCACACATGTGTATGGTACCTGTGATTCACTCCTTGAATCAACAGTATTCTGCATAATCTCTGCTGATGGAATCTTTCAACATCTGATTGAACATCAGATTCTTGAAGTAGATCAAACAAGTCAGGGGCCTTCTGCTTGTGCTACTAATGATGAGACAACTTGATCATTATCTAAGGATAATCCGTTAAATATTTGAGAATATCTCAAATAGAAATGAGTCTTAAATCCTTGTAACAGATCCTTCTCTGAACTTCATGGTAATCAATAAAATACATGTGTAGACCAGAAATAGCAATTGACACACAACTTCAGGAATACCAAGGCTGAAACATCAAGGCTGACACCCTTGACTCAACTTGTCTATGACTTCCTCTATTGAAAGAGCCTTTGCAAGTCATGAGTGGTGCAAATAAATCACCTCCCACTATCCTTTCTAAAACAGCGTTTGTAATACACAGCAGAACAACCCAAGCATACCATCTGCCAATCATCTACACAACTGCCACAGCCATGCATCAAACTGTATATAGGCCAATCTTCTCTCATGGCTACCATAGTTCTTTCATCAAAAAAATATGCAGCGGAACCACCAAAAGAACATCTTCAACATGCCCTAAATAAGATGTCAGAATATATTATAGGTCATCATACAGAAGGAGCCACTCCTCCTTTGGCAAACCCTGTAGCAGATCACATAAGCTCTTATATCAGAGGGCACAACAGCAGATACACAGAATCCTTGGCAACCTTCTCCTAAACTCCATAAGCAGCAGCTCAAATGTTTAGAAATATCAGCAACACAGCTACAACTTCTCCTTGTTTAAATCACCATAAAGTATCTCCCAAGATCTCATCTAGAACAGACAGGATGCCTGCTCTGATACCAATTGAAATTCTGGTATGCAGATTTCAGATGTCCCAAGAACATTGATCTCTGCTGAAACAAGGACGAGGACAGATCATGAACAATTTAAATTTCTTTAAATTGTGCCAATGTCATGACCAACGTCATATGACCTCTGTTGTGACATCTGCATACTGACAGACTATTTTATCTAAACATTTAAATTGTGCAGAATTGTAAATGCTGAAAGATAAATAACACAATAATTATTTACCCAGTTCGGTGCAACATCACCTACATCTGGGGGCTACCAAGCCAGGGAGGAAATTTACTATTAGCAGAATCAATTCAAAGTCAAACAACTAGTTTGCACTTCTCACTTAATCTCCACCCAATGACACTTCAACCTAGAGACACTCTAGACCTGAGTATTCCCACCCACTCCCCCTCAATCACACCACAGTGATATCAATACACAATTACATAATAGTTGTGGAGACTCACTCCATAATACCTTGATCTTTCTTCACAGCTTTGATCAAGGACTCACACACTCTTGCTTAACAGCTTTGAGTGAGACAATGAACACAACAGTTCATTTATAATAACCAAAGCAATTATACAGCACACAATTGCTTGGCACACAAGGAATCATTCCTAGACACACGTGAAGAACCAAGTTCATCACTTACAAATATGTCTACCACAATGTATCAAACGATACAAAGGGTGACTTACACACAAGGGACTCTCAAACCCTAGACCTTTATTTTACACTCAAGTTGATCTTGATGTGAGTGCTTGCTTTTCCTTGCTTCTGCTCCTCCTTAAATAGTTGTGCAGACTGGACTTGGGCTGATCAGAGGTAACAAACAATAGTTTTAACAAAGTAAAACTACTTTCCATAATTCAAGGAGCTTTCAATTAGGTCATAGGCTTTTCATGATACGGTCAGCACTGCCTAGAATCTCTCCTGGATAACTAGGGAACCCTAATAAGCCTCCTGAAATCTAGCCTGAGCTATCTCACGCATTATACCAGAAAACTAACATGCCTGCTGTGCACGTCAGCTACCTGATGTCATACGCTTGATGTTATGACACTCAGCATGACTTCCACTCTTCTGCAGATCATTCTTTACACCAGACCTGGCTTCACCCAATCTTCTACAGAATAACATTAGAAACAAGTATATTAAAGTTTCCTAAAAGGTCTCCAAGATCCTTTTATGAATACCAATACAATCTGATCTTGTTCCTAATAAATCTCCTTGACATATTTACTGATGAGGTATTTACAACATGGTCTCATCAATCCAAACCAATTATGTCAAGAGATATACACTAGCAGCTCTTTCTGTTGTCATGCAGCGATGTCCTGCTTAAGACACATGACAACACACCTCACTTACTACTTGTGAGGAACTTCATCATAACTCAAATAGTTGTGGCTGCACACCTCACTCACCACCAGTGAGGAACTTTATCACAACTCAACCTTAGGATCACACTTTGAAGAGATGACCACATAGAAACCCCTGTTGTGCCAGACAGCAATGTCATGACTTTGGTCATGACATTTTGATTAAAACTCATGACATCAGTTCTGTCATCAACTCCTGCTAGATCCTGCTGCACTAGACAGTGATGTCATGACTTTGGTAATGACATCAGTGCAGGATCATGTTGTACCAAAATTTAGCCAATCATAGAACCAAGGAATCATGGTACCAACACTTACTGCCTCAGGTCTGGGGCTATTCGCTAGGACTTCGCTCCAGCGAAAGATTCGCTAGCTCCTTCGCACAATGAATTTTGATGTCTTTTCTCTCTATATGAACAGTGCCAGGTTCCCAAGGGCCTCCGCTGGCAAGTTCGTTGTGCGAACTTGTTTATGATTTATCTGGGCAAATTTGCTAGGAAGTTTGTTGTGCGAACTTGTTGATGTTTTGATGCTGACTTAGTTTCCGTTCAAAGTCCTTGTCTCTTACTCTTCTTATTTTATGCCTAATTTATGCACAGTAGCACACAAATCAAAGCAACCAAGACATTTTCACACAATGAAGCATATCATAAAAAACAAGAGTGATTTAATTCAATTTCTTTACAAAAAGAATGAAAGATGCCAACATTTGATAGATCAAATAAGAAAAGTTTAGCATCTAACAACTCTCTCCAACTAGATCTTTGCTTGCCCTTAAGCAAAGTATGCCTCTTGTTTCTTGTTTCAAACAAGAGGATTTGCTCAAGATTAAGATTCTCCCAAGAATGGATAAAATGGCTCAAACACAAGGAATCCAACCAAGCACTGGTTTCAAATATTGAGAATCAAACAATGCATAAGAATTAACGTCTTAAAGCAAATATCAAGCCATGAATTAATCAACAACTATGTTTTTCATGAATGAATCACTCTATCTCTGCTCTTTGAATAAGGATTGAAGAAATTACGCGTTTGCAACCGCGGGGACAATTTCACTCACCTAACAAACAATGCCAATATTAATCCAATTCATACAATATCTAACAATCGAAAGTGAAAATATGGAAGCAAGAAGATCACTAAGGTTTTTAAGGTTGTAGCTTGGTCGGGTTTACAAACAAGGAACATTTCTAAGGCCATTGAAAGGAAATTGCCGACACAAAAGAGATATTCACTGTACAAATTATTTACACATCCCAACTTCATTCCATTTGTTTCTCAATTGCAAACCTTTACAAACCTTATTTCACAACTTATTCTTTCACTATTTTTCTTTTCCAAGCAAGCATTCTTTTTCTCTCTTTTTTATTTTATTTACATTCATAATCACACAATTTTTTTCAATGCTTGCTTGAATTTTTCAAAAGTTGTAGCAACCTACCATTCTTCTTTTTCATTCTCCCCAACTTGACTTTTACTCAACCCTCAAGTGAATACTCTTGGCTTTTTATGGCAAAGAGGACAATTAAAACAAAGTTCAAGGGTTCAAGAAATTTTTTAGAATCTCACAAAATTCAGAATGAGATTCACATTATTTAGGCTCAAAAGGGGTTAACGAATGCTCTCTACTCACAGGTAAGTTACATTTGGACGTGGTTGTACTCAATATAAACAAGTGTCTTGATCATTTCTAATGCTTCTACATATTCACAATAATTACAAGATAAAGCATGCATTAAACGAATTAACAAAGTTTATTATAAATTCAGCATTTAGTACACAATGAAGGCTTTCTCACAATTTGTGATTTTTGTTCCTAAGTGAAACATTCATTCAACAAGTTGCTAAAAGAACAATTCTCATTTACATAAAGATTTAAGTTCTTAAGCATTCTAAAATTCTAAACAAAGGTAACCATGTACCTTGACATTATTCACTTGCTTAATACTATCATTGCCATCCAAACTTGGATGAATCTTCATTGGATACTTCTTTATAGAGAGCAACCAATCTAGAAGTTCCATTCGAGTCCAACATACAAGCAAATCATTAAATAACGCAAAATTAACTCCCAAATTCTCATTTCCAAAATACACACGCTTTTGTCGCTACTGCGAAAATCGGCGCCGACTGAACAGAAGAGTCGCCACCGTGCGTTATTTATCCCACGGGAGGGAAAGGAAACGCTCAGAGTAAACCTCGCATAACACGGGAAAGGAATGGTCATCGCAACCAAATCCTGGATTCGGGAGTCGGTTACGCAAGGGGAAGGTATTAGCACCCCTCACGTCCGTCGTACTCGACGGGATCCACGCTTGTTTTCTGGTACGGATTGTTATTTCTATCTAAACTAAGGGTTAAGGGTTAAAAGAAAAGAAAATGACTCGGCAAAGTATCGCACTTTATGCCTACGTATTCCCGTCTGGAACGAGAAATCAGAGTCAACGTAGTTCGCCTACCTACGGGAAAGGAGGGGAAGGTTGCTCGCTAGGATATCGCATCCTATGCCTACGTACTTTCATACAGCATGAAAGATCAGAGCAAACGTAGTTTGGGCCACGTACGACACAAGTCTGTTCTGATTGTTTTTATTCCTTCTGAAAAAGGTTTTTCTGATTACCAGTCCAAGCGGACAAAAATGACGTTTTGATGAGTTCACATTCTTTTACGGAAGAAGTGTCTTTTATTGTGTTTGAAATATTATTGTGTTTTTCTGTTTGTTTTGAGAAAGAAGAGACAGAACTCTAACCTACGGTTGCGAAGGGAATCAAACTAACCTAATGTTATCATGCATGGGTTAAGACCTAGTGTCTATCATGCTCCTCTCTTGCGCAGAGAGAAACAGAGATCCTAAGGGAATAGACGGAAACATAAACAATAGCAGATATATAGTAAAGCAGTAAAATGCATGGATGCAACAATACAAGCGAGGCAAGGGAGTCCCACTCAATCTCGAACCTAGAAAACAATAGGCAAAAGTGAACAGGATTCACTTTCAACCCAACAGGTTAAACAGCAAGCAATACAGTCCAGAAAACCAATCAATACATCAGAAATGAAAATAAACAGCCACAACAGCTCTGCATCAACACCTATCTTCAAGTCATCATCAAACAGCTATAAGCTTCAGGCAAGCATCAATCTCCATCTCCACAGCCTTCCAGCAAGGTCTTGATCATTAATCTTCCATCTACAATGGCTTTTCTTCAAGTCTCAGGCTCCAGGAGGAATATCAGTCAACCAGATGAAATGAATGAATGTTGGACAGTCAATTACCTACCAAGGGTGGTTCATTAACTGTTAACATTAAACAGACAGTTTTCTCTCAAAAGTTCTATCTTTCAAATACATTCACTGATCCTTCTAAAGGAAGGAGGTGGATATTTGAAAGAGACTCTGAATCATAGAGAAAGGATGGATGCAGACAAGGCACTCCATGTTTGAGAAACAAACTTTCTAATCTAGAGCTCTGCCTAGCTCCTAAACCCTAATCTCCTCAACAGCTGCTAGCAAGAATCTCCTCTTCAACTCTGGAAGTTGGTCTTCAGTCTCTGGATCTCCAATGGCTCCATCATCCCAAGTCTTCAGCTCTCCCAAATCCCCAAGCAATCCCAATGCCCACACAAGCAAACAATAATCCCCAGAGGGCACACCACACCAGTCACACAAATATAGACAGTAATATACTAATAGCAGTAGGGGAATCCTAGTGATTTCTAAGGGATCTAATAACTACCCATAGTCCCTATAGTCCCATATCTAAAATATTCAATCTCTAAGTCCTAAGGGAAAAGATTCAATTCTCCTAAGTCATCACTTAAACCCTAATGTTTGTTCATGTTGTTCTCTCCTAAACTAATCACCTAAAACTAATTCCTGAAAATATGAACTAAATTGTATGTACAAGCTAACAATGTCTATTAATCAACCTAAAAAGAATGGATGAAAAATATTAAAGCATTTGATCAAACTAAAATTAACAAAATCATGCACCAAACAAAATATTATTTACACCTAATTAAAAGGAAAATATGCCAAAAATAAGAAAATAAAATGAACTATTAATTTTTTTGTATGATAATTTTCTTGACCAAATTATGAGTAATGTAAAAAAACAACCAATTTAAAACTAGCATTTTTCTATTTTTTTATGAATTTTTAAAGAATTAAGATGAATTGAGAAAAATTAAATGAATTAATTGAGAAAGGGGGTGCAACAAGCATTTAAAACCAGTTAAAAAAGAGAAACGGGCCCAGACTGGGGCGCGCGCATAGCAAGCGCGTCTGGGCCCAACGCATTCAGAAAATACAACAAAAATTAAAAAGAAGCAGACGGTGTATATAGCAAGATATTCAGTTAGAATTGAATTGGGCCTGGCAATTGGGGGTGGCATTAGCAAGAGATTATGAGGCCCAGTCAGAATTAATAAATGAAACAACGCGTTTAGTGCACAGTCTCTCCCTCCAAATTTCTTTTTAAATCGTGGCCCTTGGATTAACATCTGAGTCAAGTCAAAACCCTCCATCGTGTGGTCATGGTTCATCGTCTACCTTGAAACCCTAGGGTTTCAGAAAACCTCATCACCATGCACGCACCTTCCAGCTCTCTGTTCTCCCTCCATTCACCATGAAATCACTCGATATGAAAAGCAAACTTGGTCTATTCCTTCCCCTCTACACAGCCATGCCAATGGTTCTTTCTAAAACTCAGCCAAACTCCAAACCCGATGAGTGTAACAAAACTGATCCACCATTTTCACCTGTCATCAATTGCTCCAAACCTCACTAATTCTTGTCCTAAACTCATATACACCTTATGCTGATCTCAACATGCTATTCCATCAAGATTTTCGTGCATTAAATCATGAGTTACCAGCCCTACCAGATCTTGCACTCCATGACCAAACTTCATGAAAGCTCTCCAAACTCACCAAACTAAGTCATCTATCCTATCTTACCAATTCTATGCTAACAAAACCTTGTGATCCTAACCTAAACAGCCAATTCGAATGAGAAACATACCTGGTGCAATTGATGAAAACAGCTGCTAAAACCTCTTGATCCAATGCTTGGAATGATTGAAAACTGATCAATGAACTTGATGATGACTTCTGTATGCAACAAATATGACTCCAAAGCTTTGAATCTCTCAATTCCAAAATTTGTGCTTCTTGAATGGTGAACTTGTACAGCTCGAATCCACCTCAATTCTACCAAATGATTGTATGAATTCTGATCTAGGGATGATGATGATGAATACCAGATCAAGAATGGGGAAAATTGATGAGAATTTGGAAGAGTTTGAATTGATTTTGCAAGTGGGAGAAAATGTATGAAACTTGTGTTTATGAGTAAAATGAGATCACCAACCATGGCATGGAGTTACTCATATCAATATATAGGTGAGGTTAGAAACTCCTAGAAGCTTGGAGAAACTTCCCATGTATGATTTCCCTTGGATTTGGCTTATGTACCTTCCATTACAAGTAACCATGAATAACTCTTAAAATTTGAACTAACCTCAAAATTTCACTTTAGCCAATGTTCTCAAAATGATTTTTCCATTCAAAATGACCTATAACTTTGCCCCATTTGGCCAAAATATGAAAAATCTCATTTTTAAGTCCATTTTTATTCATTAAATCCAACAATTTTGAAACCTTGTGCTATGAATCTTTCCAATCTCTCATGGTCACTTTTCTAGACTCAAAATGTCATTTGGAACAAGTTTGATGTTGTGAAGTTTTCCATTTGAAGCTTCCTTGTATGAGTTTTGGGCATAGGCTTGAAATGACCTGTAATTCTCAAATGACCAAAATACCCTTTGCTTGCCAAGACCATAAGTAGAGTTCCACAAATCATATGAAGGCATACCATACCATTATAGAAAGCTAAGACAATGAGAAACAACTCTTATGTTTACCAAAAATTCATTTGAAATCTCCTTGAGGGGTAACAATTGCTTAGAAGTCAAGTCACTTTCACAGACAAAATTTCAGATACCTCAGATGACCTGTAACTTGCAAGGACCATAACTTGAGTTCTATAAATATCCTTAATGTCTTCCACCACTAAAATTAAAGGTCTTGAGATCCTCTACAAGTTTCATGTTGACCAAGGATCCATTTGAAGCTTGAATTTTGACTTATCTTGCTTGGAAATTTGACCTAAATTAGGGGATTTTACACAGAAACCCTAATTTAGAAACTCCTCTTCTCCTTGATTTCTCTTGAATTCTTCTTAGCACATCACCATAACCTTATCCATGTGTCAAATGATGAACCCCACATCTCTCCAATAGACCTTAATGCCTTTCAATCAATCAATTGACCTAAAGTTGACCCAGGGTTGACCTAGATGAAACCCTAGTTGACTGCCTTCAACTGCAATTCTTGTGACCATACCAATGACTTGTCTCCTTCTCCAAATGACTTTCTAAGTCCTCCAAGATGTCTAGATACTCCCCATGATCATCCCACAGCTCACCATTTCTTTGTTGGTTCCCAGATACCCTCAGCTAGGAGATAGATGAACTGCTTGATCCATTGACTTCTCAGCTTTCAAATTTCTTCTGAGGATTTGAATGGGATTGAATAACCTCTTGATAGGTTTATAGAGATGAGAATAATGATTGGTCCCCTGTTGGATGAATTGCTATGCTTATGCTATGCAGATGGTTAGGCTATGTACATGACTCTATATGCAAATGCTAATGATATTGAAACATAAACCAAGTGGATAAGGTTGAGTAAATTTTAGGGTGCAACAGCTGCTCCTATTCAAGCGACTTGGACCCGATTGGGTGAAGAGCCCGGAGCCTTCAGACATTCGTGGTACGAGGCGGTTGAATACTAAGAACCCGGAAATTTGCCAACCGCAGAAATAGACTGCACCACTGCTTGAGGAACGACATTCATCAACTGAATCTGACTGTTTACCGCAACCCACTGATCTCGTGCGGGGATTATTTTCATCAGCCTGAAAAAGACATTTATCATTGCAGGAATAAAACTTTGCTTGTCCACGTTAGGATGCCTGTGTCGTCAACACAAAAAAATCTCAACCAAACCTGTCCACGTTAGGACTCCACCTGCTGTTAACCCGAAAAAAAACTCGGCAACTTCGCTGGGGATAATTCGTCTTCACTTCATCAGAAATAAATCGTTCACGTTAGGAATAAACTCTTCCACGCCAGGAATAACCATTGTCCACGTTAGGACTCAACTTTCCACGTAAGGAATAACTTCTTTCCACGCTAGGAAACCAACCTGATCTGAATCTGTCCCCGTCAGGACTAAACTTTCCACGTAAGGAATAACCCGTTCTTCCATGTAAGGAATACAAACTCAATCTGTCCACGTAAGGACTCAGACTTGATATGTCCACGTAAGGACTCAATCTTTCCATGTAAGGAATACAATCTCGTTCCACGTCAGGAATGCTATCTTTCCATGTAAGGAATCAATCTGATATGTCCACGTAAGGACTAAACTTTCCACGTAAGGAATAACCTCTTTCCACGTAAGGAAACACATTTTGATTCGTCCCCGTAAAGACTCTAACTTTCACCTCACTTTGTCCACGTAAGGACTCCAATCTTTCCACATAAGGAATGAAACTTTAATCTGTCCACGTCAGGACTAAACTTTTCCACGTAAGGAAACAATTTCTCTTTCCACGTGAGGAATAACTTTTTGTTCCACGTAAGGAATCACAATCTTTCCACGTTAGGAATACAACCTTTTCCGCGTAAGGAATCAACTTCGTTCCACGTAAGGAATCACCATCTTTCCACGTTAGGAATACAAACTTTCCACGTTAGGAATAACTTGATCTGTCCACGTCAGGACTCACGTTTCGTCTTGATTTGTCCACGTCAGGACTCGCCTCTTGACTTACTGAGAAAAATAAAACTTGTCCACGTTAGGACCCATATCTCAACCTGCTGAAATAATAGAACCTGTCCATGTTAGGACTTGCACGTCTTCTACTTGCTGGGGAAATACGACTGTGTCCACGTCAGGACTCATACTTTGCCAACAACACGAAGAAGGATAAATTCGTCCGCGTCAGGACTCTCGCACATTTCACCATTACGAATAAAGCTATCTGCTGGAAATAAATGGTCCACGTCAGGACACCAACACGAAGAGTAACCAATTTTGTCCACGTCCGGACTCCACCTTCGATAAACACCAAGAAATCAAATCCGTCCACGTTAGGACTAACACATATCGTCAAACTGAGGAAATGTCCGCGTCAGGACCCCCACTTCTCTTAGCACACGAAAAACCTGTCAATAAACCCGTCCACGTTAGGACTCCTCCCTCCATTGGTCCGCAAACTTTTTATCACTGACGTTACAGCAGCTTTGAGGCTGACTCTACTGGGGATATTTGGAAACCAAACTTCCGGACACCTGTTCTGATAACCGGCGGTAGCCTCTGAAATTCTGGTTCGTGAAACCTTTTAATGCTGACGTAACAACAACTTTTCAGGAAACAATCCGCTGGTCGGACCGGAGAAACTTCAACAAGAAATCCTGGCGGGGAAATAAGTAACTCTGCTTGAGGACAAAGAGAAACTTATCCTGATAACTCTGTGGGGAGTAGCGCCAAAGCTGACACTCCGTTGAATGTCTCATGCCGAGACCTCGAATGTTTATTGATTCAATTGAGCGAGGGCTCTCTCTACCTGCAAGAGAAACAATACTTGAAACAAAAGGTTAGCCGTCCTGGTTTATGCTTCTAAAATGCGTATGTTTGACACTGACGCAATGCTTTAATCGTCGTGGAAATGCTACGCGTTTTTATTTGGTGAATGCAAGTGCGACACTATATGCCAATGCAATTGCAGACTCGAACTGCTGGGTACAGAAACTGCTTCAGCAAAATAAACGCTGAAGATAATGCCAACTTCGCTGGGGATAGCCAGATGCCACAGAATTATTCCGGCAAAATAAATGCCGGAAGAGGGAAGTCGACTCAGCTGGGAAATCGGGAACTTAAACCAAGCGCCTCATCAAAGTAACACCCTGCTGGGGAACATAACTCTGCTGGAGATAGCATATGAGCCTGGTATGATTATACTTCTGCTGGAGGGTGAACTGATATCACACGGTATTCTGACAAAATAAATGCCAGGACCCACACCAACTCTTCCGGGGAGAGTCTTAATCTTCGAGTTCCACTGGGAGGAATGAAAATACTTGAGGAAAAGAGAACTCCACTGGGGATGGGACGATTCTCTTGGGGAAAATCCGCTGATTCCGCTAGGGGAGAGTAAATGACCCTGCGGGGAAAGATGAACTTGTCTGAATACAGCTCACCGATATTAATCTTCTGAGGCTAAACCAACTCTGCTTGAGATACACTGTCTGGATATAGCCTTATAATCCTGGAATTCGCCAAACTCTGCTGAGGATAAACCGACTTTGGGAGCATGTCCTTTGAATAAGCCACGACTAGCTGGGGAATTCGATCCTTCTTCAGAAAGACCATGCATGACCTGCGTGGGGGTCGAGTCTTTCGTTATTGCAATCTTTTGATCATCTTCCTCGTACGGCTATGAAACCTGCAACAACACAAACAAGACAGGACAAGCCTATGCAACCAAATCAATTCAGGTTAGTGACGTTATTTTCAGTTAATTCAAAGCTTTAGCAATTGTTGGCAAGGGCCAGTGATGTTATACACCTGCTAGTTTCAATAAACTTAGGCGTTTTATCATGCACAAAACAGTAAAGAACCAGCATTAAGTACTGAATAACATATTTTATTGATTGGGCCCCTGAATGGGCGGAGTTTTGTACACGGGATGTAACTCCTGAAAAGAGGAAGCTACGCAAAGCAAACACACAAGTATGCACAGGAAGCATAAATATATTGACAAATTAAATTTGTACATATGTCGGCAACGGGATGCAAATGAACACCATGAACTGATCCTCCCATGACTCGTCCGACTCTAATGCTTTCCCGGTATCCCCACTTCCGAAGAGATTGTATCTGATAATCGACCCCTCAGGTATATTCTCCCGCACCAATGCTCAACGTAGTATCAAATCCGGACCGCAGTCATTTGCTTTTTCCAAATCCCTAACTTTTGCGTGAACCGCCCTTTACGGGTTTTCAGTTCACCGGGATACCCTTTTTTACCGAAGCTGCCCAGTGTAGGTTTTCAACTTCGCGGGTGTACATTTTTCAATTTTATCCCTAACTTTTGCCCGAACCTTTCATTCTGTTTTTGGTTCGCCAGGATGCCCCATTTTTGCCTGGACTCTCTTTTTTTGTCCAGCGGGTCAATTTTCAAGCAAAGTATTTTTTAACTGCGTCCGAATTCACAGGCGACGTAAAGTCTTCACCGTCCATAGTGGACAACAATAAAGCCCCTCCTGAAAAGACTTTCCTGACAACGTATGGCCCTTTGTAGTTGGGGGTCCACTTGCCCCTGTGATCTGCTTGCGGCGGGAGAATCCTTTTCAGCACAAGGTCGCCCGTCTGAAAGCTTCGCGGATGTATCTTCTTATCATATGCTTTCTTCATTCGGCTCTGGTAAAAACGACCGTATGCTAGAGAAGCTAGCCTCTTCTCATCCATCAAACTCAATTGGTTCAACCTGTCTTTCACCCATTCTGCCTCATCTAATTGAACATCTCGCAATACCCTCAGAGAAGGGATCTCAACTTCCAATGGTAATACCGCTTCCATTCCGTATACTAACGAGAACGGGGTTGCCCCGGTTGATGTGCGTACCGTTGTACGATAACCGTGCAAGGAAAAAGGTAGCATCTCATGCCAATCCTTATAGGTCACCGCCATTTTCTGAACGATCTTCTTGATATTCTTATTGGCCGCCTCGACAATGCCATTCATCTTGGGTCGGTAAGGGGAGGAGTTGTGATGTTCGATCTTGAAATTCTGACAGAGCTCCTTCATCATTTTGTTGTTCAGGTTTGAACCGTTGTCCGTGATTATCCGCTCGGGAATCCCATATCGGCAAATGATATCTCTCTTGATGAATCTGGCCACCACTTGCTTCGTTACATTTGCATAGGACGCCGCTTCTACCCACTTGGTGAAATAATCGATTGCTACTAGGATGAACCGATGCCCGTTAGAAGCTGTCGGCTCGATCTTTCCAATCATATCGATTCCCCACATCGAGAATGGCCATGGTGATGACATCACATTCAGAGGACTCGGAGGCACATGGATCTTATCAGCATAGATTTGGCACTTGTGGCATTTCCTCGTAAACTTGAAACAGTCAGTCTCCATAGTCAGCCAAAAATAACCTGCCCGCAGCAGCTTTCTCGTCATAGCATGCCCACCAGCATGCGTACCAAAGGTACCCTCATGTATTTCCTCCATGAGCAACTTTGCCTCCCTTTCATCTACGCAACGCAATAGCACCAAGTCGTGGTTCCTTCTGTACAAGACACCATCTGGATTCAAATAAAAATTACCCGCCAATCTCCTGAGAGTCTTCTGATCTTGACTGGATGCCCCAGCCGGATATTCTTTGTTCTTCAGGAAATTAAGGATATCAAAATACCATGGTTTATCGTCAGATGCCTCATCAATAGCAAATACGAAGGTCGGTCTGTCAAGCCGAGAGATAATGATTATGGGGGCCTCGTTCCAGAAGTTGACTTTGTACATGGAAGACAAAGTGGCCAGGGCGTCAGCCATTTGATTCTCGGCCCGCGGCACATGATGCAACTCAACCTTGTCGAAGAAAGGCAACAATCTCCTTGCATAATTCATGTAATATATCAAATTGGGCTGACGTGTCTCCCATTCCCCTTTGGTCTGATTCACCACCAGAGCTGAGTCTCCGTACACGTCCAGATTCTTGATTCGCAAATCAATGGCTTCTTCAAGCCCCATTATACAAGCTTCGTATTCGGCCTCATTATTGGTAACGACAAAGGTCAGTCGGGCAGTAAACGGGATGTGCGACCCGTGTGGCGTAGTGATGATTGCCCCTATTCCGCTACCGTAAGCATTCACAGCTCCGTCAAATATCATCTTTCATTTGGAACCCAACTCTGGTCCTTCGTCTGGCAACGGTTCTTCGCAATCCTTCATCTTTAGGTACATGATATCCTCGTCAGGAAAATCAAACCTCATCGATTGGTAATCTTCAATAGGCTGCTCCACCAGATACTCAGACAGCACACTCCCCTTTATAGCCTTTTGCGAGACGTATTGAATGTCATATTCAGTCAAGACCATCTGCCAACGGGCGATTCTCCCTGACAACGCCTGCTTTTCGAATACATATTTGATAGGATCCATCTTTGAGATGAGCATGGTTGTATGATTCAACATGTATTGCCTCAAACGCTTGGCGGCCCAGGCTAGCGCGCAACAAGTTTTCTCAAGCATCGAGTATCGAGATTCACAATCTGTAAATTTCTTACTCAAGTAGTAGATCGCATGCTCTTTTCTTCCTGTCTCGTCGTGTTGACCGAGAACACAACCCATGCTTCCCTCAAGAACTGTCAAATACATGATCAAGGGTCTCCCTGCCACTGGGGGTATCAAGATAGGAGGCTCCTGCAAATACTGCTTTATTTTATCGAACACCTTTTGACAATTTTCGTTCCACGTTACAACTTGATCTTTCTTCAACAGCTTGAACAATGGTTCACACGTAGCAGTTAGGTGAGATATGAACCGAGCGATGTAGTTCAACCTCCCTAAAAACCCGCGCACCTCTTTCTCTGTTTTAGGCGTCGGCATTTCTTGAATCGCTTTTATTTTAGCAGGATCGACCTCTATTCCTCTTTCGCTTACGATAAACCCCAACAGTTTACCCGATCTCACCCCGAAGGTGCATTTGTTAGGGTTCAGTCTCAGCCTGAACTTCCTAAGCCTTTTGAACAGCTTCAGCAGATTAACCAGATGCTCTTCCTCCGTCTGGGATTTGGCAATCATATCGTCAACATAAACTTCGATCTCTTTATGCATCATATCATGAAAAAGAGTCGTCATAGCACGCTGATATGTTGCCCCAACATTTTTCAAGCCAAAGGGCATCACTTTGTAGCAAAATGTCCCCCAAGGCGTTATGAAAGTGGTCTTCTCCATATCCTCCGGCGCCATTTTAATCTGATTATAGCCTGAAAAACCATCCATGAAGGAGAATACGGAGTATTGAGCAGTATTATCAACTAGCACGTCAATATGAGGAAGCGGAAAATCATCTTTTGGGCTTGCTTTATTCAAATCTCTATAATCCACGCACATTCGAACCTTGCCGTCTTTCTTTGGCACTGGTACGATGTTAGCAACCCATGAGGGGTATTTTGTCACAGCCAGGAAACCAGCGTCCCACTGTTTTTGAACTTCCTCTTTGATCTTCACTGCCATATCTGGTCGAGTTCTGCGAAGCTTTTGTTTGACCGGCGGGCATTCTTCTTTCAGTGGAAGACGGTGCACAACCATATCTGTATCGAGCCCTGGCATATCTTTATACGACCAAGCAAATACATCACTATACTCTCGGAGCATTTTAACCAGTCTTCGCTTGATATCGCCCTGCAGTGCGGCCCCGATACGAATATTCTTCTCAACCCCTTCCGACCCCAAGTTGATAATTTCGATGACCTCTTCGTGAGGCAGAATGGCTCTTTCCTCTTGCTTCACTAACCAAGACAGTTCTTCAGGAACGTCACTGTCTTCGACAACCTCTTCTTCGGCCTGAAATACCGGGTGCTCAAAGTCGGGACGAGTCATAGGTGGTTCAAGGATGTCATCTGAAAATGTTATCCTGCAAAAGGAATGGTTAAGTGCTTCAAAATGCGTATAAAGCGAATAACCACGTTGCCATTTTATTGAAAAATACAAAACAAGAAAGACAGAGATTACAGTATTTGCACATGAAAAAAATGCCATTTATTTAATGATTAACACACAATGTTCATAACAACACAGCCCTAAGCAAATCACGATGCCCCGGGCGAGACATCAGATTATTCAACAATTAATAAAGTAAAGCATTACTGTTTAAGAGTCACAGGAACAAGCTCCTGAATAGACCAGTTGCACAGTCCCTGTCCTGGCGTGCTTGGCTGAATCCAGGTATCCATATCACAGTCACTGTCTCCTTCCTCATACTCCGAAGCAGCATTGATGGTTTCATGACATACTCCACTGGCAGAGATGGTTATTGGCCCTCTGAAACGGGGTGCCCCCACAGCAGGTGCTGACGACGATGGTTGGTAGCCCAGCCCGAACCGGTCCATCTTCACAGGGATATCCAACACTTTGCCCCAACCCTTTGCTTCTCCTGCCTCCACCAGAGCTTGAGCTTCTTTATACAACGAGACGGCTATCTCTGACACTTTGCTCGGTCCGGGACCTTTGTCCTTGATACGCAACCCTTCAAATGCCTGGCAGGGTGTTTCGTGGATCTCTCCGTCGACCTCCACATATTTAAATGACGACAGATGGCTGACCAGGATGTCTTCTTCTCCGCATACGGTGACTACACTGTCTCCGACCATATATTTCAACTTCTGATGCAGGGTAGACGTGACTGCCCCAGCCCCATGAATCCAGGGTCTTCCGAGCAAGCAGCTATATGCAGGCTGTATATCCATGATATAAAACTCTGTCGCAAACACCTCCGGCCCTACCTGCAGAGGCAATGTTATCGACCCAAAGACTGTTCTTCGCGTGCCATCGAATGCCCTAACTACCAAGTCACTGAGCGTGCACAAGATTCCTCTGACATCCAGCTTCATCATCGCTTTCTTGGGCATCACATTCAAAGATGATCCGATGTCGACCAATACATGCGACATTACTGATCCTCTACACTCGACAGAGATGTGCAGCGCCATATTATGATCTCTCCCTTTCGGGGTCAAATCGAAGTCGGTAAAGCCCAAGTTGTGGCCTGCATTTACATGTGCCAACACTCCTTCCAGCTGATTCACAGAGACGTCTTGGGGTACAAAAGAAGTATCCAGGACTTTCAACAAAGCATTTCTGTGAGCTTCAGAACACAATAGCAATGACAGGATAGATATCTTTGAAGGCGTCTGTTGCAGATGCTCCACAATCTTATAATCACTTTTTCGAATCAAGCGCATGAACTCTTCTACCTCTTTCGATGCCGATGCTTTTTCGCTTGCCTGCACTGGAACATTCTCAACCATTTTTCCTTTCCCCTTTGCCAGTCTTTCGGCTTCCACCTCAGGCGATATGAAGATCCTACCACTCCTTGTCATGCCTCCTGAACCGACCACATTCTCTACAATCTCGGCTGGCTGCTCATTAACATCAATCTTTATTCCGTCACAATACACTTCCAACCCATATGACCATGGGACTGCCTTTGTGTTCTCGTACGGGATCGGTCCGGCCTTAGTTATGGTGATCGGTGGTCGCTGGACCGGTGCTGCAATAGTGATTGTCTTCCGAGGGATCGCTACAGTGGCCACATCACTCTGATTATCTGCTACTGCCCCTGCAGGCTCTTCGATTGCTGCTCGGTCAAACTGCAATGTGCCTCCATCAATTAAAGCCTGAATGCCTTTCTTCAAATCATCACACCCCCCAGCTAGGGTCCAGCATTCTAAGCAATACTCGTCACATCCTGGATAAACACCCCCTTGCAACAATCTGCTTTTTACCTCGTTCAGCGGCGTCTTTAAATCGTCGACATTCATAATCAGATCCAACCCTTCCTCAGTCAGAATGGCGTTTGCTCCATGATTAGGCATGGGTTTCTGCACTATATTCGGATCTGCCGTTCCGAAATTGATAGTCTTATTGTCCAAAAGATCCTGCACAACATGCTTAAAAGCATGGCAACCCTCTATATCGTGGCCCGGAGCCCCAGAATGAAACTCACAGTGCCTGCTTGCATCATAACCATACAGAGGAGTTCCCGTTATCGGTGCCAGAGTTCTCTTCTCTACCAAATTCAGACCCAACAATGTCTGTAACAAATCAACATACGTTGAGGGAGGCTTCTCAAACACTCTCCTTGGTTTACCACCCTGGAACCTTCGCTGAGCAGGCTGTGCCCCCTGCTGCGGTTGCTGCTGCTGCTGCTGCTGCTGCATTGGTTGCTGCTGTTGAAATGGTTGTTGCTGATATGGAATAGTAACACTCGCCACCTGCTGCGGCTGATTATACTGGTTTCGCCCTCTGCCTCGACCTCGGCCTCGGCCCCCAAACACTGCGCTTGCATCGCCCTGACGGCGCCCACCAAAAGCCTTCCTATTACTGCCAGATGCAGTAGATTCCTCAGCTTGGAATCTTCCTTGCTTAATGTTGTTTTCAATCTTTTCTCCCATCAGAATTAAGTCTGAGAAACTGGCCAAAGATGTATGAAACAACTTGTCATAAAACATGCCGGTGAATGTGCCTATAAACATGTCATTCATTTCCTTGTCTTCTAGAGGAGGACGGACCCTGGCTGCCATGTCGCGCCATCTTTGCGCATACTCTTTAAAACTCTCACCCTTCTTCTGAGACAACCCTGTCAATTGGACCCGATTGGGCGCCAAGTCGCTGTTATACTTGTAGTGAGCTACAAATGCCTCTGCCAATTGCTTCCATGTCTTGATATTAGTTGGCTCCAACCCCATATACCACTCTAGGGAAGGGCCTGACAAACTATCTTGAAAGAAATGCATTAGCATTCTCTCATCAGTTGAGTACGCAGACATCTTTCTGTAGTAAGCCCGCACGTGCACTTTCGGACAGGTGTCCCATTTATACTTATCAAACGTAGGAGCTTTGAATTTGATTGGCACCCTCAAGCCAGGTACCAGGCCCATTGTTGCCATGTCCAAGCCCACAGCACTTTGGTTCAGGACCCCCCTCATCTGCTCTTCTAGCATTCTGATCTTCTGGGAGTTATCCATCGGCCCTTCAAAACCTCCGCCGGAGAAAGCGTCCTCCTGCTGATCTTCTTGCCACATACCATTCTCAGCTCCATACCCATCATATTCATTATTGCGGCCAGCTCTAATCTGATTCATCACCGGGCCTCGGCCTCTGTTGCCGTATCCCTGAACACCTCCAGCTGGCCCAAAAGTCATTAACCCAGCGCCGTTTCCATTTCCAAAACCTCCGTAACCCTGATTGGCCACACCGTAACCTTCTTGCCCAAAGCCTTGAGCATTGAAACCATATTTCCCAGCGTTATCGAATCCCTGATCGTTGAACCCGAATCCAGCATTGCCAAAGCCGTTGCCTCCCATATTATCACCCAAGTTGACATCACCAAGCCCAACGTTATGGACAGCAGTCTCGTTCCCAACTCCGACGTTACCGTTCCCAGCAGCGGTAGCGTTGTTGACATTAGCAGCAGGTATGTTGACTAGAGGCGGAGCCACTGGCGTGGGAGTGCCATCCCCATGAACAGTGTCGACTCGCACAGACTGATGATCCTCATTACCGTGACCAGCATTTCTGACCAACAGAGGCTGCACCATGGCTTGCAAATTCTCCTGGCCTTTTGCAATAGTCTCCATGGTCTGCATGAAGAGTGCTAGCTTCTCGCGCATATCTTGCATCTCGTTCTGCATTTGATCCATGATTCTTCGACAATTGGTGCGAGTGGAGTATCTGTGCGGGCGTTGATCTGCAATCCTGAAAATACCTGGTACAGAGCAGGAAATAAGATACCATCCAAGGATTACCTGTAATGCAATATGAATATGAATGCAATGCAATGTGTGTGTCTGTGCATTAGGGAAATTCATTCCCCGATTCTAGTGTGAAGGTGCCGGTGCAATGACGGTGCTAGCGATACAAAGATCAGAGTTGAATCACAGAAAGCCTCATATATTGCTGAGAAACCAATAAGCCAAGAATACAATGTCACTGAGAGTACAAAGAGAAGGCATGACCTCAACCAACAATCCTGGTGATGGTCAGCACTATGCAAATAAAGCATACAAGTTACTACATGAAATGATCAAACACTCCCATAAGTCTGGTACTCTTCTAGCAACTTCTTGGTCTCCGGATGACTTGGTCGGGTAAGCAGCCCTTCAACAAGTTGGTTTCTTTTCTTAAGAACACGTCGCACGTCTTCAGCAGTTTCCTCCCATGCCCCTTCTCCGAAGCGATCCTCTAGTTTACGCTTCTGAGACACAACTTCATCTCTGCCCTTGATGGCCTTGTTCAGTGCATTCTGGAGACTATACCGGGTCATCACTTCTTCTTCACACTTCTTGATGCTGGACTTCAACTGCTCTTCGAGGTCGGAAATTTGCTGCTTCAACTCATCTTCCCTCTTCTTATTGTTGGTGAGCGTGGCATTCCAGGTCTTATTGCAAGAAGAGATCTCTCGGTGAGCGATGTCAAGTGCTTTCTTCTTGGATTCAAGCATGCCATGGGAGCTTCTGAACTCTTGCCCCAGACGTTCGCGTTTCTTCCTCTCCTCAGTCAACTCAACCCCTAATCTGTTCATTAGCTCAATCTGCTGTTGGAAAGCATGCACGACCTTGTTTTTCTCGCTGCGTATCTGGGCTAGCTCCTGCTCTAACCCCTCGTTGATCTTCATCAAGGCTTCTTTTTCTTTCACAACTTGCTCGTAGGCCTCCCTAGAAACAGTAGTGGGCTCTGCTGCCGGCATAGGGACAAGGGCTGGTGCATCTGGAAACGGCATCCGCAACTGACTTGCTCTCTCCTGGATCCAAACTCTGTAAGGTGCATAAGCCTGACAGTCATTCTTCCCTAACAGCGGCTTCCCTCTTCGGTTAATACGCGTCCAGGCATGCTGCAACTTGGCTAATAACTCCCCCTTCAAATCACCGGTGAAGTACAGAGATTCCTGTACTTCTTCCTCCTTTGGCGGGCTCTTCAGCGCATATCCGAACTGACGGACCAACAAGGATGGGTTGTAATTGATACGCCCTTTTCTTCCTATCAGCGGGACATTAGGGTACCCAGAACAAGTGAAGATGAGCTCAGATCCTAGCAGGTCTCGATCAAACCACTCAACGTCTTCGGAAGATAGCCTCATCAGGCGCTCTGACCAGCTAGCGGTGGTTGCACTCTCCACAAAAGATCCCTTCATGGGAAGATGACTCTTGAACCACATATTCAACAAAGGAGCACAACAGTAAACAACCTTCCCCCTTCTGTTTTCGTTCTTGTAGTGCAAGGAGTGGTAGAAGTCTCCGATCAATGTTGGCACTGGATTGCCGGCAGCAAATAGATGGAAAGCGTCCAAGTCTACGAAATTGGGCAAGTTAGGAAACAGCACAATCCCATAAATGCATAGAGCCAAAATAGCATTGAAAACCACCCAACATCCGCTCTTGGCATATTCCTGAGCTTTGCCAACCAGGAAATCAAGAGAGAAACCTGAAACCCCAAGCCAAGAAGTCACTAACAGTTCTGCAGCGTCCATATGCAAGGCCTTGGCTAAGTCCTCCAACTTGGGCTCAGCAGCAGAGTGAATAAAGGGAACCTTGTTCTGCACTGGTAGCTCAGTAAACTCCACATACTCCTCAATGGTGGGCCCTAGAATGAAGTCAGCAAATGTAAAACATCTCAATGCGGGGTCATAGAACTGCATCAAGGTGTACAGCCCGTTCATCTCATCAGCAGTGGGCTTGCAGACTAATCTCAGTAATCTCCCATGACTCATTCTGAAGCTTCTCCTAACCTCCTCATCGGCAAGAGATATCAGACCAAGCAAAGGAGTAATATCAGGTGTCGGCAGCTTATACGCAACTGTTTTCCTCAAACCAGCCATAATCAATACTCAGAAGTCTGGGCACTAGAATCGGAGGATATGCAAATGCACCTGCAGCACAGACACACGTTAATGGGATGCAATGATAATGAGTATGCAAACAATGCAATGCAAGAAACATGCCACAGGGACCAACTGCCGTAGTTGAATAGCCTGAACCATATCAAGAAGTCTCAGATAGACTCTCTAGAAGTCCTCAAACCCTGGTCTCAGATAGACCTAAAGCAAAGCTCCAACAATAGTTTCTGATAGACCTCCAACCATGACTCCGGCTGGTCTCTGGTAGACCTCAAATCACATCTCCAACTGGTCTCTGACAGACCTCAGAACTCTCCAACTGGTCTCTGGCAGACCTCAGAACTCTCCAAATGGTCTCTGACAGACCTCATAACATGTCTTCAAATGGTCTCTGACAGACCTCATAACTCTCCATAAATACCCAGGATCTCTGATCGAGAAATAACCGGTATCTGAAGGTCTAGTTACCTGCATAACCCCAAACCCTCTCACAGGTGGATGTCCTAGTAACTGACAAAGGTATGGCATCCTATGCGGTCGTCGGCGTCACAGACTTTCAGGATTGACGATACGATTCCCAGGAGGAGTGGCATCATCAAATCCTGAAGAGGCCTCACTTAGCCAACTTCCAAATGATCGGTTCCCGGAGTCGACAATTCAACTGACCAACAACCCCTTTGACCCAAAGGGTAGAAAAAGAAGCCAACCAGAAGAACCTCGTCCGAGTGTAGATTTCATGAGACACTAATGCAAGCAAAGCCGGCACGCGCCCACTACTTTCTACGCTAATTCTAGGTGCACTCAAGCCCAGGTCCGGCTTATCTCTCAATCAAAGAACACCCGTCACACCCCACAATACAACAATAATAACCAATATATAATGCTGAAAATAAAGGTCAGAAATATAAATCCATACAAAATCCTCGACGGGAAAACAAGCGTTAGGATTGACTCGCTTAAGGGACGTTGGATCCCAAATGCGTAAGAACTATCGCAGTCCTTAGCAGCCAGGGGACGTTGGATCCCCAGCAGAGTCGTCAGCTGTCGCTACTGCGAAAATCGGCGCCGGCTGAACAGAAGAGTCGCCACCGTGCGTTATTTATCCCACGGGAGGGAAAGGAAACGCTCAGAGTAAACCTCGCATAACACGGGAAAGGAATGGTCATCGCAACCAAATCCTGGATTCGGGAGTCGGTTACGCAAGGGGAAGGTATTAGCACCCCTCACGTCCGTCGTACTCGACGGGATCCACGCTTGTTTTCTGGTACGGATTGTTACTTCTATCTAAACTAAAGGTTAAGGGTTAAAAGAAAAGAAAATGACTCGACAAAGTATCGCACTTTATGCCTACGTATTCCTGTCTGGAACGAGAAATCAGAGTCAACGTAGTTCGCCTACCTACGGGAAAGGAGGGGAAGGTTGCTCGCTAGGATATCGCATCCTATGCCTACGTACTTTCATACAGCATGAAAGATCAGAGCAAACGTAGTTTGGGCCACGTACGACACAAGTCTGTTCTGATTGTTTTTATTCCTTCTGAAAAAGGTTTTTCTGATTACCAGTCCAAGCGGACAAAAATGACGTTTTGATGAGTTCACATTCTTTTACGGAAGAAGTGTCTTTTATTGTGTTTGAAATATTATTGTGTTTTTCTGTTTGTTTTGAGAAAGAAGAGACAGAACTCTAACCTACGGTTGCGAAGGGAATCAAACTAACCTAATGTTATCATGCATGGGTTAAGACCTAGTGTCTATCATGCTCCTCTCTTGCGCAGAGAGAAACAGAGATCCTAAGGGAATAGACGGAAACAGAAACAATAGCAGATATATAGTAAAGCAGTAAAATGCATGGATGCAACAATACAAGCGAGGCAAGGGAGTCCCACTCAACCTCGAACCTAGAAAACAATAGGCAAAAGTGAACAGGATTCACTTTCAACCCAACAGGTTAAACAGCAAGCGATACAGTCCAGAAAACCAATCAATACATCAGAAATGAAAATAAACAGCCACAACAGCTCTGCATCAACACCTATCTTCAAGTCATCATCAAACAACTATAAGCTTCAGGCAAGCATCAATCTCCATCTCCACATCCTTCCAGCAAGGTCTTGATCATTAATCTTCCATCTACAATGGCTTTTCTTCAAGTCTCAGGCTCCAGGAGGAATATCAGTCAACCAGATGAAATGAATGAATGTTGGACAGTCAATTACCTACCAAGGGTGGTTCATTAACTGTTAACATTAAACAGACAGTTTTCTCTCAAAAGTTCTATCTTTCAAATACATTCACTGATCCTTCCAAAGGAAGGAGGTGGATATTTGAAAGAGACTCTGAATCATAGAGAAAGGATGGATGCAGACAAGGCACTCCATGTTTGAGAAACAAACTTTCTAATCTAGAGCTCTGCCTAGCTCCTAAACCCTAATCTCCTCAACAACTGCTAGCAAGAATCTCCTCTTCAACTCTGGAAGTTGGTCTTCAGTCTCTGGATCTCCAATGGCTCAATCATCCCAAGTCTTCAGCTCTCCCATATCCCCAAGCAATCCCAATGCCCACACAAGCAAACAATAATCCCCAGAGGGCACACCACACCAGTCACACAAATATAGACAGTAATATACTAATAGCAGTAGGGGAATCCTAGTGATTTCTAAGGGATCTAATAACTACCCATAGTCCCTATAGTCCCATATCTAAAATATTCAATCTCTAAGTCCTAAGGGAAAAGATTCAATTCTCTTAAGTCATCACTTAAACCCTAATGTTTGTTCATGTTGTTCTCTCCTAAACTAATCACCTAAAACTAATTCCTGAAAATATGAACTAAATTGTATGTACAAGCTAACAATGTCTATTAATCAACCTAAAAAGAATGGATGAAAAATATTAAAGCATTTGATCAAACTAAAATTAACAAAATCATGCACCAAACAAAATATTATTTACACCTAATTAAAAGGAAAATATGCCAAAAATAAGAAAATAAAATGAACTATTAATTTTTTTGTATGATAATTTTCTTGACCAAATTATGAGTAATGTAAAAAAACAACCAATTTAAAACTAGCATTTTTCTATTTTTTATGAATTTTTAAAGAATTAAGATGAATTGAGAAAAATTAAATGAATTAATTGAGAAAGGGGGTGCAGCAAGCATTTAAAACCAGTTAAAAAAGAGAAACGGGCCCAGACTGGGGGGCGCGCATAGCAAGCGCGTCTGGGCCCAACGCATTCAGAAAATACAACAAAAATTAAAAAGAAGCAGACGGTGTATATAGCAAGATATTCAGTTAGAATTGAATTGGGCCTGGCAATTGGGGGTGGCATTAGCAAGAGATTATGAGGCCCAGTCAGAATTAATAAATGAAACGACGCGTTTAGTGCACAGTCTCTCCCTCCAAATTTCTTTTTAAATCGTGGCCCTTGGATTAACATCTGAGTCAAGTCAAAACCCTCCATCGTGTGGTCATGGTTCATCGTCTACCTTGAAACCCTAGGGTTTCAGAAAACCTCATCACCATGCACGCACCTTCCAGCTCTCTGTTCTCCCTCCATTCACCATGAAATCACTCGATATGAAAAGCAAACTTGGTCTATTCCTTCCCCTCTACACAGCCATGCCAATGGTTCTTTCTAAAACTCAGCCAAACTCCAAACCCGATGAGTGTAACAAAACTGATCCACCATTTTCACCTGTCATCAATTGCTCCAAACCTCACTAATTCTTGTCCTAAACTCATATACACCTTATGCTGATCTCAACATGCTATTCCATCAAGATTTTCGTGCATTAAATCATGAGTTACCAGCCCTACCAGATCTTGCACTCCATGACCAAACTTCATGAAAGCTCTCCAAACTCACCAAACTAAGTCATCTATCCTATCTTACCAATTCTATGCTAACAAAACCTTGTGATCCTAACCTAAACAGCCAATTCGAATGAGAAACATACCTGGTGCAATTGATGAAAACAGCTGCTAAAACCTCTTGATCCAATGCTTGGAATGATTGAAAACTGATCAATGAACTTGATGATGACTTCTGTATGCAACAAATATGACTCCAAAGCTTTGAATCTCTCAATTCCAAAATTTGTGCTTCTTGAATGGTGAACTTGCACAGCTCGAATCCACCTCAATTCTACCAAATGATTGTATGAATTCTGATCTAGGGATGATGATGATGAATACCAGATCAAGAATGGGGAAAATTGATGAGAATTTGGAAGAGTTTGAATTGATTTTGCAAGTGGGAGAAAATGTATGAAACTTGTGTTTATGAGTAAAATGAGATCACCAACCATGGCATGGAGTTACTCATATCAATATATAGGTGAGGTTAGAAACTCCTAGAAGCTTGGAGAAACTTCCCATGTATGATTTCCCTTGAATTTGGCTTATGTACCTTCCATTACAAGTAACCATGAATAACTCTTAAAATTTGAACTAACATCAAAATTCCACTTTAGCCAATGTTCTCAAAATGATTTTTCCATTCAAAATGACCTATAACTTTGCCCCATTTGGCCAAAATATGAAAAATCTCATTTTTAAGTCCATTTTTATTCATTAAATCCAATAATTTTGAAAACTTGTGCTATGAATCTTTCCAACCTCTCATGGTCACTTTTCTAGACTCAAAATGTCATTTGGAACAAGTTTGATGTTGTGAAGTTTTCCATTTGAAGCTTCCTTGTATGAGTTTTGGGCATAGGCTTGAAATGACCTGTAATTCTCAAATGACCAAAATACCCTTTGCTTGCCAAGACCATAAGTAGAGTTCCACAAATCATATGAAGGAATACCATACCATTCTAGAAAGCTAATACAATGAGGAACAACTCTTATGTTTACCAGAAATTCATTTGAAATCTCCTTGAGGGGTAACAATTGCTTAGAAGTCAAGTCACTTTCACAGACAAAATTTCAGATAACTCAGATGACCTGTAACTTGCAAGGACCATAACTTGAGTTCTATAAATCTCCTTAATGTCTTCCACCACTCATATTAAAGGTATTGAGATCCTCTACAAGTTTCATGTTGACCAAGGATCCATTTGAAGCTTGAATTTTGACTTATCTTGCTTGGAAATTTGACCTAAATTAGGGGATTTTACACAGAAACCCTAATTTAGAAACTCCTCTTCTCCTTGATTTCTCTTGAATTCTTCTTAGCACATCACCATACCCTTATCCATGTGTCAAATGATGAACCCCACATTTCTCCAATAGACCTTAATGCCTTTCAATCAATCAATTGACCTAAAGTTGACCCAGGGTTGACCCAGATGAAACCCTAGTTGACTGCCTTCAACTGCAATTCTTGTGACCATACCAATGACTTGTCTCCTTCTCCAAATGACTTTCTAAGTCCTACAAGATGTCTAGATACTCCCCATGCTCAGCCCACAGCTCACCATTTCTTTGTTGGTTCCCAGATACCCTCAGCTAGGAGATAGATGAACTGCTTGATCCATTGACTTCTCAGCTTTCAAATTTCTTCTGAGGATTTGAATGGGATTGAATAACCTCTTGATAGGTTTATAGAGATGAGAATAATGATTGGTCCCCTGTTGGATGACTTGCTATGCTTATGCTATGCAGATGGTTAGGCTATGTACATGACTCTATATGCAAATGCTAATGATATTGAAACATAAACCAAGTGGATAAGGTTGAGTAAATTTTAGGGTGCAACAACTTTAAACATAAAAAACTGAATATCATTAATAACAATAAATCAAAATATGTCTTGGTGTTAAAACACCCCAATACATCAACATTATTCAATAATAAGTGAAATAAAACATAAAAGTAATGATCTAATAAAGAAAACTTCACTTCTCAGAACAAAGGAAGCTTCAGATCATGCTTCAACAACAAAGAAACAAACAAAATCAGTCGGACTCTGTAACCTCCATCTCTTCGAATCTTTCCTCAGTGCCATCCTCCTCATCCTTCTCCTCAGCAGCATCAGGTCCAAAAGCACTCGTCCCCTCTCCAAATTGTGTCCTGTCCTTAGGCCATCCAGCATGCTCTAGGAACTGCTCCCTATACATCATGTTATGAATCACCAAGGATTCGCGGCACTGCAACTGAAGTACCTGCATATAATCATGAATGTCAATCATAGCTCTTTGAGTTGCCGCCATCCAGTCCCAGTTGTAGCTACACATAACTTGATGAAAAGGGTCGAAACCCTGTGATAATGAAGCTCCAGGGCCTTCAGTAGCCCCGACATCTGAAGTAGCTGGTGTAGATGAACTCCCTTTTGCACCCTTGGGACGACAGTGCTTATCCACATATCTATCATTAATTGCAGCCAAAATCGTAACCTGTCTATGTGAGGGTAGCTTAACCCTCGCATTCACACATAGGGCCATGATCAAACAAGGAAAAGCAAGGGGACAATTCACTCTCGCCCCCGCTTTTAACCCGCTCTCAACCACGGACCTTAACTCATCCGCAATAATTCGGGCTACAACAATTTGCACATTAGTGATGATACTGTGGACAAGATGTACCGCTGGGATCGGCACAGTCGACTTGTGCGACTTGGGCTTGATGTTTGTCAAGACCATAAGAAGCACAAGCTGAGGAAGTGGCTTCATGTCTTCACAGTGGTATCGCCTCGGCACCCCATATGGGTTCAACTCCACCGACTTACCCTCAAACAACACAGCTTCAGAGATGAGATCGGTTTTCCTATGTAACCTGAGATCTCAATGGTATTCATCAATCTCATCTCCTACGAGAGTTAATGGGTTACCAAGAACTCTGTTGATTGTATCTCTATCAAAGGTCACCTCTCTTCCCATCACTTGGATCTTCCACCTAAAAGGTTCATCATCAATGGGAAAGGCATTAGCATAAAATTCTCGTACTACCTCAATGTTGTAGCTATCAACTAGTGTTACCAAAACATCCCAATTCTTGTTGTGTATCGGTGCAGCAACGGTTCGGTATGATCCTTCTGGGTTTAGAATGAACGGGCTTTTCAGGAAAAATTCTTTGTTTTTCAAGAGCCACATAACGTGCAGCCTGCTTTAGCCCCAAGAACCGATCACTGTCATGTTGAATAGGTGTCGGGCGAGACGAACTTCCAACTCGACGCTTTTTTGATGCAATTGCCCTAGACGCCATCTGCACAAACAACAAAAGAAAAGAAAAAACAACAACCAACATAAACATATTAGTCGAAAATAATAAACAAGAAGGTGAAAAAGGTCCCCTTTATCATAAAAAAAAACTGTCATGTTTGCTGAATACTTCGTCGTGCGAAGGCCTGGCGAAAACTCGCCCCAGGTTCGCACTGCGAAGAAGCCAGCGAAGGCTGCGAAATTTAAAATTTCAGCCCTGTTTTTGTTCCTCAACCATGATACTTCAATGATGAGCATATATTTCAGAGAAACCATGATGTGGGTAACACTAGGAATGTCTAACAATCACATGCAACCGAATTTTTTTCTGCAAAATTAAACCTACCCTAATCCACCAAAGTGGAATGTTTTCCTCAAACTATCACAATCCTAACACAATACAAATGAAAGAAGATAGACAAACCTGAATTATTACAGATTGAAGGAAGTGTCTGAATTTTTTTCTCTTAGGGTTTCAATTGAGGTGCTCTAGTGTTAATGTGAAAATGCAGAGAGATATGGAGTGGCAAGTGAGTGAGAGGGAAAAACACTTAAAAGGAATTCTGGATCACAAGAGATGGTAGGCCTACATGGGTGGCCCAATGCTTTTAAAAGAAAATACTAATGTGGCAGGAACTTACCTGTTTCGCATTGCTCGCACTGCGAGCTTCCTAGCGAACCTGCTCACTCAACTGTTTGCACTGCGAAGTAGCCAACAAACATGACAGGTTTTGTTTTAAAAATTTGTCTTGCTTTTTATCCTCAAATTCCTACGACATCTTGCACAAACAAACCTATCCACAAGCAATAAAACAGGAAATACATACAATGTTGGGGTACCTCCCAATACGCGCTTTGTTTAACGTTGTTGGAGCTCGACGGTCCAATGCGATCAAGGATCACACAAAGGCACGTAGACAGTGTTCCATTCGAAATCACCCCCCAAATAAATCTTCAATATTTGGCCATTTACTGTCCAAATCTCTTTGGACTCCACATCTTCAATAATGATTGCTCGAAAGCTCATGATATCTCGAATCTGGAACGGACCCGACCATTTTGATTTTAGCTTCCCTGGAAACAATTTCAACCGAGAGTTGAATAGCAACACCATCTGTCCCACTTCAAACTTTTTGTGCAAATTTTTTTTATCATGATAACCCTTCACTCGGTCTTTGAAATTTTTTTTGGATTCATATGCTTGCAAGCGTAATTCCTCCAACTCATGCAATTGGATTTTCCTCTTCTCACCACTTGGCTTTTGTTCAAAATACAACAACTTTAACGCCCAAAAGGCCTCGTGTTCCAACTAGACCAATAATTGACAATTCTTACCATAAACTATTTTAAAAGGAGTAAGACCAATCGGAGCCTTAAAAGATGTCTGATAAGCCCACAAAGCATCGTCTAACTTAATCGACTAATCCTTTCTTGAAGTGGACACAATTTTCTCTAAAAAAAAATTTATCTTTTGATTTAATACTTCGGCCTGTCTGTTAGTGTTGCACCCTAAATTTTTACCCCTTAGATCTTCATCATCATTTTAGGATCATATTCATTTGATTATCTAACCTTAACCTATCTCAAGTTGGTCTTTGTTAAGATACAGGTGAATTAGGGTTCCGTACAGCCGAGAATCGAGGTTTCGATGGTTTAATCAGTCAATGTATTGGATTTATTTTCCATGAAATAAGTATCCACATAATCAAATATACTCCATTGGGTCAAGTATGAATCCAATTTGAGGTTGTCACCCAAAGATCAAAGACAATGCAGTTCAGGATCCCCGATTAGGGTTTTCGATCAGGAAAAGTCAACCGTAGTTTGACTTTTGTTTTAAATGGTGTTACAATGAGGGGATCATGGTCCATGAAGTTCATATGGCTTAGTGAAGTCTACTCAAGAAGTTTCAAGGCCTCAAAAGACCCGAAACGTCAACAGTCGACTCGGTAGCCATCGATCAATCGTTTGGTTGACCAAAAAGTCAACTCTTCAATCATAAGGAATTTGACCTCAAAGTATGAAGCAAAAATGTTCCTAGTAACATATTACACCTATCCATGAAGTTTCATGACCATTGGATCAAGGATTGAGGAGTAATCGAGAAATCGGGAAATTAGGGTTTTGAAAGGGGCAAGACCACAACTCCCTAACCACACATCCAATTGAGTTGGTTCAAAGCTTGTTGGAAAGGTATTGACAAGTCCTACAAAATTATCACAGTGGTCCATGGGCAGAAAATGAGTATATTTGGAGTTATGGCCAAAATCATCACAAGAGGGGGAAAACACTTGGAAAAATTCTAAGTTGCTGACCTTTTAGGCATGTTTTCAGCCAACTTTGAGTGGATTTTTGACCTAGTTCCACTTGGAATCTGAAGATCATGAAAACATGAAAGTTGTAGAGCTTCATGAGGGCTTTCCAAAATGTACTAGAACTCCTCCATAGCCCTTATGAGTTGAGGGTTATGAATCCAGCAAGTTGGGGTCTCAACACTTGAGTGCACCATTTCCACTTTTTCACAAATTCACTTTTTAACCACTTGAACCATTCTCAGCCATTTGATCATGTTTCTATATGATAATTAGGGAGTTTGATGAGTAGAAGTGCTGAAAAAGAAGGGATTTGGTAAGCTTTGCAAGTTGTAGGAAAGTTGCCATTATTTTAATCAAAAAATCAAGAAGAAAGAGAAACTTTATGATGAAAATCTGTAGCAGCAACCTCTCCTACTCTCTAGATTCACTTCAGTCACTTCCATGTCCTCCATACCACTTGATTTATGCCTTTCATTGAGCCAAGGACTTGAGTGTGCAACTGTACATGATCTTGAACAAGATTTCATTACAAAACTCCCTCCAAAAGCCAAAATACAAATCTGCCCCAAACCATTCCTTGGCCTATAAATAGAGGTTTCCTCTATGTTAAAACACACACCAGATCACTGTAAAACCCAAGATAAAACCATAGCTCTCATCTTGTCTTGCTTTTCTTATAAGTGAAGAAACCATTCCAAAAGCTCCTAAAAAATCTGCCTTGAGCAGTTAGCCTTCCAAAACCATTCCTATACACTAAAACTCATCACAAACCATCTACAAAATCCACAAATGATGTGTGGAAAGTGTTCAAGCTCTTAAACCAGTCAAGAACTCCATTTTCTTAAAAGTCAACTCTCAACCAAGGAAACTTTGACTTTCCACACAAAATCAGACAAATCTTTGCTCAGGCCTATTTCACCCATCTCAACACTCCAAACACCTTTGGTTTAAGGTGTACCAATTGTCCAAACATTCAAAAAATCTCTACATCACTTGTTTTGAGATCTATCACAAAGTTCACTCATTTACTTCAAGTGCAAGAAAAGCTGTGTTTTCATCAAGGCATTGGTTGGATCTCAGTTGGAAATCTTCAAGGTTTTCCCTACTGTATAAGGTTGCTTGGAAGTCTACAAGAGGTTAGTGATCATTATCTTTATCTTAAACTGTCATGAGTATGTTTAGTGTGCATTAGTTGGAATGAGTTTAAATGCAAGAGCAGTTCATGTTTGAATGTACCATACTTTATTTGTTTTGCTCATCAATATGTGTAGTGCTTTTATAATCATCATACAATATGGTGTTGTTATTGTGTTTATGCTTTTGAAGCTCCTTTAAACATTATCCTAGGTCATGTATGAACATAGAAAAAAATTGCTTGCTACTGTTATGGAGTAATGCTAGATCTGACCATTTGATCTTGTTCTATTTGTGAATAATATTGTTGGTTCTGTTGAGTCTAGGTGTGAGGCTTAGATTTAGTGATAAATTAGTTTTGCACTTGAAGACTTTGATGGGTTGTGATGGCATGACATGTTGGTAGGGTCTGTTCAGGCCAGGTTTTGTGTGGTTTTAAGACTGTATTGAATGTGTTTATGTTTGTGTCATGCTATGTATTGTTGTAGTTTGATGTGAATCATGAGTGGATGTTTGCCATGACTAATGTTGAATGGATACTACATGTTTTGGTTCAAGGCATTGCATTAGCTACTTATGTTGGATAGGATCATGTTGATCTGGTTCCGTTGCAAGCAGCATCATTTAGATCTTGAGTCTTTTTGCTGGCATTTTAGATTAGAAGTCCCTATATGTTTGATTCATGTGATGTTTGACATTGTATTATTTAAAACTATGTTCGGTTTTGGATCTGCAACATTCTGTTTTGACCACTTTCAATCAAAAATACATTTTTGCAACTCACACACCATTTTCAGTTCCAACACATTTTTGATGCATCCTTCTGTTGGAACTTTGTCTATAACATGTTTAGAATGTGTGTACACCTTTATGAAGGTGAGAAAATACTTAGAAGGGGGGTTGAATAAGTATGAAGATAAAAACTTAGAAATAAAAAACTCATGTATTTTTATCCTGGTTCGTTGAACTCAACTACTCAAGTCCACCCTTCCTAGAGTGATTTGCCTTTCTCAAACAAGGACTTAATCCACTATTTAATCAACTGATTACAATAGTAAGCACTAAGAACAACTGTTCAAAGTCTTCTCAAGAACTACTGATCCTAACTGGATCTTCTTAAGGTTTTCTTACAATCAAATGTAATAACAAATACAAGTGTTAAAATGCTTCTAATAAAGCTTTATCACGACTGTGATTTTTTCACTTAATATTAAGAACAAAGAAATTGATTCTAGAAAGAATGTAAGTTGTATGAGAGCTTTGAATAATGAATTCTTTTTAAGTAAAACGTCAACTGAAGAAGATGAGTGGAGACTTGCTTTTATAGGCACAGTGGTCCAAGAGCTTTTCACGTTGAGAAGTGTGTACAAAAGGTCTGAGCCTTTTTGTCTTCACATCAAGTGACCTTTCCTAGAATAAGAAAGCACAGAGAAATCCTTTTTGTCTGTGTTCTTGTGTCTAGCATAAATAAGGAAAGAGACGTTTGGATATTCCAACGGACATAATCTTTGAATTCTTCTTCATCAATTTTCAGCAAGAATCATCAAAGTCTAAATCAATCAGAGCCTTCTGATGTTGATCAGAGCTTTGCTGAATCAGAGTCTTTGTAGCAAGTGTGCTTTTAGCGTGTATAAGTTCAGAGCATATTTTTGAGTCAGATCCTCAGTACTGGCAGCTTTAGTACTCTCAGAATCTTCTGTAGTAACTATGCTTGAAAACTCTTCATACAAAATTCTTCTTTGGTTCAGATGCTTCTGACTTGCTTCAGATTCTTCTGAGCTTCTGCTTCAGATCCTTCTGGAGGCTATGCTCAGGATCTTCTGATGGCAGCATTCAGAATCTTCTAATGGGTGCATCTGACGCTTCAGAGCTTGCATATTTCTTATGTTCAGATATGATTTGCTTCTGGAGTGATATTTACTTTAATATCTGCAGCAAACATTCATAAGCAAATTTTAGAGTATATAATTCTTAATTACAAAATTTCATAATAGTTATCATCAAAACATAGAGATATTATTAAGAACCAATCTGTGTTCTAACAATCTCCCCCTTTTTGATGATGACAAAAACATCAGAAATTTTGTTTAATTGAAAATAGAATAATTATAACTCCCCCTGAGATGATGAATCTCCCCCTGAATTAAATATAAATAAGGAATAGAAACTTCCCTTTTTGTCTTGAGTATTTTTCAGAGTTAGAGCTTGATTGTTCTTAACTATTTGAGGGTCAGAGTGACTTGCATATTTCACAGTCAGAGTCTGATAATTGTCAAATGATCTGAGAGTCTCAGAGTTTCTTTTACAGAGTATACTTATCAAATGTTCTGAAATACTCAGATATTTATGTTAGATAAAATTGATATGTCTGAAGTTTCATTCTGGTAAAGTTTAATTAAATAGTTCAGATCTATTTTCTCCCCCTTTTTTGTCATAAGCAAAAAGTAAGAACTTTTAAAAGACAAAGAAAAGGAAACAATAAACGAGATAAATCATGTGGAGAAAACTTTGAAACATTCATTCATTCATTCAGAGCAAAAGTACACACATCAGAAAATTTTCAAGTACATATGCAAACATTAGAAGAAAAAATAAATAAACTAAGATTGTTTTGACAAAAGCATCTTCAACAGATCCGTGATCTCAGAAGAAGACTGTTCTTGTTTTGACATCCACTTAGCCATGGTTTCATTCTTCTGATCCTGTTTGGACATCCACTGAGCCATGTCTTCAGATTTCTTATCTTGCTTAGCCATCCATGACTTGATTTCTGATTGACCAGCTTCCAGAACTGCAATCTTATCTTCAAGATCTGGATACTCTTTCTTGGTCTCAGATGAAGAAGGTGGGACAGTTTCTGAAGCTTGAACATAGTCAATTTCCATAGGGGCTTTGGAGTTAGGAGCAGTAGAGCCAGAAGGATGTTCTACCAGAATCATAGCCAAAGAGTTGTCTTCAGATGCAGATTCAGGATTCTCTTCTGATGACGAAGGAGCATCTGTAAGAAGTAATGGTCCAGATCTCTTAACAGTCCAGAACAGACTTCTAGCAGCTTCAGCAAATCTGAGCTTCGCATCATCAGAACATACGTTCTTCAGATTTGATGCTACAGTATTGAATCTGTTTATGAAGCCACTCCAAATGGTATCAGATTCCTTTGCATACATTGTTTATGAGCATTTCCTCTGTACAAAACCTAAATACATCTGTATTTCTTGCAAAAAACTTGTAAATAAATGATCAACATTCAGTCTAGGTCTTGGGTGTAACAGAGTTTCCAAGGTTATTGGCTTGGGTTGGGGAGTAGGGGGAAAGATGGATTTTTGAATGGTGATCAGAGGAGGAGGGTAGTAGGGTATGAATGGAAGTTCAGATGATTTGTCAGGTTTTGATCTGGTTAAAGCATTCAACAGATTTGGTTTTGCATTTGTTGGATAGGAAACCACATCAAATGGTTTATCAGAGTAAGGTTTGAATGCAGATTTAGCAGGTTTATCAGATTTAGCAGAGTATAGTTTTGGATCTGATGAGGTTACTGCTGGCATTTATTTAATGTACGTTTGAAGAACAGAAGGTAAAATGATGGTAAGTTTGGGTTTAAGAGGAGTGATAGTGTCAGATGGTTCAATTCTGGTGTAAAAATTCTTTAAGGTGAAACCAGAAGGAAGTTTGTTAGAAGAAAATAGTTTGCACGAAGCAGAAGGTACATTCTCAGATGTTCTTGGCTTGGGTGTAGGGGTAGGATTGGGAATGATGATTTTAGAAGATGGCTTAGGTGTTGGAGTAGGATTTGGAATGAGAATTTCAGAAGAAATAGGTGGTTCTGGTTGGTTTACTTCAGAATTTCTGTGAGAGGGGGATACCAGAAAATCTGGGTGTATATCAGATTCTGATGAATTTGATGATGTGGTTGGAGTGTAAGAGGTAGAGGACACTTCAAAAACAGTTTTGAGAGGTGTAATGTTTAGAACCTCTGTCTCAGGAATATGGGTTTCAGATGGGTTGGTTGATTCTGATGGATTCTCAGAAGGTTTTAATGAGGGTTCATATGTAGGTGGTTCTGATGTGGGTGGTTCAGATTCAATATGATCAGATGTAACTTTTATAGGTTCAGAAGTAATTTAAACAGATCCAATAGGTTCAGATGTGTTTGATGGTGGTTTTTCTGGTTGTGGTTGTTTTTCTTGTTGGTGTGGTTGTTGTTCAGATTGTTTTTGTTGTTGTTGTTGTTCAGATTGTTTTTCTGATTGTTGTGGTTGTTGTTCAGATTGTTTTTGTGTTTGAGGTTGTTTTTCTGATTGTTGTTGTTGTGGTACAGATTGTTTTGTTGGTTTTGCTATAGGTGGTGGAGTCTGATTTGGTGGTTTTGTTGTTGTTGGTGCAGATGATTGAGTAGTAGAAGGTTTTACAGGTGAGATGGAAACAGGATTAAATGATTTTTATGGGGATGGAACAGATATATGAGATGGAGCAGGAACATATTGTTTCTGAGTAGAAGGTGGTTTTGGAATAGACTTAAATGTTGAATCATTTAAAACAGTATTATTGAAAGAAGATACAGAAGATTTGGTACCTTTAATCTTGATACGTTTTGTAGGAACAAAAGGAGTGTCTCTAGATGCTTTCCTCTTTATCAGCTTCTGAGGCTTGTCAGCAACTTTGGGCTTCTTCTGAACAGTCACATCTTCTGCTTCTGATTGACTTCTTTTTCTTGTGATCTCATCTCCTCCATCAGGCATTGGTTCCCTTGCTCTTTTCAGAATATCTGCAGGGATTGGGATTCCATCTGCCTTGCAAGAATCCATAAATCTCACAATGATTTCCCTTGGTTCTTCAGCACAGAATAAAGGGTAGTCTTATACTGGGATTCTCTTCTGACTGAGTTCAGAAATATTCAGCTTCTTGGGTGCTGATGTGAGTTCTTCTACAACTTTAGGTCTCTGAAGACTTTTGGCATTCAGAGGCTTCCCAACAATTGACTCAAGTTCCTCCTTGACTCCAGAAGCATACAGAGCAGTCACCAATCCATTTTCTGTCAGAATATCTGAAATCAACCTTCCAAAGGGAATCCATGTTCTGATCTTCTGACCCTTGTCTTTTACAGATTCTCTGGAGGCATTTATATGATTCCATAAGTGCATGAACAGAATGTAAGGAAGATCTACCTTGGTGCTCTGACTTAAACAGTACATAAAGTAGAGTTGTTCATTGTTCATGTAATCTGGAGAGTTTGTAGATTTTCTATGATGAATGCATCCCATGAAAATCTTTGCCCAGATCTTGTAGTCAGGCTTCAGATCTTTAAACTTATTAGAGGCCTGTCCAGCAGTCATGACTTCCTCATAAACTTCTTCCATATCTACACGCCCAGCTGGCAGATGAGATACTCCATCAGTCTCCTCATATTCTATGAGTTTTCTGATCAGATCTTCTGTAATGATTATCTCCTTACCCAGAATAGAAGACAATATGAATTTGGGGTATACAGAAGCATGTATCCAGAAATCTTTCACCAGATGGGGGTAAACTGGTCCAAATAGTCTGTTAAAGTACTTTACCCAGCCTTGAGCATCAATTATTGAACGAAACTCAAATCCATTTTCAGCCAATGAATCAAATTCCACCATTGATTCACATAGAACCTCCAGTTTGTCAACAGGTGTTAACAAAGTCCTTTTAGGAGTCGTATATGGAGTCACACCCATATTTGCAGAAGTAACTGCAACCATGGTTGATTGAAACTGTGCAACTGTGGAGGATGAGGTTGCCACTGAAGATGATTTTGTCAAAGGTTTAGGGTTTTTGTGAAGAGAGAAAAGAAGACAGAAATGCATAAACGTTCTTGAGATGTGAAAAGTGTGAAAGTGGTGAGAGATGTGGTATTTATAGTAAACAACTAGGCATACAAACAGACACACAATGCACGTTCACACATAGCAATTAATGAAAAAGAATAAAAATCATTTCAAGCATTAATTGATTCTGACAAATTGGGGGGAAATCAAGATTTTCATTATTCAAACTTCACCTCAAACGTCTCTTCAGTAGTGTACACGCCATCTTTGCAGATTTAGAGTGACACGTGTTTGCTTGCATGTGCTTCTGAATTCTCTTGAGAAATGAAACGTTAACCAACGTTCAGATCCTCTGAGTATTGTTAGTTCAGATTTTCACAAATAAAGTAATTTAAGGAAATAAATAAATAATCAGATGAAATACTTCAGAGCATTAAACATTTTTGTATCTGTAAAATTTGCTTCTGACAAATATTATTCTGGACACAAATCCATACCAATATTTTTCAGAATAAATTTGAATCTATCTTCAACAAGGGGTTTTTTGAAAATATCTGCCCATTGATGATCTGTATCAACAAAGGCTAAGTTTATAATTCCCTTCTGAACATAGTCTCTGATGAAATGATGCTTAATTTCTATATGTTTTGCCTTAGAGTGTAAAATGGGGTTTTTAGACAAACATATAGCAGAAGTATTATCACAGAATATAGAAATGTTACTTTCAAATATCTGATAGTCTTCTAGCTGACTTTTCATCCAGAGCATCTGCGTGCTACATCCAGCAGCATCAATGTATTCTGCCTCTGTAGTTGATAGTGCAATTGTGGGTTGCTTCTTGCTGTACCAAGAGATTAGATTTCTTCCTAGAAATTGACAACTTCCAGAAGTACTTTTTCTTTCTACTCTGTCTCCAGCATAGTCAGCATCACAGAATCCAACTAATTTGAAATCATCAGATTTTCTGTAACACAAACCCACATTAGAAGTACCTTTCAGATACCTTAGAATCCTCTTAACAGCTGTTAAGTGTGATTCTCTAGGATCTAATTGGAATCTAGCACACAAGCATACACTGAACAATATGTCAGGTCTAGAAGCAGTTAAGTAAAGAAGAGATCCTATCATACCTCTGTAGAGTTTCTGATCTACTTTCTTACTTACCTCTTCCTTGCCTAGTGAACTAGTTGGATGCATGGGAGTCTTTGCCAGCTTACTATCAGTCATGTTAAATTTCTTCATAAGTTCTTTAACATATTTGGTCTGATGTATGTAAGTGCACTCTGGAGTTTGGTTGACTTGAATTCCCAGAAAGAATCTCAATTCTCCCATCATGCTCATTTCAAATTCTGCCTGCATACATTGAGCAAACTCCTTTCCCAGCATAGTATTGGTAGATCCAAATATGATATCATCCACATATATTTGACAAATTAGAAGATCTTTCTTAAATGATTTACAAAAGAGTGTTGTGTCCACTTTGCCTCTGATGAAATTTTTCTCCAGAAGAAAATTGCTTAATCTCTCATACCAAGCTCTGGGAGCTTGTTTTAAACCATACAGAGATTTCTTTAGTTTGAATACATGATCTGGAAAATTTTCACTCTTAAAACTAGGAGGCTGGTGGACATAAACTTCTTCTTCTATAATACCATTTAGAAAGGCACTTTTAACATCCATCTGATATAGAGTGATGTTATTTTGTGCAACAAATGAAATAAGAAGGCGTATAGATTCTAACCTTGCCACTGGAGTGTCGCTACTGCGAAAATCGGCGCCGGCTGAACAGAAGAGTCGCCACCGTGCGTTATTTATCCCACAGGAGGGAAAGGAAACACTCATAGTAAACCTACCGCAAAGACGGGAAAGGTATGGTCATCGCAACCAAAACCTGGATTCGGGAGTCGGTTACGCAAGGGGAAGGTATTAGCACCCCTCACGTCCGTCGTACTCGACGGGATCCACGCTTGTTTTCGGGTATGGATTGTTATTCTATCTACTCTATAGGTCAGGGGTTAAAAAGAAAATAAAATGACTCGGCAAAGTATCGCACTTTATGCCTACGTATTCCCGTCTGGAACGAGAAATCAGAGTCAACGTAGTTCGCCTACCTACTGGAAAGGAGGGGAAGGTTGCTCTCTAGGATATCGCATCCTATGCCTACGTACTTTCATACAGCATGAAAGATCAGAGCAAACGTAGTTCGGGCTACGGAAGACACAAGCTTGTCTTGATTGTTTTTATTCCTTCTGAAAAAGGGTTTTTCTGATTACTGGTCCAAGCGGACAAAAATGACGTCTTGATGAGTTCACATTCTTTTACGGAAGAAGTGTCTTTTATTGTGTTTGAAATCTTATTGTATTTTTCTGTTTGTTTTGAGAAAGAAGAGACGGAACTCTAACCTACGGTTGAAAAGGGAATCAAAATAACCTAATGTTATCATGCATGGGTTAAGACCTAATGTCTATCATGCTCCTCTCTTGCGCAGAGAGAAACAGAGATCCTAAGGGAATAGACGGAAACAGAAACAATAACATATATACAATAAAGCAGTAAAATGCATGGATGCAACAATACAAGCGAGGCAAGGGAGTCCCACTCAACCTCGAACCTAGAAAACAATAGGCAAAAGTGAACAGATTCACTTTCAACCTAACAGGGTAAACAACAAACAATACAGTCAGGGAAAACCAATCAATACATCAGAAAATAAACAGCAAAAATAAACAACCACAGCAGCTCTGCATCAACATCTGACTTCAAGTCATCATCATCTGTCCTCCAGCTTCAAGCAAGCCTCAGTCTTTATCTTCAATCCTTCAAGCAAGGTCTCTGTCATCAGTCTTCCATCTGCAATGGCTTTTCTTCAAGTCTCAATCTCCAAGATAAATATCAGTCAACAAGATGAAATGAATGTTAAACAGTAAACTGCCTACCAAGGGTGGCTCATTAACTGTTAACATTATACAAACAAGTTTCTCTCAAAAGTTCTATCTTTCAAATACATTCACTGATCCTTCCAAAGGAAGGAGGTGGATATTTGAAAGAGACTTTGAATCATAGAGAAAGAATGGAGGCAGACAAAGCCTTCCATGTTTGAGAATCAAGTTTTCTGCTCTAGAGCTCTGCCTAGTTCCTAAACCCTATACTCCTCAACAGCTGCCGGCAAAGGACACTCCTCATCAACTCTGGAAGTTGGTCTTCATCCTTTTGATCTCTAATGGCCTTCATCATCAAAGTCTTCAGCTCTCCCAATCCCCAAGCAAACCCAATACCCCACACAGACAAATGAAATAACCCTAGAGAGGGCACACCACACAGTCAGACAAATATAAGCAGTATACTGATAGCAGTAGGGGAAGCCTAGCAATTTCTAAGGGATCTATTAACTACCCATAATCCCTATAGTCCCATACCCCAAAGATTCAATCTACAACTCCTAAGGGAAATGATTTAGTTCACCTATGTTATCTCCTAAACCCTAGTTTTTCTCATGTTATTCACACCTAAACAAATCACCTAAAATTAAATCCTAAAATTGTGAATTAAATTGTATGTACAAGCTAACATTCTATACTAATCAACCTAAAAAGAATGGATCAAAAATATTAAAGCATCTAATCAAACTAAAATTAACAAATTCATGCATCAAACTAAACATTACTTAATCCTATTTAAAAGAAAAATATGCTAAAAATATTAAAATAAAATGAAATTGCAATTTTTTTGTATGATAATTTTCTTGACAAAAATATGAACAATATGCAAAAACAACCATTAAAGAACATGCATTTTTCTATTTGTTATGAATTTTTAAAGAATTAACATTTTTGAAAGAAATTAAAATGAGATTAATTGGACCAGGGGGTGCAGCAAGTAATAAAATCAATTGAAATAAGAGAATGGGCCCAGACTGGGGGGGGGGGGGGGGGCGCATAGCAAGCGCGTCTGGGCCCAGCCACTCAGAAAATATAACAAAAAAAATAAAAAGCCAGAAACAGTGTACTTAGCAAAATTTTCAGTTCAAAATCAATGGGCCTGCGTTGGGAGGGTGTGAAAAGCAAGGGGAACAAAGCCCAGACTGAAAGGTTTTAATGAAACGGTGCGTTGCACCTTTTGAATCTCCCTCCATTTTCAGTTTAAACCACAGCCATTGGATCAGGATTTGAGTCAAGTCAAACACCCAAATCGTAGGGTCCTCCTTCATCTTCAACCTCGGGCAAACCCTAGAACCAGAATTCTTCCCCATGCACGCATCTTATACTCCTTTGTTCTCCCTCCATTCTCCATGGAATCACACGCTATAAAAACCAAAAGTGATCTACTTCTTCCCCTCTACACAGCCATGCCAACCATTTCTCCTAAAACTCAACTAACAATCAAACCCGATAGGTGAAAGATGCTGACTCCACCATTACCACCTGCTATCAACCATCTCAATTCTTTCCAATTCTTGCCCTAACATGCTCTACACTTCATGCTGATCACATTAAGCTACATATCCAAGATTATAGTGCAATATCCTTGATGTTATAAGCTCTAACAGTTTTGGTACACCATTAATAACCTCCATGAAACTTCTCCAAACTTTGTGAAATCAATCCTCTAACCTATCCTAACAGTTCTACACTAACAATTCTCTATGATTATAACTAAATCATGCAATTCGAAGAGGAAACTAACCTGGTGTAAATGGTGGAAACAGCTATGGAATTCTTCAACTACACTGCTTGCAATGCTTGGAGATTGATCAGTGAGCTTGATCTTAAGTTCTGTATGCAATGGATCTTGTGCAAACTCCTCGGATCTTGCAATTGAAACTTTCTTGCACCTTGGATGATGAAGTTGTATGGCACGAGTTCTCTTCAATTCTAACAAATCTTGATGTGAATTCTGATCTATGGAAGAGGTTGATGATGATCAAATCAAGAAGTGTGGAAATTGGTGGAGATTTGATGAAGTTTGAGAGGTTTTGCAAAAATGGAAGAATTGTGTATAACTTGTATTTTGATCACAATGATTCACCAACCATGGCATGAAGCCACTCAATGCAATATATAGATGTCATTTGAAAGTCCTAGAACCTTGGAGAAACTTCCCATGCACACTTTCCCTTGGATTTGGATTATGTAACTTTCTTTGTAAGTAACCAAGCATATCTTTCAATTCTTGAACCAAAATAAAAATTCTACTTTTGACAATGTTCTTAAAACATTTTTTCCAATCAAAATGACCTATAATTTCATCCCATTTGGCCAAATTATGAAAAATCTCAATTTTAGGTCATTTTTCATTCATTAAATTCACCAATTTTGAAACCTTGAGCTATGAGCCTTTCCAATCTTTCATGATCACTTTTCTAGACTCAAAACGTCATTTGGAGCAAGTTTTATGTTGTGAAGTTTTTCATTTGAAGCTTCCTTGTATGAGTTTTGGGCATAGGCTTGAAATGACCTGTAATTCTCAGATGACCAAAATACCCTTTGCTTGCCAAGACCATAAGTAGAGTTACACAAATCATATTAAGGCATACCATACCATTATAGAAATATAAGACAATGAGGAACAACTCTTATGTTGACCAGAAAATCATTTGAAATCTCCTTGAGGGGTAAAAATTATTTGGAAGACAAGTAACTTTCATAGACAAAATTTCAGATACCTCAGATGACCTGTAACTTGCAAGGACCATAACTTGAGTTCTATAAATCTCCTTGATCTCTTCCACCACTCAAATTAAAATTCTTGAGATCCTATACAAGTTTCATGTTGACCAAGGATCCATTTGAAGCTTGGATTTTGACTTATCTTGCTTGGAAATTTGACCTAAATCAGGGGATTTTACACAGAAACCCTAATTTAGAAACTCCTCTTCTCCTTGATTTCTCTTGATTTCTTCTTAGCATAACACCATATCCTTATCTACATTCCAAATGATGAACCCCACATCTCTCCAATAGCCTTTGATACCTTTCAATCAATCAATTGACCTAGAGTTGACCCAGAGTTGACCCAGATGAAACCCTAGTTGACTGTCTTCAACTGCAGCTCTTGCGATCATATCAATGAATTGCCTCCTTCTCCAAATGACTTTCTAAGTCTCCCATGATGGCTAGATACCCTCCATGCTCATTTCACAGCTCACAACTTCTTTGATGATCTTCCAATACCCTCAGATAGGAGATAGATGCACTGCTTGAACCAATGAATTCTTTAGACTTCAATTTCTTTATGATGACTTGGATGTGCTTGAATTTGAATAATAACCTCTTGATAGGCTCATAGAGATGAGGATAGTGCTTGGCCCCTTGTTGGATGATTTGCTATGCTATGCTATGCAGATGATTAGACTATGTACATGACTCTATATGCAAATGCTAATGCAATTGAAACATAAACCAAGTGAAATAGGTTGAGCAAATTTTAGGGTGCAACAGCTGCCCCTATTCAAGCGACTTGGACCCGATTGGGTGAAGAGCGAACGACCTTCAAACATTCGCGGTACGAGACGGTTGAATACTAAGAACCCGAAAATTTGCCAACCGCAGAAATAAACTGCACCACTGCTTGGGGAACGACATTCATCAACTGAATCCAACTGTTACGACAACCCACTGATCCTTTAGCGACCGTGCTGGGGATTATTTTCATCAGCCTGAAAAAGATTCTATCATCGAAAAACTTGTCCACGTTAGGACGCCTGTGTTGTCAATACGAAGAAATCTCAACTAAGCTTGTCCACGTTAGGACTCCACCTGCTGTCAACCCGAAAGAATCTCGGCGACTTCGCTGGGGAATGACTCGTCTGCATTTCATCAGAAATAAATCGTCCACGTTAGGAATAAACTCTTCCACGGTAGGAATAACACCGTCCACGTAAGGAATCATCTCTTCTATATCTGTCCACGTCAGGACTAAACTCTTCCACGTAAGGAACAAACTTCGTCTGGATCTGTCCACGTCAGGACTAAACTCTCTAGGTTATGAATATATCGTCCACGTTAGGACTCACCCTTCCACGTTAGGAATACTTCTTTCCATCTTATGAATAACGTCTTTCCACGTAAGGAATGCCTCTTCTTTCCACGTAAGGAATAACCTCTTTCCACGTAAGGAATAAATCTTCTTTCCACATCAGGAAACCATCTTGATCCGTCCACGTAAGGACTCCCATCTTTCCACGTAAGGAAATCCAAATTTTCCACGTAAGGAATAAGAATTTTCTTGATCCGTCCACGTAAGGACTCCCATCTTTCCACGTAAGGCATATATCGCTTTTCCACGTAAGGAATTAACTTCTTTCCACGTAAGGAAACCATCTTTTTTCCACGTAAGGAATCACAATATTTCCACGTAAGGAATCAATCTTTTCCACGTAAGGAAACACTTTTCGTCTTGATTTGTCCATGTAAGGACTCACATCTTGACTTGCTGAAGAAATAAGACTTGTCCACGTCAGGACTCACGCTTCATCTTGACTGGTTGGGGAAATAAAACTCGTCCACGTCAGGACACACACTTCGCCAACAACACGAAGAAGGATAAATTTGTCCACGTCAGGACTCTCGCATCTTGTCATCACGAAGAACTATAAACTTGTCCACGTCAGGATGCACATTTCACCATTACGAAGGAAGATATCTGTTGGGGATAAATGGTCCACGTCAGGACACCAACACGAAGAGTAACCAACTTTGTCCACGTCAGGACTTCACATTCAATTAATACCAAGAAATCAAATCTGTCCATGTTAGGACTAGCACCTCTTATCACCCCGAGGGAATAAGTCTGTCCACGTCAGGACTCCCCCTTTCTCTAGCACGAAGAAAATCTGTCAATAAAATTGTCCACGTCAGGACTCCTACCTCCACTGGTCCCAAACCACAAACTTCTTAATACTGACGTGACAACAACTTTGGGGCGGACTCTACTGGGGATATTTGGAAACTAAACTACCGGACGCCTGTCCTGATAACCGGCGGCAGCCTCTGAAATTCTGATTCATGACCCTTTGATGACGAATAACTCTGCTTGGGAATGAGGAGAGATTTTGCCTACTAACGCTGGCGGGGAAAACAAGAGAAATTTACACAAATAACTCTGTTCGGAGACAAAGAGAACTTCATCATGATAACTCTGTGGGGAATAATACCAAAGCTGACACTATCATTGAATGTCTCACGTCGAGATCTTGAATGTTTGGTAATTCGTTTGAGCAAGAGCTCCTTCCACCTGCAAGAGGGCAATACTTGAAACAAACGGTTAGCACACTTGGCTTATGTTTCAAAATGCATATGTTTGACAATGACGCAATGCTCAATTCGACATGGAAATGCTACGCGTGTTTATTTGGTGGATGCAAGCATGACACTATATGCCGATGCAAATGCAGACTCGAACTGCTGAGATACAGAAACTGCTTCAGCAAAATAAATGCTGAAGATACTGCCGACTCCTGCTGGGGATAACCAAGTGCTACGGAATTATTCCAGTAAAATAAATGCTGGAAGAGTGGGATCAACTCCGCTGGGGATTGGGAACTTAACCAAGCACCTCGTTGAAGTAACACCCTGCTGGGGAATATAACTCTGCCGGGGAATAGCAGATGCGCCTGGTATGATTGGACTTCTGCTGGAGAGTGAACGGGTATCACATGATATTCTGGCAAAATAAATGCCAAGGCACACAACCAATTCTGCCGGGGAGAGTCTTAATCTTCGGATTCCACTGGGAGGAATGAAAACACTTGCTGAAAAGAGAACTCCACTGGGGATGGGATGATTCTCTTGGGGAAAATCAACTGACTCCACTGGGGGAGAGTAAATGACCCTACGGGGAAAGGTGAACTGTCTGAATACAGCTCACAAATATTAATCTTCTGCGGCTAAACCACTCTACTTGAGATAAGGGAATCCTCTGCTGGGGACACCACACCGTCTGAATACAGCCTTCACTCTTGGAATCGCCAAACTCTGCTAAGGATAAACGACTTTGCTGGTGAACGTCCTTTGGATACGCTACGACTAGCTGGGGGAATTCGATCCTTCTTCAAGAAGAACATTGCTATCTTGGGAACGCGACCTGCGTGGGGGTCACAACTTTTGTTACGAGCTTCTGATCCATACTGCAATCTTTTGATCGTCCTCTTCTTACGGCTATGAACCCTGCAACACCACAAACAAGACAAGACAAGTCTACGCAACCAAATCTATTCAGGTTGGCGTTAATGACATCATTTTCAGTTAATTCAAAGTTTTAGCAATTATTGGCAAGGGCCAGCGGCGTTATGCACATGCTAGTTTTATCAAACCTAGGCGTTTTATCATGCACAAAACAGTAAAGAACCAGCATCAAATACTGAATACCATATTTTATTGATTGGGCCCCTGAATGGGCGGAGTTTTTGTACACGAGATGTAACTCCTGAAAAGAGGAAGCTACGCACAACAAATATACAAATATGCACAAGAAGCATAAATATATTGACAAATTAAATTCGTACACATGTCGGCAATGAGATGCAGACGAACATCACGAACTGATCCTCCTATGACTCGCCCGACTCTAATGCTTTCCCGGTATTCACACTTCCGAAGAGATTGTATCCGATAATCGACCCCTCAGGTATATTCTCCCGCACCAAAGCTCAATGCAGTATCAAATTCGGACCGCAATCATTTGCTTTTCAAATCCCTAACTTTTGCGTGAACCGCCCTTTACGGGTTTTCAATTCACCGGGATACCCTTTTTTTCCGAAGCCGCCCAGTGTAGGTTTTCAACTTCGCGGGTGTACATTTTTTTCATTTTATCCCTAACTTTTGCCCGAACCTTTCATTCTGTTTTTGGTTCGCCAGGATGCCCCATTTTTGCCTGGACTCTCTTTTTTCTGTCCAGCGGGTCAATTTCAAGCAAAGTATTTTTTAACTGCGTCCGAATTCACAGGCGACGTAAAGTCTTCACCGTCCATGGTGGACAACAATAACGCTCCTCCTGAAAAGACTTTTCTGACAACGTATGACCCTTCGTAGTTGGGGGTCCACTTGCCCCTGTGATCTGCCTGCGGCGGGAGAATCCTTTTCAGCACAAGGTCGCCCATCTGAAAGCTCCGAGGATGTATCTTCTTATCATATGCTTTCTTCATTCGGCTCTGGTACAAACGCCCGTATGCTAGAGAAGCTAGCCTCTTCTCATCCATTAAACTCAGTTGGTTCAACCTGTCTTTCACCCATTCTGCCTCATCTAGTTGGACATCTCGCAATACCCTCAGAGAAGGAATCTCGACTTCCAATGGTAGCACTGCTTCCATTCCGTATACCAACGAGAACGGGGTTGCCCCGGTTGATGTGCGTACCGTCTTACGATAACCGTGCAAAGCGAAAGGTAGCATCTCATGCCAATCCTTATAGGTCACCACCATCTTCTGAACGATCTTCTTGATATTCTTATTGGCCGCTTCAACAGCGCCATTCATCTTGGGTCGGTAAGGGGAGGAGTTGTGATGTTCGATCTTGAAATTCTGACAGAGCTCCTTCATCATTTTGTTGTTCAGGTTTGAACCGTTGTCAGTGATTATCCGTTCGGGGATCCCATATCTGCAAATGATATCTCTCTTGATGAATCTAGCCACCACCTGCTTAGTTACATTCGCGTAAGACGCCGCTTCCACCCACTTGGTGAAATAATCGATTGCTACTAGAATGAACCGGTGCCCATTAGAAGCCGTCGGCTTGATCTTTCTAATCATATCGATTCCCCACATCGAGAATGGCCATGGCGATGACATCACATTCAGAGGACTCGGAGGCACATGAATCTTATCAGCATAGATTTGGCACTTGTGGCACTTCCTCGCAAACTTGAAACAATCAGTTTCCATAGTCAGCCAAAAATAACCTGCCCGCAGCAGCTTCCTCGTCATAGCATGCCCACCAGCATGCGTACCAAAGGTACCTTCATGTATTTCCTCCATGAGCAACTTCGCCTCTTTTTCATCTACGCAACGCAGTAGCACCAAGTCGTGATTTCTTCTGTACAAGACACCATCTGGATTCAAATAGAAATTACCCGCCAATCTCCTGAGAGTCTTCTGATCTTGACTGGATGCCCCAGCCGGATACTCTTTATTTTTCAGGAAATTAAGGATATCGAAATACCACGATTTGTCGTCAGATGCTTTGTCAATAGCAAATATGTAGGCCGGTCTGTCAAGCCGAGAGATAACAATGCTGGGAGCCTCGTTCCAGAAGTTGACTTTGTACATGGAATACAAAGTGGCCAGGGCGTCAGCCATCTGATTTTCCGCTCGCGGTACATGATGCAACTCAACCTTGTCAAAGAACGACAACAATCTCCTTGCATAGTTCATGTACGGTATCAAGTTGGGCTGACGTGTCTCCCATTCTCCTTTTATTTGATTTACCACCAGAGTTGAGTCTCCGTATACGTCCAGATTTTTGATTCGTAAATCAATGGCTTCTTCAAGCCCCATTATACAAGCTTCGTATTCGGCTTCATTATTGGTAACCGCAAAGGTCAATCGAGCAGTAAACGGGATGTGCGACCCGTGTGGAGTAGTGATGATTGCCCCTATTCCGCTACCATAAGCGTTCACAGCCCCGTCAAAGATCAACTTCCATTTGGAACCCAATTCTGGTCCTTCGTCTGGCAACGGCTCTTCGCAATCTTTCATCTTTAGGTACATGATATCCTCGTCAGGAAAATCAAACCTCATCGATTGGTAATCTTCAATAGGCTGCTCTGCCAAGTACTCAGACAGTACACTCCCCTTTATAGCCTTTTGCGAGACGTACTGGATGTCATATTCAGTCAAGACCATCTGCCACCGGGCAATTCTTCCTGATAATGCCTGCTTTTCGAATACATATTTGATAGGATCCATCTTCGAGATGAGCATGGTTGTATGATTCAGCATGTATTGCCTCAAACGCTTGGCGGCCCAGGCTAGCGTGCAACAAGTTTTTTCAAGCATTGAATATCGAGATTCACAATCTGTAAATTTCTTACTCAAGTAGTATATTGCATGCTCTTTTCTTCCTGTCTCGTCGTGTTGACCGAGAACACAACCCATGCTTCCCTCAAGAACTGTCAAATACATAATCAAAGGTCTCCCTGCCACTGGGGGTATCAAAATAGGAGGCTCCTGCAAATATTGCTTTATTTTATCGAACGCCTTTTGACAATTTTCGTTCCACGTTACAACTTGATCTTTCTTCAACAGCTTGAATAATGGTTCACACGTAGCTGTTAGGTGAGATATGAACCGAGCGATGTAGTTCAATCTCCCTAAAAACCCGCGCACCTCTTTCTCTATTTTAGGCGTCGGCATCTCTTGTATTGCTTTTATTTTAGCAGGATCAACCTCTATTCCCTTTTCACTTACGATAAACCCCAGCAGTTTACCCGATCTCACCCCGAAGGTGCATTTGTTAGGGTTCAGTCTCAGCCTGAACTTCCTAAGCCTTTTGAATAACTTCAGCAGATTCACCAGATGCTCTTCCACCGTCTGGGATTTGGCAATCATATCGTCGACATAAACTTCGATCTCCTTATGCATCATATCATGAAAAAGAGTCGTCATTGCACGCTGATACGTTGCCCCAGCATTCTTCAAGCCAAAGGGCATCACTTTGTAGCAAAATGTTTCCCAAGGCGTTATGAAAGTAGTCTTCTCCATGTCCTCTGGCGCCATTTTGATCTGGTTATAGCCTGAGAAGCCATCCATGAAGGAGAATACGGAGTATTGAGCAGTGTTGTCAACTAACACGTCGATGTGAGGAAGTGGAAAGTCATCTTTCGGGCTCACTTTATTTAAATCACGGTAGTCTACGCACATTCTCACTTTACCGTCTTTCTTTGGCACTGGTACAATGTTAGCGACCCATGAGGGATATTTTGTCACAGCCAGGAAACCAACATCCCACTGTTTTTGAACCTCCTCCTTAATCTTCACTGCCATATCGGGTCTAGTTCTGCGAAGCTTTTGCTTGACCGGCGGGCATTCTTCTTTCAACGGCAGACGGTGCACAACCATATCTGTATCGAGCCCAGGCATGTCTTCATACGACCAAGCGAACACATCACTATACTCTCTGAGCATTTCAACCAGTCTTCGCTTGATGTCGCTCTGCAGCGCGACTCCTATATGTATATTCTTTTCAACCCCTTCCGACCCCAGGTTAATGATTTCGATGACCTCTTCGTGAGACAGAATGACACGCTCTTCTTGCTTCACCAACCAAGACAATTCTTCAGGAATGTCATTATCTTCAACAATCTCTTCTTTGGCCTGAAATACCGGGTGCTCAAAGTCGGGACGAGTCATAGGTGGTTCAAGGATGTCATCTGAAAATGTGATCCTGCAAAAGGAATGGTTAAATGCTTCAAAATGCGTATAAAGCGAATAACCACATTGCCATTTTATTGTAAAATACAAAACAGGAAAAGCAGAGATCACAATATTTGCACATGAAAACGCCTTTTATTTAATGATAAACACGCAATGTTCATAACAGCACAGCCCTAAGCAAATCATGATGCCCCGGGCAAGACACCAGATTGTTCAACAATTAAAAAAACAAAGCATTACTGTTTAAGAGTCACAGGAACAATCTCCTGAATAGACCAGTTGCACAATCCCTGTCCTGGCACGCTCGGCTGAATCCAGGCGTCCATATCGCAATCGCTGTCTCCTTCGTCAGACTCTGAAGCAGCGTTAATGGTCTCATGACATACTCCACTGGCAGTAATGGTTATTGGTCCTCTGAAACGGGGTGCCCCCACAGCAGGTGTCGATGACGATGGTTGATATCCCAATCCAAACCGGTCCATCTTCACAGGAATATCCAGCACTTTGCCCCAGCCCTTTGTTTCTCCTGTCTCTACTAGAGCTTGAGCTTCTTTATACGACGAGACAACTATCTCCGACGCTTTGCTCGGCCCGGGACCTTTATCCTTGATGCGCAACCCTTCAAATGCCTGGCAGGGTGTTTCGTGAATCTCTCCATCGACCTCCATATACTTAAATGATGATAGATGGCTGACCAGGATGTCCTCTTCCCCACAGACTGTAACCACGCTGTCTCCTACCATATATTTCAACTTTTGATGCAAGGTAGACGTGACTGCCCCAGCCCCATGGATCCAGGGTCTTCCGAGCAGGCAGCTATACGCAGGCTGGATGTCCATGATATAAAATTCAGTCGCGAAAACCTCCGGCCCCACCTGTAGAGGTAATGTGATCGATCCAAAAACTGTCCTTCGCGTACCATCGAATGCTCTGACTACCAAGTCACTAGGCGTGCACAGAATTCCTCTGACATCTAGCTTCATCATCGCTTTCTTGGGCAGCACATTCAAAGACGACCCGGTATCTACTAGTACATGCGACATGACTGATCCTCTACACTCGACGGATACGTGCAGCGCCATATTATGCTCTCTTCCTTTCGGGGTCAAATCGAAATCTGTAAAGCCCAAGCTATGGCCTGCATTCACATGCGCCAACACTCCTTCCAGCTGATTCACGGAAACATCTTGGGGTACGAAGGAAGTATCCAGGACTTTCAACAAAGCATTTCTGTGAGCTTCAGAACACAATAGCAACGACAGTATAGATATTTTGGACGGCGTCTGTTGCAGATGCTCCACAATCTTATAATCACTTTTTCGAATCAAGCGCATGAACTCTTCTACATCTTTCGATGCCGCTTCTTTGTCGCTTGCCTGCACAGGGACATTCTCAACCATCTTTCCCTTCCCTTTCGCCAGTCTTTCGGCCTCTACCTCAGGCGATATGAATATCCTCCCACTCCTTGTCATACCTCCTGTACCGACAACATTGTCTACAGTCTCGGCTGGCTGCTTATTAACATCAATTTTTACTCCGTCACAATACACTTCCAAACCATAGGACCAGGGGACTGCCTTGGTGCTTTCGTACGGGATTGGTCCGGCTTTAGTGATAGTGATCGGTGGTCGCTGGGCCGGTGCCGTTATAGTGATTGTCTTTCGAGGAATCGTCACAGTGGCCACATCACTTTGCTTGTCTGCTAATGCCCCTGCAGGTTCTTCAATTGCTGCTCGGTCAAATTGCAGTGTGCCGCCATCTATTAAAGCCTGAATACCTTTCTTTAACTCATCACACCCCCCAGTTAGGGTCCAGCACTCTAAGAAGTACTCGTCGCACCCTGGATAGACACCCCCTTGCAATAGTCGACTCTTTATCTCGCTCAACGGCGTTTTTAAATCGTCGACATTCATAATCAGATTCAAACCCTCCTCAGTTAAAATGGCGTTTGCCCCATGATTGGGCATGGGCTTCTGCACTATGTTCGGACCTTCCGTTCCAAAATTGATAGCCTTATTATCCAATAGATCCTGCACAACATGCTTGAACGCATGGCAACCCTCTACATCGTGGCCCGGAGCCCCAGAGTGGAATTCACAGTGCCTGCTTGCATCATAACCATATGGAGGAGTGCCTGTTATTGGTGCCAGAGTTCTCTTCTCTACCAAGTTCAACCCTAATAACGTCTGTAGCAAATCTGCGTACATTGAAGGAGGCTTCTCAAACACTCTCCTTGGTTTACCCCCTTGGAATCTGCGCTGGGCAGGCTGCGCCCCCTGCTGTGGCTGCTGTTGCTGTTGCTGTTGTTGTTGAAATGGTTGTTGCTGAAACAGAATAGTAACACTCGCCACCTGCTGCGGCTGATTATACTGGTTTCGACCTCTGCCCCGGCCTCGGCCCCCAAACACTGCGCTTGCATCGCCCTGACGGCGCCCACCAAAAGCCTTTCTATTACTGCCAGCTGCAGTAGATTCCTCAGCTTGGAATCTTCCCTGCTTAATGTTGCTTTCAATCTTTTCTCCCATCAGAATTAAGTCTGAGAAACTGCCCAAAGATGTGTGAAACAACTTGTCATAAAACATACCGGTGAATGTTCCGATGAACATGTCATTCATTTCCTTGTCCTCTAGAGGAGGATGGACCCTAGCAGCCATGTCGCGCCATCTTTGCACATACTCTTTGAAGCTCTCACCCTTCTTCTGGGACAGCCCCTGCAATTGGACCCGGTTGGGTGCCAAGTCGCTGTTATAATTATAGTGAGCTACAAATGCCTCTGCCAGCTGCTTCCACGTCTTTATATGAGTTGGCTTCAATCCCATATACCACTCGAGGGAAGGACCTGACAAGCTATCTTGAAAGAAATGCATTAGCATCCTCTCATCAGTTGAATACGCAGACATCCTTCTGTAATATGACCGCACGTGCACTTTTGGACAAGTGTCCCCTTTATACTTATCAAATGTAGGAGCTTTGAATTTGATCGGCACCCTTAAGCCAGGCACCAGACCCATTGTTGACATGTCTAAGCCCACAGCACTTTGATTTACGACCCCCCTCATCTGCTCTTCTAGCATTCTGATCCTCTGGGAGTCATCCATAGGCCCCTCGAAACCTCCACCGGAGAAAGTGTCCTCTTGCTGGTCCTCCTGCCAGTTACCATTCCCAGCTCCATACCCATCGTATCCGTTGTTACGGCCAGCTCTAATCTGATTCATCACCGGGCCTCGCCCTCTGTTGCCGTATCCCGGAGCAATTCCAGCAGGTCAAAAAGCCATTAAGCCAGCGCCATTTCCATTTCCGAATCCTCCGTAACCCTGATTAGTCTCACCGAATCCGTCCTGCCCAAAGCCTTGAGCATTGAAACCATATTTCCCAGTATTATCGAACCCCTGGTCATTGAAGCCAAATCCAGCATTACCAAAGCCATTGCCTCCCATATTATCACCCAAGTTGACATCACCAAGCCCAACGTTATGGACAGCAGTCTCGTTCCCAATTCCAACGTTACCGTTCCCAGCAGCAGTAGCGTTGTTGACATTAACAGCGGGTATATTGACTACAGGTGGAGCCACTGGTGTGGGAGTACCATCCCCATGAACAGTGTCGACTCGCACAGACTGATGATCCTCATTTCCATGTCCAGCATTTCTGACCAACAGAGGCTGCACCATAGCTTGCAAATTCTCCTGCCCTTTTGCAATAGTCTCCATGGTCTGCATGAAGAGCGCTAGCTTCTCGCGCATATCTTGCATCTCGTTCTGCATTTGATCCATGATTCTTCGACAGTTGGTGCGAGTGGAGTAACGGTGTGGGCGCTGATCTTCAATCCTGAAAAGACCTGGTACAGTGCAAGCAATAAGATATCATTCAGTAATCACCTGTAATGCAATATGAATATGAATGCAATGCAATGTGTGCCTGTGCATTAGGGAATATCGTTCCCCGGTTCTAGTGCAAAGGTGTCAGTGCAGTGACAGTGCTAGCAATACGAAGATCGGAGCCGAATCAAAGAAAGCCTCATATATTGCAAAGAAAACCATTAGGCCAAGAATACAATATCACTGAGTGTAACAAGAAGGCATGACCTCAACCAACAATCCTGGTGATGGTCAGCACTATGCAAATAAAGCATCAATACATGCAATGGTCAAATACACTCATAAGCCTGATACTCTTGTAGTAATTTCTTGGTCTCTGGGTGACTTGGTCGGGTAAGCAGACCCTCGACAAGCTGATTTCTTCTCTTGAGAACACGTCGCACGTCACCAGCGATTTCCTCCCATGCCCCTTCTCCGAAGCGATCCTCTAGCTTTCGCTTCTGAGACACAGCTTCGTTTCTGCCTTCGATGGCCTTGTTCAATGCCTTCTGGAGACTATACCTGGTCATCACTTCTTCTTCATACTTCTTGATGCTAGCCTTCAACTGCTCTTCGAGGTCAGAAATTTGCTGCTTCAATTTATCTCCCCTCTTCTTATTGTTGGTTAGCGTAGCATTCCAAGTCTTGTTACAAGAAGAGATTTCCCGGTGAGCGGCGTCGAGTGCTTTCTTTTTGGATTCCAGCATGTCATGGGAGCTTCTGAACTCTTGCCCCAGACGTTTGCGCTTCTTTTTCTCCTCAGTCAACTCAGCCCCTAGTCTGTTTACTAGTTCGATCTGCTGTTGGAAGGCATGCACAGCCTTGTTTTTCTCACTGCGTATCTGAGCTAGTTCTTGCTCTAACCCTTCATTGATCTTCATCAAGGCTTCTTTTTCTTTCACAACTTGCTCGTAGGCCTCCCTAGTAACAGTAGTTGGCTCTTCCACTGAAATATGAACAGGGGCTGGTGCAGCTGGAAATGGCATCAGCAACTGGCTTGCTCTCTCCTGGATCCAAACTCTGTAGGGTGCATAAGCCTGACAATCATTCTTCCCTAACAGTGGCTTCCCTCTTCTGTTGATACGCGTCCATGCGTGCTGCAGCTTAGCTAGTAACTCTCCCTTCAAATCACCGGTGAAGTACAGAGATTCCTGTACTTCTTCCTCCTTTGGTGGGTTCTTCAACGCATATCCGAACTGGCGAATAAACAGAGAAGGGTTGTAATTGATACACCCTTTTCTTCCTATCAACGGAACATTAGGGTACCTAGAACAACTGAAGATAAGCTCAGACCCCAGCAAGTCTCGGTCAAACCACTCAATATCTTCGGAAGATAGCCTCATCAGGCGCTCTGGCCAGTTAGCTGTAGTTGCACTATCCACAAAAGGTCCCTTCAGGGGAAGATGGCTCTTAAACCACATGTTCAATAGCGGCGCACAGCAGTAAACAGTATTTCCCCTTCTATTTTCATTTTTGTAGTGCAATGAGTGATAGAAGTCTCCAATCAAAGTGGGCACCGGGTTGCCAGCAGCAAACAGATGGAAAGCGTCCAAGTCCACAAAGTTGGGTAGGTTGGGAAACAACACAGTTCCGTAGATGCATAAAGCCAAGATAGCATTGAAGACTATCCAGCACCCGTTCCTGGCATACTCTTGAGCTTTGCCAACAAGAAAATCAAGGGAGAAACCTGGAACCCCAAGCCAAGAAGTCACTAACAGTTCAGCAGCATTCATGTGCAAGGCCTTAGCTAAGTCCTCCAACTTGGGCTCAGCAGCAGAGTGAATAAAGGGAACCCTATTCTGTACTGGTAGCTCAGTAAACTCCACATACTCCTCAATGGTAGGCCCCAAAATAAAGTCAGCAAGCGCGAAACATCTCAATGCGGGGTCATAGAATTGCATCAGGGTGTACAGCCCATTCATCTCATCAGCAGTCGGCTTGCAGACTAATCTCAGCAATCTTCCATGACTCATCCTGAAACTTCTCCTAACCTCCTCATCAGCAAGAGACATCAGGCCAAGTAAAGGAGTAATATCAGGTGTAGGCAACTTGTACGCAACTGTCTTCCTCAAACCAGCCATGATCAATAAGCAGAAGTCCGGGCACTAGAACCAGGGAATATGCAAATGCACCTGCAGCACAGACACACGTTAATGGGATGCAATGATAATGGGTATGCAAGCAATGCAATGCAAGTACATGCAACAGGGACCAAATGCCATAGCTGCGAAGCCTGAACCATATCAAAAGTCTCAGATAGACCCTCCAGAAGTCCTCAAACCCTGGTCTCAGATAGACCTAAAACAAAGCTCCAACACTGGTCTCTGATAGACCCCATAACATAACTCCGACTGGTCTCTGGCAGACCTCATATCATATCTCCAACTGGTCTCTGACAGACCTCATAACTATACTCTGATTGGTCTCTGACAGACCTCAGAACTCTCCAACTGGTCTCTGACAGACCTCAGAACTCTCCATAAATACCCAGGATCTTAGATCAAGAAATAACCGGTATCTGAAAGTCTAGTTACCTGCATAACCCCAAACCCTCTCACAGGTGGATGTCCTAGTAACTGACAATGGTACGGCATCCTATGCGGTCGTCGGCGTCACAGACTTTCAGGGTTGATGATACGATTCCCAGAAGGAGTGGCATCATCAAATCCTGAAGAGGCCTCACTTAGCCAACTTCCAAATGATCGGTTCCTGGAGTCGACAATTCAGCTGACCAACAACCCCTTCGACCCAAAGGGTAGAAAAAGAAGCCAACCAGAAGAACCTCGTCCGAGTGTAGATTTCATGAGACACTAATGCAAGCAAAGCCGACACGCGCCCACTACTTTCTACTCTAATTCTAGGTGCACTCAAGCCCAGGTCCGACTTATCTCTTAATCATGGAACACCCGTCACACCCCAATACAACAATGATAATCAAGAATATAATGCTGAAAGTAAAGGTCAGAAATATAAATCCATACAAAATCCTCGACGGGAAAACAAGCGTTAGGATTGACTCGCTTAAGGGACGTTGGATCCCAAATGCATAAGGAACTATCGCAGTCCTTAGCAGCCAGGGGACGTTGGATCCCCAGCAGAGTCGCCAGCTGTCGCTACTGCGAAAATCGGCGCCGGCTAAACAGAAGAGTCGCCATCGTGCGTTATTTATCCCACAGGAGGGAAAGGAAACGCTCAGAGTAAACCTACCGCAAAAACGGGAAAGGTATGGTCATCGCAACCAAAACCTGGATTCGGGAGTCGGTTACGCAAGGGGAAGGTATTAGCACCCCTCACGTCCGTCGTACTCGACGGGGTCCACGCTTGTTTTCGGGTATGGATTGTTATTCTATCTACTCTATAGGTCAGGGGTTAAAAAGAAAATAAAATGACTCGGCAAAGTATCGCACTTTATACCTACGTATTCCCGTCTGGAACGAGAAATCAGAGTCAACGTAGTTCGCCTACCTACTGGAAAGGAGGGGAAGGTTGCTCGCTAGGATATCGCATCCTATGCCTACGTACTTTCATACAGCATGAAAGATCAGAGCAAACGTAGTTCGGGCTACGGAAGACACAAGCTTGTCTTGATTGTTTTTATTCCTTCTGAAAAAGGGTTTTTCTGATTACTGGTCCAAGCGGACAAAAATGACGTCTTGATGAGTTCACATTCTTTTACGGAAGAAGTGTCTTTTATTGTGTTTGAAATCTTATTGTGTTTTTCTCTTTGTTTTGAGAAAGAAGAGATGGAACTCTAACCTACGGTTGAAAAGGGAATCAAACTAACCTAATGTTATCATGCATGGGTTAAGACCTAATGTCTATCATGCTCCTCTCTTGCGCAGAGAGAAACAGAGATCCTAAGGGAATAGACGGAAACAGAAACAATAACATATATACAATAAAGCAGTAAAATGCATGGATGCAACAATACAAGCGAGGCAAGGGAGTCCCACTCAACCTCGAACCTAGAAAACAATAGGCAAAAGTGAACAGATTCACTTTCAACCTAACAGGGTAAACAGCAAACAATACAGTCAGGGAAAACCAATCAATACATCAGAAAATAAACAGCAAAAATAAACAGCCACAACAGCTCTGCATCAACATCTGACTTCAAGTCATCATCATCTGTCCTCCAGCTTCAAGCAAGCCTCAGTCTTTATCTTCAATCCTTCAAGCAAGGTCTCTGTCATCAGTCTTCCATCTGCAATGGCTTTTCTTCAAGTCTCAATCTCCAAGATAAATATCAGTCAACAAGATGAAATGAATGTTAAACAGTAAACTGCCTACCAAGGGTGGCTCATTAACTGTTAACATTATACAGACAAGTTTCTCTCAAAAGTTCTATCTTTCAAATACATTCACTGATCCTTCCAAAGGAAAAGGTGGATATTTGAAAGAGACTTTGAATCATAGAGAAAGAATGGAGGCAGACAAAGCCTTCCATGTTTGAGAATCAAGTTTTCTGCTCTAGAGCTCTGCCTAGTTCCTAAACCCTATACTCCTCAACAGCTGCCGGCAAAGGACACTCCTCATCAACTCTGGAAGTTGGTCTTCATCCTTTTGATATCCAATGGCCTTCATCATCAAAGTCTTCAGCTCTCCCAATCCCCAAGCAAACCCAATACCCCACACAGACAAATGAAATAACCCTAGAGAGGGCACACCACACAGTCAGACAAATATAAGCAGTATACTGATAGCAGTAGGGGAAGCCTAGCAATTTCTAAGGGATCTATTAACTACCCATAATCCCTATAGTCCCATACCCCAAAGATTCAATCTACAACTCCTAAGGGAAATGATTTAATTCACCTATGTTATCTCCTAAACCCTAGTTTTGCTCATGTTATTCACACCTAAACAAATCACCTAAAATTAAATCCTAAAATTGTGAATTAAATTGTATGTACAAGCTAACATTCTATACTAATCAACCTAAAAAGAATGGATCAAAAATATTAAAGCATATAATCAAACTAAAATTAACAAATTCATGCATCAAACTAAACATTACTTAATCCTATTTAAAAGAAAAATATGCTAAAAATATTAAAATAAAATGAAATTGCAATTTTTTGATGATAATTTTCTTGACAAAAATATGAACAATATGCAAAAACAACCATTAAAGAACATGCATTTTTCTATTTGTTATGAATTTTGAAAGAATTAACATTTTTGAAAGAAATTAAAATGAGATTAATTGGACCAGGGGGTGCAGCAAGTAATAAAATCAATTGAAATAAGAGAATGGGCCCAGACTGGGGGGGCGCGCATAGCAAGCGCGTCTGGGCCCAGCCACTCAGAAAATATAACAAAAAAAATAAAAATCCAGAAACGGTGTACTTAGCAAAATTTTCAGTTCAAAATCAATGGGCCTGCGTTGGGAGGGTGTGAAAAGCAAGGGGAACAAAGCCCAGACTGAAAGGTTTTAATGAAACGGTGCGTTGCACCTTTTGAATCTCCCTCCGTTTTCAGTTTAAACCACATCCATTGGATCAGGATTTGAGTCAAGTCAAACACCCAAATCGTAGGGTCCTCCTTCATCTTCAACCTCGGGCAAACCCTAGAACCAGAATTCTTCCCCATGCACGCATCTTATACTCCTCTGTTCTCCCTCCATTCTCCATGGAATCACACGCTATAAAAGTTTTGGTACACCATTAATAACCTCCATGAAACTTCTCCAAACTTTGTGAAATCAATCCTCTAACCTATCCTAACAGTTCTACACTAACAATTCTCTATGATTCTAACTAAATCATGCAATTCGAAGAGGAAACTAACCTGGTGTAAATGGTGGAAACAGCTATGGAATTCTTCAACTACACTGCTTGCAATGCTTGGAGATTGATCAGTGAGCTTGATCTTAAGTTCTGTATGCAATGGATCTTGTGCAAACTCCTTGGATCTTGCAATTGAAACTTTCTTGCACCTTGGATGATGAAGTTGTATGGCACTAGTTCTCTTCAATTCTAACCAATCTTGATGTGAATTCTGATCTATGGAAGAGGTTGATGATGATCAAATCAAGAAGTGTGGAAATTGGTGGAGATTTGATGAAGTTTGAGAGGTTTTGCAAAAATGGAAGAATTGTGTATAACTTGTGTTTTGATCACAATGATTCACCAACCATGGCATGAAGCCACTCAATGCAATATATAGATGTCATTGGAAAGTCCTAGAACCTTGGAGAAACTTCCCATGCACACTTTCCCTTGGATTTGGATTATGTAACTTTCTTTGTAAGTAACCAAGCATATCTTTCAATTCTTGAACCAAACTCAAAATTCTACTTATGCCAATGTTCTTAAAACATTTTTTACAATCAAAATGACCTATAATTTCATCCCATTTGGCCAAATTATGAAAAATCTCAATTTTAGGTCATTTTTCATTCATTAAATTCACCAATTTTGAAACCTTGAGCTATGAGCCTTTCCAATCTTTCATGGTCATTTTTCTAGACTCAAAATTTCATTTGGAGCAAGTTTGATGTTTTGAAGTTTTTCATTTGAAGCTTCCTTGTATGAGTTTTGGGCATAGGCTTGAAATGACCTATAATTCTCAGATGACCAAAATACCCTTTGCTTGCCAAGACCATAAGTAGAGTTACACAAATCATATGAAGGCATACCATACCATTATAGAAATCTAAGACAATGAGGAACAACTCTTATGTTGACCAGAAAATCATTTGAAATCTCCTTGAGGGGTAAAAATTGCTTGGAAGACAAGTAACTTTCATAGACAAAATTTCAGATACCTCAGATGACCTGTAACTTGCAAGGACCATAACTTGAGTTCTATAAATCTCCTTGATCTCTTCCACCACTCAAATTAATTGTCTTGAGATCCTCTACAAGTTTCATGTTGACCAAGGATCCATTTGAAGCTTGGATTTTGACTTATCTTGCTTGGAAATTTGACCTAAATCAGGGGATTTTACACAGAAACCCTAATTTAGAAACTCCTCTTCTCCTTGATTTCTCTTGATTTATTCTTATCATAACACCATATCCTTATCTACATGCCAAATGATGAACCCCACATCTCTCCAATAGCCTTTGATACCTTTCAATCAATCAATTGACCTAGAGTTGACCCAGAGTTGACCCAGATGAAACCCTAGTTGACTGTCTTCAACTGCAGCTCTTGTGATCATATCAATGACTTGCCTCCTTCTCCAAATGACTTTCTAAGTCTCCCATGATGGCTAGATACCCTCCATGCTCATTTCACAGCTCACAACTTCTTTGATGATCTTCCAATACCCTCAGATAGGAGATAGATGCACTGCTTGAACCAATGAATTCTTTAGACTTCAATTTCTTTCTGATGACTTGGATGTGCTTGAATTTGAATAATAACCTCTTGATAGGCTCATAGAGATGAGGATAGTGCTTGGCCCCTTGTTGGATGATTTGCTATGCTATGCTATGCAGATGATTAGACTATGTACATGACTCTATATGCAAATGCTAATGCAATTGAAACATAAACCAAGTGAAATAGGTTGAGCAAATTTTAGGGTGCAACATGGAGCATAAGTTTCAGTGTAATCAATACCTTCTTGTTGACTGTACCCTTGAGCAACAAGCCTTGCCTTATTTCTTTCAACTTCTCCTTTCTCATTAAGCTTATTTCTTAAGACCCATTTAGTTCCAATTATATTGAATCCTTTTGGTCTTTGAACTAAATCCCACACATCATTTCTGGTGAATTGATTTAGCTCTTCTTGCATGGCAATAATCCAATCATTGTCTTGCAGAGCTTCATCTACAGAAGTTGGTTCAATTACTGACACCAATCCAAATAATGATGCTTCAGATGATCTGAGAAAGGATCTTGTTCTGATAGGGTCATCCTTCTTTCCAATGATAACATTCTCTGGATGAGAAGCTTTGATTCTGGAAGATGATCCTCTAACAGTTGATTCTTCATAAATGTTTAAATTGTTCATCTGAGAAGTTAAAGGAATTGCATCTGGCGTTGCTTTTGGTTCCTTCACTTGAGCTTTGTCTGCCTCTAAGCCTTCAGAGTCTGTGAAGACTACTTCTCTATCTGCAAAGTTTTCAGACTGCTTTGCCTTTTTAATGCCAAGCTTATCATCAAATCTAACATGAATAGATTCTTCCACAATTTGTGTCTCAGTGTTGTATACTCTGTAGCCTTTAGAGCGTTCAGAATATCCAAGCATGAAACACTTCTGTGCTTTAGAATCAAACTTGTTCATATTTTCTTTAGTATTTAACATATAGCAAATACATCCAAAAGGATGAAAATATGAAATGTTGGGCCTTCTGTTCTTCCACAGTTCATAGGGAGTCTTCTCCAGAAGAGGTCTTACAGACACTCTGTTCTGAATGTAACAGGCTGTGTTGATTGCTTCTTCCCAAAAGTGCTTTGCCAGATTAGTCTCATTGATCATGGTTCTGGCCATTTCTTGTAGAGTTCTATTTTTCCTCTCTACAACTCCATTTTGTTGTGGAGTTCTAGGACAGGAAAAATCATGAGCAATGCCATTTTCATTAAAATATTTTTCAAAATATTTATTTTCAAATTCACCACCATGATCACTTCTGACTTTTATAATTTTGAAATCTTTTTCATTCTGGACTTGCTTGCAGAAGTCAAAGAACACAGAATGTGACTCATCCTTGTATTTTAAGAACTTTACCCATGTCCATCTACTATAGTCATCAACAATGACTAATCCATACTTCTTGCCTCTGATGGATGTAGTTTTCACTGGTCCAAACAGATCAATATGAAGTAATTCTAGTGGTCTGGAAGTAGAAACAACATTTTTTGATTTAAAATATGATTTTGAAAACTTCCCTTTTTGACATGCTTCACAAAGAGCATCTGAGGTGAACTTCAGATTAGGAAGTCCTCTGACAAGATTAAGTTTATTAATCTGAGATATACGTCTCATATTAATATACCCCAATCTTCTGTGCCAAACCCATTGCTCCTCATTAACAGACAAGAGACATTTAACATTTTGAACCTTAAGTTCTGAAAGATTTATTTTATAAATGTTGTTTTTCCTCTTTCCACTAAATAGGATTGAGCCATCCTTTTGACTAATAGCTTTACAACATTTTTGATTAAAGGTTATAACATAACCATTGTCACTTAATTGAATTATGGACAATAAGTTATGCTTTAATCCTTCTACAAGTAAAACATTAGTAATAGAGGGAAGTTTACCATTTCCAATAGTGCCAGATCCAATGATCTTACCCTTCTGATTCCCTCCAAATTTCACATCACCTCCAGATCTAAGCTCCAGACTTTGGAACATAGACCTTTCTCCTGTCATGTGTCGCGAGCATCCAGAGTCCAGGTACCATGATTGGCGTCCTGACCTTGCTGCTAAGAACATCTGCAACAGGAATTATTTTACTTTTAGGTACCCAGATCTTCTTGGGTCCTTTTGGGTTAGTTGTTCTGAAGGTTTGTCTAAACTTCTGTTTTTCAACATAAGGTTTATTCTGACTAGCCTTAGATTTAAACACATGAATGTTCTTTTCAAAACGTGTTTGTTCAATATCATTCAAGTGACCAAATTTAAAGTGGGAATATAAAGGAGTTTTCTTGATGATAATTTTATCAACAGGTTTTGGATTTAAATCCTTTCCAGAGGAAGATTTATATCCAATTCCTTTTCTATTATTTCTACTAACTCCATAGATCATAGAAGCCATTTTGCATTTGTCTATACTTTTAGCAAGAAACTTCTGAAAGCTGTAATCATATTTTTCCAAAATATTTTTGCATTCTGATTCAGTTTCAGAATTAGAGTTTTGTTGAGCTAATTCAGAATCATTTTTCAATCTTAAGTTTTTTTCATTTAGCTCAGCTACTTCTGATTTGAGAATATTATTCTCAGATACAAGATTGCTTTGACGCTTCTTGTATTTGAGTTTAATATTGTTATAGCTCTTCAGAACTTCTGATAACACTTTGATAAGTTCATCTTTAGTGAGTTCAGCCATTACCTCTTCAGCGTTAGAGTCAGATTCAGAATCAGATTCAGATCCTGAAGTTCCTTCCTCCTGATCTTCTATGTCTGCCATCAATGCTACATTGGCACATTCCTCTTCTGACTCAGATTCAGATTCAGATGTATCTGAATCATCCCAGGTGGCCATTAGAACCTTCTTCTTCTTATCATATTTTCTTTTAGGCTTTTCTTTCAACAACTTTGGACATTCATTTTTGTAATGTCCAGGTTCTTTACATTCATAACAGACAACCTCCTTTCTGCCAGATCTTCTATGTCCAGAAGATTCTTTTCTTTGGTCAGGTTTCCTGAAGTTTCTGAACTTCTTTCCTTTATGCTTCTAGAGTTTGTTTATTCTTCTAGACAACATGGATAGTTCATCTTCATCTTCAGATGAGGATTCTTCAGAGCTTTCCTCTATCACCTGCAATGCTTTAGCAGATTTATTAGATTTTAAAGCAATTGATTTACCTTTCTTTTGAGGTTCATCTTCCTCAAGTTCAATTTCATGACTCCTTAGTGAACTGATTAGTTCCTCTAAGGAGATCTTGTTCAGATCTTTAGCCATTTTTAGCGTAGTCACCATAGGTCTCCATCTGGTAGGTAAGCTTCTGATGATCTTTTTCACATGATCAGCAGTAGAGTATCCTTTATCCCGAACCTTTAGCCCAGCTGTAAGTATTTGAAATCTGGAGAACATAGCTTCAACAGATTCAACTTCTTCCATCTTGAAGGCTTCATACTTCTGGATTAGAGCCAGAGCCTTTGTTTCCTTGACTTGAGAGTTTCCCTCATGAGTCATCTTTAAGGACTCAAATATGTCAAATGCAGTTTCTCTATTTGTAATCTTTTCATACTCAGTGTGAGATATTGCATTTAACAATATTGTTCTGGCCTTGTGGTGATTTCTAAATTCCTTCTTTTGGGCTTCTGTCATAGATTTTCTATCTACTTTCTTGCCATTCCCATCAATGGGATGAACATATCCATCTATGACCAAATCCCATAAATCAGCATCATAACCAAGGAAAAAACTTTCAATCTTGTCTTTCCAATAATCAAATTTCTCCCCATCAAACATAGGGGGTTTAGTGTTGATTCCGTCCCTTTCTTCATATTTGTTGTTAATGTTAGACATTGAATTATCAGCCATAGTAACAACCAAATATATATCAAAGTTTTTCTCACTGGATCTTTACTGTCACTGTGAAGTGGTAGCACACACAGAACCGGAGCTCTGATACCAACTGAAGGTGAGAAAATACTTAGAAGGGGGGTTGAATAAGTATGAAGATAAAAACTTAGAAATAAAAAACTCAAGTATTTTTATCCTGGTTCGTTGAACTCAACTACTCCAGTCCACCCTTCCTAGAGTGATTTGCCTTTCTCAAACAAGGACTTAATCCACTATTTAATCAACTGATTACAATAGTAAACACTAAGAACAACTGTTCAAAGTTTTCTCAAAAACTACTGATCCTAACTGGATCTTCTTAAGGTTTTCTTACAATCAAATGTAATAACAAATACAAGTGTTAAAATGCTTCTAATAAAGCTTTATCACAACTGTGATTTTTCACTTAATATTAAGAATAAAGAAATTAATTCTAGAAAGAATGTAAGTTGTATGAGAGCTTTGAATAATGAATTCTTTTTAAGTAAAATGTCAACTGAAGAAGATGAGTGGAGACTTGCTTTTATAGGCACAGTGGTCCAAGAGCTTTTCACGTTGAGAAGTGTGTACCAAAAGGTCTGAGCCTTTTTGTCTTCACATCAAGTGACCTTTCCTAGAATAAGAAAGCACAGAGAAATCCTTTTTGTCTGTGTTCTTGTGTCTAGCATAAATAAGAAAAGAGTCGTTTGGATATTCCAACGGACATAATCTTTGAATTCTTCTTCATCAATTTTCAGCAAGAATCATCAGAGTCTAAATTGATCAGAGCCTTCTGATGTTGATCAGAGCTTTGCTGAATCAGAGTCTTTGCAGCAAGTGTGCTTTTAGCGTGTATAAGTTCAGAGCATATTTTTGAGTCAGATCCTCAGTACTGGCAGCTTTAGTACTCTCAGAATCTTCTGTAGTAACTATGCTTGAAAACTCTTCATACAGAATTCTTCTTTGGTTCAGATGCTTCTGACTTGCTTCAGATTCTTCTGGAGCTTCTGCTTCAGATCCTTCTGGAGGCTACGCTCAGGATCTTCTGATGGCAGCGTTCAGAATATTCTAATGGGTGCATCTGACGCTTTAGAGCTTTGCATATTTCTTATGTTCAGATCTGATTTGCTTCTGGAGTGATATTTACTTTAATATCTGCAGCAAACATTCTTAAGCAAATTTTAGAGTATATAATTCTTAATTAAAAATTTTCATAATAGTTATCATCAAAACATAGAGATATTATTAAGAACCAATCTGTGTTCTAACACTTTAAACCAATACAAGCATGTTAGTTTTGCACTCAAGCTTTGAAATTGCATCTCAACTGTTTTTGAAAAAAAAACTGCTTGTTGTCTAGCATAGTCATGGCCAATATTGAAGTGATTCACCTAGATGCTGTTGAAACACATCTTAATCTATGATGATCAATATTGTCATGTTGTTTTGAATGTGTTGTTAAATTGTGTAATCTTGTTGGATTTGGTAAAAATATTGGGATGATTCATGTGGCTGTTGAGGCCTAGGATGATTCATGATGACCAATACTATTTTGCTGTCACAGGGTTGTAGCCATCATGAAATATATATTGAAGTTTGATGCTTTCCATTGTTATGCTAAGTGTACATCTGTGATAATTTCAACTACTGCTTGGTGTTTGGTTTTTGCTTATTGACATGAGAATGTGGCATCAAGTGAATCATGTTTTATTAGATATGTGACATTGTCATGTTCATTCTGCATCAGTTGCTGTCAGCATTAGGGTTATGTGCTAGGGTTTGTAATCTTTGCAATCTTGGTGAAGTAGTGACTTTTATTTCAAGGCATTGTAGTAGGGCTGTTTTTAATCTTGACATGACCATATTTTATTTGAGTTGTTAACTGTGATAAGCATGTATGAACCTTTCCCATGTATGTTTTGAATGTCTTGTAAATCATGTTTGAAATCTGTCATGAAATTGCTTGCTAGCCTCATAAGATCAATGATTTGAATGGTTGTGTTAACATGTCATGTTTTATCCTGTTACAAGCTCAACTGCCATTTAGAGATAGCATTTTTGTTATAGGATACCAATTGTCATTGGCTTGTAAGTTGTTATGTGCATGAGGTATTAGGACTAATTGTTAATTGATGTTAGCATTGTCATGTTAAGATTCATAGTAGTGCTGTTTTAGCTGCCTAATTCATGAACCACTGCCATGTATGCTGCTACCACCCATTGCTTCCAACCATTGCCAATTTTTGCTCCTTTTGCTGTTTGTAAACCAAGAACATGGTTGTTTAATGATGATTGACATGTTTGCATCTGTGCTGTTAAGAACTAGATTCTCCTGCTAGAATTTGTTTGTGTTTAGTATCATAGGGTTGTAACTCTCATTTTAAGGCATGTATTAAATTGATGTATTGAATTGGCATGGTAATGACCAAAGACTAGCTGCTGCTTCTATATAGCTGTTTTGATGTTTGATCTGTTGCAAAACCAATTAATCATGTTTAGCTTGTTAGACTGTTTGGTTAGACCAAGTTGTCATGGTGTGAGAATTATATGTGTGTGTGTAGGATTCATTATGCAGGATTGATTGATATTTTGATTTGACAAGAACAAGCTTGCTGTCAGCTTCTGTTTTAAGGTTTTCACCTCTTGTGCTATCAATTTTTATGTTGAGTTTTCTTGCAATTTGTGTATGAATTCATGTCTTGATGTGTGTGAATCATTGAATGTGTGTTGATGAGTTGAAGCTTGGAATGCTGCATTATGAGATGTTCTTCTTTTCTAAAAAACATTTCAATCACTTTTGATCCATAGCTGCAGTACACATGTCAGTTTTTGTTTTGATTTGTTTTTGACTGTTCTTTGAATCTGAAATCCATGAACTATGTGTTTGGAGTTTGTGTATGGTGATCACATGGATTGAAACAGTTTAGTTTAAGTCATGACTGCCATAATGCATTTCATAAGCTTCCATCTGCATCTACAGTCGTGTTTCAATTTGTGTGCATTATCTTGAAAAATTAATGATACCATCATTTTCCTCTTTAAATTTCAAGTGGTTTAGACTCAAATTTTGTGAAATTTGGTTGTGTTTTGATCAAGTTTGAATGAAACCGTTTTGACACCAACTTGCCTTGTTTTGCTTGTCTTGCCTTTGCCCAGAATGCTTGTTTTTGTTAAGTTTAAGTATTTATTGGGGTGGCATAATACATGGATGTATCGCCACCCCAGTGGTTATGCCTTGTGTTTCAAATGTCTTGCCTTGCTTCCTGACCTGAGTTCGATGCCTTGGCTAAGATGGTGAAGTTTTGTACTTGTGATCCAAAGGTGGTGAGTTCAACACCCACCAAGTGCACTCCTTTATTTTTAATGACCAAAATCTTTGTTTTTTCTTTAAAGTTCCAAAGTAGCACAACTTTACCAATTTTTATCATTTTTGAATGGTTCTTTTTGCTAATGTTTTGTATTATTGCATATTTTCATATGGTATGTAAAGAATTCAAGAATTTTCATTTTAGAAACACTTTACAGTAAAAGGATGTCATGTTTCATTTTTAGGGTTTTTTTTACCCTTATCTCTTTCAATCTTCCTTTCAAAACTTTTGATTTCTTTTCTTGAGTTTGATTTTGCACTTGATGTTAGCATTGTTTGTCAACTCCTTTGTGTATGTGATTTTGATTTCAACTTTTGCTTGTAAGCATTGTAATTGATTCATTTCTACAAACATTTAAAATACCCATGAAATCTTGAACTATTTATCAAGTTATAACTTGTTTGCATGGTTGTTACCTTTATCTTTGTCAAGATATGTCTTTGGTTTTCACCTCTTGTGCTTATGTCTTGTAAGAACCCCTTCATGATATTGTGATATCCTTATACCTTATTTTGGGTGTAACTATTCATCCTGATTGAAATACTTGCTTATTCTTGGTTGTAACCATATCCCTTATCTTCATCATGTGTAAATGTTTTTGCTTTGTTAAGTTTACTTTCCCCAAAGTGATGAAACTCTTTAGTTCTCATCCAAGTTGCCTCCTCCTTCTACCCTTCCAAAGGAAAGTCTCTATATTGACCTTTGGGTCATAGATAGCTCATTACCCTCCCTTGACTTTGTAAAGTCATCTATACACTTAGTTAAGTTAGAACCTATCCATTAGACTTTGCTTAAGTCTAAAAAGTTTACCCTTTGTTAGGAGTGCTCCTTCAATTAGAACTTAAGATAGAGTTTGTTAACTCTATGTAAGAATCATGAAGATGATTACTTACTCCCCTTTCTTGAGTGTTCAATGTAGATCTAGAGAGTTTTCTTAAACTCTACACAAGCATTGTAATGTTTGTTCCCCTGGGAACCTTGATCATAATCAAGTGTTCTTCAACCCTAGTGAGGTGAACTACGATTGCTCTGATTCTATCCTAGTTAGGATACGTAGGCAGAGGACGCGATGTCTTTGCAAGCAAACTTAGAAACTATCTTTAGGTCTTTACCTTTACCTTTTACCCAATCCCAATCCATAGAAAACATTTAGCAAACTTAGAATACAAACAAACAAAAGGTTCCTGTAGAGTACTACAAATGTTTAGGATGTGAAATACCCACCCTAGGCATAACCAACCCCCGATCCCCGAATCTCTTAGCGTTGTTGTAACATCGCGAAAAAGGTTCTTTCTTTCTTTAGACCTTTCCTTTGGATAAATTAAAGTCCGGTTGTGAATTTCAAAATTAAAGATTCAAGTTAATCAATAGCTTGGTATCACGATTCTCACTGCAACAGTTAGCTTGTGGATGGTATGGTGTTGAAACTTTGTGCCTCACACCATACTGCTCCAAAGCTATAGCTAACTGAGTGTTACAAAAGTGGGATCCTCCGCCACTTATTAACACTCTCGGAGTACCAAATTGAGAAAAAAAATATTTTTTTTCAAAAATTTTATCACGGTTTTCCCGTCCACCTTAGCGCTTGCTATGGCTTCAACCACTTTGAGACGTAGTCAACCGCAACCAGAATGTACTCATTTCCAAAAGACGGTGGAAATGGACCAACAAAATCAATGCCCCAACAATCGAAAACCTCGACTTCTAACATATTTTGCAAAGACATTTCATTCCGTTGCAAAATTCCACCAATCCTCTGGCATTTATCACAACTTTTGGTGTGCGCATGCGCATCTTTGAACAAGGACGGCCAATAAAAGCCCTATTGGAGGGCTTTCGCGGCCGTTCTTGTGTCGTTAAAATGACCTCCATAAGGAGAGTTGTGACAATGCCAAAGTATGTCTTTGGCTTCCTCCTGAGACACACATCTCCTTAGAATGTTGTCAACACTAATTTTAAATAGATGAGGCTCATCCCACACAAAATACTTGGCATCAGATAAAATTTTTTTTCCTCTAGTTATTAGTTAGACCTTCCGACATTAATCCGGAAACTTTGTGGTTAGCCATGTCGGCAAACCAAGGTCTAACTTTCACCATATACAACTTTTCATCAGGAAACTCTTTCTTCACCTCCTGCTCATGTTTCGTGACTTCATCATTCACAAGACGGGACAAGTGATCCGCCACCAAATTCTTGGATCCTTTTTTATCATGAATTTCCAAATCAAATTCTTGTAATAAAAGGATCTAACGAATTAGTCTTTGCTCTGAATTCGGCTTGGTGAGCAGATACTTGATCGCTGCATGGTCAGTGTATACCACAACTTTGGACCCTATCAAATAAGACCTAAATGTTTCCAATGCATACACTACTGCAAGCAACTCTTTCTCAGTTGTTGCATAGTTTATTTGAGCATCATTAAGAACTTTTCTCGCATAGTGTATAACATAATTTTTTTTTGTTTTTCTTTGGCCCAACACCGTGCCAACCGCATAATCACTAACATCGCACATGAGTTCAAAATCATTTTTCAAATTTGGTGCTACGATTATGGGCGCAGTGATTAAGCTTTGTTTTAAAGAATCAAAAGTTGTCATACAAGACTTATCGAAGATAAAAGACTTATCTTTGTTGAGCAAGTTGCTCAATGGCTTCCTGATCTTTACAAAGTCTTTGATGAATCTCCGTTAGAATCCCGGATGACCCAGAAAGCTTCGGATTCCCTTCACGTTCAGAGGTGATGGTAGCTTCTCAATAACTTCCACTTTGGCACGATAAACTTAAACCCCTTCAAAGAAACTTTGTGCCCAAGTACAATTCCTTCCGTGACCATAAAGTTGCATCCAATTTAGGATTAAGTTAGTCTCCACACACCTCTCCAGAACAACATCTAAATTTTTTAGACAAAGGTCAAATGACGAACCAAAAAGTGAGAAGTCTTCCATAAACACCTCGACAGTCTTTTTGATCAAGTCCGAGAATATAGCTTGCATACACCTTTGAAAAGTCGCCGGTGCATTACACAAGCCAAACAACATCCTCCTATAAGCAAAGATTCCGAAAGGACAAGTGAAAGTTGTTTTTTCATGATCCTCCGGGTTGAAAATGATTTGATTATACCCCGAGCATCCATCTAAAAAACAATAATACTCTTGACTGGAGAGCCTCTCGAGCATTTGATCCATGAAAGGAAGAGGGAAGTGATATTTTCTTGTAGCTTGATTGAGCCTACGGTAGTCGACACACATCCTCCACCCTGTTATAATCTTTGTTGGAATCAATTCATTCTTTTCATTACGGATAACCGTAATTCCTCCCTTTTTCGGTACCACTTGCACCAGACTAACCCACAGACTGTCAAAGATAGGATAAATCATTTCGACATCCAACATTTTTACAACTTCTTTCCTCACCACCTCTTTCATGGTAGGATTCAATCTTCGTTGTGGTTGAGCTACCGCTTTGAAATCTTCCTTCATGAATATTCGATGCATACAATAGGATGGACTTATACCTTTCAAGTCGGAAAGAGTCCAACTTATTGCCTCTTGATTTTTCTTCAAACACCAATTAATTTTAACTCTTCCTTCTTGGTTAGCTCCGAACTAATGATCACCGACTTTTTTCCTTCCTCATCAAGAAAGACATACTTGAGATGAGAAGGTAACAGTTTCAACTCAAGTTTAATTTCCTCATTGTTTTCCTTTTTCAAAATTTCCACCCTTTCATTCACATGGGGAATTTCTTTTAACTCTTCAAGTTCCCGCAAGCATTTATCAATCTCTTTTTCTTCCCTCTCATTGACATTTGAAAGCGCATTGGTGAGAACTTGTTGTAATGGCTTAGAAACTTGCAACTCTGTAACTTCTTCGATCACCCCTACCGTTGCATCGATTCTAAAACAATCGGTCATGTCCTCCGAATTCTTCATGGCTTCAAAAAGATTGAAACATATTTCCTCATCTTAAACTCTAACTTTCATTAGACCATCATCCATATCAATTGCCATGCGCGGGGTCTTCATAAAAGTTTTCCCAAGAATCAAGGGAGAGTCTTCATCTTCCTCCATATCAATCACCACAAAGTCGATTGGAAAAAAAAATTGTCAACCTTTACCAACACGTCTTCTGCTACACCATGAAGGCAAGTGGTAAATTTGTCGGCAAGTTACAATTTCATTTGAATGGACTTCAACTCCATTTATCCCAACCGCTTCACAATGGACAAGGGTATCAAATTGATACTAGAGCCTAAATCAATTAACCCATTGCCAACATGATGCGTCCGCAAGTGCACGGAAATATCGAAGTAATATAAAAGATTTGTCAAACCCACAGAGACCAATGTCAACCTACCGTTATCTATTGTTACGGCGTAAAGCTAAGGCTAATGGAATTAGGAAAGTTAAATGCGAATGAAATTAAATTTAAAGTAAATAAAGGTTATTGGTTTAAGGAAAATCAGTAAAGGGATATCGGTATGTAATGCCTTAATTATCAGAGATTCGACAGGTCGCCGGTGCTTTTTAGTTTTTTTGCAAACACTTTTCAGGAGAAAATACTCGTTTAAAGACCTTTGCCTCACACTGGTTGTTGACTCGGGTCATAATTCTAAGGCGGAATGTACGCTCTCGCAGTCCCATTCGGGGTTAAAACTACTTTTTAAAAACAAATAAATTTTGATTTCTTTTAAAGCGCTTTCGCTGTGTTTAAAATCAATGCCTAGTTTTTACTATCCGGTTCAAACCCCATGCTCTCACGTGCCGGCTCGAACCTTAATAAGTTTTCCACTCTCATGGCAAAACCATTGTAAATAATTTCTCACTCTCGTGATGAAGGTTTATTTAGAAAATTAAATTAAAAACTACAGCCAGAAAATTGTTTGTAAAAAAGGTAATGGCACCGGGTGTTATCGAATCCCGTCCTACTAATTTGTTTACATACTGATAAAACTAGTTTAGCTAGACATGATAATTAATGCAAACGGAAATAAACATAAACAACAAAATGATATAACATGCATAATGAAGGAAATAAAATAAGTATTAAATTAATAAGAACCTGGAAAGTAGTACTGAAATTGAATTCTCGAGTAGTCCTCCACAATGTCGGCAGGATTCTACTATGGCGAAATAAAAGTGCAGAAGGAAATACAATGCTCTCAGCACAAGAGAAAAAGGAAAGGAAATAAAAGAAACAATAGAAATGGAAAAATGACTTCAACAAAACTTTGGCAGTCCTTCGGGACGTAGAATCCACCCCGCCCCCCTTGAAGTTGTGAATCTAAGGCCTATTTATAGGAGATATTTCATTTCTCAACTTCCAGAGATCATGCATGAGTTATGGAGAAAGTGGGAGTAACTTCCTGTAGTGGGCAGTTAGTGGAGAAAGTGTAGGAGAAAAGGAGAAAGTGTAGGAAGAAATTAAGTTGAGGGTGTTCGTGGCCACTTCTGTTTTGAACGAACTGAACTTGGGCTCGTGACGATCGTGACGAGCTTGTGACGGGCGTCACACTTAAGTGATGCTCGTGACGGTCGTGGTGGAGTCTGTGACGACCGTCACACCTACAAAATCTGCTTTTCTATTTTTCTTCTCTATTTCTTTCTTTGTTCTTTCTTTTCCTTCCATTTCTTCTTCCTTTCTTTCTTTAATCCGATTTCTCCACAATCTGCAAAACATAGTAAATTAACCGTATAATAGAGCATACATCAAGATAGATTAACAATAATCGCAAATAAATCCATGTAAGTCAAGTCAAATAAACGATATAATTTCGTGTTATCAAATACCCCCACACTTAAACCATTGCTTGTCCTCAAGTAATCAACCAACACTGTAAAAAGATATAAGCATAATTTGAAATAAAGACACGATGATACTTTAATCATACGTGGCTGCTAGGCTAATGTTAGATCGATAGGTACTAAATATCAATACCAAGGATACCGTAACGACACAATTTCAAAAACTCCCTACTTATGCAGACCAACCTGAATCATGCCATTATAACTTAACCTATATCTCATGCTCTCTTTCACCCTATTTTATTCTAGTGCAATCACATTAAGCTCGTTATCCATACACATTCATGGCAAGTAAACCTGTTAGTGACTATGATCTCATTGTTATTTCATTTTTCTCTGCAAATATGCTTAAGCATCAATTGAACTTAAACAGTTTGTACCGTTGGGTTAAGTGGTCGGGTGAGGAGCACCTAACTTAGAAGGAACATGTCTTTTTATTCATAATTTTTTTCTTTCTTAATTTCTCATTTTAAACCAGAGATCATACACTTATTTGCATCGGTTTCTTACATAGTGTGTTTAGGATGGTGCTGACTGCTTAAATAAACTACTTAGGGATTACTAAAAAAAACTGTAGCTTTAAGGTCTCGGCATAATGGGTACTCAAATTGATTTTGCATATTTAGGGGGTTAAGGATGTCAGGATGGTATCAATTTTATAAAAACTTTCCCAAGTTTTTCTAACATAGCCTGAACAGGCTATATACTCTCAGAGTACCATGTCATGAATCGAAGCAAAAAATTGTTGGAGGTTAAAATTTTGAAAATTTGAAATTATGGGGAAATTGAATAACAAGTGAAAACCATTCATAAAGACTCGACAACACATGCAAAGAATTTGACATAACGTTAAAAATAGATAAAATTCCTAAAAGTATGAAATAAAAGATAAAACAATAAATCAAACTAAAAAGATATAAAATGAAAGCGGTAGAGTTCCTCCCCCACACTTAAACCAAACGTTATCCTCAATGTTTTAATAAAAGGTGGAAAAAGGAAAGATAGAACCTGTATGAATGCTACTGTGTGCCAAATCCTCTATGATCCTGATCTTGATGTCTATGTCTTTGTTGATCACTTCTACTTCGGTGCCGGGCATTTTGAGATACCTTCGTTTGTGTAATTCTAGAACCAACTCATCATATTACTTGCTTCCGGAGGAAGTACCTACAAAAGTGTTAGGAAAATATGGTGCGGTGTGTGCCGGTAGAATATGACCATGCGAAGAACGAGGAAGAGGTGAGTTACGGATGGGAAAGACATGCTCTCTCCTATCATACTCATCATCGGTGTCACCACCAGCAGCGACATTCGTACGAATGTCTGTGGGCACCAACTCATCTCCCGGATCATTATCTAGAGAATTTTCGCCTAGATGTGGATGAGACGTGACATGCAGTGCATTTCCTTATTTTCTGCAAATTTAAACAAACAACTTAAAATAAAGACCTTGTGGGTTGCCTCCCACACAACGCTTTGTTTAACGTCGATAGCTCGACAGCTAAGGAGTGCAGGTACTCATGGTGGTTCTTTCGAGAATGGTTCCTTGATCGAACTTTGAATAGTCTTCGGCTTCCATGGCCACTTATCAAGCCATCGCTCATATCCTTCACATTTTCTTTTCTTTCTTCTATAGGGTGGTTCATTGTTTTGAACTTGTGGTGGTAGTTCTGGGTCTATCCTGAGTATCAGTTTTTCAAATTTGGGCTTAGTTATTTCATCCACCACTCCAAAAGTTAATCTCACCCTTTTAACAGTAATGATAACCCTAGTTTCATGGTCCTCAAATTTTCTTTTTCTATGAGGGACCTTAGACAAAGGTGCATTGGTGTGGATATTTTCCAATACCTCCACATATGTTCTGGATTGGGAGTCTACCTTAGCTTTCACAACCCTTTGTGGGAGAGAAATAGGTGGGGTATAGGGAGGAGGAGCAACAATAGGCGCTTCCTTCTCTACCTCTTTGATAACTTCCCTTCCGGGTGGTGTCGGTGGATTTTTCTCAATATGTATGCTTTTCTCACCAAAACTCTCCTCAGACTCATTATCACTCTCCCTAGGATTTTCTATTTGTTCTTCATTAATGGTTGTTACAACATCCACATGTCTCTTTGGGAAGGGTCCTAGAGGTGTTTGTGTAAGCAGGGAGGTTTGAGTCTCCAAAGCCTCGCTGTGAATCGCGAGGGAATTGACCATAATGCTCATCTGCTTAAGATTTTTGTTAATTTGGAGATGTTGTTTTCTAAAATCTTCGTTTTGGAGAGTTTGTGTCTCCACAAAGCGCTCCATCATAGATTCTATCCTAGAGTGAGTAAATGTCGCATTAAGTTCTTCTAGTAATAGTTCGAGGTTGGATGTATCAAAATCTTGCGGTTCCTCAAAATATTGGGAGTGGTAATTGTAGAGGGAATTTGGGTGAGAGTGCGTCATATTGAAATCCTCCAATAATATTTCGAGGTGAGATTTAAGCGGATCTTGTGGTTCCTCAAAATATTAGGGGTGGTAGTTATAAGGGAAATTTGGGTTATACATAGTAATTGAGATAAGAGTGCCTTAGTCTATACTATGCAACAACGAAATCATAATATTGACTGTTGGTCCCCGACAACGGCGCCAAAAACTTGATGCGTCTGCAAGTGCACGAAAATATCGAAGTAATATAAAAGATTTGTCGAACGCACAGAGACCAATGTCAACCTACCGTTATCTATTGTTGCGGCGTAAAGCTAAGGCTAATGGAATTAGGAAAGTTAAATGTGAATGAAATTAAATTTAAAGGAAATAAAGGTTATTGGTTTAAGGAAAAGCGGTAAAGGGATATCGGTATGTAATGCCTTAATTATCAGGGATTCGACAGGTCGAAGATGCTTTTTAGTTTCTTTGCAAACACTTTTCAGGAGAAAATACTTGTTTAAAGACCTTTGCCTCACACTGGTTGTTGACTCGGGTCATAATTCTAAGGCGGAATGTACGCTCTCGCAGTCCCATTCGGGGTTTAAACTACTTTTTGAAAACAAATAAATTCTGATTTCTTTTAAAGCGCTTTTTCTTTGTTTAAAATCAATGCCTAGTTTTTACTATCCAGTTCAAACCCCACGCTCTCACGTGTCGGCTTGGACCTTAATAAGTTTCCCACTCTCATGGCAAAACCGATGTAAATAATTTCTCACTCTCGTGACGAAGGTTTATTTAGAAAATTAAATTAAAAACTACAGCCAAGAAATTGTTTGTAAAAAAGGTAATGGCACCGAGTGTTATCGAATCCCGTCCTACTAATTTGCTTACATACCGATAAAACTAGTTTAGCTAGACATGATAATTAATGCAAACGGAAATAAACATAAATAACAAAATGATATAACATGCATAATGAAGGAAATAAAATAAGTATTCAATTAATAAGAACCTGGAAAGTAGTACTGAAATTGAATTCTCGAGTAGTCCTCCACAATGTCGGTAGGACTCTACTATGGCGAAATAAAAGTACAGAAGGAAATACAATGCTCTCAACACAAGAGAAAAAGGAAAGGAAATAAAAGAAACAATAGAAATGGAAAAATAACTTCAACAGAACTTTGTTAGCCCTTCGCGATGTAGAATCCACCCCCTGAAGCTGTGAATCTAAGGCCTATTTATAGGAGATATTTCATTTCTCAACTTCCAGAGATCATGTATGAGTTATGGAGAAAGTGGGAGTAACTTCCTGTAGTGGGCAGTTAATGGAGAAAGTGTAGGAGAAAAGGAGAAAGTTTAGGAAGAAATTAAGTTGAGGGTGTTCGCGGCCACTTCTGTTTTGAATGAACTGAACTTGGGGTCGTGGCGATCGTGACGAGCTTGTGACGGCCGTCACACTTAAGTGATGCTCGTGACGGTCGTGGTGGATTCTGTGACGACCGTCACACCTACAAAATCTGTTTTTCTATTTTTCTTCTCTATTTATTTCTTTCTTGTTTCTTTTCCTTCCATTTCTTCTTCCTTTCTTTCTCTAATCCGAATTCTCCACAATCTGTAAAACATAGTAAATTAACCTTATAATAGAACATAAGTCAAGATAGATTAACAATAATCACAAATAAATCCATGTAAGTCAAGTCAAATAAACGATATAATTTCGTGTTATCACAACATAAGTGTTTCCAATTGTAACGGGAAAAGTGACTCGCCCTGGATCACTTTCTTTCCTCGGGAGAGTACGTTGAATGATTGCGCTACAACTAGCATCCACCATGATAGTTTCTTGATTTGTATACCTCTTCTTCTTTGTAAGGATGTCCTTCATGAATTTCGCATACTTGGGTATTTGTTCCAACGTTCGGAAAATAGAATATTGATTTGCAATTGCTTGAATATGTCCATGAACCGAGCATAGTGCCTGGCACTATATTTCCTTGATGGAGCATGCAGATATGGAAAATTTTGAATCGAGATAGTGCTCACTTGTTCTTTTCCTTTCCTAGACTTTTTCACTTTTTCTTTTCTCTTATTTTTCTCTTCTTCCTCACTCTTTTTCACTCTCTCTTTTTCAACTAAAATCCCTCAACATTTTTTTCTACTTCTTTCTCAATATTTTCATTTTCATTTTTAACTACAACCTCTTCCTCTACTACCTCCTCACCTACACCCATTAATAACGCAAAATTGTATCGGATATTTGACTTGACTTGCATGAATTTTATCTGTTTTTATTACTATTTTATTTGATTTATTTTCGATTACGCCCTTGTTTTCTTCTGTTTTGTAGGTTACCATAAATATGGACTAAAAGAATAAAAGGAGAAATAAATGAAGGAAATGGAAAAAAAAAGAGAGGAAGAAAAGACCATGGAAAGAAAAGAAGAAGAAAGGAAAGATAAAAAGGTGTGGGGGCCATCACACACCAAGTGGCACTTGTCACTTGGGTGTGGCGCCTACCACATGGACTACATGAAGAGGTGGCGCCTGTCACCTAAAGGAAACATGAAGGGTGGCGGCTGCCACATGCATGGGGGTGGTGAGTGCCGCTCCTAACTATTAGGAAGTGGCAACTACCACTCCTACAAAAACAGGAAGTGGCGCCTACCACTTCCTCTCCAGAATTTCTCCACTCTCTCCTTATTTTTACTCAACGTCCTGACTAAATTCTCTCCGGATTTTTCTCCTCATTTGAAGCTTTAAAGTCGTGTAACCGTTTCCCATGAGCAGCTATATAAGAGAAGGCAGTTTTGGAAAAAAAAGGGGAGCATTATATTTTTCTGTTTTTCGCTTTAGTTTTTTCCAGCTTTTTGTTTAGTTTTCTTTACATTGTTTTAGAGGATTTTTTTAAGGCAATTGTTTTTCACATTGATAAACAATTTCCATTTAGTTTAGGATTGATTTGAAAAGGTTGTAATCATTGTACCGAATTGCAAGCCGACCTTCAAAATCAAATCTATGTTCTGCTAATTCCCAGGTTTTGTTTATCTGCTTTAATTTTTATCGTTATATTTTTATGCATACCTTCTACCTTCTGTTTAGTATTAGGATTGAATTGAGTAAAAGCATGAAAGCCATGTCTGGCTAAAACCCTTAGTATCGGTATGTAATTACGATCGTTCGGAGGGGGTTAAGTAAATTGTGACGTAAAATTTAATGGAATAAATGTTTCTGGTCTCTGTTTCTTTTGCCAAATTAATAACTTTTGTCACGAGATTGAGAAAGTAACAAAGGTTAAGATCAATAGAGCGAGAGTTTAAGGTCTTAACCGAATAGCTGAACCTGAACATTAGGCTTAAATACAGCGAGAGCGCTTTGAGTTTAATTAGGATTTATTTGTTTCCAAAAAGTGTTTTTAAATGCAAAATGAGAGAGCGAGTGACGCATTTTGATTTGAGAGCATAGTCTAAGTCAAGAACACGAGAGTGTGAGATAAGGTCTTTTAAATGGGTATTTTCTACAGAGTAACAATTCTTTCTTTTTAAACTAAGCGCTCACGAATTACTAAACCCCCGATGATTGACATGATTATATACCGATATTTCCCATATCCTAATTTAATTTGATTTTAATTCCACACTTATTTTATTTCTCGCATCCAAAATTTAGAAATCCATTAGCCTTAGTTTTACATAGTAGCATTAGATAACGGTAGATTGATTCTTTGTCATTCGGGTTCGATAATCTTTTAAAACTATACGATCAGACTGTGCACTTGCAGTCATGAAGCATTTAGACATACTAAATAGCCGGTCAAGTTTTTGGCGCCGTTGTCGGGGACCAATTAAGTCGATATCGTAACTTTAGTGTTGTGTAGTATAGACTAAGGCAACTATTTCCCTATTATAATTTGTCGATTGTATGCCAAACACTCGCTCTAAAGGTGAAAAGCTTGAGCAACCAATTGTCGACATCGAGCGTTTTATTAGTTTAAGACGCCGAATTAACAAATTCTGAATTAAGTATAACCTTCCACCATCTGAAATTCCCTTTCCAGAATTACCAATACCTATGGCTGAATTACCTCAGAATAGACCTCTTAAGTATTATGCAATCCCTTCGCAGGATGAGCCACATAACAATATTGTTGCTCCTCCCATCGAGCTAAAACCTTCGTTGTTGTCTACTGTACAACAAAACCAATTTTTTGGGAATCCCACGGAGGACTCAAACTTACATTTGTTAGTATTCTTGCAATACGCAGACATAATAAAAGTAAATGGTGTCAGTTCCAAAGTAATAAGACTATGTCTTTTCCCTTTCTCATTAAGAGATAGAGCTAGAGCTTAGCTCCGGTCTCTACCGTCCGCATCTGTCACTACATGGAACGAATTGAAGAAAGTGTTCTTAACACGATATTTCCCACCTAGCAAGACGGATATGCTAAGAGCCCAAATAAATTGATTCAAACAGAAGGACAATGAATCTCTTTTCAAAGCATGGGAAAGATACAAAGACATGATGAGGATCTGTCCACATCACGGTCTAGAAGAATGGCTGATCATCCATACCTTTTATAATGGTCTCTTGTACAACACAAGATTGACAATAGACGCCGCCACAGGTGGCGCACTAATGGATAAACCCTACAATGAGGCTTATGCACTTATTGAAAGTATGGCTCAAAACCACTATTAGTGGGGAAGTGAAAGAGCCTCAGTAGAGAAATTTCCAACAAAAAGTGGTATGTACGAGATAAGCAGTCTCGACCAAGTCAATGCAAAGGTAGATGCTCTCACGCAAAAGATTGAAAGTTTGACTATAACCCCTACAACCATCGTGGCTACCGTAGCTCCAAACTGCGAGTTATGCGGAGTTCCTGGGCATGCTGCCCCTGAATGTCAACTTTTGACAAGAGTTTCCACAGACCAAGTGAATTATGCTCAAGGAAACCCTTACTCAAATACCTATAACCCAGGTTGGAAAAACCATCAGAACTTTTTGTACAAAAATAATAATGCATTGTATGCACCTGGACAAACACCTGTTGTACCAACAGGATATCAAAAACCTACCGTAGCTGCTCAAAATGCTCCTAGGAAATCTAACCTTGAATTAATGATGGAAAACTTCATAACCACCCAGACTCAAACAAACAAAGACTTCCTGAATCAAAACATACACACTAGTGAGCAAATTAAGCAATTAGCAAACAAGGTAGACGCTTTAGCCACTCACAACAAAATGCTTGAAACTCAAATTTCGCAAGTGGCACAACAACAAACACCTACTGCTGCTCCTGCAGGCATATTTCCTGGACAACCATAACCTAACCCAAAAGGATATGCAAATGCTATCATACTACAAAGTGGTACGAAATTGGACGAACCAATGGACCCGAGACTTAAGAATCCAGCTATGTATCAAAATCTTGGAAAAGTAATTGAGAAGGAAACTGAAAAGGAAATCGACTAAAACATAAAGGAGAAAGAAGGTAGTGACCAAGAGGCCGAAGAAAGAGAAGAACCATATGTGCCTCCACCACCTTATAAACCTCCTATTCCTTACCCTCAAAGATTTGTTAAATCTAAAAACATGGGGAAACTCAATAAATTCGTTGAACTTCTGAAACAATTGAATATCACAATACCTTTTACAGAAGCTATCACTCAAATGCCCTCATATGCTAAGTTTCTTAAAGAAATCTTAACAACAAAGAAAAAGATCGAGGATAATGAAATCGTTACACTTACTGCTGAGTGTAGCGTGATACTCCAAAACAAAATGCCTCCTAAGCTGAAAGACCCATGTAGTTTTTCCATACCATGCGTAATTGGAAAATTTTTCATAGACAAAGCTCTATGTGACTTAGGAGCCAGTATAAGCTTAATGCCCTTGACCATATGCAAAACGCTTGATATGGTAGAATTAAGACCAACTAAGATGTCTGTACAACTAGCCGATCGTTTTGTTAAATTCCCGATAGGAGTACTAGAAAACGTTCCGGTACGTATAGGTCAATTCTATATCCCTACCAATTTCATAAACATGGACATAAAAGAGGATGCCAACACTCCTATCATATTAGGAAGGCCATTGGTAGCTACAGCCGGAGCCATTATAGATGTAAAGAAAGGAAAGCTAACTTTTGAAGTGGGTGAAGAGAAAGTCGAATTTATTTTGACACAATTCTTACAAGCACCAGCTATAGACGATACAGTTTGTCTGCTAGATGTCATCGACAAATGCATAAGAGAAATCGAGATGGAACAAAATTCTTATTCAGAAATCCTAAAAATTCCAATACCTCCAATTTTTGAAGATGATAATTGGCGTGGTGAATACCAAGACGACAGTCTAAGCGAATGCCTAGAACTAACACCCAATCATATTCCTTGCCTGAAGAAACCGACTTTAGAACTTAAAACACTACCCAAAAATTTAAAGTATGAATTCCTAGACACCGAGCTCGAACGACCAGTGATAGTCAATGCAGACATAGGACAAATAGAAACTACGAAACTAATGCATGTCCTAAGAAAATAACCATCTGCTCTAGGCTACAACATTTCTGACCTGAAAGGAATAAGTCCTTCTACCTGTATGCATCGCATTATGCTAAAGGAAGACTGTAAGACCTCTAGAGAACATCAAAGAAGGATAAATCCCATTCTGAGCGACGTAGTCAAGAAAGAAGTAAAAAAGCTGTTAGAAGAAGGAATTATATACCCGATCTCCGACAGTCAATGGGTTAGCCCAGTGCATGTCGTACCAAAGAAATGAGGTGTTACAATTGTTAAGAACGAAAAAGGTGAATCTATAGCACAAAGAGTTGTGACCCGAAGTAGAATGTGCATTGATTATAGGAAATTGAATAAAGCTACTTAAAAGGATCATTTCCCTTTGCCTTTCATTGATCAAATGCTTGAACGATTAGCTAAGCACTCATATTTCTACTATTTAGACGGTTATTCAGGATTCTTTCAAATCCCTATTCATCCTGATGACCAAGAAAAGACAACCTTCACTTGTTCTTATGGTACATTTGCCTATCGATGAATGCCGTTTGGATTATGTAACGCTCCCGCAACATTCTAAAGATGCATGATGTCAATCTTCGCTGACTTTATAGATGATATCATGGAAGTATTTATGGACAATTTTTCTGTTTATGGGCAGAGTTTTGAAAGATGCTTATCGAACCTAGAAATGGTACTTGAAAGATGCGTAAAAGTAAATCTCGTGTTAAATTGGGAAAAATGTCATTTCATGGTACGACAAGGAATCGTACTTGGACACATAGTGTCTGATAAGGGGATTGAAGCAGATAAAGCAAAAATAGAAATTATAGAAAACCTTCAACCTCCTAAAACCGTAAGAGAAATACGAAGTTTCTTAGGACACGCCAGTTTCTACCGATGATTCATCAAGGATTTCTCTAAAATTACTAAACCTCTTACTAGCCTATTAATGAAAGACGCCGAATTCATTTTCGATGATAAATGCCAAAAAGCCTTTGAACAAATGAAAACAGCTCTCATTACCGCACCTATCATGCAACCACCTGATTGGAGGTTACCGTTTGAAATAATGTGTGGCGCTAGTGGTTATGCCGTAGATGCAGTTCTAGGACAGAGAAAAGATAAAAAGCTTCATGCGATTTAATACACTAGTAGAACCCTAGACCCTGCGCAAATGAACTACGCCACCACAAAAAAAGAACTTCTAGTTGTCGTGTTCGCTTTGGATAAATTCCGTTCTTACTTAGTAGGAGAAAAGATAATTATCTATACCGATCATGCCGTAATCAGGTACCTATTAAATAAAAAGGACGCCAAATCGAGACTTCTAAGATGGATACTACTACTACAAGAATTTGATTAGAGATCAAAGACAAGAAAGGAACTGAAAATGTAGTAGCTGATAATTTATCGAGAATGGAGGATATTAAGCCTGAGCAAGTGCCTATCAATGATGATTTCCCTTATGAGAGACTCATAGTTCAGTTAGAAAACATGATTGAACAATATTTAACATATAATGAGATTGAAACAAAAGAAGTCGTGGAAGCGATCTTCAATGAAACCACACTGCCATGGTATGCTGACTTTGTCAACTACTTAGCAGCTAGAGTTCTTCCACCAGATTTAACGTACCAACAAAAGAAAAAATTCTTCCATGATCTTAAACATTATTATTGGGATGAACCTCTGCTTTTCAAGAGAGGTTCCGATGGTATCTTCCGTCGATGTGTTCCCAAAGACGAAGTTGAAAATATAATCTCTCATTGTCATTCTTCTCCCTATGGAGGACATGCAAGCACTTCAAAGACTTGCGCTAAGATTTTACAGGCTGGCCTCTTTTGGCCCACTCTATGGAAAGATGTCCATATCGCGATCATAAACTGCGACCGGTGCCAACGCATCGGCAATATCTCTAGACGTGACGAAATGCCACTGAAAGGCATTTTGGAAGTATAAGTCTTTGACGTGTGGGGAATTGATTTCATGGGACCATTCCCGTCGTATTTTAGTAACAATTACATACTCATTGTTGTCGATTATGTGTCGAAATGGATTGAGGCTATAGCTTCTCCGACAAATGATGCACGAGTAGTGATTAGACTTTTCAAGAACATAATTTTTCCTAGATTCGGTGTGCAGAGACTAGTCATCAACGATGGTGGCTCTCATTTTATTTCGAGGATTTTTGAAAATCTATTAACGAAATATGGAGTCCAATACCGTGTAGCAACACCCTATCACCCGCAAACTAGCGGGCAAGTAGAGGTTTCAAACAGAGAAATTAAACAAATCTTAGAAAAAATAGTTGCGACCTCTAGGAAAGATTGGTCTTCCAAATTACACGAAGCTTTGTGGGCATATAGGACAACCTATAAGACCCCAATAGGAACCACACCATTTAAACTAGTCTATGGAAAATCATGTCACCTGCCGGTAGAATTAGAGCATAAAGCGTATTGGACCATTAAGACCCTTAACTTAAATTTTGCTGCCGCAGGAGAAAAGAGAATTTTAGATATCCATGAACTAGAAGAGCTTAGGTTACACGCTTATGAGAATGCCGACATCTATAAAGAACAAACTAAAAAAATGGTATGATAAGCGTTTATCGAGGAAAGAGTTTATTGAAGGTGACATAATACTCCTATTTAACTCTCGACAAAAACTTTTCCCAGGAAAACTTTGCTCTAGGTGGTCTGGCCCCTTTGAGATAAGGAAAGTCTTTCAAAATGGCACAATAGAAATAAGAGGAAAATCTAGTGAACCGTTCATAGTTAACGGGCAACGCCTAAAACACTACCATAACATTGAAAACAGAGACCACTCCACCAGTCTAACACTTGGTGATTTGCATACTCATCCCCCAAATTAGGAGAATTTATTATTATGTCGAGCTTACGACATAAAACAAAGCGCTTAGTGGGAGATAACCCGCTTCTTTTTAGTTTTACTGTTTATTTTTCTAATCTTTTATTTTTAATTTCTTTTATATGCTTTTTATTTTTCTGTTCCAAGAATAGTCGTGCAATCTTATCTATCATATTAGTCATTACTAACTTGTGTTCATTGTCAACTTATATATAGGCTAACTTAACATTAGTTAGTTACTAACTTTAGAGATGAGCATAGTCGATTATATGGGCATTACTTTCATAGGCAGAGCTCAGAGGAGGCGCTTCGAAGCCCTTGCTCAGAGAGAGATGTCGCTTACTATATATCCAGATGGACTCACCATGACTAGATTAGGTATTAGGGACAATGTTATGTACCTTCTCAACCAAATTGGTTGGGAGCTTTCTGATATAAAAAGGAGATTTAGTTCCTCCCGCAGGCTTACCTTAGAATTCCCGAGCTCACGGATTTATCAGCCCGACCACGGGTATGGATTTAGTAGTGGAATTATCATTTTTAGAATATTTAACATGGACTTCCACTTTACCCACCGTGAGATGGCCGAACTACTAGGATTTCCTAGCGGACCTGATGCTTATACCATAGTCCAAGAAGAACTAGTAACCAACCTTGAGTTGGAATATTTCTGGGGTAGCATATCCAGAAATAATCATCCTGAGCCTAACACTATGTATTCTGAGAGTATCCATAATCCTGCTATCCGATACCTGCATAAGTTTCTAGCCCACACTCTGTTTGGTAAAGAGGAAAATATTTATTCCGTGTCGAAAGACGAGCTTTTCATTATTTATTGTGCTTCTCAGGCTCGACCCGTTAATGGGGATGCCTTCATGATGGCCAATTTTAAACGTATATATGAAGCCGACCACATATCGATCATTATAGGCGGCCTAGTAACCATGGTTGCCAATGCCATTGGATTGAGATAACCACTCCTTAGCATAAACCCCTTAGGTGCTATACGACCTATGGATATTCAATTCTACCTCAAACGTGGCATCATTATAAACCTAGGCCCTGATACCTTGGAATTCCTGATCGATAACCGAGTTGTCCATCTCTTTACCTTACTGAATTACGAGCGAACTAGTGTCCACAATCTGAATAACTGGTTGTATGACTTAGATGAACCTGAAGCTCTACCATCACCCTCTGAGACTCCACAAATTTATGACAATTATGACCAGTATGATGACCATCTCTCTGACTCTGGCTCAAGCATTCCTGCTGTGCCTGCCGCCCAACAAGTGGATCATACTACTGCCATTCAGGCACTGGAGACGAGTGTTGCGAATCTTAGAGGGGAAGTTTCAATGCTACGAGTGGATTTTCACGGATTCATGGATGTGGTGATAGAGCAGTTGGATCACGTTTACCAACATCTTTTCTCTATTGCTCCTCCTCCACCTCCTCATGCCTGACTTCTTGGATATTATTGCATTCCAATCTTGACACTTTTGAACAGTGAGGACACTGTTTGATTTAAGTGTGGGAGAGGAACTTTATTTTTCGGACATTATTTATTTTCAGACATTGTTATTTCTTGCAATTTTACGGATTCTGTAACATCTTATTTTATCTCTTTTAATTATCATTATTATTTTTCATTCTAATTATCATTATTATTTTTCATTTACTGCTAGCAACATTCTATTTTCATTTTTCATCAAATATCATAAAAAACAAAAAAAAATTGTCATTTTCCTCATACAAGGAGGTGGCACTCGCCACCTTGGTTAAAGAAAAGGGTGTGGCAGTCGCTACTCTTGCTTGTGGCACTCGCCACACACCCCAGTAAGAGGTGGCACTCGCCACACACCTTCCTAAAGGGAGTGACACCTGCCACTTGCTTACTTGATGCATGTCTGCCACCTAATTTTGCCTATGACATGCACACTCCCACGAGGTCTTTCATTAGCTTGCATGCACTACACATCTCCTACCATTTCTGATTTTGTTGACCACCATTAAAGCTAAACTAACCCAACCTACCACATTTACTCGTATACCACCATAAATCCATTATTTATACCATCTTCACAAACATACCAAAACACAATAAAAAAAAACTGATTCACAAAAATCAGAAAGAAGCAAGAAATATCATTTTCAAGCTACCATCATGGCAACATACCAAATTATTGTCAGAGAAGCTGAAGCGGGCGAGAAGCAAGTCGAGCTCCATGTGGCCCTACATAATAGAGAAATTGAGTTGACAAGGTATGCTGATGTACCCTGTTTAGAAGCACTAGGAATAAAAGGAAGTGTAGATTATATGCTTGACTTACCTTTTATCATTTAAAGATCCTGTCTACGTGCAACCAACTCTCAAATTTCTTAGCTCGCTTGTTTATGATGTTAATGGAAACATCCATTTTCGTCTATTTAACATTGAATATACATTTACTTTTGACGGATTAGCAGTCTTATTTAAATGTCCATACAGAGATGATGCTAAATATGATGTGCCAGATGGTGAGAGATGGCTAACCACATATAAATATTTCTGGAGAGCGGTAGCGGGGACAATAACCCACAGTTTCGAAGGCAATAAAACCTCGTTAATCCAAAACCCGTCGGTGCGCTATTTGCGCCAACTGTTGGCCTGTACCATTTTTGGGAGGTCAAATTCTAATAAAGTAAATGAAGCACAATTTTTCTATCTGTTTATCGCTTTAGCAACCGGCGAGAAAATAAACACTGTCCCATTTTTGTTCACTCACATGAAAGCGATAGCCACCGCCAAGAAGGGAGCTATAGTTTTTGGTGGCCTGATAACTATGCTAGGCCGAATTCTCGGCCTACAAATGGTGAGGAGACGGAGAGGCAGGAACTTCGATTTAATGATAAATAACCAAGTGTTCCCAAGTATTATTCTACCAAACCCTGGTCGCACGGATGTGCGTAACCCTGATAACTATTGTTATATTGATGACCCAGTCATCATACACATTCCTGAGAATGTCACTGCTGGCGGGGACGATACTAACACACATCCACACACTACACGTATCACTTCAGATAATGTTGCAGGTACATCCTCAAGGCGCAGACCAAGAAGAAGCGAAGACACACCAGTCACTCTAGACAAAATATATGCTAAAATGCTACGACGGGACGAATTAGACGCTTAACGAGATCAGAGGATTCAGAGCATCGAGGCCCAGCAAGCCGAGATGATGCAAATTCTCAAACAGATGCAAAGCGAACAACACAACATGTCAGGATTGATCGCAGAGATGGCAAACTTATCAGTGCATGCGGAAGATCCAGAAGGTCCACCTGACCACCCTGGAAATGCCAGGCAGACACGAACTTGCGGCAGAGGCCGCAGATAGAAAATTTCTAGGTTTCACCTTCTTTTCTTACCTTAATTAATTGCATTGGGGACAATTCTCGATTTAAGTGTGTTAGAGGAAGCTTTACCGCTTTTATATTTACCGCTTACCCCTTTATTTACTGTTTTCTAGGTAAAATTTAAATTTTTCGCTTAATCTTTTCATTTTAGTGCTAAAAAAATAAATTCATGTGTTGTCGAGTCACTAGATAGTTTTCGTCATTTGTCGGATTCTCCCAAGACCACGAGAGTGTGAGATAAGGTCTTTTAAATGGGTATTTTCTACAAAATAACAATTCTTCCTTTTTAAACTAAATGCCCACGAATTACTGAGCCCCCGATGATTGACAGGATTATATACCGATATTTCGCATATCCTAATTTAATTTGATTTTAATTCCGCACTTATTTTATTTCTCGCATCCAAAATTTAGAAATCCATTAGCCTTAGCTTTACATAGTAGCATTAGATAGTGGTATATCGACTCTTGGTCCTTTGGGTTCGATAATCTTTTAAAACTACACGATCAGACTGTGCACTTGCAGTCACGAAGAATTTAGACATACTAAATAGCCGGTCACCCATGTCAATCTCTCTACCACTTCTTTTGAGAATCGCCTTGCAATGCTCCTTAGGATTTGGGAGAGCGATAGCCGTAAATGACCCTTTTTGTTGATCGGCCAATTGTTTTAATAATTGACCCACTTGTGTCTCCAAATTCTTTATAGCCGCATCGGTGTTCTTTTGATTTGACATTGACATTTGCATAAATTGAGTAAGAGTTTCTTCCATCTTTGAAGGTGCACTTTGAGTTTGTGGAAGTTGAGTGTAATTTTGGTATTGTTGAAAATTTGAAGTTCCGGCTTCTTGCGGCCTCCAAAGTTGTTGATACCCTTGATTTGGTCTTTGATACCCTTGATTTGCTTGTCAGTAAGGTAACCTTGGTTGGTATCCCTGATTTTGATTTCCGGCATAGTTAACTTCTTCCACTACCGGAGGACAATACCCGGTAGGATGGTCGCCTTTACACAATTCACAACTTGCCACTTAAGCTTTTGTAGGAACTTCTTGCATCTCTTTTATTTGTTGTGGAATATTTGACATTTGTTAAGTTAAAAGCTCCACTTGTTGTGATAGGAGTTTGTTCTGAGAAAGAATAGCATCATTGGTACCTAACTCTAGCACTCCTGGTTTTCATTGAGTTACTCCACGGTTATGATTTCCTTGGTGATCATTAAGCGCCATCTTGTCAATGATTGCAATTGCTTCTTCGACACTTTTCGACATTAAAGAACTCCCCGCCATAGCATCCAACAAGGTCTTGTGAACCGAGAGGAGACCATTGCGGAAAATGTGAACTTGCGTAAGTTCATCAAAACCGTGTCCTTTGCATTTCCTCAACATCAACTTGAATCTCTCCCAAGCTTTGTTGAGGGATTCGTTTCCTCCTTTTGAAAATACAGTGATAGCCGTCTTTGCTTCCATGAACCGGTTATATGGAAAGAACCGTTCAAGAAACGTTTTTTCCAATAAATTCCAATCCGTCATTACTGTTGTAGACTGATCAAGATACCATTCCTTTTCTTTCCTGATCAAAGAATAAGGAAATAACCTCCTAAACAATGATTCTTCATCATCTTCTGGTGCTCCCATTGCACCCGCAATCTCATAGAATTTGGTAATATGCGTAAACGGATCCTCATGATCTAACCCCGTGAAAGGATTTTGATAAATGAGTGCAAAGATTCCCGTTTTCATCTCAGCTTGCCTTCCATTTTGGAGATTGTGCGTAAACTGAGCGGTGTGTCTTGGATTATTTGTACATGGAACTGAAACTAGAGGTGGTGGTGGTGGAGCTTCCATGATTAGTGAATCAGGTGGAGTAGATGAAGAAGATTCTCATCGCTCTTGTCTTTCCCTAGCTTGTTGCCGTCTCCTCTTTATGCGACTGTTGAGTTGGCGAGCAGTTCTTTCAATCTTAGGATCGAAAAAAAGGTCTTCAGGCCGGACTTATCCTTGCATAAACGAATTATGCACACAAGCTAAACAACTCAAAAAGCACAAAGAATTACAGAGATAAGATATTCACAATACACAAATCTTAAAGTCACTAAACTATTGCAATGCTTGCAATATTCTACTAATAATCCCCGGAAACGGCGCCAATTTATTAGGAGTGTTTTATAGTATCCATAGGGATTGTGAGAATATTTGATGCTTGTCGTTCAATGGTTTAATGATTTAAGAAGGGTTTTTTTTTAAATGGTTTCTATTTTTTAACAAGAGTTTGTAAGAAATAAAACAAAGTAAAATTTGGTTTTAGTTTGATAAAAAGAATGCCAAGATCAGGGTTCACTAATCCGTCTTAAACGTATCCAACCAATAAAATATATGAACTTAGTTTTACCTAACATAATCGCGTATCCTCGCAAAAACGTTCATCTCTAAAGCGATTTCGTGAATGTTATTATTTCGACCGTTAAATGATCTCTCTAAATAAAACTTGAAACAATAATCATTAAGATCAATACAATGAAAATATCAACTTCCAAATCTATGTCTAGAGTTTGTATAGTTGATAGATGAAGAAATTAGGTCAAGACTTGAAAAGTTCATGTCTAAAGCAATCCAAACCATAGATATAACAAAAGATAGCAAATAACTTTATCTATATTAACCAAAGCTTTGTTCACATACTAAAGATTAAAAAGAATACATAAAATCAGAACTAGCTACCTCTAACCTTGACAAAAGAGGGTTTTTAGCCACCCATTTCCATGATAGCTTGAGCAACAAGTTTTGGAAGAAGGTTGATCAACATCTGAGTCGAATAATCGAGATTGGATGGGAATCCACCTTCTTTTTGTGGAAGATGGCTAAGAGGTGATGAAAATGGAGAAACTAGGGTTTTTATGCTGAAAAATAACAAACTATGAAAGATACAAAAGAAAAGATCATTTTGGAAAAAGTGGCGCACACTACTTATAGACATGCTGTTGAGCTGTGAAATTCGCAGTGCATAATATGTTCGCCTAGCGAACAATAAAAAATGGCAGTTGAAGTGCCAGTGTACAGTGAACACACTCCTGAGTTATTTCTACATGTTCGCTGTACGAGCAATCTGTCACACTGCGAAGGCTTCGCTACAAACTTCGCACAATGAATTCTTGTCCAAATACTTACTGCCTCAGGTCTGGGGCTATTCGATAGGACCTCGCTCCAGAAAACGATTCGCTAGCTCCTTCGCACAGAGAACTTTGATGTCTTTTTTCTCTGTATAAACAGTGTCAGGTTCTCAAGGGCCTTCACTGGCAAGTTCGCTATGTGAACTTGTTGATGATTTTTCTGGGCAAATTTGCTAGGAAGTTCGCTGTGCAAACTTGTTGATGTTTTGCTGTTGACTTGGTTTCCTTGTCAAAGTACTTGTGTCTTACTCTTCTTATTTTGTGTCTAATTTCTGCACAATAGCACACAAATCAAAGCAACCAAGACATTTTCACACAATGAAGCATATCATCAAAAACAAGAGTGATTCAATTCAATTTCTCTACAAAAAGAATGAAAGATGCCAATATTTGATAGATCAAATAAGCAAAGTTTGGCATCTAACATAAGCCCATTAGTTACTAGAATTAGTTGTTATAAGGGTTTTGCATATAAAGAGAAAAATAGAGTTAAAAGGGAAAAAGAAGAAAATAAGCTAACATAGATAAAAGATAAAGGGGAAAAGAGGAGAAGAAAACCTAAGGAGGAAACTCAAGAGTTCATCAAAAAATCAAGGTAAGGGTGGGTCTTTACATGGTTATGGGATTCTGTAATAGTGTATGATGGGTAGTATCATATTTAGGATAAAAATCGCTAATTTCCATGGTTTTGAAATTGATGATTACATGATGTATGATGGTAGGATTCTTAACTATGTGTTGTGAGCTGTTATAGTTGTCTTATAATGGTAGTATTTCGAATTCTAGAACTAAAGTTTTTTACGGAATCGAATTGGGAGGTCTGGAAGGTCTCAAAACTGCAAATCACACTTTTTTGGGTTGCTGTTCTGGAGAGTTCGCATAGCGAAAATCTCAACGCGAGCAATAGCGAACCTATAGCGAGTGATAATAGAATGGACGTAACTTTTGATCCGTAAGTCTGTTTTGATCCCTGTTCAAAGCATTGGAAAGCTAATGAATATAGCTATAACATAGTATAGGTAATAGAATTGGTTTCCCAATATTTTTATATGTAACATATTTCGGAAGCCAATTGTCTATATGTTTTATTAATGAATTGTTGCACTGTTTGCTGGAGGTTGTGAAATTATTGTGGATAATTTATCGAATAATTGTGTGTGTGCTTGCATAAGTATATTTTGGTGTGAGACAATATGAAATGCATGAGTATTGCATTGAGTCTTACCTTGAGTCATATTCTGTCTATGATTGCATTATGAGATTATGTACATTATGTGAATTTGATGAATTGGTGAAATTGTGGATTTGTGAGTATGTACTTATGAATAGTATGGTTGTTTGAGTGATGCTATGTTTATAAAGTATTTGAGTGTGAGAATAATCATGCTATGCTGTTCTCACATGATTTTTGCACGGATAACCTCTGACCTTCCTCCGTGGGTTTGCTTGCGGGACCGGAAAAACTAGTCCCAGGACAATATGGTTTGGGTGGATCGTCTACTTGGGTTATGGTGCACCTTGACGGTAATATGCTTTGTGGTGCGTGTAGGATTAAACTCTAGGCAAATAAAGTTTAGTTGAGACAAAGCAATGCTGAAGTAAAAACATTAAAGAGATTCTGAACAAAATGGTATTTTAAATAACATAAATACTTGGTAAACTTAACATAAAAGGAAAAAGACAACTGGACGTATCCGTACATTTTGGAATGACAACATAAACTCTTTTCTCTCTAGTGTGGTACTCAGAGTATTTTTCTTCCAATACTGACAAAAGACGCCCTTATTTCCTAACAAGATCTTGCTTTATATAGACCTACAAAATAACTTCCAAAAGGCTTCAAGATGCGCCACGTGTCATACCACGTCTCTAAAAACTGCCTCCACGTTCCTCTTTTCAAAATGGTTTCCCTCCAGGCACTAGCTTCTCCCGCCGAGGGAACTCTCATTGGTTTCTCCTTTGGGTCGATCGACGCAGGAGTACGTCGATCAAACCACCTCGTAGTGTCGATTCATGGTGTGATGCTGCCAAGTTTTGTTGCTGTCGACCCTTGGCTTTCATGTAAGGATTTTGTTGGTATAAATCCTTCTTCCTCTAGCTCCTATCGAGGTCGATGTTCCAGTTGGCTAATTTCCAGCCAACAAGATGCCCCACAAAAACCTAAGCTTCGACGGAGGTTCCTGTAGTCTGAGAGGCTTGGTATTTTTTCAAGGTATATATCATTTTGTTTGTGTCATCATGGCTTTTCTATCGAAAGCATCCACGTGTTAGTCGCCCCCTGACGTGATGATGACACCTTTCTGCGCCATAACTTCCAAGAATTTCCATCATTCTTTTCCACTTCCACGCGTTAGTACCAACTTCCACTCATTACTTCCCCCACGAATGAGTAACTGAAAAAGCCTCTTACATTTTCGTCTTCCACATTAGCATTGAGTATAAGTAACCCATAAGTCTCATTTTAGAACTTTCCCCTTCAATACTTTTCTGTGCTCCTTCTTCTTCAACTACCATAATCACACCAGTCTCTCAAACTCCACCATTTTCAATGGTATCTCCTTCTTCTCAAACTCACACCATAGGAAACAACCCCATTGCCTTCATTCTGTGAGAGGCTAATGCTCACAAACCACTTCCAAACCCCACATCGACAGATGAAAACATCGTAGAAGCCTGGAAGAAGCAGATGATTATCCCCTTTGGGGTGGCTGGAAAACTTCATGCATTTCACGGTCCTTACCCTCTTGGCAAGCCCAGCCATGAAGCCATGCAGCCATTTTTTCTTGGTTTTCCTGCAGCCATGCCTCCATCCTTCCGCAAAGGTTGAAAACTTGATTTGAAGTTTATGGCGCCGAAAGCTAGGATGTTCCGCTCGATGCCCACCCCGGGCAACAAAGACTATCTGGCCTGGTTAGACAAGGTTCAAAACAAACGTCAGACCCAATGGAAAAAGTTTGGCATATTCGACGCCATCTAGCTGTCGAGGAATGCTCACAGGGTCAACCCCTACCTCCTTTTAGCATCAATGTTCTTTTGGGAGGGTTCGACAAACACCTTCCAATTACCCTGTGGGATGCTGTCACCTACCCTCTTTGACGTGGCGGCCATTACTGGTCTTTATCCAATGAGCAAAACTTTCGACCCCACCATTGAGACGGAGGCCTCTTTCGACTTTGACCGTGCCGATTTTCAGAACTTTATTGAAGACCATCACGACATAGACTCAGTCGACATGTCTGACGAAGAGCACATTGCTTTCGTGACTTTGTGGCTCTCGTATTACCTCTTCTGCCTAGGTTCTCTGTAGATAGCAAAAAGCTACATCAACCTGGCTATTCAAATCCATGAGGGTCGACGTGTGGCCCTTGGAAAACTCCTTCTAGCCTCCCTGTATCACTCTGTGGGGCTAGCGTCTCTGAAAATTTCCCATCTCTATGACACCACCAAAGTCTTGAACGTGTCGGGGCCCATGTGGCTGCTGCAACACTGGCTAAACGCCACTTTTGAACAGCAACTAGGCTATCCAGTGTCGGCCAAGATGTAACGTCTGATTGAGGACCAGCCGGTGAAGGGAGTTCGACTTTCTCTTATGACTACACAGGAGACTCCCAACAAAACCCTTTTTATGAAATATCTCACTATGTTTGTTGAGATAATGTCTTTGTTCCTGAGATGGTGTTGTACCCCAAAATTTGACCAACCATTTCTTATACTTGGCTTGTTTCATTTCATTTTAGCATCTTGCATTCGCATAGCATTGTTCTTACAGGGGATCAAGAGTTTCTTTTTGTGCCATCCAAAAGGAGAGACTTACTGGTTTCAAGTTCAAGCAAGGGCATTGGTATAAGTCATTGAGTGTTTGGCATTATCATGAAGTTGTCAAAGCTCCTTGAGAGGAAAGGTTTGCTATATCTCCTTGTCTGGGAGCCACCAGATGTTTGTCAAGAGTTCATGAGGTCTTATTATTGGATATGTTGAGTACCTTATAGGCTATTGAGGAGTTGGAGTAGTCATTCAATTCATCTACAAAGGGCATTGAAATTAGGGTTTCATATATAATCATACTAGACTTATTTCTTGGAGTAATACTTGGTTCCATGATCCTCCACGTGTCCTAAGGTGTTTAGAGATAGAAGATTGATCATCAATTTCAACCAGAAGAGCTTCAATTGGTCAGTCAATTGCAAATCAGGTAAATTTGGGGAAAGTCAATTGTGCAGAGAAAAGTCAACTCCTGACTTTTTGAAGTCAAAATCATATTCCTCATGTTTAACATGGAAAATGGATGAAGATTGACCAAGAAATTTCAAAGGGATTATAAAAAAATCAAGAAGTTTGAAACTTGCCATTTTTGGAAAATTAGGGTTTTAGAAAGTTTCATATGTGAATCAACCATTTTCAAGGCCACTTTCCTTCATGATCAAGGTTCCAAATGAATTTTTGTCCAACATCAAAGTTGTTCCTCATCATCTGAGCTTTCTTTTGAGTACCAATTCACCATCATGTGATGCTTAGAGCTCAAGTTATGATGTTCAAAAGTTAGGGTTTTCAAAGACATCAAATTTAGCAAGTTTGGGCAGATTTTTGGACCAAGTTTCCAAGGCAATTTTCATCAAGTTCTTGATGCTAAATGAAATTTCGTCCCACATGAGAGTTGTAGATCATGTTCCAAGATTTTCATCCATTACTAGAAGTTTCTCGTGAGATTAATGAAGCTCAAGTTATGGGGATTCAAAGTTAGGGTTCCAATTGAATCAAAACTCATAACTTAGAATTTTTTCTAATTTATTTCAAGGCAGATTTTGTGGCATAGTTTTCAAGCTTAATTTTCATGATCTTCCAAGATCCAAATCAAACTTCTATCGACACAAGAAATGTTCCTCATCATGCTAGCTTTCATTTGAGCTCAAGTTTCAATCAAGAGGAACCAAATCAAGTAAGCTATAATGGCTCAAAGTTGATGTTTTGGAAGATGTTGCAAGGCATAACCTATGGTTGATCTTGACATATTCTCCAACCTGATATTGCAAAGGCTCATTTCATGCACATAAAATGTCAAGTTTGAACTTAGAAACGTTGCCAAAACAAGACCAACAAGCCTTGTACCACTCATGTACCATTTGGAGCAAATTGGCCATAATAAGAATTTAAGAAAACATGCTTGACAAAGAGGTTGTATCCACCAAGACAAGCCCGACAATTTTACACACTCCTCTGGTCATTCTTCCCACTCAACAAAAGGACAGCCAAGGCAGCCATCCATGCCATGATTCGCACCTCATGCATCATCCACCATCCATTTCAATTTCTCCCAAAATTTTCAGAACTTGCTACCACACGATTAACCTCAGTAATTAATCATTTTAACCACAAAAAAATCCTCATAAAAGCAAAAAAGTGAAACCCTAGCAAAGGCAGCCGCCATTATGAAGAAGATAAGAACATTTTTCTCTTTTTTTTCCTCTCTGAACTTTTCTTTGAAACTCATTTTTTCTTGGCCTTTCCATTAAAACTCACCTCAAATCATATTCCTCACAACATTCTCCACTTTCTGTATGCATTAGAAGCTTGCTGCAAGCACTGAACTCGTGACCTGTTCAAGCTTGGTTGCTAGTTTAAGGAAGATTCAAGGATTTCCAAGCTTTCCTCAAGGTTCTACAAGCTCCAAGGAAGCATTATGTGGCTTTTGGTGGCTTTTCAACAAGCTTTGAAGTAGCAGTGGACATACTCCACTAGGTAATTTTCAGAGCTCCATTCTCTCATTCTAGACATACATTAGGGTCATATTGTGTACATATGAAAACCTATCTAGGTAGGCTATGCTTGTATAACTTCCTGTGCCATTTTTGTTGAGTTTCAGTTTGTGATGTTCAAACTTTTTTCCCTCGATTCATCATGTAAATGGGTTTGTTTTTAAAATGTGAGGCCGGATTTGTAACCTACGTGAAATTCTGGGTCGAGGGATGTCCTTACTTTTCATTTCTGGGAATTTTGGATATTGTTCCGACGAAGCTTGGTCGGAGAAGACGACCAGAACTAGGGTTCCGACGTCTAAAGGAAAGGGACAAGATGAGGTGGCCTTGGCGCCTCTTTTTTAAATTCAAATGAATTGACTTGTCTTTTTCTGAGCCAACCATTTTTCCAAATCATTGCCAGCTCATTTAATGAAAGCCAACGTGTCTGGCTGAGTGTGCTTGAGCCTGGGTTGGGCTCTGATCTTAGTGATATTCGCACCCCCATGTTTTCAAGCCCGTTGTGCCATTGAGAATGTTTCAGTGTATTCTTACATTGTTGATGGCACCCCTTTCCTTCTCCATTTGTTTTATTTTTATTTTTAATTTCTGTTCTCATTTCCTTTTATTAAAAATAGTTCCATTGGTCAAAAAATTCCCAAAAAATGTTTTTATTTATTTCAAGACTTTATTTAATTTTCCAAAATTTTATTTTCTGATTTTATTTTTATTTACCATTTTATTTTAATTTTACAATTGGAAGTGTTTTTTAATGTTGTCTTCTTTTAATCATAATCATTTGAACCTCCTATTCAAATCTCCTATGATCAAGACTCCTTCTCCATTTAGAGGATGGATTGAAGAGTCTTTGAGGGTATATTTGGTTCATGATTGATCAATTTTTGGTTGACTTTGAGTTGACTTTTCATGCCCTTCGATTAATGCTCGATAAGGTGGAGCACCTTTAAAAATTGAATTGTTTGGTGATGCCTTGAGTTGAGTTTCACTTTTAAACTTTGGCCTCTGTTTGCCCTTGGACTTGGATACTTTTGCATTTTATTTAGATTTTATTGAAAAATTTTCCTATTTTTGATGAAGCTTGCAAGTCAAGTCATCTTAGAGGAAGTTCATACAAACTAGTTTGACCTAGTTCCTTTGGGAAATGACTCTCATGGATCCCATATGCACCCTATGATTCTTGATGCTTATGCATGACATGATTAAGGTGCTGGTATTTCATTTTTAGGTCATAAACTTGTGTAACTTGTTTCACAAGTTACTTGGAAGTTAGGCATTTCCACTTGTTTGTAAGTGTTGAACATGGTTTGGAACTTTGGCTCTTCCATTTGCCTTGACGTGGATCTTGTTTTTAATTTGTTTACCATCTTGATTTGAACCTTTTTCCTTTGGTTTCACTTATTCCCCTTGGGTTTTTGATCATCATTTAAGATAATTTGGTGTTCATGTTTATGCTTTGAGTTTGCCTTGAATGATGCATCTCTTTTAGCACTTGTTTGTGCTTTTCTTTTGCATGATCAATTTGAATTGTTTGGTTGAGATGATTTACATGTGCTTGCTGCCCAAGCTTCTTTCTCCCCTCTTATCTTTGATCATGGCTCTTTGCTTTTGCTTTGTGTGTAGCTTTTGTGTAAGTGGTTGATGTTTGAATGGTTGTAGGAGTTGTAACTTCTCCCATTTCATCTCACTCTTTTTAACTTGTTTAAGTCAACTTGTTTTGATCATTTGTCTTTGTTGCATCATTTGATTCTCGCATCTCATCTTTGCATCTTTGCATATCATGTTTGCATTTGCATTGACTTGTTTAAGTCAACTTCCTCTTCTTCTCCATTTCATCTGTGATTGAATTATCTGTTGTTTACTTGGTCTTTTTCCATGATCCCTTAGGATTCCTAGTCCCTCTGTTTAAGATGGGAGTAGGAGAGACATTAGGTGTTCAATCCTTTGTATAATAACATTAGGATAGATTCTTCCCCTCTTAATCCCAACTTTATAAGCATATTGCATGAGAACATTAGGGTTGATTAGTTTCCCCTTAGAGTTTGTGTCTTCTCTTCTCATATCCTAAACATCTTAAGACACTTAATAAAGGATAATAAATGTTGTACGCTACGAGCCTTAAGTACTTGAGGAATGATAGGTGGGGGCCCTCCTCTCACACTGTCTAGAGTGTTTAGCGTATGCCCTTTGGGCGATATGCGACGCATTCGCTCTCAAGTCATAGTCTTTAGTGCAACATGAGTTAAAAACTTAACTCAATTCACTTCTCCTCTTAAAAAACACAAAACAAAACATCAAACCTTTTTATCCTTCGGGATTGTTTGGAAAATCATTTTCAGAAAGAGTGTGTTAAGTCTTGGTTCTACCGCAAACAGGCATCGTCCCTGATTGTTGGAACGAAGGTTTAACCCTACTCAGTTAAAACACTTGAACCAATCTGTGGTCGTGTCAGCCCGAACTACGTTTGCTCTAATTTCTCATACTAGATGAGGATACGTAGGCACAAGATGGCGATGTCTTGGCAAGAAACCTTCCCCCTTTCACCCGTAGTTTTCCGAACTACGTTGACTCTGACTTTCCCATTGCACGAGGGAATACATAGGCATAGAGCGGTGATGCTCTATTGAGTCTCTTTCCTTTTCTTTTGTCCTTGTGAGCCAACCTTTTGATAGATTAACACCCTTTTAGATAGATAACAAGTGTGGATCCCGTTGAGTACAACGGACGTGAGGGGTGCTCATACCTTCCTCTTGCGTAACCGACTCCCGAACCCAAGATTTGGTTGCGATGACCTGTCTTTTTCCTTTTTCGTAGGTTTTCTCTGATCATTTCCTTTCCCTCTCTTTGGGATAAATAACGAACGGTGGAGACTCTTCTGTCTTTGCCGGCCCCTCTTCGCAGCGATGCAACAACTGGCGATTCTGCTGGGGATAGTTTCGCATCCCCTATGTGAGTCAATCCTAGCGCTTGCATATTTTACCTTTGGGTGTGTACATATGTGTATATGTTTTGCATTTGTATCTTTTTGCATGTGCATTTTGCTTTCAGCATTTTTTATATATCATTATTGATGTGTTGTTGGGTTGGAATGTTCCATTGTGTGATAAGCCAACACCCAGGCTTGAGGATATACCTAGCATTATAGTGGAAAGTAGTGAGGACCTGCACGTTAGGCGTGCACTAGTCTTCATGAAATTCGCGTTCAGACGAGGTTTTCTTTGAAGACATCCTATCCTGTGCATTGGTCAGAAGGGGGTTTGAATCTGGAAACTGTCGACTCTAGAGATCGATCATTTGGGAGTTAGCTAAGTGAGGCCACTTTGTTAGACTATGATGCTAAACCAGAAATGGTGAATGTATCATCGTTTCTCGAAAGTCTGTGACGCCGACAACCGCATAGGATGCCAAACTTTATCAGAGATAGGTTCATACCTGTGAGGGGGGTTATGCAGGAAACCCTGACCTTCAACCTACCCGGCTTTCTCGTCAGTGTGAACTTTTGATCTTTGATACAGTGAGGTTCCTTACATCAGTGTTGTGTTATTTTCTCGCCAAAGTGAAACACTGGTTCATCTCAGTCAGCAGCGCAACAATCTTGATCCCCTGTTGCATTTGCATCCTAACATTTGCATGTATATGTGTTTCAAGTGTATATTTTCTCCTTGATTCTATTAATCTAGTCCACTATCATCATGGAGAGTGGTTTCAAGAAAGCTGTTATTTATAAGTTCCCAATACCAGACGTAGGACCTTTGGTGGGCCTCATTTCTGTGGTTGAGCGTGGAGTTATGGAGGATTTCAAAAAGGAATATGAGAGGATTTTAAGCCTTGTCTGCAGGATCTCTAAATATGAGTTGGAGGGTATCCACACATTGCTGCAATTCTATGACCCTCAACTGCGTTGTTTCACTTTCCCTAGATATATTCTATTGCCCACCTTGGAAGAATTTGTTCAGTTGTTGGGAATCCCAGTCTTAGAAGAGATGCCTTTTGTGTATTCTGAAGAGGAGCCTAACCTATCCAAGCTAGCCAATGCTCTTCACTTAGATGTTTCTGAACTAGAGGGAAAGATGGTACGAAGGAGTGGGGTTCCTGGTTTCCCATTGCCATTCTTAATAAGTAGGGCTCAACACTTTGCAAAGGAAGGATGTTGGATTGTCTTTAATGCAGTCTTGGCGCTCTACATTTATGGGATAATGTTATTTCCCAATATACCTGATTTTGTTAATTTAGATGCTTTCCACATCTTTGCTTCCAAGAATCCTGTGCCAACCCTTCTAGGTGATGTCTATCATTCTACACACTACAAGAATGAAAACAGACGAGGGAAGAATGTCTCCTGTTGTGTTCCACTACTTTACAGATGGTTTATTTCGCATCTGCCCAAGTGTGGACCTTTTATTGATACAGCTAATATAGTTGGTTGGCCAGAGAGCCTCATGGGCTTGACCTCAGAAGATATTGTGTGGTTTAACAGAGACCTTTTGGGTATGGAGATTATTTACAGCTGTGGATATTTTCCCAATGTTCCTTTGATTGGGAGAAAAAGTGGCATTAATTACAACCCAACTCTTGCCGTCAGAAAATTTGGCTATGCTTTAAGAGAACCTCCGAAGAAGGATGAAGTTCAGGAATCTCTGTATTTCACAGGTTTAGTTGATGTTGTTACTCTGACTAGTTTGCAACAGGCTTGTAATAGCATTCATCGAAGATGAGAGCTTTATTTGGGCAAGAGCGATTGCAGAGCCTATGGACCATATATGGAATGGATCCAGGAAAGAGTTTAGAGACTGTTGCTACCATTTCCAGTCACGGAGCCGTTGTACCCCCGAGTAGTTGAAGAACCAACGATAGTTGACATCCAGAAGTACAATCAACTATCGGCTGAAAAGGAAGAACTATGCAGGGTGAGCGAAGAATTTGAGAAGGAGGTTATCCAACTTAGGAGTGAGAAGAATCAAGCCACTCATCTATCCAAGAGGCAGACAGATACCTTGAACAAGATGGGAAGGGAATTGACTGAAGAAATTCGCGTCAGAGAACGTCTTGGTTAGGATATGAGAAGCCTGGGTAATGCTCTCAAAGGCAAGAAAAAAGAATTATAGAAAACACACCTTGAGATATCAAAATTTGATGCTCAATGGAATGTTATCTTGGCTAACAACAAAGAGAGAGAAGATGGACTTCGTCAGCAGATTGACAGTTTGAAAACTCAGCTTCGAGTCAGAAATGAGAAAACTCCAGGTGAATCCTTGCGCCAGTATGAAAGCGACCGCAAGCTCCGAGAAGCTCTTGCAACGTTGGAAGAGTATAAGTTGAGAGCAGATTTGAAGAAGCCTAGGCTAGAGGATGCATTTGAGGAGGATGCTTGGGAAGATTATGTCCAAGGCTTGTAAGCTACCATCAGCAACAGGGAGTTGCTCATTCGAGGACTAATTGCCAGACCTGATCATTCTGACACGAAGGAGTTATTGGAAGAGTTCCAGACTCGATGTCGTACTTGATGCATTTTCTATTATGTATTTGCTGTTATCTTGTACTCTGACCATCACCAGGATTGTTGGAGGAGGTCGTGCTGACTCTGTTGTATTATCTTGGTGATGTGTTGTATGGTGTTGACACTGGTTCTCATTTTATTTATGAGAGGTGGCTTTCCGTTCTCCTATTGTTCCGTGGAACTAGAATCAAGGGGGAAAACTGCCTTGAACCATATTTACATGTCTACATTTTGCATCATCTTTCATATTGCATTGTAGGTGTTCCAGGTTCTATTGACCTTACTTCTTCTTATTGGTTTTCCACTATTTTGTTTCAGGATTGAAGACCGAGCCATTCATCTCTATTCTACAAGGGGAAATCAACGAAAAGCTATGGACCAAATTCAACTCGAGCTACAGGAGTTCCGTGACCGCATGGCACAATTTATGGACCTGATGCAAGGGGTCGCCAATGGTCAGGAACAACTAAGAATACTCGTTCAACCCCTGATTGCTAGGGTTGACGAAAGTGGGGTTCTGCATGGAGGAACTGCTACTGTTCCTCCTACAGTTGTTATCCCTCCAGGTGGAGGTAATCAGACTAGAGTACATGTTTCAGGGGCTACATGCGCTGTACATGGAAATGCTGGTCCTCAGTGGGAGGAGGAAGAGCAAGATGATATTTTCTCCATGGGAGATCTAAGAGCAAGAATGCAGCCGGATGCCAACAGAAGGTTCAAACTGATAGAAGAGAAGATGAGGAACCTTGAAAATCAGAATTCTCTCGGTCTGGACATGTCAAACTTGGGACTGATCCCAGGTCTAAGGATCCCACCAAAGTTCAAAGTCCCAGACTTTGACAAATACAAGAGGACGACCTGTCCCAGGGTGCATCTCCGTTCTTACTATAGAAAAATGTTCGCATACTCTAATGACGAGAAGTTGCTGATGCATTTCTTTCAGGATAGCCTGTATGGTCCGTCCTTGGAGTGGTATATGGGTTTGGAGCTGGTCAACATTAGAAGCTAGAGAGATCTGGCAGAGGCTTTCGTCAGACACTATCAATATAATAGTGATCTAGCGCCTAATCGTGTGTAGTTGTAGAATTTGTCGATACAGAATAATGAAGGATTTAAAGAGTACGCCCAGAGGTGGCGCGTACTTGCTGCAAGGTTCAACCTCTATTGGTGGAGAGGGAACTTATTAATCTGTTTGTAGCTACACTGCCTGGCGTGTACTACGAGAAGTTGGTAGGGAATATGTTTGGTAGTTTTTCAGACTTAATCATTACAGGTGAACAAGTGGAAAATGGGATTAAATTGGGAAAGATCCAAGCGCGAGAGGGGTCCTCGTCTAGAGGAGGTAGGAAGAGCTTTGGTAACAAGAAAAGATAAGGGGAGACGAAAATGGTATTAGGATACAGGGGTAACAACAAAAATAGAAACAGAAATCAATATCATCAATAGCAACCTCAGATTGCGAGTATTGTTATTCCAGCAGTACAGCCACAATAACGTCTACAACAACAGCAACAACAACATAATTACGCTTCGTGACAGTTCCAAGATCGTAGGAGGATGATAAACAGACATTTTGATGCACCACCAATGTCGTACTACAAAATTTGATGCATCTGTAGTTGGTTCAGAAGAGGACACTGACACCTCTGATTGGCGCGCTACCCCCAGGGTATGACACAAATGCCAGATGTGACTTTCACTCAGGTGCTCCTGGCCATCACATAGACAATTGCAAAGCCTTCAAGCATAAGGTTCAGGACCTTATAGATAGTAAGGCAATCAATTTTACAAATGATGCGCCCAATGTTGTGCAAAATCCTATGCCTAACCATGGAGCGGCTGGGGTAAATGCTATTATGAAGGAAGAGAGTTTGAATCTGGTAAGCAATGTTGAAGAGCTGAAAACTCCTTTAAGTGTTGTTAAGAATAGGCTGTTGAAGGGTGGGGTATTCCCTGGATGTATTGAAAACTGTGAAGGTTGTTTGGCTCATCCTGAGGGATGTGAGGACTTGAGAAATCATGTGCAAAGTTTAATGAATGAAGGTGTACTACAATTTGATAGAATTGGTAAAGAAAAAGATAAGAAGGCGATCAGTCAAGAGCAGGATGAGCTTGCCACAATCTCAATTCCTTTTAAAACCATTAACATGTCTGCGCCACCGAGGCCAGCTACCGTTATAATCATCAAGGTAGACTTTGTGCCTTATGAAAGCACTAAACCGATCTCGTGGAACTATGGGGCTGAAGTCTTTTGTAATAGTAAAAAATAAGAGCTGAAGGGAACGACATCCGATTCGGTGGATAATTTGGTGGGAACAGGCGGAATGACGAGAAGTGGGAGAGTGTTTGCACCTCTAGAGGCTAATGTTGAAAGATAGGATAAGGGAAAGGGGAAAGCTGTTGTTGAAGAAAATTCTCAAGGGGATGAAAAGAACGCTTTGTTGAAAGATGCGGAGGAATTCATGCGTCTAATTAGATAAAGCGATTACAAGATTGTGGACCATCTACAACAAACCCCGTCAAAAATATCAATCTTATCATTATTATTGTGCTATGAGGAACATCGAAATGCCCTGCCGAGGATTCTAAACACCGCGTATGTGCCACAAGAAATATCGGTGAACCAACTGGAAGGAGTGGTGGCGCATGTGAATGCTGGAAACGGATTGGGATTTACTGATCTGGATTTGACACCTAAAGGAAGAAACCACAATCACGCCCTACACATTTCTATTGAGTGCAGAGGAGCGGTATTATCTCATATTCTGGTGGATACTGGGTCTTCACTTAATGTGTTTCCCAAAAAGGCTTTGATGAAGCTTGACACCCAAGGAGTAATATGCATGCCTAGTGATCTGATTGTGCGAGCATTTGATGGGACGAGGAGGTCTGTGTTCGAAGAAGTAACTCTTCCTACCCAAGTTGGCCCGGAGGTTTTTGATGTCGTCTTCTACATAATGGATATCCAACCAGCATACAATTATTTGTTAGGTCGACCCTGGATTCACTCGGCAGGGGCAGTGACGTCAACCTTGCATCAGAAGTTAAAGTATATAGTGGGGGGTAACATTGTCACCGTCTGTGGTGAGGAGGACATTATGATTATCCATTTATCCTCGTTTAAGTATGTGGAAGTTGATGGGGAGATACATGAGACTCTATGTCAAGCATTTGAGGCAGTCCAGGTCAGAGAGAAGGCGCCAGTTGTGGGCAGTGTTCATGAGGTTGCTATGTCTTCTTTCAAGGAAGCGCAAGCTGTGGTAAAATCTGGATCATCTCAGGGGTGGGGACAGGTTTTGAGCATCCCTAATAAGCAAGATAAGTTTGGACTTGGGTATAACCCGTCGTCTTCTTCTTCACAGAGCACTCCGCGCTACAGGGGGCCAGTCCAGTTCACAAGTGGTGGGGTGATATTTGACCGAATTAATGATATGTCTGAGGATGAAGGTGACATTGAATGCGATATGGATGCATGGATCCAGTCGTGTGTTCCCGGCCAGAGTCGGAACAACTGGACTATCAAAGAAGTTATCCAAGTGACTTGTGAAGAGTAATCATCTTGTTTTCTTAATTATGTGTAGCCCTATGTTCTACCCGGAGCATAGTGGTCTTTATTTGTAGGGCCTTATTGTTTATGTTTTGAACTTTGTTTTATCATTAATCAAAGGGCGTTTTTGCATTCAAATATTGTGATCCATGTTTTTCTTGTTTTTATTTTTAACAATAAAATGGCAACGTAGTTTGTGTTGTTCGCATATCATTTTAAGCATCAAATCATCATCATTGCAGGTTTCACTTAGCAGATGCCACCGATTCAGACTCGTCTATGACTCAGTATGACTTTGATAATCCAATCTTTTAAGCTGAAGAAGAGATTGAAGAAGACGAAGACTTGCCTGAAGAGCTCGCCAGGCTGCTGAGACAGGAAGAGAAGGTTATTCTGCCTCATCAGGAGGAGATCGAAGTTGTCAACCTGGGTACAAAGGAAGATAGAAAGGAAGTCAGGATCGGGGCTGCTTTAGAGGATGATGTCAAACAAAGACTGGTAGAAATTGTTAGAACACAGATTGGTTCTGAGTTATATCTCTATGTTTTGATGATAACACTTACGAAATTTTGTATTAAGAAATTATATACTCTAAATTTTGTTCAAGTATTTTTGCTGCAGATATTAAATTTAATATTCTTCTGAAAGCAAAAATGGATCTGAACATTGAACTATGCAAGGCTCTAAAGCGTCAGAAGCATCTCTTAGAAGAATCTGAGCGCTGCCCACAGAAGACTCTGAGCACTGCCTACAGAAGCATCTGAAGCATAGACTGAAGACTTTGTATGAAGAGTTTCAAGCATAGTTTTTCAGAAGACTCTGATAGTACTGTACGCTGCAAGTACTGAGGATCTGATCCCTAATAAATCTCACGCTAAAGCACACTTGCTGCAACACTCTGATATAGCAAACTCTGAAGACATCAAGACTCTGATCACTCAAGGCTTTGATGTTAATTGCTATGATTTAGAAACTTGTTGAAGAAGAATTCAAAGTTATATCCGTTTGTTATGCCAAACGACTCTTTCCTCATTTATGCTAGACACATGAACTCAGGAAAAAAGGATTTCTCTAAACGTTCTTCTTCTAGGAAAGGTCAAGTGATGTGAAGACAAAAACGTTACAGCTACTTTGCAAACACGGTCTTCAAAGAGCTAACGTCTTGGACTTCTGTGCCTATAAAAGCAAGACTTCAACATCTTTCTCAAGTTGACGAATTATTGAAAGAAATTCATTGAAAAGCTCTCATACAAATTATTCTCATTGCTGAATTTATTTCATAAAGTTCTTAAACTTAAGTGTAAATCACAGTTGTGATATAGCTTTCTTAGAAGCATTCAAACACTTGTTTTAGTTTTACATTTGATTGTAAAAGTTCCTTGAGAAGACCCAATTGTGATCAGTAGTTCTTGAGAAGAATAAAAACAGTTGCTCTTAGTGTTTGCTATTGTAATCAGTTTGATAAATAGTGGATTAAGTCCTTGTGGAGAAAGGCAAATCACGCTTGATAGGGTGGACTGGAGTAGTTGAGTTCAACGAACCAGGATAAAAATCATTATATTTTTATTGCCATAATATTTTCTATATACTTATTCAACCCCCCCTTTTAAGTATTTTCTCACCTTTAGTTGGCATCAGAGCTCCGGTTCTGTGTGTGCTATCACTTCACCGTGACAGAAAAGATCCAGTGAGAAAACTTTGATACATATTCTTGGTTGTTATTATGGATGAAACTTCAACATCTAACAACAACAACAGATATGAAGAAAGGGATAGAATCAGCACAAAACCCCCTATGTTTGATGGGGAGAAGTTTGACTATTGGAAGGACAGAATAGAGAGTTTCTTCCTTGGTTATGATGCTGATATATGGGACTTAGTCATTGATGGGTATGTTTATCCCACTGATGGGGATGGCAAGAAAATTGATAGAAAATCTATGACTAAAGCCCAAAAGAAGGAGTTCATAAATCATCACAAAGCTAGAACAATCTTATTAAATGCAATATCTCATACTGAGTATGAGAAGATCACCAACAGAGAAACTGCATTTGATTTGTTTGAGTCCTTGAAGATGACACACGAAGGGAACTCACAAGTTAAAGAGACCAAGGCTCTGGCACTAATCCAGAAGTATGAAGCGTTTAAAATGGAAGAATCTGAATCTATAGAAACTATGTTCTCTAGATTCCAGATCCTCACAGCTGGATTAAAAGTGCTGGACAAAGGCTATTCAACTGCTGATCATGTGAAGAAGATCATCAGAAGCTTGCCTATCAGATGGAGACCTATGGTCACTGCTCTGAAGCTAGCTAAGGATTTGAACAAGATCACATTGGAAGAACTAATCAGCTCTCTGAGGAGCCATGAAATTGAACTTGAGGAAGATGAGCCTCAAAAGAAAGGTAAGTCAATTGCCTTAAAATCTAACAAATCTGTTAAAACATTGCAGGTGTTAGAAGAAAGTTCTGAAGGGTCTTCTTCTGAAAAAGAAGATGAACTGTCCTTGTTGTCCAGAAGAATCAACAGACTCTGGAAGCACAAACAGAGGAAGTTCAAGAACTTCAAGAAGCTAGATCAACGCAAGGAGTCCTCTTGACCAAAAAGATCTGGAAAGAAGGAGGTTGTTTGCTTTGAATGCAAAGAACCTGGCCATTACAAGAATGAATGTCCAAAGCTTCTAAAGGAAAAGCCAAAGAGGAAGTTTGACAAAAAGAAGAAGGTTCTAATGGCAACATGGGATGATTCAGATGAATCTGGATCTTCATCAGAATCTGAAGATGAATGTGCCAACATGGCTCTGATGGCAGGCGTGGAAGATCAGAATGAAGGATCATCTGGATCTGAATCTGATTCTGAATCTGACTCAGAAGAGGTACTTTCTGATCTCTCTAGGGAAGAACTTATTAAAGTCTTATCAAAAGTCCTGAAAAACTATAACCAGATTAAGCTCAAATGCAAGAAGCTTAAATGTAATCTTGAATCTGAGAATAATCTATTAAAGTCAGAAGTTGCTGAGCTCAAAGAAAACAACTTGAAAATGAAAAACAATTTTGAAAAAGCTCAACAAGACTCTGAATCTGAAACTAAGTCAAAATGCAAAAATATTTTAGAAGAATATGACTTCAACTTTCAGAAGTTTCTGGCTAAGAGCATAGATAGAAGCAAGATGGCTTCAATGATCTATGGAGTTAGCAGAAACAACAGGAAAGGAATTGGATATGAATCTTCCTCTGGAAAGGATTTAAATCCAATGCCTGTTGATAAACTTATCATTAAGAAGACTCCCTTATATTCTCATTTTAAGTTTGGTCATCTGAATGATATTAAACACACACGTTCTGATCAGAACATTCCTGTGTTTAAACCAAAAGTGAGTCAGACTAAAACTGTTGTAAAAAGACAGAAGTTCAGACAAACTTTTAAGGTAACTAACCCAAAAGGACCCAAAAAGATCTGGGTACCTAAGGATAAGATAATCCCTGTTGCAGATGTATTTAGCAGAAAAGTCAAGACGCCAGTCATGGTACCTGGACTCTGGATGCTCACGTCACATGACGAGAGAAAGGTTTATGTTCCAAAGCCTGGAGCTTAAATCTGGAGGAGAAGTGAAGTTTGTGTTGCACCCTAAAATTTGACCAACCGGGTCCCGTATCTGGCCCTATGTTTCGACGCATTTTTGCATTCGCATTCGCATACTGCATACAACGCATTTTGCCGATCATATTGATTTTACCGGGATCACAGCCCTCGTCTCGCGTTTCATGTGTTTTTTAATCAGTTCGGATAGGCGGAGTCGCATTTTTGGGAATTCGTGCTCTTCCCGGTGTTTTCAGCTCGCGCTGTTATTTTTGGGGATATTTCGGTCGTTCTGTTGCGATCCCGTCGGTCTATTTGATCGTTTTGGACTATTTTTGTTCCCTCTGGAATTATTAGGATTTTATTAGATATTATTAGCATTTTCTAGAATTTAAGTAGATTCTTTTAATATTTTTAATAGGTTTTTAGACATTATTTTTTAATAGATATTAGTATAGATTTAATATAGATTTTATAGATTTTTTAGAATATATAGATTTAAATAGTCTTTTATTTTATTAGTATAGATTTTATTTTAGATTTTAATATGGATATTTGTTAAATAGATAGTTTTAACATTTTAAGAGTCCACATTGTTTTTAGAGTATAATGGTTTGTTTAGATATATTAGATATTAAGTAGCTATTAATCAGTTTTTAGGATATTAGATTAATTAGGTTTGTATTAGTAATCCATTTTAATTCATTTAGTCCGTTAATTAGTCTCTTTAATCAGTCATTAATTCATTAGCCACTTAATCTTTCCATTAACCATCATTAGTCCATTTCCAAAGTCCAATAAATCATTCAGTTTTCGTTTGGGCCCAGTTGGTAGTGGAGGCCCAGGATCCAGCTGCCACATGTCCATATATAAAGAACGCCACGCGTGTGCATTCAGGAGGCCACCTCATTTCCAGACTCTCCCATAATCTGACACTTCACCCTCCCACTACTACTCTCCACACCACGTGGCATACATGCGCTAACTCTCTGCCACCTTACCCCGCCACTTGTCATCACCTGAGCTCCACCGGTTGCATGGCCGGCGGCCATGCAACCACCGCAACCTCCAGTTTCCGGCCACCGTAACCAATTCCTAACCTACTCCGACCGCCGTCAAACTCACCGGAAAGCTAAAAAACCCAGAATTCTTCATCTTTCTCCTCCAAGATCTCCACCGTGTTCTTCGTGTTTTCCAGAAACTGGCAACGATCTTCGTCTTCTATTCATCACGCTCACGATCCACACAACATTCTCCAGATTTCTTCGAGGAATTTCAACCGTGTTCACGCCATCTTCATGAGCGTTCTTCAACAAGCTTCATCCAGAATAGTTTTCTAGATCTGTCTGATTCATCAAGAACTCTCAGACTCCTCAATATGCACGCTTCAACATTATCGCGAGCCTTTCTTCAAACCACATCAAGATCTCCGTAACTCTCAGAACCTTCAATGTTCATCCGAATCTCCAACGATCGTCATCAAGAATTTTGAAGAGCATTCGTCACCGCTCGTTAGATCGCCTCCCGATTTTCTTGTTCTTCAACAACAGCGGTAGATCTTCATCGTAGATATCTAGATGCTTCGTCGTTCTTCAGCTCCACTCATCTTCATCCAGATTTTTTTTCGAATGAGTCAGATCTTCTATGAATAGCTTCAATCAGTTTGGTTATCCAGTAGTTGGCGTTGTTGGTGTTAATAGTTAAGGATGTTGTGATTTGAAGGAGTATGGTGGAGAAAGATCATTGGGAGTGAAAGAGTTTGAGTCTGAGAGAAAGATTGAGAATCAGAGAGGGACGAAGAGAGTGAAACGGCGCCCCTAGGGTATGTGAACAGTGAATAACAAGAAGGAACTAGGGTTTTGTTTTGTTCTGAATATTGGACATGGATTGTTAGTGGGCCTCTCAAAGCCCAATGAAGTTTTTGGATTACACCCCCCGTTTCACTTACTGCGCCCCCTCCCCGTTTTTTTCTTTCTTATGTTTTTTGTTGGGCTGGGCCCAATTCTGTTTGGTTTTTTTTACTGATTGTAACCCCCTGTAACTGTAGCTAACCGCCTTCCCTTTTTGTATTTTAATAGTTTTTATTTCTTCTAGTTTTTACATAAAAAAAGAGTATATTGGAAAAGAAAATAGGAGAAAAAATATGTTGAGAAAGCATATATGAAAAAGAATATTGAGAAAAGAAATGAAAAAGAATATAGAAAAAGAGAAAAGAAATATGGAAAAAATAAGAGTGTAGATTTTAATATGTTCTTTTTAGGATATATTTTCTCTTAGGACTTTTTTTACACTTTCGAGGATAGTTTTTAGAAGTCCACTTGTTAGGGGACTATTTTCCGTTTCTCAGGATAGATGGATAGGGTTTTTAGGAGTTTATTTTCCGTATTCAATCATTGTAACCTTTTTTCAGAAGATTAATAAAACGAGATTTGAGCTGTGGTCCCAAAGTAGCCGAACTATAGCTGCTCTGATTTCTCGTACTGAGCGAGAATATGTAGGCATAGGATGCGATATCCTAGCGAGCACACTAACAACTAACCTTTTGTTCTCTCGCTGCTGTGCGATCGAGATTTTCCCGCTGACGACTGATTGTTTCCCTTTCTCTTGCCCTTGCGCATTTGAGACCAGACCGTAGCTTAGTTCCCATAGGTTCCCGTACCTTTAAAACCAACTTAATCTCACTTCCTGTGTGTGAGAACACCCAGTCTAGCCGTAGTTAGCCTGAACTACGTAAGCTCTGATCTTCCATGCTGTCTGGAAGTACGTAGGCACAAGACGCGAAGTCTTGGCGAGCCTTGCCCGTAGTTTCCCAAACTACGTTGACTCTGACTTTCTCTCTTGAGAATACGTAGGCATGGAGCGCGACGCTCTAGCGAGTCAGTTTCCTTCCGTTTAGATTTAGCAGCCGTAGATAGATTGTTTTTGCATCCTTTAGACAAACCAAGCAAGCGTGGATCCCGTCGAGTACGACGGACGTGAGGGGTGCTAATACCTTCCCCTTGCGTAACCGACTCCCGAATCCAGGTTTTGGTTGCGATGACCATACCTTTCCCGTCTTTGCGGTAGGTTTACTTCGAGCGTTTCCTTTCCCTCCGTTGGGATAAATAACGCACGGTGGCGACTCTTTTGTTCAGCCGGCGCCGATTTTCGCAGTAGCGCTAGCTGGCAACTCTGCTGGGGAACGCGATAGTTCCCTATGCATGTGGGATCCAACGTCCCCTAAGAGAGTCAATCCTAGCACTTGTTTGCTTGTCTTTTGGGTGTTTATTTTTTCATTGCTATTATCTGTTGCTGTTGTGCTGGGGAGGGTGATACTTTGAGTGATAAGCCGGACCTGGGCTTGAGTATGCATTTTAGACATAGTTGTGGAGATTAGTAGACGAACCTGTTTGTTGAGCAGACACAAGTTCCCTACGAAATCCACGCTCAGACGAGATTCTCTCCGAGGTGCTTCTTTCTGGTCCTGAGGATCTGAGAGGAGTTCAGACGTGAGGATTGTCGACTCTGGGGACCGATCATTTGGAAGTCAGCTAAGTGAGGCCGCTTTATGAGACGCTGATGCCACACCTTCTGGGTATCGCATCATTCCTCATGAAAGTCTGTGACGCTGATGACCGCATAGGATGCCGTACCTTGTCAGATTAGGTCCATACCTGTGAGTGGGAGGGTTTTTGCAGGAAACTTAACCTCCAGACGACCCGGTTTTTTGGTTTTCGCTTCAGAGTGATTATCTCCGTCAGCAGTACAGCAGTATTCAGAGCGTGTTGTGGGGGCTGTGATCCCGTGTTTGCTGCATTGCATTGCATTTGCATAAGCATATTTGCATCATATTGCATAGCATTTCTCTAGCTGGCCAGAGCTCTTATCCAGCCTTTGTTTTGATTCAGAGGGTGATTCTTGGGGGATTGTTCGAGGCAAGTGTGGATTGTTAGAAGACGACCAAGGGGTTGAAACGGATCGAGCAGAATCAAGCAGTGCCGTCAGTTGAAAGTTGCTAATAGTCATGTCAGGAAACGACTTCCAGATTGCTGATGCCTTGTCAGGCTTTATTATGACGACCAATCCTTTGTATGATTCCACGTCTGACGAAGGCTTTCCGCAAGTGAATAACCTTACTGCAGCCCAACTTGTGCAGACTTCTGTTAGAGGCCAAAATCTGCACCAACAGTTTGTCATCCCAAGTGAACGTTCTTCTTCTGATGCCGCGAATTATCAGAATGTTATTCCTGCTGGTTTGATCTCCCGAAGAGAAGTTCCGATAGTGAGGACTAATAATCCATTAGCTCTTGTGCGAGCTAAGAGGTTGCACGCATTGGAGGAATAAGTCAAAGCCCTGGAAGTTAAGAACGATGTTGGTCTCAATGCTTCAAATATGTGCTTGGTTTCTGACCTAGTGTTACCTCCTAAATTCAGAGCGGCGAAGTTTGAAAAGTATAAAGGAGATAGTTGCCCGAGGCTACATTTGGTGATGTTCTGCAGAAAGATGGCTTCGTTTGTGCAAAACGACAAGTTGATGATTTACTGTTTTCAGGACAGTTTGATTGGGGCATCTCTATGTTGGTATATGCAGTTAGAGAAGGATCAGATTCGATCATGGGTGGATTTAGCCAGAGCTTTCCTGAAGCGGTATGATTACAATATGGACATAGCTCCCATTCGCATGGAGTTGCAATCTTTGTCTATGGGGATCAATGAACCTTTCAAAAAGTATGCTCGGAGATGGAGGGATTTTGCTTCCAGAGTGGAACCACCGATCCCTGACCGAGAGTTAGCAGGCATGTTCGTAGACTCCTTGCAAAGCCCGTACTTTAAGAGATTGCTTGGAGTTTCGCTGAACTTCTCCGAATTAGTGGGAGTTGGAGAACGTATTGAGAATGCTATAAAGATTGGAAAAATTCAGGTTGTCTCAAGCGGTCAGGCTAGTGAAACTGAATCTCTTTACAACTATCAGAAGGAAGAAGGAGTTGTGATCAATGCAGTCATGCCAGATGTTGGGTATCCTCGAGATGAATCGGTGAAATCTATTGGATCAGTATCTCCTGTGCCTTGTTATGCTGGACAGACAACTGTGCCTAGGGCACCGTATCAGGAACGTCACGTCGCTTCCCTTGCAAATCATTGAACTCGTGGCCGAGGTTATCAGAATCAGTGTCAAAATCAGAATCGACCTCGTAACAACTTGGAACGAAGGAATGCTCCTTCTCATCCAGTTCCTGTGCCGTACAGTCAGCTTTTGCCACAGTTGGTCCAAAGTTCTTTGGTGGAACCGAAAGCTCTCAAGCCTGTGCCAGAACCTTACCCTCCTGGGTACAATCCCCAAGTTCAGTGTGGTTACCATGGCGGATCCCCAGGACATGCAACTGAAGATTGTAAAGCGTTTCAGGCGAAGGTACAGCAGTTGATTGACCAGGATTGCATTTCCTTTCGAGAAGGATTTCTGTTTATTCATACTAACTTCTCAGCTGTCTAAGCTCGTAGACTCGGAAAGTATTCCCCAGCAAAAGCCAGTGGTCCAGACAGGCAGGCGCCCTCAGCATTGGCAGTCCTCAGACTTTATATCATTTGCATTTGTAGTTTCTTTTCTGATAGTTACTACTTGTTTTTAAACATTGTTTGTTTCGAATGGTAATAATAATAAAGTGACTATGCATTTTTCTGAATTAATCATGTCGCTGTCGCTCATTTACTGCATTGCACTGACACTTGCATTTTATTCACTCCACTTTATCACTGTGATTAGCAAAGACTGGAGGGAGGATGACGAAATAAACTCATAACCGATGATCGTATGCTTTCAGATAAGACCTTACCGATGACGTACAAGGCATTGTTTCAAATCCCCCAAACACTGGAGATATAAGGAGTTAGTCCCTTGTTAACCACTTCGAGCCAGGAAGTAGAAGTTTTTTCGGACTTTTAAACCCTCACATCTTAACTTGGGGCAGGGTAGTTGTCAGTTAGCTTGACCGAGCATTCAAGTCTTACAGGGGAGTGTTGTCTTTCGAGGACCAATTACAGTTTATGCCTCTCAAGAGGTCGTACCTCGTCAACCACAGTGGTTAAACCTCACCAATCAGGAGTGAGACAGTTACAATCCTTTCGGAGCAATCAAGACAACCAGTGTCACACGACTTTGTTCCAAAAGAAAGAAAAAGAAAGCCTGCTAAGTAAAAAGAAAGAAAAAGCTGGAAAGCTAACACTTAGGCAAAAATCAGGGCATCCCGCTGGACTTCAAAAAATCGAAAAAAACGAAAAGAACTCAAAAGGAGTCAGTCCAGGCAAAAATTAGGGAATCAAAAAGAATGGAAAAGAAGGGATAGAAAAAAAATAGATCCCCAGTGAAAGACAAAGTCGTGTATACAGACGCCGAAAACGAAGAAGGAGTAACTGTCACTCCGAAACCTTGTGAATTATTTAGTTATGGTTCTTACCATCCAACATACCTCTCGAAGAGGCGAGCGCTTGTGCCAGGTTAACTGAACTTTAGGATCGAAGATCATCACGTAGAAGGGGTGGGTACAAATCAAAATTTGAGCCAGATATCCTTTGTTTCACGAGCCGTGAACCCGACCACGATACAACCCTTAAAAGACCTAATTGAGGTAGGGTTTATTCTGAAAGCGCATTACGATAAGGTTGAGTAACCTGACTCCTTCTTGATTTGCTAAGCATATCCTTGTTGTATTTTTCACTGATCAAATCAGCACTACGTTTGAACTTAGATTCATTCGTCACTCACAATCATGACATATAAATGAGTGACAGCACAAAAATATTCAAAATTTGCATAAACATTGCATTAAAATTACCATTCATGAATAGACGATTTTTACTTGCAGGCCAGTAGTTGACATGAAAGAAATTCCATCAGGGAATAATCAAACAGGAGTGAATAATACAGCAGTTTGGACCAGAATGGTGTATGTTGTGAAGGCCTGTGAATCAGAGGCGTTAATTTCCAGTAAGTTCTGAATCAGTTAGTCTGAGGACAAGTCCCGAAGCATCAGTTGATTATGGGGCAGTTTGTTTGAGAAGCAGTTGATCAGAAGTGAGTCTTCTCGAGAGCCAATCAGGGGCAGTTATACAGAATGTTGTGATTTGAAAGCAGAACCGTCCAGTGGATAATCAGATCAGGTTAAGTCGCTTATGCGCTCATTCAGGGGCAAAGTCACTTCAGAGATAGTGAAGACCAACTGGGTTGATAGTTGCTCGATTGAGGATGAATCCTTTTGTTATACAGATACCGGGGCAAATAATCTCGAGGTCGTCTTGTAGCAAGCTGTTCAGAGTATTCCCAAAAGTTGGATTGGGGCAAGTTGAATTGTACTGGGGCAAGTTGTTCAAGCAAGTTTGTTTATCCCCAGCAAGAGTTGAGTATCGGGGAATCATGTCAATACCCTTATCAAAAACCTGAACCTTCTAAATAAGAAGAGCCTTGCTGTCATTGGATCGTTATCCTACAGCCTGTTACGTGTCAGTAACCAGTCGTTTCCAAAGTCCAGTTCTCGCCTGGCAAACTGGTAACCAGTTCTCGTCTGGTCATCGTTGCTTCAATCTCTCCGTAAATATCAGTTCCCGTCTGGTGTAGTTTATTGTAACCAGTTCTCGTCTGGTCACCATTTCTTCAAGCGTTGTATCAGTTCTCGTCTGGTACATGTCGTTGCGTAACCAGTTCTCGTCTGGTCACTGTTTTCCTAACCTATGTGTTATACCGGTTCTCGTCTGGTGTACGTCAGCTTTCAACCAGTTCTCATCTGGTTGTCTATGCCTCAGCCTGTTATCCAGTCAGCCCCGTCTGATGTCCAAACCAAATCAATTCTCGTCCGATAACCTATTTTCCTATCAGTTCTCGTCTGGTAGCCTACCTTTGAATGCTAGTTCTCGTCTAGTATTTTCCATATCTTCCACTGTGTACATAATCCATGTTTATCCTAAACCAGAAAAACAAAAACCTAAAGGTATCTGACACAGTAATTCCCAATGACTCGCATGTTGTCATGTTCCCCGATACGAAGCTCGACGGATACCAGTGCTCCGATTAATGTTTGAATTCCTTGTGGATGTTGTTAAATCAGAATTACTCTTCTTCAGCAGTTGAAAGTTGTGCATTGTTCCCGGAAGAATTGAGATTGTATTTTACCCCGCATCAGAGTACGATCAGGAGTATCCCCAGCAGATTAAGATTGATATCCTTGATAGTAGGGGCATTTCCAGCAGCGTGCTGCGCGCAGTCAACCCCGATTTGGTCCATCCCCACAGAGTACAGGTCGTCAGTGGTTTGGAAAGAGTATCCCCGTGCAAGGCCGTCCTTCCCTTTTCCATCATTTATTTTGCTGAGATGATTCTGTGATATCAGGTTACCTTCAGTGGAGTTGACGTTGCCTTCGGCATCTATTTTGCCAAGTGGTTGCAGACCTGGTGTTCTCTGGCAGCTCGAGCCTGCATTTACATTTGCATATATCGTCATACTTGCATTCATACAAATGCATAGCATCTCCATGCCGTACGGGGCATTGCAGTTACAAACGCATAACATTTACATGTCATATAGGGCATTGCATCATTTCAAGCATACGCATGTCGAAACATAGACCAGGGTGGTTACCTATTGGATTTCGAATATGTTCACCTACAGAGTTGTTTGGTTAAGCTTCTCTCCTCCCCCAGCGGAGTATTTCCTTCATATTTGATTGTTACGTCGGCACTGAAAAAAAGATTGACATATATCAGATTTCTGAAGCTGCCTCCTATTGACAGAATGGGTGCCGAGCAGTCGATTCAGAAGTTCCCCAGGAGAATTGTCCTCAAGTTCGCCGTGAACTGTGAGATGACAGGATTTGATCCCATAAGTAAGATGGGAATCAAGGTGTTTGCTGTCTGAAGCATTATTTCAATACTTGTGGCGTCACACAGGTGATTGATGTTGAAAAGCAGAGAAATTTTTATCAGATAATTGACCAGTTGTTGCCGTGACAACCAAACTTCAGTCCATTGGAGGCTATTCCTCAAGCAGTTTTGCAGTATATTCCCACGGTTGGCAAATTTCAGGGTTTCATTGGTATTCAACCGTCATCTACCTTTGAATGTTTGAAGGCTGAGCGCTCTTCACACGTTCAGGTCCAAGCCGCTTGAATAGGGGCAGCTGTTGCACCCTAAAATTTGACCAACCGGGTCCCGTATCTGGCCCTATGTTTCGACGCATTTTTGCATTCGCATTCGCATACTGCATACAGCGCATTTTGCCGATCATATTGATTTTACCGGGATCACAGCCCTCGTCTCGCATTTCAGGTGTTTTTTAATCAGTTCGGATAGGCGGAGTCGCATTTTTGGGAATTCGTGCTCTTCCCGGTGTTTTCAGCTCGCGCTGTTATTTTTGGGGATATTTCGGTCGTTCTGTTGCGATCCCGTCGGTCTATTTGATCTTTTTGGACTATTTTTGTTCCCTCTGAAATTATTAGGATTTTATTAGATATTATTAGCATTTTCTAGAATTTAAGTAGATTCTTTTAATATTTTTAATAGGTTTTTAGACATTATTTTTTAATAGATATTAGTATAGATTTAATATAGATTTTTTAGATTTTTTAGAATATATAGATTTAAATAGTCTTTTATTTTATTAGTATAGATTTTATTTTAGATTTTAATATGGATATTTGTTAAATAGATAGTTTTAACATTTTAAGAGTCCACATTGTTTTTAGAGTATAATGGTTTGTTTAGATATATTAGATATTAAGTAGCTATTAATCAGTTTTTAGGATATTAGATTAATTAGGTTTGTATTAGTAATCCATTTTAATTCGTTTAGTCCGTTAATTAGTCTCTTTAATCAGTCATTAATTCATTAGCCACTTAATCTTTCCATTAACCATCATTAGTCCATTTCCAAAGTCCAATAAATCATTCAGTTTTCGTTTGGGCCCAGTTGGTAGTGGAGGCCCAGGATCCAGCTGCCACATGTCCATATATAAAGAACGCCACGCATGTGCATTCAGGAGGCCACCTCATATCCAGACTCTCCCATAATCTGACACTTCACCCTCCCACTACTACTCTCCACACCACGTGGCATACATGCGCTAACTCTCTGCCACCTTACCCCGCCACTTGTCATCATCTGAGCTCCAACGGTTGCATGGCCGACGGCCATGCAACCACCACAACCTCCAGTTTCCGGCCACCGTAACCAATTCCTAACCTACTCCGACCGCCGTCAAACTCACCGGAAAGCTAAAAAATCCAGAATTCTTCATCTTTCTCCTCCAAGATCTCCACCGTGTTCTTCGCGTTTTCCAGAAACCGGCAACGATCTTCGTCTTCTATTCATCACGCTCACGATCCACACAACATTCTCCAGATTTCTTCGAGGAATTTCAACCGTGTTCACGCCATCTTCATGAGCGTTCTTCAACAAGCTTCATCCAGAATAGTTTTCTAGATCTGTCTGATTCATCAAGAACTCTCAGACTCCTCAATATGCACGCATCAACAAAAACGATGGATCTCCATAGAACTCTAACGGATCCATCAGACTTTTGATCACTCAACCAGCAAGATCTCCGAACGTCATCTTAAGATCCTTCAACATCGCTTCAAGATTCACCAGAACTCAGTAATCATCGCTTTCCAGAACTTCATCAAAGCTTCAACATTATCGCGAGCCTTTCTTCAAACCACATCAAGATCTCCGTAACTCTCAGAACCTTCAATGTTCATCCGAATCTCCAACGATCGTCATCAAGAATGTTGAAGAGCATTCGTCACCGCTCGTTAGATCGCCTCCCGATTTTCTTGTTCTTCAACAACAGCGGTAGATCTTCATCGTAGATATCTAGATGCTTCGTCGTTCTTCAGCTCCACTCATCTTCATCCAGATTTTTTTTCGAATGAGTCAGATCTTCTATGAATAGCTTCAATCAGTTTGGTTATCCAGTAGTTGGTGTTGTTGTTGTTAATAGTTAAGGATGTTGTGATTTGAAGGAGTATGGTGGAGAAAGATCATTGAGAGTGAAAGAGTTTGAGTCTGAGAGAAAGATTGAGAATCAGAGAGGGACGAAGAGAGTGAAACGGCGCCCCTAGGGTATGTGAACAATGAATAACAAGAAGGAACTAGGGTTTTGTTTTGTTCTGAATATTGGACATGGATTGTTAGTGGGCCTCTCAAAGCCCAATGAAGTTTTTGGATTACACCACCCGTTTCACTTACTGCGCCCCCTCCCCGTTTTTTTCTTTCTTATGTTTTTTGTTGGGCTGGGCCCAATTCTGTTTGGTTTTTTTTACTGATTGTAACCCCCCGTAACTGTAGCTAACCGCCTTCCCTTTTTGTATTTTAATAGTTTTTATTTCTTCTAGTTTTTACATAAAAAAAAAGAGTATATTGGAAAAGAAAATAGGAGAAAAAATATGTTGAGAAAGCATATATGAAAAAGAATATTGAGAAAAGAAATGAAAAAGAATATAGAAAAAGAGAAAAGAAATATGGAAAAAATAAGAGTGTAGATTTTAATATGTTCTTTTTAGGATATATTTTCTCTTAGGACTTTTTTTACACTTTCGAGGATAGTTTTTAGAAGTCCACTTGTTAGGGGACTATTTTCCGTTTCTCAGGATAGATGGATAGGGTTTTTAGGAGTTTATTTTCCGTATTCAATCATTGTAACCTTTTTTCAGAAGATTAATAAAACGAGATTTGAGCTGTGGTCCCAAAGTAGCCGAACTATAGCTGCTCTGATTTCTCGTACTGAGCGAGAATATGTAGGCATAGGATGCGATATCCTAGCGAGCACACTAACAACTAACCTTTTGTTCTCTCGCTGTTGTGCGATCGAGATTTTCCCGCTGACGACTGATTGTTTCCCTTTCTCTTGCCCTTGCGCATTTGAGACCAGACCGTAGCTTAGTTCCCATAGGTTCCCGTACCTTTAAAACCAACTTAATCTCACTTCCTGTGTGTGAGAACACCCAGTCTAGCCGTAGTTAGCCTGAACTACGTAAGCTCTGATCTTCCATGTTGTGTGGAAGTACGTAGGCACAAGACGCGAAGTCTTGGCGAGCCTTGCCCGTAGTTTCCCGAACTACGTTGACTCTGACTTTCTCTCTTGAGAATACGTAGGCATGGAGCGCGACGCTCTAGCGAGTTAGTTTCCTTCCGTTTAGATTTAGCAGCCGTAGATAGATTGTTTTTTCATCCTTTAGACAAACCAAGCAAGCGTGGATCCCGTCGAGTACGACGGACGTGAGGGGTGCTAATACCTTCCCCTTGCGTAACCGACTCCCGAATCCAGGTTTTGGTTGCGATGACCATACCTTTCCCGTCTTTGCGGTAGGTTTACTTCGAGCGTTTCCTTTCCCTCCGTTGGGATAAATAACGCACGGTGGCGACTCTTCTGTTCAGCCGGCGCCGATTTTCGCAGTAGCGACAGTTTGGAAGGAATCAGAAGGTCAAGATTATTGGCTCTGGTACTATTGGCAATGGTAACCTTCCCTCTATATCTAATGCTTTGCTTGTAGAAGGATTAAAGCATAATCTATTGTCCATAAGTCAATTAAGTGACAATGGTTATGACATAATCTTTAATAAAAAATGTTGCAAAGCTGTTAGTCAGAAGGATGGCTCAATCCTATTTAATGGAAAGAGGAAGAACAACATTTACAAAATCAATCTTTCAGAACTTAAGGTTCAAAATGTAAAATGCCTTCTGTCTGTTAATGATGAGCAATGGGTCTGGCACAGAAGATTGGGACATATTAATATGAGACGTATATCTCAGATTAATAAACTCAATCTGGTCAGAGGACTTCCTAAGCTGAAGTTCAACTCAGATGCTCTTTGTGAAGCATGTTAAAAAGGAAAATTTTCAAAATCTTCTTTTAAAACTAAAAATGTTGTTTCAATTCAAGACCATTAGAATTACTTCACATTGATCTGTTTGGACCAGTGAAAACTGCATCCATCAGAGGCAAGAAGTATGGATTAGTCATTGTTGATGACTATAGCAGATGGACATGGGTGAAATTCCTAAAACACAAGGATGAGTCACATTCTGTGTTCTTTGACTTCTGCAAACAAGTCCAGAATGAAAAAGATTTTAAAATTGTTAGTCAGAAGTGATCATGGTGGCGAATTTGAAAACAAATATTTTGAAAAATATTTTAATGAAAATGGCATTGCTCATGATTTCTCCTGCCCTAGAACTCCACAATAGAATGGAGTTGTAGAGAGGAAAAATAGAACTCTGCAAGAAATGGCCAGAACCATGATCAACGAGACTAATCTGGCAAAGCATTTTTGGGCAGAAGCAATAAACACAGCCTGTTATATTCAGAACAGAGTGTCTGTAAGACCTCTTATGGAAAAGACTCCCTATGAATTGTGGAGGAACAGAAAGCCCAACATTTCTTATTTTCATCCTTTTGGATGTATTTGTTATATGTTGAACACTAAAGAGAATCTAAACAAGTTTGATTCTAAAGCACAGAAGTGTTTCATGCTTGGCTATTCTGAATGCTCTAAAGGCTACAGAGTATACAATACTGAGACACAGATTGTGGAGGAATCTATACATGTTAGATTTGATGATAAGCTTGGCATTCAAAAGCCAAAGCAGTTTGAAAGTTCTGCAAATAGAGAAGTAATTCTCACAGACTCTGAAGGCTCAGAGGCAGAAAAAGTTCAAGTGAAGGAACCAGAAGCAACGCCAGATGAAATTCCTTTAGCTTCTCAAATGAATAACTTGAATATTTCTGAAGAATCAACTGTTAGAGGATCATCTTCCAGAATCAAGGCCTCTCACCCAGAGGATGTGATCATTGGAAAGAAGGATGACCCTATAAGAACAAGATCCTACCTCAGATCATCTGAAGCGTCATTATTTGGGTTGGTGTCAGTTATTGAACCAACTTCTGTAGATGAAGCTTTGCAAGACAATGACTGGATAATTGCCATGCAAGAAGAGCTCAATCAGTTCACAAGAAATGACGTTTGGGATTTAGTTCCAAGACCAAAAGGATTCAACATAATTGGAACTAAAAGGGTCTTCAGAAACTAGTTGAATGAAAAAGGAGAAGTTGAAAGAAAGAAAGTAAGGCTTGTTGCTCAAGGTTATAGCCAGCAAGAAGGAATTGATTATACAGAGACTTATGCTCCTGTAGCCAGGAGTAATGCTCAATGTATGCAGGCTGAATTTGAGATGAGCATGATGGGAGAATTGAGATTCTTTCTGGGAATTCAAGTCAACCAGACTCCAGACTGCACTTATATTCATCAGACCAAATATGTTAAAGAGCTTCTGATGAAGTTCAACATGACTGATAGTAAGATGGCAAAGACTCCTATGCATCCAACAAGTACTCTTGGTAAGGAAGAGGTAAGTAAGAAAGTAGATCAGAAACTCTACAGAGGTATGATAGGATCTCTTCTCTACTTAACTACTTCTAGACCTGACATTTTATTCAGTGTATGCTTGTGTGCAAGACTCCAATCAGATCCTAGAGAATCACACTTAACAGCTGTTAAGAGGATTCTAAGGTATCTGAAAGGTACTTCTAATGTGGGTTTGTGTTACAGAAGTTCTAATGAATTTAGACTAGTTGGATTCTGTGACGCTGATTACGCTGGAGACAGAGTGGAAAGAAAAAGTACTTCTGGAAGTTGTCAATTTCTAGGAAGAAATTTAATCTCCTGGTACAGCAAGAAACAACCTACAATTGCACTATCAACTACAGAGGTAGAATATATTGCTGCTGCTGGATGTAGCACGCAGATGCTCTGGATGAAAAGTCAGCTAGAAGACTATCAGATCTTTGAGAGTAATGTTTCTATATTCTGTGATAATACTTCTGCTATATGTTTGTCTAAAAACCCCATTTTACACTCTAAGGCAAAACATATAGAAATTAAACATCACTTCATCAAAGACTATGTTCAGAAGGGTATTATAAAATTAGACTTTGTTGATACAGATCATCAATGGGCTGATATTTTCACAAAACCCCTTGCTCAAGATAGGTTCAAGTTTATTCTGAAAAATATTGGTATGGAAATTTGTCCAGAATAATATTTATCAGAAGCAAACTTCTCAGATGCAAAACTTAAAACTCTGAAGTATTTCATCTGTTATTTATTTGATTTCTTGAATTATTATTTCTGCGTGTATGTGAACTAACAAGTCTCAGAGGATCTGAACGTTGGCTAACGTTTCATTTCTCAAAGAGAATTCAGAAGCACATGCAAGCAAACACGTGTCACTCAGAATCTGAAAAGATGGCGTGCACAATACTAAAGAGACATTTGAGGTATTGTTTGAATAGTTAATTTCTTGATTTCCCCCCCAAATTGTCATAATAAATTAATGCTTTGAAATGATTATTATTCTTTTCATTAAATGCCATTAATTGCTAATTGAGAACGTGCTGAATGTGTGTCTATTTGTGTGCCCTAATTTCTCTCTATATATACCACAAAATCTCACCATTTCACACTTTTCACTCTCACAAACACATATATGCATTTCTGTTTGCTCTTTAGTCTTCATCTAAACCCTAAACCTTCATCATCTTCAACAATGGCCACCTCATCTTCAACCTCAGCTCAGTTCCAATCGTCTATGGCTGCAGTTTCATCATCAAATGTGGGTGCTACTCCTTTTAAGGAACCTGAGAGAAATTTGTTAACCCCAGTTGACAAGCTTGAAGTGTTATGTGAATCAATGGTGGAATTTGATTCCTTGGCTGAAAATGGTTTTAATTTACGTTCTATCGTTCATGCTCAAGGCTGGGTAAAGTATTTTGATAGATTGTTTGGACCTGTTTATCCACACTTAGTGAAGGAATTCTGGATTCACGCATCTGTCTACGCAAAGTTCATAATCTCTTCTGTTCTCGGATAAGAGATTATAATCACTGAAGATTTATCAGAAAACTCATTGGGTATGAGGAAACTGATGGAGTTTCTCATCTGCCAGCTGGGCGTGTTGAAATGGAAGAAGTTTATGCTGAAGTTATTTCATCAGGACAAGCCTCCAATAAGTTCAAGGATCTTAAACCTGATTACAAAATCTGGGCAAAGATTTTTCTAGGCTGCATCAACCATAGAAAATCCACAAATTCTCCAGATTATGTGAACAATGGACAACTTTATTTCATGTACTGCTTAAGTTAGAGTACTAAAGTGGATCTGCCACACATTCTCTTCATGCATCTGTGGAATCACATTAATGCATCTAGAGAATCTGTCAAGACTAAGGGTCAGAAGATCAGAACATGGATACCTTTTGGAAGATTAATCTCAGACATTCTGATAGAGAATGGTCTGGTAGCTGCTCTACATGAAGCTGGAGTAAAAGAAGAACTTGAGTCTATTGTTGGAAAACCTTTGAATGGAAAGAGTCTCCAAAGGCTAAGAGTTGTGGATGAACTCACAACTGCTCCTAAAAAGATGAATATTGCTGAAGTCAGTCAGAGGAGGATTCCTGTTAAAGACTTTCCTATCTTTGGTGCTGAGGAACCCAGAGACATTATTCTTAGGTACATTGACTTGTGCAAGGCAGATGGAACACATGTACCTGCTGATATTCTGATACGTGCAAGGGAACCTATCCCAGATGTTTATGAGGACAATATGAAGAAGAGAAGACAGTTAGAGGTAGAAGAAGCTGTTGCTCAGAAGAAACAGAAAGTTGCTGAAAAACCAAAGAAGCAGATAAAGAGAAAAACTTTTGGAGAAGCTTCTTTTGTTCCTACCAAACGCATCAAGATAAGATGTACTAAAACATATTTACCTTCTATTTCTGAAATTGCAGTAGATTTATCAACTATTAGCTCTGTTCCAAAACCCCCTCCTTCTCAACCTCAAACCACCTCCATTCCATCTCAAACCTCTAAACCACCTACAATTTCTAAATCACAAATTCCATCTGATCTTGTTCCCACAACACCACTACAAACATCTGACATTCCTCAATCAGAACCACAAACAACAAAACCAGCAGAACCAACTCCAACACCTCAACAACCTGAAATTCAACAAACCTCTGTGCCTGAACCAACACCATCTGAACCACTAAAATCCATACCTTCTAATCCTCAACCAAATCACCCCAAACCTATTGAATCAAACATACCTGATTCTGAGGTCCTGAACGTCCAACCCCTAAAAATCATGTTTGAAATATCCTCCACATCCTGTCACTCAACCACCTCATTTGATTCATCTGAATCTGATGTTCATCCAGATGTTAACTCACCCGCCTCTCTCAGAGAATATGAATCTAAACAACTAGATCCACCTATTTCATCTGATGCTATCATTCCTGAACCAACGCCAACACCTAAACCAAACCCATCAGTTTTTGCTCCTTACTTTGCAAATCCAAGAGCTGTCATCCCATCCATTCGGAAAATCAAACCATTCTTTCGCATTATGCCTGCTCAAAAGAAACCAGCTTATCCTCACCCTCTATTCATCATTCCAAAATTTACCATACCTACTCCACCAGTTCAACCCAAGCCATTCACTCTGGAAGCCTTTCTTAAACCCAAACCAAGGCTAAATGTTGATAATTTATTTGCAACTTTTATGAAAGAAATAAAGATGAATTTAGGATCTGTGAAGAAAAGATGTTTGTCAACCATGAACTCAGCTGAATCTGATGCTATCTGGAATAGCTTCATCTCCAGATTCAATACAGTTGCTTCAAATCTAAAGAATGTCTGTTTTGATGATGCGAATATTAGATTTGCTGAGACTGCCAGAACCATGATATGGAACATGAAAAGATCTGCACCTTTGCTTCTCGAGGATGTACCTTCATCTTCTGAAGTATCTGCTATAGAAACCTTTGCAGAATCTGCTTCTGAAGAAAATCCATTGGCTCTGACAACTGTGGACAAACCCTCTGCATCTGTGACTCCAGACTCTGAAACTCAAATGGTTATTGACTCTGTTCCTGCATCAGAATCTGCTCCATCTACTTCATCTGAGATCAAGAAAGAGAACCCAGACTTAGAAGATAAGATTGCAGTGCTGGAAGCTGGGCAATCTGAGATCAAGTCCTGGATGGCTAAGCAAGATCGGAAGAATGAGAACATGGAGAAATGGATGTCAAAGCAAGAAGAATCCTCATCTGAGATCACTCAACTTCTGAAGATGATTCTTTCCAAACAAACCTAGCTTTATGTTTTCTGTATCTGATGTTTGTGCACTTGTTTTGCATTTCTTATATGATGTTTTGTCTGTTCTATCTGAATATTTGAATGAATGACTCTGATGTTTTCTCTACATGATTGTATCTTTTCTCTCTGTTTCCTTTTATTTGTCTTTAAAAGGTTTACTTTTTGATTATGACAAAAGGGGGAGAAAATGAAATTCTGACTGTTCAAATAAACTTTACCTGAATGGAATTCAGATATATCAAATTATAACTAACGTGAACTCTTAGTATTTCAGAACTTATGAAAAATCTGACAAAATTCTTTAAAGTAACTCTGAGATCCCCAGATCAAGTTTTAACCAATCAGGCTCTGATTCTGAAACGTTCATCCAAGTCAAGCTCAATTTTTTTTGGAACAATCAGGCTTTGATTCTGTAAAGAATACTCATGCAAAAAGGGAAGTTTCTATTCCTTCTAAGTATTCAATTCAGGGGGAGATTCATAATCTCAGGGGGAGTTATAATTACATCTTTATTGAACAAAATTTCTTATGTTTTTGTCATCATCAAAAAGGGGGAGATTGTTAGAACACAGATTGGTTCTTAGTTATATCTCTATGTTTTGATGATAACACTTACGAAATTTTGTATTAAGAAATTATATACTCTAAATTTTGTTCAAGTATTTTTGCTGCAGATATTAAATTTAATATTCTTCTGAAAGCAAAAATGGATCAGAACATTGAACTATGCAAGGCTCTGAAGCGTCAGAAGCATCTCTTAGAAGAATCTGAGCGCTGCCCACAGAAGACTCTGAGCGCTGCCTACAGAAGGATCCGAAGCAGAAGCTACAGAAGCATCTGAAGCATAGACTGAAGACTTTGTATGAAGAGTTTCAAGCATAGTTTTTCAGAAGACTCTGATAGTACTGTACGCTGCAAGTACTGAGGATCTGATCCCTAAAACTCTGCTCTAATAAATCTCACGCTAAAGCACACTTGCTGCAACACTCTGATACAACAAACTCTGAAGACATCAAGACTCTGATCACTAAAGGCTCTGATGTTAATTGTTGTGATTTAGAAACTTGTTGAAGAAGAATTCAAAGTTATATTTGTTGGTTATGCCAAACGACTCTTTCCTTATTTATGCTAGCCACAAGAACTCAGGCAAAAAGGATTTCTCTAAACGTTCTTCTTCTAGGAAAGGTTAAGTGATGTGAAGACAAAAAGGTTACAGCTACTTTGCAGACACGGTCTTCAAAGAGCTAACGTCTTGGACTTTTGTGCCTATAAAAGCAAGACTTCAACATCTTTCTCAAGTTGAGGAATTATTGAAAGAAATTCATTGAAAAGCTTTCATACAAATTATTCTCATTGCTGAATATATTTCATAAAGTTCTTAAACTTAAGTGTAAATCACAGTTGTGATATAGATTTCTTAGAAGCATTCAAACACTTGTTTTAGTTTTACATTTGATTGTAAAAGTTCCTTGAGAAGACCCAGTTGTGATCAGTAGTTCTTGAGAAGACTAAGAACAATTGCTCTTAGTGTTTGCTATTGTAATCAGTTTGATTAATAGTGGATTAAGTCCTTGTGGAGAAAGGCAAATCACTCTTGATAAGGTGGACTGGAGTAGTTGAGTTCAACGAACCAGGATAAAAATCATTGTGTTTTTATTGCCATAATATTTTCTATATACTTATTCAACCCCCCATTCTAAGTATTTTATCACCTTCAGAAATGCTATGAGAGTATAAAGATGTCTTTGCTTGGTCATATAAAGATATGCTTTGACTTGATACGGATATTGTGGTTCATCGCTTGCCTCTTCGAGAAGAGTGCCCACCTGTGAAATAGAAGCTAAGAAGAACCAGACCGGATATGGCAGTTAAGATCATAGAAGTGGTTCAGAAGCAGTTGGACGCCGAATTTCTTGCCGTGACAAATTACCCTCCGTGGGTCGCTAACATCGTACCTGTACCTAAGAAAGATGGTAAGGTAAGAATGTGTGTAGATTACCATGATCTAAACAGAGCGAGCCCGAAAGACGACTTCCCGCTCCCCCACATTGATGTGCTTGTTGATAATACTGCTCAGTATTCAGTGTTTTCCTTCATGAACGGGTCCTCCGGGTATAACCAAATCAAGATGGCCGCGGAAGACATGGAGAAAACGAACTTTATCACGTCGTGGGGGACTTTTTGCTACAAGATAATGCCCTTTGGATTGAAGAATGTAGGGGAAACATATCAGCGGGAGATGGTCACTTTGTTTCATGATATGATTCATCATGAAATCGAGGTTTATGTTAATGATATGATCGCGAAGTCACAAAAGGAGGAAGGACATTTGGTGGATCTGTTGAAGCTGTTTGAGAGGTTAAGGAAATTCAGACTAAGGTTGAATCTGAAGAAATGCACTTTTGGTGTACGGTCAGGAAGGCTATTGGGGTTCATAGTCAGTGAAAAAAGAATCGAGGTCGATCCTGCAAAAATAAAAGCTATACAGGAGATGCCAGCACCGAAAACTGAGAAAGAGGTTCGTAGTTTCTTGGGTAGATTGAACTATATTGCAAGGTTCATATCTCACCTTACAGCCACATGTGAACCAATATTCAAGCTATTAAAGAAAGATCAAGCGGTGGTCTGGAATGAAAATTGCCAAAGGGCATTTGAAAAAATAAAGGAATATTTGCAGGAGCCTCCGATATTGATGCCTCCAGTGGCTGGAAGACCATTGATAATGTACTTGACGGTTCTTGAGAACTCCATGGGTTGTATTCTCGGTCAACAAGACGAGACAGGAAGAAAAGAACATGCCATCTACTACTTGAGTAAAAATTTCACAGATTATGAGTTTACATACTCAATGTTAGAGAAGACGTGATGTGCACTTGCTTGGGCCGCCAAACGCCTAAGGCAATATAAGCTGAATTACACAACCAGGATGATTTCGAAGATGGATCCAGTTAAGTACGTGTTTGAAAAGCAAGCACTTTCAGGAAGGATTTCCAGGTGGCAGATGGTTTTGACAGAATACAACATTCAATACGTCTCCCAAAAGGCTATCAAGGGGAGTGTTCTGTCAGAATATCTCGCAGAGCAACCAATCAATGATTATCAACCAATGAAATTTGAATTTCTTGATGATGATATCATGTTCTTGAAGATGAAAGATTGCGATGAGCCGCTACCTGATGAAGGTCCTGAGCTGGGTTCCCAATGGCAAATGATTTTTAACGGTGCTGTTAACTCCTACGGCAGTGGAATTGGGGCAATCATTACCACTCCCCATGGTTAAACATACCATTTACTGCCATGTTAACATTTCCCTGCACCAATAATGAAGCGGAATATGAAGCATGTATCATGGGCATTGAAGAAGCGATTGATTTGAGAATCAAAAACCTTGATATCTATGGTGATTCTGTAACAACCCAAATTTCAATAATTAATTATTTGTGTTAATTAATTGGTTTATTTGGATTATTCTAATTATTTGAATGGTTAGATGATTGTTTAAATGGATTGATAGATGTTTTGAGAGAGGGATTAAATTGGAGAGAAACCGAAGGGAAGGATATATGAAGGGGGAGCGGAACGAAAATGTAAAATTGAAAACATGAAGGAAAAGTGGAGGAAGAAGAGAAAGTAGAAGGAAAAAGAAGGAAAAGCTTGGAAAGCTCAAGAACGACTTCTAGCTTCCGATTAATCGAGGTAAGGGTGTGAAATCTCACAATCTTAATCAATGTGTATGATTATGTATGTGTGTGTTTGGATTTGTTGGGGGTTTCCTACATTTTCCATTTTAGGTCAAAATGAGTTTAATCGGTAGAAACTGAGTTTTATCGGTTAGAATTGAAATAGACGGTGTAGTCTAGTCGGGTGATGAGTGAGTTGTACTACTGGGGCGGATTTGGATTAAATCGTTCGGGTTGTGAGGTTTGGGCTTTTGGACAGCCATGGAAGTTCTAAGTTCGCAGGTTCGCCAGGCGAATGGAAGCGAAGCTTCGCCGGGCGAAGCCCAGCGAGCAGCAGCGAACCAAGTCAGAAGCATCCACCTTGTCTTCGCTGGCAAGTTCTCCAGGCGAATGAGAGTGGCGAAGGTTCGCCAGAAGAGAGTGCTAGCGAGTGCTAGCGAGTAATTCCATAATAACTCCCAGTGGTCTTTGCTGGCAAGTTCGCCTGGAGAACGAAGTAGCGAAGGTTCGCCTGAGGCTTCGCCAGGCGAAGGTCAGCAAATGTGACAGCATTTGTTTTATTTTGGTTGGTTCCATCCAATGTTGATGTATTTGATATAATTATGTAACGTATAGCTTGTGCGCTGTTATATGATGTGTTGTGGGTAGCCGTATGGCGTGAATCCTAGATTATTAATTGATTGTGAATATGTGGCATTTTGGCATATGTGATGCATTGTTTAAATTGATTAAAATGCATGATGAGCGATGGTTATTTATTGATTCCTCGGTGAATCTGCAGAACCTCGTGTGCCCTTGTGGGGTGTGAGCGATGGTTATTTATTAATTCCTCGATGAATCTGCAGAACCTCGTGTGCCCTTGTGGGGTGTGAGCGATGGTTATTTATTGATTCCTCGGTGAATCTGCAGAACCTCGTGTGCCCTTGTGGGGTGTGAGCGATGGTTATTTATTGATCCCTCGGTGGATTTGCAGAACCTCGTATGTTGCGATGGTTATATTTGATTCCGCGTAGAATCTGCAGAACCTCGTGTGCCCATGTGGGGTGTGAGCGATGGTTATTTTTGGTTCTTCAATTGAACCTGCTGAAATGAGTCGGTACCGCATTTGCATCTGCATAGAGTCGTGAGTCGGTCTCTATGAGTTACATTTATCATCTTTATATGGTGCATTGGTGAAATAAACATGAATGTGAATGTATATGTGAATTGGTGATGAAAAGAACATATTTTGTATGTTTATATGGATTGATTGGAGTTGTGGATGTACGCATGTTAAATATGCTTGATGATTATCCATATTTGTTTATATGTAGATAACGATGTATATGAGTGAATCGTGAATGTATGCATGATGAGATGCTTGGTTATATATATATATATATATATATATATATATATATATATATATATATATATATATATATATATATATATATATATATATATATATATATATATATATATATATATATATATATATATATATATATATATATATATATATATATATATATATATATATATATATATATATATATATATATATATATATATATATATATATATATATATATATATATATATATATATATATATATATATATATATATATATATATATATATATATATATATATATATATATATATATATATATATATATATATATATATATATATATATATATATATATATATATATATATATATATATATACATTGTAATGTATGTTAGTGAATGGTGATGTATTGTGGTAAGAAGTATAATATGGATATTCTATGTTATAGAAATATATTATATGCTTTGTTATTGTGTTAATATGCATTGTGGAAAGGTGGGATATATGTATTTTGTACTTGTGCATTTATATATGATTATGTGCATTGATTATTATGGTAATGTTTCTCACCCTTCTGCTGGAATGATGTCCTATATGACATCGTGCAGGTATCAAGGAGTAGTACTGCTAGTAGTTGCGAGTTCGTTGTTAGTGCAGCTGTTTAGTATTTAATTATGTTGGGTCAAGTCATGCTCTGGTTATGTAACACTGGGATCGCGGGGTTTATGCCTTAGAGATATATTGTGTATTCTAAGTTGTGTTTTAAATGTATTTGAAATATGTGATAATGGCCTCTGTGCCTAAGTGTTGATGATTATGTGATGAACATGAATATTATGTGAAGGGATTTATGTAAATAAATTGAATCCGCTGCTACATGCAAGATGAAAATTTAATAGCATGATTATTTATTTCAATGTTACATGAGTATGACAGGTGAATGTTGATATTTTGTAAATTGTGTGACGCCCTTTTGTGAAAGCATGTTAATTTACTCTGATTAATTATGTATTATTCCGTGGGGTTAGAAGGGTGTTACATTAGTGGTATCAGAGCAGGTCGGTCCATCCGGCCAAGTTGTCTAATGTTAGTTGTTCCCTTGTATGCGAGTGCAACACTGTTGGTACGTGTTTGTTGTCTAACCCTTGTCTGCAAGGAGTGGGAATGATCCAAGTGGGGAAGAAACTTGTGCTTCTCCAGGTTGCTACAAGTGTGGAGATGTAGCTCAGTGTAGTTGAATGCTCTTATAGTTTGGTAAAGATGGTTTATACCCCATCATGATTTTCGACTGTCTATCGGCAAATTGAGGAACTGATCACCCTTAATCTCTTGTTGATAGTAGTTGGGATTGTGTTGGATGGGATAGATGTGTCTTGCAAGCTTAGATGATGCGGTGCAGTGAATTGTTTTGAGTGAAGTCGAGCGCTTAAGAATTGTTTTGATGAGTCAGCGCAGGACCGTGATGAGATGTTTAATTTTGATGGGAATTTTGAGTATTAATGAAAGTGGAGAAGCTAGTGGTTTACCGATTGATTATGGTTGTCTGAGAGTTATCCTGACAAGATAAGTGATATACAGACAGGACGTAAGGTGAAGTTGTAATCCACTTAGTTGCGAAAACTAGTCATATTTTGAGAGCTCCATATGGTATGTCTGTTTGGGTGGCCAAGGAATTAAAATTGAGTGAGTAATTTTGAGACTTGTGTCTGGTGTGTACGCTACGGCAACCGGTTGTGGAGTCGAGTATAAAGATGGATAATGACTTGCGGTGATTATTAAAGAAAGTAAGATGTGAAATACAATATTGGTATAATTAGACCTTTGAGATTTCAAGAGTTGAAAATATGTTGAGTGGCCTTCGGAGTGTGAAAATGTTGTTTTCATCTTTTGACGCACCATTCGAAGCGTTGGGCGCTATTTTAACGCTCTGTGCGATGGTGAAGTAGTGGCATGGAGATTAATTAATTTATTGATGGAATGTGTTTGATAATTTGAAGAATATGGGAGATAATGTTGAGCATCAGGAACTTGTGTTATCAGTGTTGGAGGAGAAGCGGTGATATGCCACTGTGAAGAAAGTTCAGAGGGTTTTGGGAGAGCTGTCAACAGCTTATGTATGGATTCTTATCGAATTCGAAAAAACTGTTCGTTGTGTTTTGTGATGCCTCGTGGGTATGATTGAGAGATGTGTTAAGTGCAACATCAGCAAGTTTAGTTGCTTGGAGGCAATTTAAAGTATATAAAAGGGATTATCTGACAAGTGACTTAGAGTTGGTCGTCATTGTGTTGGTGCTAGAGTTGGACGCTCCAATTGGTTAGTGAGAGATTTAAAATAGTTGGTGATCTCAAGAGCTTAATGTATTGGTTTGAATTGGAAGAATTGAATACGAGGCCGAGGAAAACAATTGGAATTCCTGAGGGATTATGGCTTTAGATTGAATTACCATTCGAGTAGAGCAACGTGGTAACTGATGCATCGATTTGAAGATTTGGTACATATTGATGATGATGGTTGAATTTAATGAATTAAGTCGAAGGTCTGATTTTCGTATTAATGGGAATGGTGTCATGAGATGTCGTGATAGAGTTGTGTTCTAGATATTATTAAGTGGAACAGGGGTATTGTGGTAGATGGAGTATCCATCCTAGTGCTATAAAGATGTAACCGGGTTTGAGGAAATTGTTTTGATGGCCATAGATGAAGAGAGAAGTGGCTTAGTTGTATGTGCTGGTGAGACTTGTCGGAAGTCGAAGAATGAACATCTGAGAATGTCGGGTCTGATGTAACCATTGTATATTCCAGAGTTGAAATCGGGTAGTATTCCCATGGATTTTTGCGTTGGGTTTTCCGGAGAATTTGAGGAATATGGTTTTAATTGAGTGATTTTGGATGGAATGACTAGATTGGCTCTTTTCCTACCAATGAGGATTAATCATTCTATGTTGGAGCCGGTTGAGATGTGTATCACTGAAGTGATAAAGATTGTATGAGCTGCCAACTAATATGGTGTCAGATGGGAATTTTAAGCTTTGTATGGCAGGAGGCGTAAGACTCCTTTGTATTGATATGATTCAGGCGAGGGTACTATGCTCGAACCTGAGGATTATGTAAGAGACGACTGAAAAGATCAAGAAGATCCGAGAAAGGACATGTTCTGAGGGTTACAGTGGTGACGGGTGTTGATCGAGCTTTGAAGTCTCGGAAGCACACACCGTGTTTTGTTGCTTAGTATCAGAGTGGCGCAGCGGAAGCGTGGGAGAAGTATCATGTTAGATTATCTTACCGATGTCGCTTGTGAATTTACATGATGTGGTATGTGCCTAATTGAGGAAGTGCAAGTGCATTCATTCAGACAGATGGTGTACAAGTGAGGAAGGATTTGATTGTTGAGACATTGCTAGTTCAGATTGATGAGTAAGAAGTAACTTCGAGGTAATGAAGATTTCTTCGGTAAAGACAGTTGGGGGAACCAACTAGAGAAAGTTGGATTTGAGAGATTGGGATAAGGAAGTCGTATCCGACTCGGTTCATTGAGGTAACATTTTCGAGGACGAAAATTCCTAAAGTGGGGGAGAGTTGTAACAGCCCAAATTTCAATAATTAATTATTTGTGTTAATTAATTGGTTTATTTGGATTATTCTAATTATTTGAATGGTTAAATGATTGTTTAAATGGATTGATAAATGTTTTGAGAGAGGGATTAAATTGGAGAGAAACCGAAGGGAAAGATATATGAAGGGGGAGCGAAACGAAAATGTAAAATAGAAAACATGAAGGAAAAGTGGAGGAAGAAGAGAAAGTAGAAAGAAAAAGAAGGAAAAGCTTGGAAAGCTCAAGAACGACTTCTAGCTTCCAATTAATCGAGGTAAGGGTGTGAAATTTTACTATCTTAATCAATGTGTATGATTATGTATGTGTGTGTTTGGATTTGTTGGGAGTTTCCTACATTTTCCATTTTAGGTAGAAATGAGTTTAATCGGTAGAAACTGAGTTTTATCGGTTAGAATTGGAATAGACGGTGTAGTCTAGTCGGGTGATGAGTGGGTTGTACTACTGGGGATGATTTGGATTAAATCGGTCGGGTTGTGAGGTTTGGGCTTTTGGACAGCCATGGAAGTTCTGAGTTCGCAGGTTCGCCAGGCGAAGCCCAGCGAGCAACAGCGAACCAAGTCAGAAGCATCCACCTTGTCTTCGCTGGCAAGTTCGCCAGGCGAGAGTGCTAGCGAGTAATTCCAGAATAACTCCCAGTGGTCATCGCTGGCAAGTTCGCCAGGCGAACGAAGTAGCGAAGGTTCGCTTGAGGCTTCGCCAGGTGAAGGTCAGCGAATGTGACAACATTTGTTTTATTTTGGTTGGTTCCATCCAATGTTGATGTATTTGATATAATTATGTAACGTATAGCTTGTGCGCTGTTATATGATGTGTTGTGGGTAGCCGTATGGCGTGAATCCTAGATTATGAATCGATTGTGAATATGTGGCCTTTTGGCATATGTGATGCATTGTTTAAATTGATTAAAATGCATGATGAGTGTGATTGAGTTTGTTGCCGTTTGGCACGATATTTGTAAGTGCACATTGCTTGTATGCGATGGTGGGTGAAGAATGCATGAGAATATATATGGCGAGTACATGTGCATTGTTTGATAATGTACGGAGGATGTTGGAAATATGTATATGTGTTGAGTCGTACTCACTGGGGTAGAATGGCAAGATGTCGTTCCTAGTGGAGTAATCACTGGGGGTAGAATAACAGGATGTTATTCCTAGTGAGGTATAGTGTCGTGGTTGTATACACCGGAGTAGAAGGACTAAGATGTCGTTCCTGGTGGAATAATTACCGGGGTAGAATAACTGAGATGTTGTTCCTGGTAGGGTATAAGTGATGTACCCATACTCCCAAAAAGGGATTGGTGTTAATTGATGAGTTTCATATGAGCCATATGGCATAAATATCATTGTTGTATGAAGGATGCTGGTGTGTATGAATTGTTGAATTGTGAGTTATAAATGTGAATCTAGAATGAAGCGATATGAGATGAATGATGAACATATGTATATATGCATTGTGATACATATATCTATTGTGAATGCATATTGAATATACGTGTTGGTATGAGATGTATGATGATTGTAAATGTGAACCTTGTTTGAATAGTGTGAATGAAATGATGAATATATGTATATATTGCGATATGTATATATTGTGAGTGCATAATGAATATGTGTGATTAATGTGATGAATGCATGAGTATGTTTGTAAACATGTGTGCATTTCAAGAGTGTCATGAGTCATGTTGCATGTGAAGCATCATGATATGCATTCTTATGTCGATTGATTCCTCGGTGAATCTGCAGAACCTCGTGTGCCCTTGTGGGGTGTGAGAGATGGTTATTTATTGATTCCTCAGTTAATCTGCAGAACCTCGTGTGCCCTTGTGGGGTGTGAGCGATGGTTATTTATTGATTCCTCGGTGAATCTGCAGAACCTCGTGTGCCCTTGTGGGGTGTGAGCGATGGTTATTTATTGATCCCTCGGTGGATTTGCAGAACCTTGTATGTTGCGATGGTTATATTTGATTCCGCGTAGAATCTGCAGAACCTCGTGTGCCCATGTGGAGTGTGAGCGATGGTTATTTTTGGTTCTTCAATTGAACCTGCTGAAATGAGTCGGTACCGCATTTGCATCTGCATAGAGTCGTGAGTTGGTCTCTATGAGTTGCATTTATCATCTTTATATGGTGCATTGGTGAAATAAACATGAATGTGAATGTTTATGTGAATTGGTGATGAAAAGAACATATTTTGTATGTTTATATGGATTGATTAGAATTGTGGATGTACGCATGTTAAATATGCTTGATGATTATCCATATTTGTTTATATGTAGATAACGATGTATATGAGTGAATCGTGAATGTATGCATGATGAGATGCTTGGTTATATATATATATATATATATATATATATATATATATATATATATATATATATATATATATATATATATATATATATATATATATATATATATATATATATATATATATATATATATATATATATATATATATATATATATATATATATATATATATATATATATATATATATATATATATATGTATACATTGTAATGTATGTTAGTGAGTGGTGATATTGTGGTAAGAAGTATAATATGGATATTCTATGTTATAGAAATATATTATATGCTTTGTTATTGTGTTAATATGCATTGTGGAAAGGTGGGATATATGTATTTTGTACTTGTGCATTTATATATAATTATGTGCATTGATTATTATGGTAATATTTCTCACCCTTCTGCTGGAATGATGTCCTATATGACATCGTGCAAGTATTAAGGAGTAGTACTGCTAGTAGTTGCGAGTTCGCTGTTGGTGCAGCTGTTTAGTATTTAATTATGTTGGGTCAAGTCATGCTCTGGTTATGTAACACTGGGATCGCGGGGTTTATGCCTTAGAGATATATTGTGTATTCTAAGTTGTGTTTTAAATGTATTTGAAATATGTGATAATGGCCTCTGTGCCTAAGTGTTGATCATTATGTGATGAACATGAATATTCTGTGAAGGGATTTATGTAAATAAATTGAATCCGCTGCTACATGCAAGATGAAAATTTAATAGCATGATTATTTATTTCAATGTTACATGAGTATGACAGGTGAATGTTGATATTTTGTAAATTGTGTGACGCCCTTTTGTGAAAGCATGTTAATTTACTCTGATTAATTATGTATTATTTCGTGGGGTTAGAAGGGTGTTACAGATTCAGCTTTGGTGGTCAATCAGATCAAATGAGAATGAGAGACTCGTCAGTCTAACTTGATTCCCTACATGAACTATGCAAGGAGGTTTTTACCTTTCTTTGACAGGGTAGAGTTTCATCATGTGCCAAGAGTGGAGAATCAGATGGCAGATGCCTTGGCTACATTATCCTCGATGTATAAGGTGAATTATTGGAACGACGCTCTGAGAATTGTCATCTCCCGCCTCAATAGGCCAGCGTTCGTATTTGCAATAGAGGAAGCTTCAGATGGGAAGCCATGGTATTATGATATCCGCAACTTTCTTAAGAATCAGGAATATCCTCCTAGGGCATCGAGCCGGGATAAGAAGACCTTGAGAAGATTGTCTGGAAACTTCTATCTGAACAAGGATGATGTACTCTACCAAAGAAACTTCGACTTGGTTTTGTTGAGATGCGTGGACGAAAAAGAAGCAGGTTTGCTTATGGAAGAATTGCACGAGGGCGCTTTTGGTACGCATGCAGGCGGACATGCAATGTCTCAGAAACTGTTAAGGGCAGGCTACTATTGGTTGACCATGGAGTTTGATTGTTTCAAATACGCCAAGAAATGCCATAAATTCCAAATTTATGCCGATAAGATACATATATCGCCAAGTACTTTGAATATAATGGTGTCTCCCTGGCCTTTTTCCATGTGGGGCATTGATATGATCGGTAAGATTGAGCCGACGGCATCTAACGGACACCGCTTCATCTTAGTGGCAATTGATTATTTCACTAAGTGGGTTGAAGCAGCTTCTTTCGCCAACGTCGTCAGGTAGGTCGTGGCTAGATTCATCAAGAAGGACATCATTTGTCGTTATGGAGTGCTCGAGAGAATAATTACTGATAATGGTTCATTTGAATAACAAGATTATGAAGGAACTGTGCTGGAGTTTCAAAATTGAGCATCACAACTCTTCTCCCTATCGTCTGAAGATGAATGGCGCTGTTGAGGCGGCCAATAAGAACATAAAGAAGATTATGCAGAAGATGATTGTGACCTATAAAGATTGGCACGAGATGTTTCCCTTTGCATTGCACGGATATCGTACTTTGGTACGTACTTCAACTGGGGAAACTCCTTTCTCGCTAGTGTATGGTATGGAGGTTGTCCTACCATTGGAAGTCGAGATTCCTTCTTTAAGAGTTCTTGTTGACATCAAACTAGATGAGGCAGAATGGGTGAGAAACAGATTGAATCAACTCAGCTTGATGGACGAGAAAAGATTGGCATCCATTGCATATGGCAGTTTGTACCAAAGCAGGATGAAGAAAGCTTTTGATTAGAAGGTGCGCCCACGGAGCTTTCAGGCGGGTGACTTAGTGTTGAAGCGGATTCTCCCTCCACAGACAGATCACAGGGGCAAATGGACTCCTAACTACAAAGGTCCATATGTCGTAAGGAAAGTCTTCTCAGGAGGAGCCTTACTTCTCTGAACCATGGATGGTGAAGATTTCGCATCCCTGTGAATGTAGATTCAGTTAAAAAATACTTTGCTTAAAATAGACCCGCTGTAAAGAAAAAGAAAATCCAGGCAAAAATGGGGCATCCTGGAGAACCATAAAAAGAATGGGTTCAGGCAAAAATTAGGGATAAAAAGAAAAAGAATGTAAACCTGCGAAGTTGAAAACCTGAAAATACGACTTTGGCAAAAATCGGTATCCCGGTGAATCGAAAACCTGCAAGGGCGATTCAGGCGAAAGTTAAGGATTTGAAAAGCAAATGATTGCAGTCTGCGTATGGATCTTTCGAGCACAGTGGATTCTGGGAGGACCCGAGGGTCAACCAATCAAGTCAGTCTTTTCAGAGGACGAAGCATTGGAGAAGTATCAAAGTCATGCGAGTCATAGTCGAGTCGATACATGGTGGTTGTCTGTACTACATTGCCGATATTTTGTATATCTATTGTATTTCTGTATTATTTGCGCAACTTTCTCTTTTCAGGAGTTGCATCTGTTGTAAATTTGCCTATTTACAGGTCATTTATCAATGAATTATAAATCATTCAGAAGGCTTTCGTGCTTGTTTTAGCTTTTACTGTTTTGTTTGCAAAAAACGCCTGATGTTTTTGATAAAACTTTGCATACATAAACTTGTGGGCTCTGCTAATCATGATTAAAACTTTGATTTTCTTGAATGATGTCATGGACAATAACCGAGATAGCTCTTGTTGTATACAGGATACTTTGTTTGTATTTGTTGCAGGGCTCTCATTCTTGAGGTTATTCCAGAAAGTTATCCCCAGCGGGTTATGACTAGTTTCTCCCCAGCAGGTTGAGTTCATGGTGATCCCCAGCAAGTATTTGGGATTATTCTCCCAGGCAGTGGGACGAGTGCAGTGTCGTTACCCCCACAGAGTCTAAATCTTTGACTCCTTTCCCCTCAGAGTTCAAGTCAGGGACTCAATTCCCTAAGCAGAGGTTGATATTGATAAATTTATTGCTCATTTCCCCAAGCAGAGGTAGATGTTGTTTCCCTCATTGGGCGATCCCCAACGGAGTTGTTGTCCGTAGAAGAGTCCAGTTGGTCATTGGTATTCGGAAGAGTGAGTTTCCTTCGGGATATTTCCCCAATTAATTTTCATCCCCTGCAAATCTCTAGCAGAGTGGAGTAATTCCCCGCAGTTTGCTTTACTCCCTGGTAGAGTTATATTCTGAAAAGGCCATCCAGGGTTGATTTCCCCAGTAGAGTGGATTGGTTTCCCCAGCCGAGACATTTGTTCCCCAAAGGAGTTGTATTCTGGTAGGCCATCCAGGGCCGCTTCCCTCAGCAGATTCGATTTTGATCCCCATCAGAGCAGATTTTGTTCTCAGCAGAGCCATTATACCTAGGAGGATTCTTTCCCAGGAAGCCATCTAGGGCTTGTTTCCCAGCAAAAGTCCAATTGTACTTGGCACGCTCGATTATCCCCAACGGAGTTGGCTTCGTCTCTTCAGCATTTATTTTGCTGAAGTGGTTCCTTTGCATTTTCATCGTGCATAGCATCCTCCCAAACGCGTAGCATTTCCATTTCGTATGGAGCATTACGCCATTTTCAAACATGTGCATTCGAAGCATAAGTCAGGTTGTTACCTCTTGTTTCCAGTTGTATCTCCGACAGACATCAGTTTATTTATTTAACGCGTGTAGTATCCAGACCCCGGTTGACATCGATTTATTCCTGAACCCGTGTGGTATCCAGACCCCGACTGACACCAGTTTATTTCTTTAGCCCGTGTGATATCCAGACCCCGGCTGACACCGGTTTATTTCTTTAGCTCGTGTGGTATCCAGACCCCGGCTGACACCGATTTATTTCTATAGCCCGTGTGGTATACAGACCCCAATTGACACCGGTGTATTTCTTTAGCCCGTGCGGTATCCAGACCCCGAATTTGACTGGTTTATTTGTTCAAACCCGTGCGGCATCCAGACCCCGACTTCCACCAGTTAATTTCTTTCGCTCGTGTAGTATCCAGACCCCGGCTCTCACTAGTTTATTCCTTTAGCCAATGTGGTATCCAGACCCTGGCTTCCACCGGTTTATCTTTTTGTTTGTACAGTATCCAGACCCCGGCAGATTATGGTATTTATCTTTTTGCCTATGCGGTATCTAGACCCCGACAGATTGCGATTGTTTTCTTGAGCCCGTGCGGTATCCAGACCCCGACCAATGATTTGTCTTGCTTGAGTGGTATCTAGACCTCATTAGAATGATGTCTTTGATGGATGTGTTCATCTTATCACATTTTCCCCAGCAGAGTTTATCGGTTACAGTTTTCGGTTACAGTTCTTTTTGTGGTTGGCAAATTTCTGGGTTCTTTGGTATTCAACCGTCTTTGACCTTGAATGTTTGAAAGCCGTTCGTTTTTCATCCTTTCAGGTCCAAGTCGTTTGAATAGGGGCAGCTGTTGTACCCCAAAATTTGACCAACCATTTCTTATACTTGGCTTGTTTCATTTTATTTTAGCATCTTGCATTTGCACAACATTGTTCTTACAGGGGATCAAGAGTTTGTTTTTGTGCCATCCAAGAGGAGAGTCTTACTGGTTTCAAGTTCAAGCAAGGGCATTTGTATAAGTCATCGAGTGTTTGGCATTATCATGAAGTTGTCAAAGCTCCTTGAGAGGAAAGGTTTGATATAGCTCCTTGTCTGGGAGCCACCATAGGTTTGTCAAGAGTTCATGAGATCTTATTATTGGATATGTTGAGTACCTTATAGGCTATTGAGGAGTTGGAGTAGTCATTCAATTCATCTGCAAAGGGCATTGAAATTAGGGTTTCACATATAATCAGCCTAGACTTATTTCTTGGAGAAAGATTGGTTCCATGATCCTCCACGTGTCCTAAGGTGTTTAGAGGTAGAAGATTGATCATCAATTTCAACCAGAAGAGCTTCAATTGGTCAGTCAATTGCAAATCAGGTAAATTTGGGGAAAGTCAATTGTGCAGAGAAAAGTCAACTCCTGACTTTTTGAATTCAAAATCATATTCCTCATGTTTAACACGGCAAATGGATGAATATTGACCAAGAAATCTCAAAGGGATTATAAAAAAATCAAGAAGATTGAAACTTGCCATTTTTGGAAAATTAGGGTTTTAGAAAGTTTCATATGTGAATCAACCATTTTCAAGGCCACTTTCCTTCATGATCAAGGTTCCAAATGAATTTTTGTCAAACATCAAAGTTGTTCCTCATCATCTGAGCTTTCTTTTGAGTACCTATTCACCATCATGTGATTCTTAGAGCTCAAGTTATGATGTTCAAAAGTTAGGGTTTTCAAGACATCAAATTTAGCAAGTTTGGGCAGATTTTTGGACCAAGTTTCCAAGGCAACTTTCATCAAGTTCTTGATGCTAAATGAAATTTTGTCCCACATGAGAGTTGTAGCTCATGTTCCAAGCTTTTCATCCATTACTAGAATTTTCTCATGATATTAATGAAGCTCAAGTTATGGGGATTCAAAGTTAGGGTTCCAATTGAATCAAAACTCATAACTTAGAATTTTTTCTAATTTATTTCAAGGCAGATTTTGTGGCATAGTTTTCAAGCTTAATTTTCATGATCTTCCAAGATCCAAATCAAACTTCTATAAACATGATAAATGTTCCTCATCATGCTAGCTTTCATTTGAGCTCAAGTTTCAACCAAGAGGAACCAAATCAAGTGAGTTATGATGGCTCAAAGTTGATGTTTTGGAAGATGTTGCAAGGTATGACTTATGGTTGATCTTGACATATTCTCCAACCTGATATTGAAAAGGCTCATTTCATGCACATAAAATGTCAAGTTTGAACTTAAAAAATTTTCCAAAACAAGACCAACAAGCCTTGTACCACTCATGTACCATTTGGAGCAAATTGGCCATAATAAGAATTTGAGAAAACTTGCTTGACAAAGAGGTTATATCCACCAAGACAAGCCCGACCATTTTACACACTCCTCTGGTCATTCTTTCCACTCAGCAAAAGAACAGCCAAGGCAGCCAGCCATGCCATGATTCGCACCTCATGTATCATCCACCATCCATTTCAATTTCTCCCAAAATTTTCAGAACATGCTACCACACGATTAACCTCAGTAATTAATCATTTTAACCACAGAAAAAGCCTCATATAAAAGCAAAAAAGTGAAACCCTAGCAAAGGCAGCCACCATTGTGAAAAAGATAAGAACATTTCTCTTTTTTTTTCCTCTCTGAACTTTTCTTCGAAACTCATTTTTTCTTGGCCTTTCCATTAAAACTCACCTCAAATCATCTTCCTCACAACATTCTCCACTTTCTGTATGCATTAGAAGCTTGCTGCAAGCATTAAACTCATGACCTATTCAAACTTGGTTGCTAGTTTAAGAAAGATTCAAGGATTTCCAAGCTTTCCTCAAGGTTCTACAAGCTCCAAGGAAGCATTATGTGGCTTTTGGTGGCTTTTCAACAAGCTTTGAAGCAGCAGTGGACATACTCCACTAGGTAATTTTCAGAGCTCCATTCTCGCATTCTAGGCATACATTAGGGTCATATTGTGTACATCTGAAGACCTACCCAGGTAGGCTATGCTTGTATAACTTCCTATGCCATTTTTGTTGAGTTTCAGTTTGTGATGTTCAAACTTTTTTCCCTCGATTCATCATGTAAATGGGTTTGTTTTTAAAATGTGAGGCTGGATTTGTAACCTACATGAAATTTTGGGTCGAGGGATGTCCTTACTTTTTATTTATGGGAATTTTGGAGATTGCTCCGGCGAAGCTTGGTCGGAGAAGACGACCAGAACTAGGGTTCCGGCGTCTGAAGGAAAGGGACGAGATGAGGTGGCCTTGGCACCTCTTTTTTTAAATTCAAATGAATTGACTTGTCTTTTTCTGAGCCAACCATTTTTCCAAATCATTGTCAGCTCATTTAATGAAAGCCAGCGTGTCTGGCTGAGTGTGCTTGAGCCTGGGTTGGGATCTGATCTTAGTGATATTCGTACACCCATGTTTTCAAGCCCATTGCGAAATTGTGAATGTTTCAGTGTATTCTTACATTGCTGATGGCACCCCCCTTCCTTCTCCATTTGTTTTATTTTTATTTTTAATTTTTGTTCTCATATTCTTTTATTAAAAATAGTTCCATTGGTCAAAAAATTCCCAAAAAATGTTTTTAGTTATTTCAAGACTTTATTTAATTTTCCAAAATTTTATTTTCTGATTTTATTTTTATTTACCATTTTATTTTAATTTTACAATTGGAAGTGTTTTTTAATGTTGTCTTCTTTTTATCATAATCATTTGAACCTCCAATTCAAATCTCCTATGATCAAGACTCCTTCTCCATTTAGAGGATGGATTAAAGAGTATTTGAGGGTATATTTGATTCATGATTGATCAAATTTTGGTTGACTTTGAGTTGACTTTTCATCCCCCTCGATTAATGCTCGATAAGGTAGAGCACCTTTAACAATGGAATTGTTTGGTGGTGCCTTGAGTTGAGTTTCTTTGAAACTTTGGCCTCTGTTTTCCCTTGGACTTACCTACTTTGTGCATTTTATTTAGATTTTATTAAACATTTTTCCTATTTTTGATGAAGCTTACAAGTCAAGTCATCTTAGAGGAAGTTCATACAAACTAGTTTGACCTAGTTCCTTTGGGAAATGACTCTCATGGATCCCATATGCACCCTATGATTCTTGATGCTTATGTATGACATGATTAAGGTGATGATATTTCATTTTTAGGTCATACACTTGTGTAACTTGTTTCACAAGTTACTTGGAAGTTAGGCATTTCCACTTGTTTGTAAGTGTTGAACATGGTTTGGAACTTTGGTTCTTCCATTTTCCTTGACTTGGATCTTGTTTTTACTTTGCTTACCATCTTGATTTGAACCTTTTTCCTTTGGTTTCACTTCTTCCCCTTGGTTTTTGATCATCATTTAAGACAATTTGGTGTTCATGTTTATGCTTTGAGTTTGCCTTGAATGACGCATCTCTTTTAGCACTTGTTTGTGCTTTTCTTTTGCATGATCAATTTGAATTGTTTGGTTGAGATGATTTACATGTGCTTGCTGCCCAAGCTTCTTTCTCCCCTCTTATCTTTGATCATGGCTCTTTGCTTTTGCTTTGTGTGTAGCTTTTGTGTAAGTGGTTGATGTTTGAATGGTTGTAGGAGTTGTAACTTCTCCCATTTCATCTCACTCTTTTTAACTTGTTTAAGTCATCTTGTTTTGATCATTTGTCTTTGTTGCATCATTTGATTCTCGCATCTCATCTTTGCATCTTTGCATATCATGTTTGCATTTGCATTGACTTGTTTAAGTCAACTTCCTCTTCTTCTCCATTTCATATGTGATTGAATTATCTGTTGTTTACTTGGTCTTTTGCCATGATCCCTTAGGATTCCTAGTCCCTCTGTTTAAGATGGGAGTAGGAGAGACATTAGGTGTTCAATCCTTTGTATGATAACATTAGGATAGATTCTTCCCCTCTTAATCCCAACTTTAGGAGCATATTGCATGAGAACATTAGGGTTGATTAGTTTCCCCTTAGAGTTTGTGTCTTCTCTTCTCATATCCTAAACATCTTAAGACACTTAATAAAGGATAATAAATGTTGTACGCTACGAGCCTTAAGTACTTGAGGAATGATAGGTGGGGGGCCTCCTCTCACACTGTCTAGAGTGTTTAGCGTATTCCCTTTGGGCGATATGTGACGCATTCGCTCTCAAGTCATAGTCTTTAGTGCAACATGAGTTACAAACTTAACTCAATTCACTTCTCCTCTTAAAGAACACAAAACAAAACATCAAACCTTTTTATCCTTCGGGATTGTTTGGAAAATCATTTTCAGAAAGAGTGTGTTAAGTCTTGGTTCTACCGCAAACAGGCATCGTCCCTAATTGTTGGAACGAAGGTTTAACCCTACTCAGTTAAAACACTTGAACCAATCTGTGGTCGTGTCAGCCCGAACTATGTTTGCTCTGATTTTTCATACCAGATGAGAATACGTAGGCACAAGATGGCGATGTCTTGGCGAGCAACCTTCCCCCTTTCACCCGTAGTTTTTTAAACTATGTTGACTCTAACTTTCCCATTGTACGAGGGAATACGTAGGCATAGAGCGGCGATGCTCTATCGAGTCTCTTTCCTTTTCTTTTGTCCTTGTGAGCCAGCCTTTTGATAGATTAACACCCTTTTAGATAGATAATAAGCGTGGATCCCGTTGAGTACAACAGACGTGAGGGGTGCTCATACCTTCCCCTTGCGTAACCGACTCCCGAACCCAAGATTTGGTTGCGATGACCTACCTTTTCCCTTTTTCATAGGTTTTCTCTGATCGTTTCCTTTCCCTCTCTTTGGGATAAATAAAGAACGGTGGCGACTCTTCTGTCTTTGCCGACCCCTCTCCGCAGCGATGCGACAGATGTCCCCTTTTTCTCATCGAAAGTTTAAGCCGACTTGGTTCTAGAATCCTTTCCCTGGAACTTCCTCCAGCATCGCTGCAGTATCCAACTCCATCTGGAGGGCTTTCCTAACACCGACGACGTTGTCGTTTCGTATTAACTCGAGCAACACTAGGTACGGGTTTATGAACTACCAGCCCAATTTAGTTGCTCGACAATTTGGCCTGAGCCAGATGTTGCCAAAGCCATTGGTTCGCCATTGTAACGATGTCGTGTGGGCTGGTCGAAAGCTTAACCAGACGGGTCATAAAAATTGTCTCAAGTTTGCCCAGTCGACTCAACACCTGGAGTTGCCTGTGTTTCGTTACAAGCCCTCATTCTTCTCCACCGAGAGTTTCAATGTCTAGTGGCCAGAGTATCAAGCGTAACATTTCGACCCTAACCTTTTCCTAGAGAATGTGGTCGACGCTTTTTCAGCTCTCTCAGGCGAAGCTCGTGGCCCATCAACACCCTTGGTGGATGCTCAAAAAAGGGTAAGCTCATTCCTTTTTATCTTTATCTTCTTGCACTGAGTTTTTTGGTATTGTTTTCTGACTACCTCCTATTTTTCTCAGGGGCATAAGAGGGCTCCTCTTGTGGTGTCAACCTCAACCCAACCAACCAAAAAACATGAAATTCTTGATGTCTAGCTATGCCCTGTTTCTTTTGTTTACTGTCACGCTTGTCCTTGTCGGCTAACTTATTTGGATTGTTCCACCCAGGATTCTGAGCAACAAATCATTCCAGACGTGGTGGTGTCAGACGAGAGTACCCGTTCTCGGGTTTTTCCCTCTGAACCGTCGAACTCTCCCCCTGCCGCTCCTTTGAGGCGAAAAAAGAAAGCTCCCATAAAGAAAATCCCCCAAAAGGAGGCTGCGTTGACTCCAGCACCCGCCGTACCAGAAGACTTAACTGAAGTTTTTCATCCCGTCGTTACCAGAACTTCTCCTCCGCCCAAAACTCCTGAGGTAATGTTCTTTCCACCCCTTTTGTCAATGGACCTCTTGTGCCCTCTAATCGACATTTTGGTTTTGTTTGCTTCCCAGGACGTCGAAGATCCAACTTCTCCCACGCTTTCCGATATTATGGCCAATACTGTTGGGCAGTCTGTTGGAACTACTCCTCCTCTAAGTCCCCAAAAAGTTGACGAATTTCCGGGAACTTCAATGAAGGACGCTTCCAGACAAAACACTGTTGTTGTTGTCGATCTCAAGGGAGGTGTTGAGAATGTCGCTCCCAGAAATGGAGAGGCGGGTATAGGTGTTGATCACGTGGCTGGACCTTCTTCACCTCCGAGGAATGGTGTCACAAACTCACTCGATACCCCTGAAGCCATCTTGGCCTCCAAACTGTTGAACCCTGCCGAGACGTTAAAAGCTCTCCTCAAGCTTCACAAGACTATCGAGGCCGCTAACCCTGCAGGGTCGAAGAATACAGTTAATTCGGCCGAAGACAGTACTTTCAACCTTAAGCTGTAGGAGTTGAGGTCCCACTTATTTGGGGAAGAGTTCGTCGAAGCGGCTGTGGAGACGCCGGTATCTCGAGACATTTTCAAGATTCTAGATGCGCTTTCAACATTTAACGTGCTGGCTTCTACAGCCGCTTATCTGATCGAGTTTGAAGCCTTCTTCACCCAGCTGGAGAAAGATGTGACCTTGTACAAACACGCTAATGCTCAAACCCGTGCCTAAATAAACGAGATGAAGCGGGAGTGGTATCTTAGCGCTGTCTGTGAAAAGAACTTGAAAGATTATGAGGGCTCTCAACAGGCACGTTCCGACTGACGCTTAGCCCTTGACCAACAGATCTCTGGCTATCGCGCCAAAATAGCAAAGCTAGAGCGGAAGATCGCTGATGTCGAGAGGGAGAAGGCCTCTTTGGACGTTGACGCACCCTTGCCAGCTAAGGAGGTTATTGACCAAGACGTGGCCAAAGGGATTGCACATGTTGAGGCTGCCTTGAAAATTAATGCCTCTATTGAGCAAATTCGTCAGAAGAAGTCTGTCTTAGAGAGTCGGCTGGACCATGAACGCACTTTGCTTGAAGGCTTCAAGGCACGGTTCCCAGAATGACTAGGTCTTTCTTTAATTATTTTTGTAACTTGTGTTGGTTGTCCATATTCATCGGCCTCTTTAATGAAAATCATCATTTTTTCTTCTGAATTTCTTGTAGCATGGGTCTATAGGCCTTTAAATATTTCCCACTTATCTGGATGACTCGCTGGTCTCCTCCGACTTCTTGGACCTCATAAGTGTTGTGACTGAACGCTTGGGACACTTGGAATGACCCTTCCCAATTGGGGGACCATTTTCCAAACCTTTGATCTTTTCGATCCATCGGAAGGATTGTTTTCCAAATATAATCCCCGACCATGAAGACCTTTTTATAGACTTTCCTATTGTACGCTTGGGCCACTCGAGCCTTCTGATGTAACAATATGTCGAGTGCTTCTACCCTTTCTTCGTCTAGGTCCACCATCTCGTCCATCATCATGTTCCAATATTGCTTCGACGGGGTATCATGTTGATGTTGGATACGTACTGATTATAGGCGAATTTTTGCTAGCAAAACAACGTCATGTCCAAACACCAAACGGAACGGTGACGACCCAGTGGACTCTTTTGGCGATGTTCGACATGCCCACAATATCTGGTCCAACGTCTGGTGCCAATTCTTAGGTTTTTTAGATATGTGCTTCTTAATGAGCCTAATTATTACCGTGTTGGCTGCTTCGACTTGACCGTTCTCCTGAGCGTAATAGGGGGTCGAAGTAACCAACTTAAACCTTTCGTCTATTGTGAACTGCTGCATTTTCTGGCCAACAAACACTGACCCTTGATCCGTAGTGATCGTCTCAGGAGTGCCGAACATGTACAAAATGTGTTTCTGGACGAAATTGATGACAGCTTCTTGGTCCACTTTTGATAATGGCACTGTCTCAATCCACTTTGTAAAATAATCTATTCCGACAAGGATAAACTTATCCTGCCTTGAGGAGGCTGGTCGAATCTCTCCGATTATGTCTAGAGCCCACCCTCGAAAAGGCCATGGCTTGACCTCTGCATGTAGTTCGTCGGTCGGCACCCGTTGTATGTCGGCGTGCTTTTGACACTTCTGGAAGCCTTTTGCAAAATCTATGCAATCTTTGAGCATCTTCATCCAATAAACTCCCTGTCGAAATAGTACCCACCTCATCTTTTGGCCGACTTGGTGGGCTCCGCATGCCCCACCATGCACTTCTGATATTGCCAAATATGCATCTGCTTCCCCCAAACACCTGAGCAACACTCCATCGGGTGTCTTCTTGAACAGTTCGTTCCCCATTAGGACATAACTCAAAGCCTGTTATTTGATCTTTCTGTCGATAGTTGATGTTGGCTCCTATAGATACTCGACCAAAGGCCTTCGCCAAGCTGTCCACCATGAGGATCGCGCCATTTCTTCTACTGTTGTCTCCTATTCCTGTCAGGTCATTTCTTTCACCAGCTTCCTGGCACCCAAACGACTTGTCCATTGGTTTGCAATTGACTTTGATGAGTGTTCTCAGTTTCTTTTCTGAAACTTTATATCTGGAGGTGATTTGTGCCAACTCGTTGGCTTCCTGGTTGTCTACCCTGGGCACGTGTGCAATGCTGACCACTTCAAATTGTTCCAACAGACCTTTTGCTATCAAGAGGTACCTCACCAGATGCTTTTTGACGCACTTGTATTCTTTGGTGAGTTGCTTGATAACCAGTTCAGAGTCGCCCTTAATGTCGACACTCTTGGTGCCCAGTCCTCTAAGGATTCTCAGACTGTCGATCAAAGCCTCGTACTCTGCCTCGTTATTTGAGCATTTGCCATCGACCCCGAATTTGAACTTGGTCGGGTGCCCTCGAGGAGAAACGATTAGGACACCTATTCCGGCTCCATGTTTGTGACTCGACCCGTCAAAGTATAATTTCCAAGGGTTTGTGCTAACCGAGCAAAGCACTTGTTTTGCCATAGCGTGGTCAACCATGAAGTCCGCCACTATCTGTCCCTTCATCGCCCTTAAAGGGGCGTAGGTAAGGGAAAACTTTGTGAGTGCCAAGGCCCATTTTCCCACTCGACTGTGTAAAATCGGTTTTGACAACATGTACTTTATAACATCGAAATGCGATGAGACGTGAACTTTGACTGGCTTAATATATTGTTTCAATTTAATACATGAAAAATACAAACATATGCATAACTTCTCAATCATGGAATACCTAATTTCAGCGTCAACTAACATTCGACTAAGGTAATAAATGGGTCTTTCGACGCCATTATCATCCTCTTGGGCTAACATGCTTCCTATCGTTGTGTCGGACGTTGCAATGTATAGCTTCATGTTTTTATTAGGACTCGGTGGCAGCAAAACGAGAGGCTTTATGAGATATTATTTGATTGCGTCAAAAGCCTCTTGTTGCTTTTGTCCCCAATGGAACTTACTCTCCTTCTTGACCTTCAATAATGGCGAGAATGCTTTTGTCTTGCCACTTAGATTCGATATAAATCTTCACAAGAAGTTCACCTTCCCAAGCAGGGACTGGAGTTGCTTCTTCGTCACCGGGGGTTCGAGGTCTCGAATTGCTTTTGTTTTGTTGTGGTTTATTTTGATACCCTTCTTGTACACCACAAAACCCAAGAAATCCCCTGCATGTATGCAAAAAGCACACTTTAGTGGATTCATTTTCAATCCATATTTCCTCATTCTTTCGAATGCTCGTCGAAGGTGATCTAAGTGATCATCCTCCGATGATGATTTTATGACTATGTCGTCAATATATACCTGCATGAAATGTTCGATGAAGTCGTGAAAAATAGCGTTCATGGCCCTTTGATATGTTGCCCCAGCGTTCCTCAAGCCGAACGACATGACTACCCATTCATAGGTCCCCAAAGCCCCTGGGCAGCGGAACGCTGTTTTAGGAATATCTTCTTCGGCTATGAAAATCTGGTTATATCCAGAATATCCGTCGAGCATGCTCAAATACTCGAAACCGGAGGCCGAATCGACTAGCATCTCTGCTACAGACATGGAATATTCATCCTTAGGAGTGGCACTGTTCAAGTCTCTGAAGTCGATACAAACTCTCAGAGTTCCATTTTTCTTGACGACCGGGACTATATTCGCCAAACATTCGACATATCTTGTCGTGCGAATGAAAAGACTTTGCAGTAAACTTTCGATCTCCCTCTTGATTTTTTGCGTCACTTTTGGGGAGAATCTACGTGGCTGCTGCTTGACTGGTTTCTTCCCTGGTTGGATGGGCAGGCGATGCTCTACCACTTCCTGACTTAGTCCTGGCATCTCGGTGTAATCCCATGAGAAGCAATCTCTATACTCCCTTAACATCTTGATCAGGTTGGCTCTCATCCTCGACCCAATCTTAGTACTCACGTATGTGGGTCTCTTGGTGGCCCCTTCCCCCAGAACGATCTCTTCCAGGGGGTCTTGCGCCTGTATTTTCTGCACATCGAAGGTTAGGTTCCTTTCGAACCCCAAAGGTTTGCCGTCGTAGATACATTCGAGCCTCCGGCTTTCTGAAGCTGTTGTTTGGCCTTGTCGGCCATTTGTACATGTGTCTTTAGCTATATCTCCATATTTCTCTTTTTCGAGTGTCGCTTTTCTTTTGTTTTCAGCCACATAGGCCGAAATTCGATTCAGAATTTCTGATTTAGTAGCCATCTTCATCTATGGGAGGCCACCCTGTCGGTGGATAACTTTGTGACGATTATGCTGGGGGATCAGATGAATCCCAAACGAAACCATGATCTGGGTCCAAATTGAGGGTACATTCGGTATTGGCGGAGGTATAAGAGCCCGATTTTTCGTCACATGGCACCACATTTGCCAAGTGTTGGTCGAAAGATCTTTTTGTTCCTTTGGTTTCCTCGATTCTATTATAACTTTAGCCGGCTTCCAGATCCTCCACAATGTCGTCCTTTCTTCTGATAGTTAGCCTTTGATGCATCGTCGAGGGGACCGCTCTGATTCCATGAATCCACTCCCTTACTAATAGAAGGTTAAAGTTTTCCTTGGAATTTATGACCATGAAGAGCGTCGACCTTATGGTGGTTCCAACAACCAATTCGACTTGGACCACTCCAAGAATATTACTGGTCTTGCCTTCATAATTGGACAAAACCATATTGTGTTGCTTAAGGTCGGCTTCCATCTTTCCGATTCTCCTGAATGAAGTGTGGGGCACTAAATTAACTGCTGCCCCACCGTCTACGGAGACTTTATTTATCGCCACACCATCGACCTTCGCCTTTATGAACAACATTTTCAAGTGATACATCATCATAGGTTGGGCCTTTCAAACATGGCAGTTCTTTCTTCTACCACACCACTATTCATTACATAGTAACACAGTGGCTTGTCCTTTGTAGCTTCGTTTGGTAGGAAATCATCTTCTGATTCCGACACCTCGGATACCCTATCATATTTTGCTGGAAGGATTGACACAACTCCGCAGCTAACGACGAAGTCTTCACCATATGTATCGTCATTCGTCTCATCGTACATGTCCATATCTAGGTCTTCCTCTGGAGACGGGGTGTATTCTTCGTCATCCGACTGGGGCGTACACTCTGGTTCACCTTCGTCTGCCGGAGGGGTATATTCTGGCTCTTTCTTGCCTTTTGAGTTGGCAGTAAATGTAACATCCCGATTCTAATTTTCCATTTTTGTTGAGTCTTTTATTTTATTTGGGTGATTATTATTTT